>CM053619.1:30763005-30774117 GCA_028646535.1 Procyon lotor
ACACCCCGTCAGGCTGCGGGCATGAGGACCAGCGTTGAATGGAGGGCGGGGGATCCCCTTAGACGGGGCTTGGGAACCCAAGATTTAACCAGCCCTGGATGACGGGAAAGGCCAGGTGGTACTGGGGCGGGCCCAGGGCAGGCTGGGCAGGGACAGGTGGCCCTACCATGCTGAGCTGGGACTGCAGCTCGATCTCCAGCCCCTGCATCGTGCGCCTCAGGTCTGTGATCTCCGTCTTGCTGGTCTGGATCATCTCTGTGTTGGAGGCCACCTCCTTGTTCAGCTCCTCCGTCTGTGGGTCACACACAAGGCCCATGAGGCCCACGGGCGTGCTGGGAGACCCGGGGAGCTGGGGCGGGGCTGCGAGGTCAGGCCCACCTTGCTGAAGAACCAGGCCTCGGCATCCCGCCGGTTCTTATCTGCCATGGCCTCGTACTGCTCCCTCATCTCGGCCAGCACGCGGGTCAGGTCCACGCCTGGGGCCGCGTCCATCTCCACGTTGACCTGGCCGGCCAGCTGGCCGCCGTACTCCTTCATTTCCTACACGGTGGACAGGGCCGGTTTGGGGACAGAGGGCAGAAAAGAGAGCTGAGAGCCTGGGCTCTCACAGGCCCATGCTGGCTTTATCCCTAACTCATTGCACGCCCTTGGCCTTCCTGGGCCTCTGTCTCCCGCTGAAGGTGAAGAGGTTCGATCACATGGGCCCTTTGGCTCTGAGGACCTCTGTTCCTTGCCAGGTGCAATGGGAGGACCTCAAGACGGTGGGGCCCCTGTCTAAGCTCCTGACACAGATCAGGACAGCAGGTCACACTGACCCCCCCGGCAGGGCTATGGATCTGAGAAGGAAAGGGCTCTGGGTCCCCAAAGGATAGTACCCTTGCTCTCCATGAGGACCCTTGTTTTGGTGGAGGGGAGCATATCTGAACCACTAAACCCTTCAGCCAACGGGGAGGAGGTCCCTACTCCACCTCCCGCCTCCTGCAGCCCCTGCCGGCCCTCACCTCCTCATGGTTCTTCTTCAGGTAGGCCAGCTCCTCGTTCAGGCCCTCGATCTGCATCTCCAGGTCGGTCTTGGACAGGGTCAGCTCGTCCAGCACACGCCGCAGGCCATTGGTGTCAGCCTCCACGCTCTGGCGCAGGGCCAGCTCGTTCTCGTACCTGGGAAGAGAGAGGGAGCCCAGAGTAAGGAAGGGTAAGAGGTCTGGGCTGCTGGAGATGCAGGAGGGAGAGAATGCTGAGAAAACCCGGGGGGGGGGGGGTTGGTATCCAGGAGGGGAGAAGGAAGCAGGAGCGCACTTGAGCCTGAAGTCATCCACCGCCAGCCGGGCGTTGTCGATCTCCAGGATGACCCGGGAGTTGTCGATGGTGGCCGCCAGGATCTGCAGGAGACAGGGAGTCGGCGCCTAGAGCAGTGTTCTGTCTTCCTGGCTGCTCTCCCCACCCTGCGCCCCAGGTCAGACCCTGGCTGACAGTCTCCCTGCTGACACCAGCCACAGAAGCTGGTAGGCTCCCCAGGGCAGAATACTGATGCCCCTCAAGTGCCCAGGTGAGGTCTGCCCACACACCACCCTTCCTGGCTCCAGGCCGTGAAAGACCAAGGATCCTGGAGAGCCCGGACTCCCCCATGGGAATTGCCTGGCCAGGAGGGGCTAGAGTGGGGTTCGGGGGCTCTGACAATAGCCCTCTCGAGGACAGTCCACCAGCCTGCCCCAGTCACTGGCCTCCAGCACACCTGGACACAGCCGCGGACCCCCAGAACATCCCACAGCCAGGAGAACCCCGGAGGGCAGGTCGGGAAGGCACGCTACAGCTGAGGAAACTGGTCCGGGTGGGCTGGAAGGGTGACTAAGTGGCCGGCAGAGCTCATCATGAGTTCGAGGCGTTCTAAGTCCTAATACTGCTTTGGCACCAAAGACATCCTCAAAGGTGAGGCAGGTGATCCTGACGTTCAGGGCTCCTGAGGCAACACTTACCATTCTTGTGAAAGAAACAAAGGGGGACTGGATGCAGAGCCCAGCCGGCATGTGTCACTGCCCCCACCTCGGACCCCCCCCCCCCCCCGCCCACCTCCCCACGGTCCTGACCAGAGTCTCGGGATCCTCCCCCACTGCCAAGTTGAGCAGGTTTGTGCCGGCATCCCCACCGGAAAGCGTTCCCTGCTCTCTAAGCTGATGTTAAAGTCCTGGGCACGCACCAGCCACCTGCTCCCGTCTCCCTGACACCCAAGGACTCACCTTGTCACGGAGCTCCTCGATGGTCTTGAAGTAGGGGCTGTAGTCCCGCTCCGGGCTGCTGGGGCTCTGCCTCTGGTACCAGTCCCGGATCTTCACCTCCAGGTCAGCGTTGGCCTCCTCCAGGGCGCGCACCTTGTCCAGGTAGGAGGCCAGGCGGTCGTTGAGGTTCTGCATGGTGATCTTCTCATTGCCGGAGAGGAGGCCGCCATCGCCACCACTGTAGTCACCAAAGCCACCGCCAAAACCCCCACCAAAGCCACCTCCAAGGCCACCTCCAAGGCCGCCTCCAAAGCCCCCACCGCCGAAACCACTAGCAGCCCCTCCACCGAAGCCACAGCTCATGCCGCCCCCATAGCCCCCTCCTGACCCCGAGGAGACAAACCTAGCAGAAGAAGCCGAAATAGCACGGCTTCCACTGCCCCCACAGAGACTGCCCCCACCGAAGCCTCCTCCCCCAACCCGGAGGGAGCCCCCCCTGGTAGAGCCACCCCCAAAGGTGGAGGAAGAGGTCTGCAGAAACGTGGTGCTCATGACCGGGCTGGTGAGTTCTCAGCAAGCAGAGAGGCGCTCGGGGAGGCCCAGGGGGAGGCACAGGCTGGGCCGAGAGCAGAGCGCTGCCGGTTGCCCCCAGCCTGGGGCTCCTTATATACCCCTCCGAGGGGGTTGTGGGACCGCGTCTCCTCCCCCAAAGGGAAGCCAACTCCCGTGTTCAAACGGGACTGCCTGCACACCTCTTCGTGACTGATGGGGAGTTTCTTTTCTTTCTTTCTGTCTTTCTTTTTTTTTTTTCAATACAACAAAAGAGATGATTCAGAATGAATGGTGTTTTGCCCCAGGGCCATGATTTTAACACTTCGCAGGCAGGTTCATCTCTGCTCCGGGAGAACACGGAGAGTAGGAGAGTAGCAGGGGGGCAAAGCCATCTCACTCCACAGTTCCTAGGCTTCCACTCGCAGGGATGGAGCCGCTGGAGCGCTCGGGGCCAGATCTGTCCTGGAGTCCCCCAGACTTCTCTGCTGCCTCCAGACCAGGACCCTCCCCCCAAGGCAGCCAGCTCCCCACTGTCAGTTTGGGGAGAGTGCTCTCTGTTGTCCCACTCTCAGACCCCACGTGTGAGCCTGCAGGGCCCAGGGAGAGCAGTGGCCTGGGGGGAGGGGGAGTTTGCAGGGAGATGAGTGGGCAGAGGCACGGGGAGGCTGGCAGGGCCCCTGTGGACAGGCTGAGGATGGGGGTGGGGGGAGTCATGGGTCAAGTTCCAGCTAAGGTCATCAGAGAAGCCTACACATGTCACTTCCCTGATGCCGCAGGACTCTCCTAATCCACGCCTCTCCTCCCTCTCCCTCGCCACCCACCCCCAGCCCCTGGCCCCATTGCACTGGCACTCTCACAAAGGCCAGGAGGCTCAGGGCTGACAAGGTGCTGATTGATAATCCCACCACCTGCCAACCACACATGTCCCTGAACCCTTGCTTGCTCCTGGGACGCGTTGGGGCAAACCTCTGCAGATAAGACTGGGGCACGGTCCAGAAAGCCCCTGCCTTCTCCAGAGGGAGGCATGTCCCTGCAGAGCGGGGCCACATGAACTCCGTTCGTCCCATTAAGCCCTTTGGGGCCGAGGGCTCTACGTGCCTGAGTGTCGGGAGGGAGGATTCGGAGATGCCTGGCAGGCAGACTGGAAGGAAGACACCTCTTCTCAGAGCATGATGCTAAGGCCAGAGAGAGGAGCTGAACACTCAGGGGAGCCCTTTCTCAGCAGCCAACCCAGGGGCCGGCTTTCAGGGATACATAATGTGTGTGGACAGTGCCATTTTGAGACTCGGCCTGGCCCTCCGGCCCAGCTCCAGGGCTCCGGGAGAGCCAGGGGACCGGGGAGGGAAGCAAGGCTGATCCGGAGAGTCGGAAAGGACTGAAGCACAGTGAGGTGGATAGAGCTCTGGAGTCCCTCGGGCTCCAGTTCAAATCCTGACTCCATCACTCACTCCCTGTGAAACCCTGGGCGTGTGCCTGTGGCGAGGGGCACTCTCAGCTGCCACCTGAGGCCCGAGGGCCCCCAGCCTGCCTCCTCCTGCTTCCCTATCTTCTTAGGAAGCAGACAGCGGGGCTCAGGACCTGGGGTTCCCCTCCGAGCTCAGGTGGTGCAAGAAGGAGCCAGGCCTAGGTGAGTGGGGGTGGATGAGCCGGGCCTCTGAGCGCCAGGCGCAGACAGGGCGGTATTGTCTCGTGGGTGAGTGGGTATTGTCTTTTCCTCCGAAAGAAAAATAATCAAACTCAGATCAGCCACAGCTCATTAAAGCCTCTGCAGACATCACGGCCCCAGCAATTAACAGGGGAACGATTACACGCCATCACCCCAGGCTGAGTGAGGGCTGGGCCCCAGCCAGCCCCTCTTCGGCACCCTGACTCCCCTCTAGCACCCCTCAAGAGGTGGCTTTCTTATACTATCAGGCCCGTGCTGGCGCGGCAGCTGCCCCAGTCACAAATCCCTGTTTTCAGTGCAAACAGCTCCTGTGAGCTCAAGGTCTGGGGCTCATTAGCACCAGGTAGGGAGGCCGAGCAAGGGTGGGGACCCAGCTCTGTTTGGCTCCAGCCCAGGCTGCAGCCCAGGGCCCTGCCCCAGGCAGCGCGCCCAGGATGCCGTGCCAATTTCTGTCCTTGGCCCACTGCAGACGTGCCGTCCCTGGGGCCTTCTCTCCTTGGGATGGCATGTGCAGCCCAGTGGAAAAGCCTGGGCTGGACTGCACCTCTGGGTGTGACTCTACCTCTCTGAGCCAGGTTCCCAACTTAACGTTGGGCCATCTTTCCACTTACATGAGGTACTCCGGGTAGTCAGAATCACAGAAGGCGCTACTGTTTAACAGATTTAGAGTTTGGGTTTTACAAGATGGAAACCGTCCTGAGCACGTGTAATGATGCTAGTGGCACCATAACGTGAGGACTTCAGGCCACAGAACTGTCCACTTACGCATCACTAAGACGGCAAATCACGTGTGTGTTTTATCAGAACACACAACAAGGAAAATGGAGCCATGAACACTGAGTCCTGCTGGAGGGTCCCAGTGAGCATCCAACCATACAGACGGCGAGGTCTCCCGGCATCCAGCCTCACTCCCCGCTCCCCAGGGACATGCTAGGGGCGGAGAGAGCACAAGTCCTGGGGCCTGCATAATCCCTCCTCTATTAGGTATGTGGCTTTCTTAGTAGTCCAGCCACCGCGCTCAGCCTCGGTCTACCCATCCGGAAGATGGAAATAACCCTGGCCAGGCCTGCCGCCCAGGGATGGGGCTATGCCTGTGACTGACAGGAAACTCTCCACAAACTAAAGTGGTCACAAGGACAACAGGGAGGGAAAGACCCACCCCCTGAATCCTCTCCCCTTCTCTCTCCTTCCCTCCCTCTCCCTCTCCCCCATCCCAGCCTCTCTGTCAGCACAGCACCCGTTTCAGCTCCCTGACTGAGAGTGTCCCTGCCCTTGCCTCCCCCCGCCACACACACACACACACACACACACACACACAAAGGAAGGCTTCATTCCTGACACCCAGACCTGCGACCCAGTCACCTGCCCCACCTGTGTGGGCCCAGACCCCGCCCCACAGCCACATTCCAGGGACCTCTGGGGACTAGGGGAGAGTTTCAGCTGTGACAACAGAGGCTTTCATGAATAAGGGACAAAAATCTCTGGGCAGTCCCAGCCTGGGGGTGAGCCAGGCCTCTAAAATTAAGTGGGAGGAGGGGCCGTGGGCGCTGGAGAGCACAGCAGGATAGCTAGGGAGGCAGCAGACAGGGCTCCTGGCCCAGGGAGGGAAGGAAGAGCTGGGCTCTGGGGTCTCTAAGACCCATAGGAAACTGGCAGCAAGAGCGCTTCCTCCAGAATTCTCAGCACAGGGTACGACTGGATCTCAGCCTGCTTTGCACAGCGCTGGGCACTCCCGGCGGCCATGTGTTCCCCTCCACGAGACCTTCTGGGGGCACAGGGTGGAGTGTCCCCCTGGCTCCCTCCAGCACAGGATCAGCCAGATCCATGGGGCCTAACAGACCTCATAAGGTTCAGCCTCATGAGGTTCAGCCTCAGCCTGAACCTCCCAGCCAAGGGGAAGTGGGACTACTTATTTACCTTTAATTGGCCTCCGTTCTTGGCAACTGAACTTTAAACCACAGGGGCAAGACCATACCCACACAAGGGCAGAGTCAGACCGGGAAGCTGGGACTTAGTTCCTTTGCTGGCCTGGGACCAGATTAGGCAAGCCAGGTTGGGGGTCTGTACGGGAGGTCCAGGTTACAGCTGGGTCCCATTCCAGGCTCTGGGCCCAGGTATGAGCTGGTGGGCGTAAGGGGCTTCTATGGGGCTGCCCAGGGATGGATGAATGTGTTAGTGCATGCACGCACAGACACACACCGACAGATACACCCTCTTCGGCCTTCTGAGTGGGAGGCCTGCCCCCATCACTCAGGCTCTGACCCCCGAAGCCCCAGGCTCTCCTTCAGTTAGGTGGAGGAATGGATCAATAGGACCTGGCCCAGGGGATCGCAGTCCCAGACCCTCACTTGGAGCAAACTGACAGGTGCTGAGGACCTGGCATAAGAAGCATCAGTCCCAGGAGACTGAGGTACAGGGTGGCACCATCAGGAAACCTAGTTTCTGCTCCGGGCTCTGCCATGAAGTCACTGTGTGACCTCGGACAAGTTACTTACCCTCTCTGAACCTGTTTCTTGTTCTATAAGATGCTACTCATATGAACTACCTTTTAGGGTTGTTTGATCAAATGGCACATACGAGGTGCTCAATTAAATATTAATTTCAAACACACAAATATACACCAACCCTTGAGAGAGTGAAGTGGGGAGAAAACTAGACCTGAAGGGGAAAAAAAAAAAACCAACAGTTTCAAATCCCACCTTCGGGATTGGTGTTAGAAGAGTTACATATTAGATGTTAAAAGAGTTACATATACGACAAACCCCTTCACCTCTCTGACCCTTAGTTTACCCCTCCATAAAAGGGGAGCAATGTGGGTCGCCTGGGTGGCTCAGTCTGTTGAGCTCCCGATTCTTGGTTTCCGCTCAGGTCATGATCTCATGGGTCCTGGGACCTGGCCCCGAGTCGGGCTCCCCGCTCAGCAGGGAGTTTGCCTGGAGATTCTCCCCCTTCATCCCCCAAGTCATGCACACTTGTCTCACGCTCTCCCTCTCTCTCTCTCTAATAAATAAATCTTTTAAAGGAGCGGGGGCAGGGGAGCTGGGGACAATGCTTGTTTCACAAGCTTGTTTTAAGAAACAGGTTAGATAAACAAAGAGTTCCGCAAACAGGAATCACCCTACTGGTAGGAGTTGGTGAGAACCCTCCCCACCCTCCCCTGGGACAGGGTGCACTCTGATCTAAATAAAACCTAAACAGGACCAAGAAGTCCTGGCCCATCTCTATGGGCCGAAAAAGCAAACCCGACATCCGTCCTCGAGCCATAAAACTTTATTGGCAGGTCAGGGGGAAGAGCCAGGGGGAGGGTCCCTCCCCTCCCCTGGCCCCGCCCAGGGGTCCCCTCTGCAGGAGAGCGGGAAGCCCAGAGGGCTGGGTGACTCAGAGAGCCTTGGGGGTGGGTAGGTTGTTGTAGTGGGCGTCCTGGCCCTCCAGCAGGCTGCGGTAGGTGGCGATCTCCTGCTCCAGCCGCGACTTGATGTCCATAAGCTGCTGATACTCCTGGTTCTGGCGCTCAGTGTCGGCGCGCACCTCGCTCAGCTGGGCCTCTATGCTGCCGATCAGAGCCTGGATCTGGGCCAGCTGCGCTCCAAAGCGGGCTTCTGTTTCCGCCAGCGTGCCTTCCAGGGCGGCTTTCTGAGGGCAGGGAGAGGGAAAGAGGCTCAGCGGAGACTGGTTCCCAGAGACGGCGCGGGCACAGCCGCCGCCCAGGCTGCCCAAGGCTGCGAGGGCACCGGTTTGCGTGCCACAGGGCGGGGCGTACGGACCATGCTTAGCTGAGACTGCAGCTCGATCTCCAGACCCTGGAGGGTGCGCCGCAGGTCAGTGACCTCCGACTTGCTTATCTGCAGCTGCTCTGTGTGGCCGGCCACCTCCCGATTCAGCTCCTCAGTCTGCAGGGAAGAGAGCAGGCAGAAGGAATGAGCACTGAGGCAGAACTCTGCCTGAGAGCATGAAGCTCTCCCTCCCCGCCACCTCCCCCAAGGACAGCTGCTCCCCCCTGCGTACCCGGCTGGTGAACCAGGCTTCCGCATCTTTTCGGTTCTTCTCAGCCATGACCTCATACTGGCTTCTCATGTCACTCAGGATCTTGGCAAGGTCGATACCTGGAGCGGAATCCACCTCCACGCTGACCTGGCCCCCCACCTGGCCCCTCAGGGCGCTGATTTCCTGGAAAGACACAGCAGAGACGGGCATGTTAGCACTCAGAGCCTGCGGGGCTGGGCCAGGTAGCTCCCCCATCCCCCAGACGGAAGGGGCTGGTGCAGGTGTGGAGCTCAGAGCCAGCACCAAGAGGCAGACTAGGTGGCCACCATCCACTGCTGGAGCCCCGGGAGCCCCACTCCACACCCCGGGGCCGTACCGAGGGTGCAGCAAGTGTGGCCAAGGTCAAGAGGACACAGGAGAAAAATGTCTTCAGCCCTGGGAGGTTGGGGTGGGATGGACAGGAGGCTCAGCCTGAAACCCACCTCCTCGTGGTTCTTCTTCAGGTAGGCCAGCTCCTCCTTCAGGCCCTCGATCTGCATCTCCAGGTCGGTCCTGGCCAGGGTCAGCTCATCCAGCACGCGGCGCAGGCCGTTGATGTCGGCCTCCACACTCATGCGCAGGGCGTGCTCCGTCTCAAACCTTTCAGAGGAAATAGATGTAGTCAAGCCAGCGTTTCCTCTGAACCCCTGAAGACTCCCTCATCTCCCGCTGGGTTCAGGAGTCCATCGAGGGGGCTGCTTAAGGCCAGCTGGGGTGCGTGAGGACAGAGTCTAGCCCCCCAACTGCACTGAGCCCCCAAAGGGCCTGGCATGGGTCCTCCTCCTCTGCCCTGGCTTCTGCAGCCCACCACGGCAAACACACTCACTTGGTCCGGAAGTCATCCGCAGCCAGACGGGCATTGTCGATCTGCAGGACAATCTTGGAGTTCTCGATGGTAGCACCAAGAATCTAGAAGATAAGAGGCAGGAAGTCGCCATCAGTTCAGTGTACTGGTACTGCCCACCCCCATTCTTCCTAGAAAAGAGAGGAGAGCAATTGATTATGCCTCTACCCCCTAGAGACCGAAGCCCAGCCATGTCTCAGCCGCCCATTGGCCGGCTCTCCGGGAGGTCTTGGAAATCAGTCCAGGAATCAGTCCAGGCCCAGGAGCTGCAGCAGGAGAAACCATCATCAGGGACGCTGAGCTGGGGGTAGGGGACGGGTGTGGGAGGACAGGGAGGTAAGTCTGGGAGGAAAGACTCTAGAGATCTGCCAACTAGATGCAGTGTTGGGGTATTTTTGCCCACAGCCCCCATTCAAAGCACATTCTGCCCCAGGAAAGGGAAGTCCCCTTTGCTGAGCATCAGTTACGTGCCAAACACATTGCCTCTCATCTTTCATGCCAGGTCAGTGGGTATGCCTATTTTATAGAGGCAGGAAATGAAGCTCAAGATTCCTTGTCCAAGTTCACCCCCCTCTGAGGTCCGGCTGCTGTGATGGGCATATTCATACCATTGATTAAGGTACTTGGGTTTGTTTTTCAAAGAGCAAGTCATGACTCATCAGTCATTGTACTGGGAGATAATTTGCATAGTTTTTTAATAAACTTGAACAGAATATAAAATACGAGATCACCCAAGGTACAGTAAATATTGTTTCAAGAAAGAAAGTTTCACTGGGGCACCGGTTGGCTCAGTTGGTTAAACAGCTGACTTAATTCTTCGCTCCGGTCATGATTTCAGGGTCCTGGGATGGAGCCCTGCATAGGGCTTCACAATCAGAGGGGAATCTGCTTGAGGAAACTCTCCCTCTCCCTCTGTCCCTACCCACACCCCACTCTCTCAAATAAATAAATCTTAAAAGAAAAGGCGGGAGGTGCCTGGGTGGCCCAGTATTTGAGCATCTATCTGCCTTCGGCTCGGGTCATGATCCCAGTGTCGTGGGATCGAGTCCCGGCATCAGGCTCCCTGTTCTGCAGGAAACCGGCTGCTCCCTCTCCTACTTCCCCTGCTTGTGTTCCTTCTCTCGCTATCTCTCTCTCTGTCAAATAAATAAATAAAATCTTAAAAAAAAAAAAGGAAACTTTGCTTCCATTTTGAGTGTGTGTAGGACAAAGAATGGGTGAAGGTACATGGTAAAATGTACTTATTATCAGGTTACAATTTTTTAAAGTATGTAAGCAGTATTCTACTTTGTTGTTTACAACTCTAGCTGCCCCTTTTGTCCACAGGTCTGGTCTACCTGCTCTATGCCCCTGGCACCCAGCACTCGGCGGGCCACATGGCAGGCACTGGGTGACATTGTGGGGAGCTGCGTGTTTGGAGCCCCAGCATATGGGATCATTAAATGTCCCACTGGCTTCTGATACATTTTCTTTGGGGCGCCCTTCATGCTTTTAGGGCCTCCCTGTTAGGCCTGTGGCTCCAGCACCCCTAACCCCGAAAAGGAAGGGGGATGGCCTTTGCATGTGTCCCGCCTTTACCAGATCCTTAGGTCATTAGTATATGTCCCCTCTTATTCTTCCTTGAAGTTTCTAAGTACGGTGTGCCCCTCCCCGGGGAGGCGGGGCAGGAGGGGCTTCAGCCTGAGCCTGATGGAAACGAGAGCTGCCCCACCAGAGAAAAGGAATGCAGAGGGGCCCAAGCCGGGGGCAGCAGAGGGTAGGTTCGGCCCGGGGTGGGCTGCATTCCTCTCAGGCCAAATTCTTGCTTGTCCCTG
>CM053619.1:30790911-30814424 GCA_028646535.1 Procyon lotor
CTTCCAAAACTTGTTCTTTCTCTAAAGTCCTTCCCATTGATCGTGTGTGTCCACAGTACCCTGCAGACCCCCTGACCCTGGCAGGTGTGGCTAAAGTCTGCTGCGTGCACTGTGGGCGCTATCATGGTCTGTCTGTCTTAGATGGGGACCCTGTGAGGGCTGGGAGAGGCCCACAGAGCATTCTGCTCCAGCCCCAGCCACAGGGGCAGGAAGAAAGGCCTTAGGAAGGGTGGAGAGCAAGACAGGGCAGGGACCTGGAGGAGGACCCCACTCACCACACAGGCCCACACCGAGAAGTCCCAGGCCACATTTCTCCTCTGGCCCATTCCTGGGGTGCACCAGACAGGACAGGAGCTGACAGGGTGGGGTGGGCACAGGACCACACCCTCGCCTCCCGCTTCGGGGCGGGTGGCCCCTCTGCCTGATATTTCCGTGCCTGGTGCCGCCAGGCCTGGCCGGCCCCTACACTCCTTCCCCGTCACTCCACAGCATCTGGGCTGGTGAATGACTCACCCCGCATCCCTCACACCCTGCCCTGCCCCTGACCCCAGCAGCCCCGGCCCCTCTCAGCTCCATCACTGCACTGGCTCCGGAGATCTGAGTAATGCCTGCCCCACACTCTGCACTCCAGAGTCCAGAGCAGTGCACCCCTGCCTCTGGGAGGCACTGCGGGGCTCTGCCATTCCCAGCCTGGATCCCTAGGGAGTAGGCTATAGGGAGGACAGGGCCTGGCGGCCCCCGCATTTACAACCCTGGCCACCCTGGACCAGGTGCCTGGCTGCTTCTTTCAATCCTTATGTCCACTTCTCACTGCCACCTCCCAAGGGAAATGATGACCACCCATTCTACAGATGAGAGGAGGGGGTACAGAAAGGTTGAGTGACTTGCTGAAGGCCCCCTTAGCAGGTAATAGTGGAGGGGACTCCAAAGCCCCCTGCCGGCCACAGCGCACCTTCCCATTAACCATGAGCCAAACTCAGAGGAATCTGAGTGTGTAGGAAACGGGGCTGGATTTCGAATCTAAAGCTCTGGTTCGAGGCCAGCCTCTGCCTTTAGCAGCTGGCTGGACCTGGCCAAGCCCTGAGCCTCTCAGAAACTGTTCACCATCCTAGTAACATGGACAGTAGTCCTGCCTGCCCACCTCCTGGACTTGGGGAAACTCAACAAGAAGAGGAAGCTTCTGGAAAGTGCAGTTTCGAGGAAGGGATCCCAAGGTGGATTACAAGGCCTGGCATCTTGAGCCACGGAAGAGGAGCTGGTGTCTGTAGAGCCAGCCAGCTTTGCACAAAGGAAGCTGCCGCCTTTGCAGGATCCCTACGCGCTCCGCAGGCTGCCCGCCCGCGTCCCCTCGGTCCGCCCCGCGCCAAGCTAGCTCCGCCCCTGCAGCCGGCGCCCAGAGCCCGGCCAACTCGGTGCCACAGCGCCCCCTACAGGCTGCTCGGGGACGCTTGCCACCAGGCGAGCTCCTTCCTGCCTGCCACCTACCTCCTCTTTCCGGACCCTTGACCCTGCTCAGTTCTGAAGCTAGAAGGATCAGAGGGGGCCAACGTGGGCAAGGGCTGGCCCCACACGCCAGGCTACTCCCTGGCCTTCCTACGCACAACAAAAGGGCATTGAGCTGAGAGTGGTTAGAGGAGAGAGAGTCCCAGGACGGCTAGAAGTCCAAGGATCTGGATTCTAGCTGTGTGACCGGGGGCTTGTGTCTTTCCTTCTCTGGGCAACAAAGGAGTGCGGGAGGCCATCTCTCTAAGGGAAGGTACTTCCCCGTATCTAACACTCAGTTTCTCCGTGTGTAAAATGGCCACAAGGGGCCGCTGCAGCCACAGCTGTGAAGGAAGCGGGCACCCGCGTCTTCCCAGCCCAACTCCCTGCCCCTGTCACGCCCCTGTGGCTTCAGCCCGCTTCCTTCCTCCCAGTACCAGATCTGCTGGAATCGCAGTGCAACCTGAATGGTTAAAAACTTCCAGGAATAAGATAATTCTCCTAATTCAGTTCTATTGGGAATGGAGGTTATTAGGACCCTTGGAGATGAAGCTATGGAAAGCGGGGCAGATAAGAGCATATATCCAAATGAGACCTAGAAACAGCCCTAAATCCTTTGCAAGGGGCCGAGAAAGGATGCCCAAAGAAAACCCACTAGTCGCGGAATCTGGTGTACTCATGTTCAAATCCAGGAGGGTAGTGAGTCTCTCCATAGTGACTAGTCTAAGACAAGTCACGAACCTCTCAGAACCTCCCAATGGGAGTAGACACTGTGGGGGAGGGGCTGTGGGTCTGTGTTTGGACCAGGGGATCCTCCACCAAGATCTCCTATCCCCCAGCAGTTGCCCCACACAGTGGGAAATGTGGGCATTGGAGGAGGCTTCGAGAAATTTGACATTGGAAGATTGGACAGTCCAATACAGGACCTTCAGCGGGCTCACTTCTCTGGCATGGTTTTCGAAACCTGTCATGATTCCTTAATCCCACAATCATGACTCCATCTCCTAGGATACATCCGCTCTGAATACTCCTTGTTAGTTTCTAGTAAGCCTTCCCTGGGTTGCAAACTTGCATCTGAAAATTGCAAAGCATCTCATACATCAGCAAGAAGGGAAAGGAAGGGAACCAAGGAAAGAGCAAAGAGGATTTTGCTTTCCTGTTGTTCAGACCTAAGAGAAAACTAGAGCAGCATTACCCTGCGACAGAGGGGAGCCATGACGTTGGAGAGAGAGGTGAGAGGCCCCACAGGAAGGAGAAAGCTTGGGAAATGCAGGTTTTCTGTGAAATTGATGAGTTTCAGGGACACCTGGGTGGCTCAGCAGTTAAGTGTCTGCCTTTGGCTCAGGTCATTATCCCAGGGTCCTGGGATCAAGTCCCACATTCTCAGGCTCCTTGCAGTGGGGAGTCTGCTCCTCCCTCTGCCTGCTACTCCCCTAGCTTGTGCGCTAGCTCGCTCTCTCTCTCTGTCAAATAAATAAAATCCTTAAAAGAAAGAAAGAAAGAAAGAAAGAAAGAAAGAAAGAAAGAAAGAAAGAAAGAAAGAAAGGGAAAGAAAAAAAGAAATTGCTGAGTTTCAGAATCACTAATCAGTAGAGCGGGGGGTCTTCGGCCCAACCCCATTCCTGCATCTGTCACACTTGAGCATATGTGTTCAACAAGCTCAGACTTCAGCGTCCCCCCAACACCCCCACCCCCCGTTATCTTTCCGCAGCCCCTCCTCACACTGTGCCCTGGGAAGCGTGGTCCAGATCCTCCCTTGTGCCACACTCAGTGCTACCTCCAGGCCTTGACAGGTGCAGGTCCTCCACCCCAAAATATTCCTCCCACCCCAGCACTCACAACCTCCATCAGCTACAACCTGGATAAACCCAATCATCCCTCAGGTCCTAGCCCAATACTTCCTCCGTGGAATGTTCCAAGACAAGGTCATGTCTTTATGACTTTATGGCTTTATGTCCAAAGCCTCCCAGACTTCCCCCCCCCGCGGGTACTCAGCACTCTGCACGGTGGCTGCTGGTCCTCATTGGTCTCCCCAACAAGACCCCACGGGGCAGAGCCTGTGTCTGCATGGGTCACTGTTGTGGCCCCAGCAGCGAGCAGTCTGCCTGGGGCAGAGCCGTCCCTCAACGAGCACCTGCTGAATGAAGGAGGCAATGACTTGATGAAAGTAGATAGGGGCTCTGCTTGGGGCTCTCCGTGAGCAGGGAGCCCGGAGGCGCCAACTTACTGCCCACCCCCATTTCACCTTTGGGTCTGCCTCGAACTTGACAGTCTCTTACGGGTTTTTTGTTTTCGTGCTTCCCTCCCTGAGGTCTCCTTCTGTCTTGACAAAAGTTCCTTCTGACAATCCCCAACACATCTCAGCCATGCTGAGGGGAACACACGAAAGGTATCGTGTTCCGCTGGGTTCAGTCTGAGTCCAAGTGAGAATGTATGTCCTTGAGGCTGAGGGCGCCGGTGGCAGCAAAGATGGGGGGAGAGCTTCCTAGGGGAGAGTTTCCAGGACACTCAGGAAGATCAGAGCCATCCGGCAAAGTATGAAGGTCAGAAGCAGGTACTGTTGGGGCAGAGGGATCCTTAGGCACCAACTGGTCCAATGGCTTTATTCCCTCACTCATTCCTTTAACAAGCTCAGGCAAAGTGCCTTCAGGGGGAAACTGAGGCCAGACACTGCAGATCTCGCTCTTGGTTGTTTGCACCATTGTCTCAAAACAGCTCTGCTCATCAGAAGCCCATCTCTGACCTTAGAAAGTTCTAAGAGTTCTTAGAGGCCCGGTGGGCAGCGCTGGGAGGGCAAGATTTGGAGCCAGGCCAACCCTGGTATATGTGACTTGGGCAAGTGACTCTCCTTCTCTGAGCCTGTCTGCTTACTGACGAGTGGAAGCATCAGTATCTCCTTCCCATGGCTATTGTGAGAAACAAGGTGTTCTGAGAAACAGCAGCACACGGAACGTCCTTGTCCCACATCTGTCACAGAATGCTCCCCAGCCGCCATGGCCTGGCTCGTCCCTCTGTGGACTGTGCTCACGGCATCTTTCCGCAATTTCCAACCCTCCTATCTGCCTCCAGCGCGAGACCGAGAGCCCCACGGGGAAGATGCTACATCTCTTCCCCCGCCCCCCCGAGTTTTGTTTCTTTCCAGCCCCAATGCAGAAAAATCACCAATAAATATCTGTTGAAGGAACAGATGAATGAAATGATCTGGAAAGGGGGTGAATATAGAAGCTCCAATGAGAGTCTCATAAAGAGGCAGCTTTGAGGCCCCACCCCCACCCCACGCCTTGCCTTTCCTGACTAGCTTTTTTTTTTTTTTTTTAAGATGTATTTATTTATTTGAGAGAGAGAGCGAGCATGGTGGGAAGGGGCAGAGGGAGAAGGAGACAGAATCACAAGCTGACTCTCCGCTGAGCTCGGAGCCCAACACGGGGCTCAATCTCACGACCTGAGATCATGCCCTGAGCCAAAATCACGAATCCAATACTTAACTGCCTGAGACGCCCAGGCGCCCCTTTCCTCACCAACTTCTAACCTCACGCTGTACTGTTGTCTCCTGGCTTGTACTTGGCGGACGTGCCCGTCTCCTTGAACTTCCCTTTGGTTTCACGAGAATCCCCACACAGTCTCAGTGGTTCCCAGCCTAGTAAGAGGAGCAGAGAAGGGAACAGGGCTCCTGCCTGGGCCTGAGGTGGGGAGAGAGCACCAGAGCCCCAGGCCACGAGGGGAGGGCCGGCAGCAGCCTCCACCTCACCGGCAGGAGAGACTCGCAGGGGCGGGGGGCCTCAGTGAGATCAAAGCTCTGGAAGTTATGAGTTTTGGGGGTTTTCCAAGTCCATCCAGCTATCAGGCACAGACCCAGGGCCTTCTCACGTGGGGGGGGGGGGTTCTGAGGTCCCAGGAAAGAACCTACATGTGCGAGGTTGCTCATCTTCTCCTCAGTTCTTTGTTGCCATCACTGATTCCCACAAAGAGCATTTCTGACAAGCTTCTGCCTACCGGCGCTGCTTGCCTCTGTATTCACGTGGGGCTCAATAATTGTTTGAGGCCAGACAGGACAGGAAGAGCACCAGCTTTGGAGCCAGGCCAAACTGGATTCGAGTCTTTGCTCAGTCACTTAGAAGCTGTGTCACCTCAGACAAGTTACCTGACCTCTCTGAGCTAGAGCTGCTTCTTCTGTAAAATGGGCATAATCATCTCCTATCTGTTGGAACAGAGTTCTAGGTTCACAGCCTGGCTCCACCGCTTATGGGCTGCGCAATCTTTTTGGCAGGTCACTGACTCCCTCGAAACATGTTTCCTCCTGCATGAAACGAAAATACGAACAGCTTCAGGAGGTCGCTGTGATGACTGAAGAAGGTAATATATATGTGAAGCGCTTAGCACGGCGCCTTGCAGATGATAAATATTTCTCCCTGCCCCATTCTCTCGTTCTTGTCCTTGGTCACCCAGCTCCTTTGCAAAGCAATTCTCCACATGGTGGCTGTGGTTCCCCAGTGTAGAAGCCAGAATTAGCCTTCCAGGCTCCCCAGCAGCTGGAACACAGACATGCGACCCGAATCCCCACCCCCCACCCAAACCCCTGGCCTAAGCCTGTAAGCTCTCAGCTGTAGAAGCTTCTCACCTGAAGAAGAAGGTGCCCATGAGGTCTGTTCTGGCAGGAGTGGCCATAGAGACACCCGGAGCACCAGTGCCAGAGCCTTAGCGGTAGCGTCGAGAGGAACATGCCACCTAGTCTGGGCCCACAGACCGTGGCAAGCGTGGGATTTCCTCCAGCTGCACGGCCTGCCAGCCTCCTTCTCTGGGAGTTCTTCCTCGGGAGTTCTCCGACATACCGAACATCCCTCAACCAACTGGCTTCAGAGTGTGGCATCCAATCTATGGAGGTAAAAACCCTGACTGATTCAGAATTTAGTTAAAAAAAAAAAAAACGAAGGCCGGCAAAAGACTCCTAAGAAATCTCTGCTTGGGAGTCTGACTTCTGTACATGCTCAGGTTGCCGTACAGAAATACCATAGACTGGGCAGCCTCCGAAACAGAAATTTGTTTTCTCACAATTCTGGAAGCTAGACATCCGAAATGAAGGTTGCAAGTTTGGTTTGTTCTGAGGCCTCTCTCCTTGCTTGCAGATGGCCGCCTTTTCACTGTGTCCTCCTGTGGCCTCTTCCTTTATAGGAGCACAACCGTGCCGTCCCCATTGATGGCCAGATTCCCTCTTCACTTGAGGACACCAGTGAGAGTGGATGAGAGCCCACCATGATGGTCTCGCTTTAACTTAATCACCACTTTAAAGGCCCTATCTCCAAGTTCAGTCACCTCCTGAGGTATTAGGGGACAAGGCTTCAACATTCAGATTTGAGGAGATACAACTCAGCCCATAACGGTGTCAGCTGACCTTGTAATTCAGAGCGTCCCCAAGTGGCTCATCTTCCGCCCCAGCTGGCCTCCAGTCAGAGCCTTCCCATCTCAGTGGGGGACAATTTCTCTAGTCCAGTTGCTCAGACCAAAGATTCAGAGACATCCTGGACTCCCTTCTTTTATACCAACCTACAGTCATTCAAAAATCCTGTGGAAGCCACCTACTAAATTATATCCAGAGCCTACTGACTTGACCATCTCTGCTGTGAGTGCCACAGTCTCTTGCCTGCATCACCTCCCTCCAGACTGATCTCTCTGCTTCCGATCCTGGTCCCTTGACCACTTACCAAACAACAGCCAAAGAGATACTTTTAGGACATCACTCAGATGGTGCCACACCTCTGCTGGGAGCCCCGTGCGTTAGTCGTGCCCATCAACACTAGCTGCTGTAAAGACCTCAGAAACCTCACTGGCGTAACGTGATGAATGTTTGTCACTTCTTCACAAAAGGAACAACCTGGTTGGGCAGCTCTGCTGAAAGCTCCCCTCCAAACGATGAACTTGGGCATCCAGGCTCCTTCTACCCTCTGCCATCTAACATCTTGGAGTCCTTTGCTTGCTTGCTTGCTTGCTTGCTTGCTTGCTTGCTTGCTTTTTAAGATTTTATTTATTTGAGAGAGAGAGAAAGCATGAGCAGGGGAAGGGGCAGTGGGAGAAGCAGACTCCCCGCTGAGCAGAGAGAACCAACCGAGGCTTGATCCCAGAACCCTTACATCATGACCTGAGCCAAAGGCAGATGCTCAACTGACTGAGTCACCCAGGTGCCCTAGACTCCTTTGTTTTCAACTGGGCCTTCAGGGGCTCCCCATTTCACTGAGCATCAAAACCAACTTGTTTAGAGTGCCCCCACCAACCCCTGTGTGATATAGCCATGCCTTACCTCTCTGACCCCCCATCTTCCACTGCTTATTTCCTCACTTGCTCTGCTCCAGCTACATTGGGCTCCTTACTCATCTTTAAACATGCTGAATATGTTCCCTTCTGACCTTAGGGTCTTCACACACCCATGCCCTGTGCCGATTGATCTCCTACCTCCTACCTGCCTGCCCATCTCCCTCACTCTGTCAGGTCATTGCTTATGTTTCAGCTTCTCAATGCCCCCAACCTTGGCCACCTTATTTAACCTTGCCATCTTTCCCTCCCTACGAGCACTCCAATCCCCCTCACCATCCCCTACTTCTCTCTGCACTTACCATCGTAAAACATATCAAAATAATTGATCTATGTATTACACTTGTTGTTTTCCCCTCCCTCTACCTATAATGTAAGCTCTGGGTAGGCAGGGATCTGTGCCTCTTTTGTTCATTGAACAGTGCCTGACATAGAAGGAACATAATACAATTTTACCCCATAAGGGATGTTGAAGGAATGACATGAGAATCAAGATGGTTATCTGGCCTACATGGGCCAGTGTAAATCCAATATTATTATAATACAGAGCTCTGGAAGCCCAAGAGATGCAGTGATAGATAGGAGTTGTCTAGTTTCTTCCAACAGTACTGGAGAGATTAAAGAAAGAGTAATGTGCTCCAATTCCTAAGTTCTGGACTTTATGGGCAGTCAGAAGACCAGGGACTTTCCATAACTTCACTAAAAAGGTCTCTTATTCCCTGTACTCACCAGGCTGGAATAGGTAAGCGTTCATCTCAAAGGAATTCCCCAAGTGACTAAGTCACTTGAAATCACAACCTTGCCAGGTCTCTTATGTAAAAATTAGACAGTCGGCCTGGAAACAGGGGCACTCACAAAATTGGAATGGGTCTTTCTGAAAGGATTTTATTGACTTACAGTACCTCAAACTCCAAACTATCCTCACACTCCTCCATTCTTTACTGCCTCCAAAATTATAAATAAGATCTCTGGAAAAGAAGGTACATTAAAAAGTCAAAGCTCAGAGAGAAAGAGTTACCCACCAGGAGAATTTCAAGATGTTTCTAGTCTGTATCAGCAGAAATGAGAAGACTTGGGTTTGAGAATTAATTTTTATTTTTGATCAGGCTGAGTTAATCAATATGGGGAGGCATTCACCATGTTCACCAGAGATTCACAACTCAACTACTAGCTTGAGTATCTGGGGGTGGGTCTAAATATTTGCTCACTTGAGTGGCAGACACTGAACTCATTGGTGGCCTATACAAAATAAATTTGAATTTCCAGAAAATACCTGTTTTAATAAAGAAAAAGGAATGCAACCAGTTAGGGAAATGGGAATATTGGAGTGGAGTTATCATGTGGAACACATTTAACAATTCTCCGACTATGAGAGCCCAGAAGACACTGTGTAGACTCTGGCAATTAAGAAATACCTAGACAAAAGGGAACACAGAATCTCTGAAAAGCACGGAGCAGTGTTCTCTGAGGATGTGGGTGAGAGATGCTACCAGTGAATGAAGACCTCTATTTCAATAACAATGGGATTCTAAGTGTCAGAGGACAAGTAGGAGCATTTTAATGCTGCAGGGCTAGAATAGTAGGTAGGATGATAAAAATCTGTAGGGATCTTTGATTATGGTCGGTTGGTCATGGGGTGCCTAAGACCAAAATATATGAGCAGCCCACCAGGGTCCTGATTCAGTCAAGATTCTATTTTAAGTAACAGAAACAAATCTTACTTTTTTAACAGAAAGGAATTTAATAGAGAGATTAGGTGCTTACAAAATCATAAGAAGACTGGAGAAGCAGACTCTAGATTTGACCTCAAGGAATAGCACCAAAATTAGCACCACAGGACCAGCGCCCAAGGGAACTGCTGGTCTGTCACAATCAGAAAGCTTGGGAATCAGTAAGCCAGAACTGGATCTGTTGACCCCAGGGTCAAATAGTACCTAGTAGATCTATAGCAGCAAAAACATTCCCTAGACTAGACTTCTCCCCACCCGACTCACGTCCCCCTGAAGCATATATGACTGGGAAATTCAAAACTGCACCTACAGCCATAGCTGTAAGGGAATCTGGGAAAACCAGGTATAAGATTACCAGCCTTTGGAGTACAGAAATGCTCCTAGAAGGATGTGTGACCAATATAAGCAAGCGGATCTTCCATATGTGCCCCAATTCCCTATCCCACACTCCAAAAAGAAAACTTTAGGTTAAAAAGGGGCCTGTCTTAACCCCATGATAGAGAATGACAGACTCACCTAATTCCAAAACCAGAACTAGCTCAGAGAGGCAGAGGACTTTGAATAAAGGGAAGTCCAGGTATCCTTGAGGAAGGACATTGCAATAACATCATAAGCACGTAGTGTATGTCTACCTCCAGTCTTCCCAGAGGAGCCTGTGGGCATTTACAAGAGTAGCCATATATTGGGGGAAGAGAAATACCCAGACCTTCGGGGATTATTGGATACTAACTCCACACTAATTCTAATCTCTGAAAATTGGAGGTTAGCGTAACAACACTGTGGTTTACCAGTTAGACTGGAAACTTATATGGGTATGTTATATCTGTCATTTTGATTACTGTTCTTTCCCAGGTACATCCAAAAACTACATTTCCCAGCCTCCTTTGCCACCAAAATGAGATTCTGTACCATGTGAGCCCTAAATCAGAAGGGAGGTATCTGAGGAAATGGGCTCCACTTGGGGCAGCCAGTTTGCTAGCATGATGGCGGAGACAACATGGTTCTGAAGTCTTAGCTGTGGATGCTGTTTCTTAATCCAGCAGCCACATCCTGACTTGGAAACTCCTACTCATGCCAGAGGCAGCAACTCCCTTGGTAGACCCGTTCTGCTGTGTCATTTTGGGAGATGTTAGAAATTCAGTCTCGATTTTGTTTCTCCAGCCCTCCTAATGATTCTTCGAGCTATCTAGAACCCTTTTAATCCCTTACTTGTTAAAACAGGAAGAGTAGCCTTTGCTGGTTGTAACTGAGAATCTGACCAGTACAAAAGATCAGATAGCAAATGGAGTTTTTATTTAAGTCTGCTTCTTATGAGCCCAGTAGTACACTGGACTTACCCTGTGATTATTTCCTAGTGTCTGAAGTGGAATAGATATAGTCAGTAAATGGTTCCTAGATTCATACACTAAGGATTATTGTGGTAAGAAGGGCCAACAACACTACACTACACCTCTAGGGAATGACATAGATTAGTGCCACAGAAAAGATTTGATAAATTCAGTGTTCATAACTCTGATCACTTCCCAACTAACTTGACATTTTCCCTGTGTAGACTACAAACGGATGTTAGGGAATGATTACTTTACAATTTATCACATGGGTATTCCAGTAGCAATCATTGATCCGGATTTGGTCTACTTACTAGAACAGACCACTATCGTCCCTGGACCCTGATGTAGAAAACTCTTTTTTCTTTATCCTAATAAGCAAAGAATAACAGAATAGTTTTGCTTTCATCTACTGAGAAAGCAGTATATCATTCCCAGGGTATGCAGAGAATCAGACTTGGGGTATGGGCAACCAGAAACATTGCCCAAATCATTCTAAAAGATTGTGCCAAGAAGACACTACTGCCATTGCTACTGGGCCATTGCAAAGAATTGCAGCTCAAGCAGTTGATGTTGGGCACTGCATATCTCTGCAGAGCCATCATTTCTGTGGCCCCAATAAACTATGTGTCTCTGCCCCAGCTCTGTTCCTGCCATATTAGATTTCACCCACTACTTCCTTCACATTCAAATCAATCTGTTTGGAAGCACCTGATTGGCAGAGCTGCGTCACATCCTCATGCCCTTGCTGCAAAGGAGGTTGGGAAAGCAAGTTTCTGGCTTTTCCCTTGAAGAACCTCAGACTCAAGATGAACAGTTCTCCAAGTAGAAGTAGAGAGAAGATATAAAGTGGTAGAAGAGGAAGACAGTTAGGAGCAGGAAGAGAACCAGGGAACAGAGTGACCAGCTGCACAGTAAGGGGTGGAGTACTAGTGAAAGAATCAGAAACTCTCACGGCTCCAGCAACCAGCTAGAGCCACCTTGGACCCAGAGATATCATTCAGCTTCCATCTTCATAAATCCCAGGATCTTGAGTTTTCCTGAGCTTCTGTGCCACTCCTGTCCTAAGTTTACCTTTATATAACCTCTCCCCCTAATAATTTGGCCCATCTGTGGCAAATTGTGTTTTCCAAAGATCAATATATCCCATTCCACATGCTGATCTTCAGTGTGGCATTGACACTCTTCCATCTTGAGATGGGGTTTTTACTTGTTTTCTATTTCTGCTTAACAAATTACTGCAAATGTAGAAGCTTAAAGCAATACCCATATATTAGCTTACAGCTCTGCAGGTGTGACTAAGTTCTCTACGAAGGGTATAACAAGGCTGAAATCAAGGTATCGACCAGTCTGAGTTCTCATCTGGAGACTTCGATGAGAAATCTGCTTCCAAAGTCTTTCTTGTTCTTGGAAAAACTCAGTTCTTTCCAACTGGAGGGCTGAGATCCCCTTTTTTTCGTGGTTTTCAGCTCCGAGAGGTCATCCACATTTCTTCCCACATGTGCCTTTCATCTTCAAGCCAGCAGAGGCATATCAAAATCTTATGCTTCAAATCTCAGACTTCTTCTTCTATGACTAGCCAGAGAAAACTCTTTCCTTTTAAAAATCTTATGTGAGGGATGCCTGGGTGGCTCAGTTGGTTGAGCGTCTGCCTTCAGCTCAGATTATAATCCTAGGGTCCAGGATCAAGTCCCACATTGGGTTCCTTGCTTGGCAGAGCCTGCTTCTCCCTCTGCCTGCCACTCCTCTTGCTTGTACCCTCTCTCTCTCTCAATAACAAATAAATTAATTAATCTTTAAAAATAAATTAATTAAAAATTTAAAAATTTTTTAAAATTAAAAAAATTAAAAGCTTATGTGATTATGTCAGGCCCACCAGATAATCTCACCATCTTAAGGTCAACACGTTAGAGACATTAATTACTTTTCCAAAATCCCTTCACAGCAGTACCTAGATTGGTGTTTGATTGAATAACTGGGGTCATCTTAGAATCCTTCCCACTGCAAGGTCTTTGCTTCCTCTCTTGGATCTAAGCAGATCCATGACTATAGCAGTAGGGACACTGCGTGACTTCCAAGTCTAGATAGTAAGGCAAAGCAGCTTCTTCCTGGCTCTAGCATAGAAGTCTGGCTACCCTGAAGCTGCCCTGATGGAGGGATCATATTGAGAATCTCCATAAAGAGCTGCTAAGGAGCCCCTGCAGGGCCAGCCGCCACATTTGAGTCTTTCCAGTCCAGGGACCAGACATATGAGCAAGAATCCAAATGACTCCAGCCCCGAGCCTGTGAGTCACAATGATAAGTGGAGAAGAGGTGAGCTGTCCCCCACCAAGCCCCCAAACAAATGTTGTTATTGTAAGCCTCCAAGCTTTGGGAAGTTTTGATAAGCAACTGTAACATCTGGAACATAGGGTGAGGGGTCATCTGTCCCTAATTAGGATAAGGCATTTTGTATGAGGCCCAGTCAGAATTCTTGGAGAACATTGTTGGCTGCTGTCTTGTGGAATATTCCTTACTGTGCCTTGGAGCACTTTACTTGCACTATATTTGTTACCATCTATGAAATCTTCCAAAGCAAAACCACATTGTTTTTGTCCTGTTTCCCTCTGTACCTAACACATGACCTGCTAATAGACTATGGCAGACTCTTTGCCCAAACTGACCTCAGTTATGGCCCTCCCTATATCCATGTCCTTGCCATGTGACTTTGTAGCTCCCACCATCATCAAAAAGAGTCTATTTCCTCTGCTCTTGAATCTGGCCAAGGTTGGGACTTGCTTTGGACAGTAAAATGTCGCCAAAGTGATTACTCTGAGCCTGAGCCTCAAGGGGCCTTGCATCTTCTACTCATTCTCTTGGGACACTTGCTTGAGCTAGCCAGCTGGAGGGTGAAAGTCATGTGTCTCATTTGCCCCCTCAACACCCTCAAACAACAGGCAGCCAAGCCCCAGAGGCAGAGCCACTAGCCAACTTTCAGCTGACCATAGATACATGAAGGAAAATAAAATTGCCCAGTCTAAATTGCCAACTGCAAAATCATGAGCCAAATAAATAATTGTCATTTGAATTCACTAAATTATGGGTTACTTTGTTACAAGCAAAAGTCAATTGATAGAAAACCTAACCAACACTTTTCAAAGTGGATTCAATTGGTTCTCCCTTTACCTCCTTTCTGTTCCTTCTTAATCCCAAAGAACAAATGGATCAAAGTCCAAGTTTTATTTGCAGTAGGAAAGCTTTATTAAGAACTTGAAATCAGGCAGGGAGTGGGGTCACCCCCAGACCAGACAGTGGAATAGAGGTCTCCCCAACCCTCCCAAGGGAGAGAGTCAATGGGCAGACAGAGGCCCACTCAGCCCAGTCCCAAATGAGCTCTGGGGCTCGTTGCCACCTCTTCCTGATGCCAGAAGACAATGAGCAGGCTTCGTTGGAGGTCTGCCTGTCTGGAGGACACTCAGTAGGGTCAGGAAAGTTTACAGGAGCTCTAATATCGATTCTGGTAGCCTGTGGAGAGATGGAAGAGAGGTAAGAGTGTGAAGAGAGAACTTAGAAGAGAGACTTGGACTTAAAGAAAGATGGGTACACTGGGAGCAAGGAAATGGGAGCTCAAAGAGATGGGAGAACCTTGGGGTCCCAGTGGCCCCCACCTAATTCCTAAAGCTCTCCTGCAGCAGCCCTAACATATGCTCTCTCATTCCTTTTTTTTTTTTAAGATTTTATTTATTTATTTGATAGAGAGAGAGAGAGAGAGAAAGCACAAGCATAGTGAGCAGCAGAGGGAGAGGGGGAAGCAGGCTCCCCGCTGAGCAGGGAGCCTGATGTGGGGTTCAATCTCAGGACCTGGAGATCATGACCTGAGCCAAAGGCAGACATTAAACTGACTAAGCCACCCAGTCTCAGTGCTGATACTCTTCCATTTCTGAGGATGAAGGCTCATGAGCCTGACCCCTTCTCCACTCAACAGCTGTATTAGTAAATTTCTTATATATTGAGGCAAGGGTGGCCCTGCACGTCCATGGCCCTGCAGTGCCACTTAACACACAAAACCACACCAGACACCCTAGAGAAGGGCAGCTCCCATGCACCTCAAGGCTTCTCTGAGCTTAACATTCCCAGTTGTGTTACCCAGGCTTTTACTACAAATTCGTATTAAATTTTTATTTTATAAAATTCAACATACACAAGGGGAAACTTTCTCTGACCTGAAGACCGCTTGACTGTGTGACTCTTCTACATGTAGATTATTATGTTCAATATGAGCTCTTTTACATGGTTTCACCATATAACTGACTTGTAAGCTCTTTTAGATGTTTGTATCATATCACTGACTACAACACCTGAACCTCTTTTCTACCTGAACTGTTGCTGATCCAGGTCTCCCCATCCTCGTGATGATTAAAAGTACTGGCTATGGAGACCCACAGAGCTGTGTCCCTTAATTATTAGCTGTATGACCTTGAACAAGCTACATAGCTTCTCTGAGTCTCATTCTCCTTATCTCTAAAATGGGTATAACAATACCTACCTCATAGGGTATGGTGGGAACTATATAAGATAATGCACAATTTCCAACCCATCTCCTATGCTATTGAGACTCAGAACATGTGTGGATTTGGTCCTAGCCTCACCCAAAACTCTGTCAAAACTAATGAATGAATTTCAGAAGCAAGGGCAAGTGTATTACACCTCACTAGAGACCTCCTTAAAATCTAGTTCTGTTCAGAATATGCATTTCCCAGAAAGCTCAAAGATACTCAAAAAAGGGTGGTACCTTGACAGCTTAATACCTGTGCCCCCTGACCCCACAAGCTAGAGTTCTCGCTTACCTTGTTTATCATCACATTCACCAGATTTGGAGGAAGAAGACTGGGACTGAGATGATCTTCCACTTCCTCCTTTGGATCCACTGCCTTCTTCATAGCCACTACCACTTCCTCCTCCAGAACTACTTCCTCCACCATAGCTGCCTCCACTTCCTCCTCCAGAACTACTTCCTCCACCATAGCTGCCTCCACTTCCTCCCCTGCCTCCACTTCCTCCTCCAGAACTACTTCCTCCACCATAGCTGCCTCCACTTCCTCCCCTGCCTCCACTTCCTCCTCCAGAACTACTTCCTCCACCATAGCTGCCTCCACTTCCTCCTCCAGAGCTGCTGCCTCCACCATAGCTGCCTCCACTTCCTCCTCCAGAACTACTTCCTCCTCCATAGCTGCCTCCACTTCCTCCTCCAGAACTACTTCCTCCACCATAGCTGCCACCACTTCCTCCCCAGGATCCTCTTCCTTGACTGCCTCCACTTCCACCTTGATATCTATTTCTGCCACTTCCAGAATGGCTTCGTCCAGATTCATGAGATTCACTGAGAAGGAAAGATAACACAGAAAAATTAGTGACCCCACATACATATTCAAGGATGGACATGGACAGAATCAAGACCCAAATATGGGTCTTCCTAAGGTTTCCTTCTGCAAGACAGAGGAAAGGCTGGGCTGACACCACAGCTTGAAAAGAGAACCTCCCTCTCCCTGAAGCAAGGACTAGTCCCTTCTCTCATCACTACCAACCTCCTTTCCCAAAGCCCAAATGCCTTGAGGTTCCCCTACAGGATAAAAAAGTCCTCAACCCATCAGATCCTTGTGTACAGGAACTTCCCCAGCTGCCTCTATCTAGAGGGACAGATGTAGTATCAGAGCTTAAAAATGCCTAGGGATCCCACAGAGTCCTGGGGAACTTACAAGTCCTCCTGGCCACCATCAAGGAGGCTGCGGTAGGTCTTAATTTCCTGCTCCAGCCTTGTCTTAATGTTGAGCAGAAGGCTGTATTCTTGATTCTGGCATTCAATCTCTTCCCGGATCTCAGTGATCTGGCCCTCCAGGTTACTGATCTGCTCCTGCAACTGCTGCAGCTGGCCGCAGTAGCTGTTCTTGGTGTCTTCCAAGGATTTTTCTAGGGCTGATTTCTAGGAGGAAGGAGGAGGCTGTAAAAGGGATGCTACATAGGGATGTAGCTATGCTACATAGCTCCTCCCCGTCCCACTCCAAGGATCATGCCAAGCCTTCAGTGCTTTGCCCTGGCAGAGGGTCTAGAGCAGAACTACAAACCTTGCTGAGCTGAGACTGCAGCTCAATATCCATCTCCTGGATGCTGTGCCGGAGCTGGGTCACCTCCTTGTGGTTGGATTCCATCTCCTGGCTACTGGTCATCACTTCCTGCTCCATCTGGCTCATCTGAAAACCCAAGAGCTCAATGAGAACCAGGCTGGACCAGAGACCTCCATGGGCAAGGTTCTGCCCCACTCATCAAGACCTTTGCCTCTAGGGCCAAGAGTGAGCCATAAACAAAGACAAGTCATCTTGAGTTCTGGGTCTGCTAGCCAGCCAGGGTAATCCAATTCTCTCAACTCAACATTTCCCTCTCAGCAAGGCTTTAAGACTCTTCACACTTGTCCCCAAACCACCTTTCTAACCTTATTTCAATCTGACCCCAAACACACACACACACTATAGACCATACTCTTATGTGCCAGGGTCTATGCTAGGTACTGGAGGCCCAAAGAGGAAGGGAGTCATCAGAGAGCTCAGTGTGGCATGAGAGGCATACCATGTACCTCCACTAGATTCTGATGGCACATAGCCTTACATGAGTTGTTCATACTCTGCTTTGTTCATGTATGTAATAAACTGTGAGCTTCTTGAGGGCAGCAGTCTTATTTGGCTCATCTCTGAGACATCAGGACTTCACATAAAACCTGCTATTGACAAGCTACTCAATAACTGTTTGCGATTTAATAAATGAAAATGGATAGGTGACAGCTGGACTAAGAGATGGAGGGATGGGAGAATAGAGAGATGGAGTGGAAGAGCGGAGGGATTTGTGGAAGAGAGAGAGAGAGAGAAGGTTGAATGGGCAGCCTACTCTGCTCACCTGAGTCTCATATTGCTCCTCAATGTCCTTACGGTTCCTAGCACTAATCCGCTCATACTCCTCGCGCATGTCATTGAGGATCTTGGTGAGATCTTTGCCAGGAGCAGCATTTATCTCCACACTGACGTCTCCAGAGTTCTGCCCAGTCAGCTGACTCATCTCCTGCCAGGAACAAAGGAGATGTGAGGTCAAGGAGTGGGATCTTCTCCACCAACTTTTAGCACCCCCCCTCCCTCCCCAGAGGTTCAAAAAAGAGGCACAGTTGTGAAGCCAAAGCGCAACCACCATCATAGGCAATGCAAAGGAGGCACTGGGAGTGTCCTCAAAAGTCAGGGAGAGGGTGTCTCCCAAGCAGTGCTCCATAGCTAACCCCTCACTGTCTCTGCACTTCTGTTCCTCCCTCTCCTCAATAAGCCACAAGTAGCCAGGGTTGTACCTCCTCATGATTCTTCTTGAGGGCCATCAGTTCCTCCTGCAGAGACTCATACTGCATCTCCAGGTCAGACTTTTGCATGGTCAGATCATCCAGCACCTTCCGCAAGCCATTGATGTCAGCATCCACTCCTTGTCGCACGGTGTTCTCCATCTCATACCTGCAGACCAGCCACAGTAGGGAATGAGCAAGAGGGGGTGGAGAAAGACTGATGACAGCAGAGGGAGTGGGAGCTCACTTCATCCTGCAGTCATCCAGTGTCATGCGAGTGTTGTCAAGATCCAGGAGAGTCTTATTATTGTTCACTGTGATGTTCACAATCTAAAAAAAAGAAGAGATTGCATGGAGCTCATGCTCCCCTGCCATCTGACTCACTGCTGGGAGGGCAAGAAGCCAGGCAAAGCCATAAGAGATGAGGACCCCATCCAGGAAGATGCTTAAGAGGTAGGAGGAGCTTCCAAAAGCTGGTACGAAGCACAGAACTCTCACAGGCTTCAGCAAGGATATTCAGTGTGGCATTCATTCTTTCATTCATTCACAAATATTTGAAGATCTATTACAAAAGACACTGTGGAGTTTAGAGATCAATGAGATATTGCTCCTCAAGGAGCCCACTGTAAACTACCACGTCCAAAGATATCATAGAAGAGCTCAAGGAAAGGAAAGATGACACATAGCTATAGGAGATCAAGAAAGACTTCAGAGAGGAGGTGGCAACTGAATTGGTCCCTGAAGGATGGCTAAGATTGCACATGGATAAATAGGCGGAAGAGGTTTGTGGTCAAGGAAACAAGATATCTAGAGGCTGTTTATCAGAAGTTGTAAAGGCAAGGGGAACAGGAGGGAACAGCAAATTGGCTAGACTGTGAGCTCCTCAAGACGGAGACCAAGTCTGGTACATCACTATGTCTGCCAAGGGCAACACTGAGGGTAGTCATTCACTAAATTGAGTGAATGAATAAATGGATAGATGGACATTTGGATGGATGAGTGAGTGAATAGATGGATGGATGGTGAGAGGATGGGTAGATGGGGAGAGTGTGGGGGAGAATGGAAGAGTGGATAGATTATTTCCATCCCCAGAGTTCTAGACCCTGTTCATCACATAAACAACTAGCATGTGTACCTGGAAAGATCAAGACAGGCCTCTATAGAAGCCCAGGAGACATAGGAAGGAAGAAATACAGCTTCTAATTTTCCAAACTAGAAAGCTCTAAATTCTTAAGGAGTGAGGGGAGAGGTAGGCACAGATTTTCTCCTCTCTTGAGCCATATGATCTACCTGTTTGGGGCAGTAACACTCTTATCTCTTTTTCATATGATTACAGAAGTTTCAAACCAACAGGGACCTAAGAGCTGGTCTGCCCATCCTCTGCATTAAGTACATAGGAGAACAGGTGCAAAGAGGGCATCAGGTTTCCCAGGATCACACAGTGAATTGATGGCTGGCTCTTAGCAGAGTGCCTCCATCTCTGTGCTCCCTCCACACTCCCTCTTCGTTTCCAATCTGGCCAGGCCAGGAGGAGACCCCCTACATCCAGTCCCAGGCTCACCCATGTTAATCTAAGCCTCTTTTCTGCTCTGCTCAGACTCTGAAAGTGAGGACCATGGTGATGAAAGCCCAGAGCCCAGGCCAAAGTCCCAGCCCTGGTGTCATCAAGAACCAAACAGTCTGCTTCTGATGAAAGTATAACGTTTCTAAAAAATGGATTCCCTGACTATAACCTAAGCCTAGAGTCTAGCATCTGATCTTTTTGGAAGATAAGGCATGTGAGTGAGTGTGAATGTGAAAGAGACAAAGAGACCAGGACAGAGAGAACAGCGTTTCCCCACTTACCTGGTCCTTGAGGTCTTCGATAGTGTCATAGTAGGGTGAGTAGTCCCTGTGGAAGCCCCTGGGCCCCTGCTTGTCATACCATTCCCGGATCTTATTCTCCAGTTCCCTGTTGGCGTTCTCCAGTGCCTGCACTTTATCCAAGTAGGAGGCCAGCCGGGAATTGAGGTCCTGCATGGTGGTCTTCTCATCAGCACCCAGAATACCACCGGCACCACTGTCAAAGCCACTGCCAAATCCCCCAAAGCCTCCTCCAGAACCACCCCCAAAGCCTCCTCCAGAACCACCACCGAAGCCCCCAAAGCCTCCAAAGCCTCCTCCAGATCCACCCCCAAAGCCTCCTCCAGAACCACCACCGAAGCCCCCAAAGCCTCCAAAGCCTCCTCCAGATCCACCCCCAAAGCATCCTCCAGAACCACCACCAAAGCCCCTAGAACGTCCACCAAAGCTGCCAGCACTAAAGCCACCCCCAGACCCCCCACCATAGCTGGACCCAAAACTGCCAGCACCTCCCCTCCCACAGGCCCCAGAGCTCCCCACTCCATAGCTACTGGAAGAGCTGAACCGGCCCCCTCCTCCACCAGCCCCCGAGCAGCTCATGCGGCTGAATGAGGACATGCTGCCCCCACTGCCCCCAGAGCTGTTGCGGCTCCACGGCAAGGACATGAACTGTCTGCAACTCGTGGCTGGCTCGTGGGGTAGGAAGCAGTCGTCAGAACGCTGCTAGCTCCTGAGTGCAGGGTACCGAGCTGTCCCCAGGCCTTCCTACTTATGCCCCCAGCTGAAGGCGGCACGCCTAGGTGTGCCCTATGTGGCACCAGCCTCCCCCCAGGACCTGAAGGAGGTCTGGGATGGGGAGGCAGCAGGGCTGCCCCGGGCTCAGCGTCCTCTGGTGACTGCCCCGAGGCAGCCCAGCCTCTCTCCATTGTGTGGGGTAATTTGGTGATATTAGGCTGTCAGGGGCGCCATAAATCAGCTCTGCTGCCAAGAGGGTGACCTAGATCCCGGGGTTTGGTCTCTGGCTGGCCCGACAGCCCGTCTGAGGCTTAGCCCCTCTTGGAGGGAAACTCCCAGGAGCAGATCACCTCTCGCATTGATGATTATCACTGTCTGCACCCCGCCCTGCTCCCACCTTGTGCCCACTGTGGGGGCGCTGGGACTAGGGTACCTGAGAGTTATCACAGAGGACGGAGGAGGCACAGCCCCTACCCACAGAGAGCTGCCAGTGAGAGTGAGAAGCCCAGCCCCCGCCCTCTCAGAGCCCCGGTCTGGTGGGGAGCCTGGTCCTTGCTCCCAGAGAGTCTGATGAAGGAGACAAGTGAGCGGCATGGCAGAGAAGCCAAGACAGTGACAAAGCAACATGGTCACTGGCGCTGGGAAACGGCAAGTGAGGCTCACACAAAGGACGCGGCAGAAGGGCCCAGTAAATACAGCGGAGCTGATGCTGGCTGACCTTCGAGCAGGAAGGCACAGGGCTTGACGGTCCTGGTTCTCCAGCAAAGCCCAGCAGGGGGTATGGAATTGACCTTGGTTGACTGCCTAGCCCCGTCCTGAGCACTGAGAGGGATGTGGAGACGTGCGGCTTTTCCAGCCCTCCTGGAACCCGCAAGCCCCCTGCTCCGGGCAGAAAGGGAGAAGCATGTTCTTGGTGAGCAAGACCAGAAGACAGAGGTAAGGAAGCCGGGGTGGACTCTGGTGCCAGACTCCCTGTGGCAACCCCAGCTCCCCGCTCACAAGCTGTGTGACTTTGGCAAGTTATGGAAGTGCTCCGTGCCTCTGTTCCCTCCTCTGTAAAAGGATGTTGTTAATGGGGGCGCCAGGGCGGCTCAGTCGTTGGGCATCTGCCTTCAGCTCAGGTCATGGTCCCAGGGTTCTGGGATCGAGCCCCGCGTAGGGCTCCCTGCTCAGTGGGGAGACTGCTTCTCCCTTTTCCACTCCCCCTGCTTGTTTTCCCTCTCTCACTGTGTCTCTCTCTGTCAAATAAATAAATAATCTTTAAAAAAAAAAAAAAAGGATGTTGTTAATGGTCTTCATCTCCTAGGAAGAGACCCATGAGATGTGCTCGAGAACAGTGTGACTGCCTCTGATCATTCAGCGCAGCGGCCCTCTGGACTCTGCCCTCCCCTGGATCTTTGCCATTGGCTTGTAGCTGCTCTCCCTGCCTCTCTCAGTCCTGACTCCTCCTCCACGCTGCAGCCAGAGTGGTCTTTCCAAACGCGCACGTGACCACATCACTCCAGTCACTTCTCTTCACCTCCAAGATAAGGTCCACCTTCCTGGCACTCAAGGCTCGTACTGATCTTTCCACCCCAGCCCCATCCCCCGTCATTCCCCAGACCCCCTAACCAAATCCTGCAATGCTCCCAAACGCCCCTCAAACCTCAGATAATGCTCAGAGCTTCCCGTTCGCTCCAATTCAAATATCCCTCCATCTTTTCTACCCAGAGACTCCTACTCATCTTTGGCGACTCATTTGTGTGCCCCCTCCTCCATGAAGCCCTCCTGCTTCCTCTCCCTCAGGCTTTGCACTTTGCTCCATTGTTCAACTTGTACTTGTCCCAGTGCCCAGCACCGTGTCTCATCCAAGTAAGATCCCAACACACATGGAATAAAGGAAGGATAACTGGTATTCCAGGTAGGAGATGCTGAGAGCTAAAGGTGAGAAGAGAGATGCCCAGGGGTCAGCAACAGCTTCTGGAAAAGGCAATGACCTCTGGGCTGTAGCTACAGGATGCTCAGGCTTCATAAAGGACCAGTGTTTCTTGAGATGCTTTTAGGCAACGCACGGAAATAATATTGAGTCATGTGGTGAGGAAAACATTCCTTTTTCTATTTTTCAACTTTCCGATCAGTCAAAGAGAAAATCCCAGTTGGACCCTATAGCCCCTTCAACATATCTCCCTAGTTGCCAATCACCATTTCACAAACCAAAGCTGGCCTTGGGCTCAGAACCTGTAGGAAGCAACAGCATCTAGTTAGAAGTTAAGTATTTACTTATATCATTTCCTTTTAGTTCTTTTTTTTTTCAAGATTTTATTTATTTATTTAACAGAGAGAAAGAGATCACAAGTAGGCAGAGAGGCAGGCAGAGAGAGAGAGGGGGAAGCAGGCTCCCTGCTGAGCAGAGAGCTTGATGCAGGACTTGATCCCAGGACACTGAGATCATGACCTGAGCTGAAGGCAGAGGCTTTAACCCACTGAGCCACCCAGGTGCCCCCATTTCCTTTTATTTCTGGCAAGTGATTCTGATTTTCATTTTTTGGTAGTAACAGAATGGTATAGGATTTCCTTCATAAGCATCTATCTGTTAACATTTTAACAGGTGAACTGATGTACCAAATACAGTAACTATTTAAATGGGTGATACAAAATACTAATATGAAATGTTAAATATCAAATAAAAAATTAGGGGCGCCTGGATGGCTCAGTGGGTTAAGCGGCTGCCTTCGGCTCAGGTCATGATCCCAGATCCTGGGATCG
>CM053619.1:30814924-30829862 GCA_028646535.1 Procyon lotor
TGGAGTGAGCAGGGGAGGCCAGAGCCAGCAGACCAGTCCCGATGGAGTCCTGCACGTGCATTCATGTCCGGGTGGGGGATGGTCTGAAACATGCAGGCCTGACTAGGGGGGCGGGGGGGCCAGTAGGGACCCACCTGCCTGACCAGAAGCATCCAGCTGGGGTACCTCTACCCAGATGGCTTTGGTGAGACAGCCCATTTCCAGCCCGGGTCCAGAACCCTCCAACCCCTGTCCTCAGCCACCTCCTCCCTCCACCCTCCTGGCAGGGCCCGAACCCACCCACGGCAGCTCAGAGCAGCAGGTGGCAACCCGCAGAATGCCATGGCAGCTCCCGGGGTAGGCTGGGCTGTAGGGGGGTGGGAGGGTGGGGGGGACAAGATACCCATCTCCCGGGGGACAGCGAGGTGAGGACTTAACAGTTCATGTGCTCCACGTCAACTGTCACAGCTGGCTCTCCACTGACTTAGCTGGCCAATTTTCTACCTGCACCAAGGGAACGCTGTCACTGCCAGCTCCCTTCCCTGAGTGCTAAGAGGTCCAGGACCTTCTCCCAACTCCAGGCTGTCCCTGCACATCTGCTCCAGGGCTTGCCACCCTCTCCCGAGCTCTCTCTCTCCGTCCCTCTGCTCCCTCCATCTGGCACTCCTCACTGGGACTCTGGGAAGGGGCTGCCTCCCAGCCCCACCCTCCTGGCCCTGGGGCCTTGGCCTCAGTGTCCTCCTGAGAAGCCCTTCCACACACGGTTGTCAGGGGCCACAAATACAGTGCAGGTACCAGGCCTCGCCAGGAGGGGTCTCTGGATGAATGGCCAACTGCTCCCCATGGGCGGCCCTGCTCCCACATCTGCCAGTGCCCTCCACATCCAGCCCTACTTCCAGTGCCAAGAGGAGCTTGCTGTGCTGCGCAGTCTCACGGCTGGGAAATGAGGCCCTCCTCCCATGGCCCCTGGGAGCCATCCCTTCCCCCTGCCCAAGTTCTCTGGCACAGGGATCTAGACCACAGAAGAGGGGCTCAGGAATGGGGGTGGGGGTGACTCGCAGAGCTCTGGCCTGGGTGAGAGATTTCTTCTGGCTCACCCTCGTACCCTCTCAGGGCTCAGGGGCGGCCCTCTGAGTCCCACCTGAAACCCCTCCTACAGGAAGCCTCCAGAGCACAGTGAGAAATGGCGCACACTCAGCTCAGGGCACCCTGGCGTCTGAGACCCAGGGTGTGTCCCTGCGGACAAGGCCGCAGCCCGCACCCACCCACCACGCCAGCCCCTGCAGTGCCTGCAGTGCAGGCCCTGCCCACAGGGGGTGGGGGTAGTGGGACGCAAAGGGCTGCTCGCACTCAAGCGAACAGGGACGCAGAAAGGAAACCAGATTCCACCTACAAGGTGTTCCCAGAGCGCAGTGGGGAAGGGGGCTGGGGGTGAGGGGACAAGGACAGCCTTCCTCGGGCTTGCCTGCAACCAGCCGCTCACACCCCACACTTGCTGTGTCACTGAGCCCCAGGTGGGGCGCAGGGAGCGCCCTGAGTCATCGTGCGTGGCTGTTCTGGGAGGCAGGCGTGGGCCCGCCGGCCGGCACCTCCATTACCCATCTAGGCAGGGACTGCCCGCTGGCTCAAGGTCAGGCGCCTTCACCTATTTGCCAACGCTTCTTTCCTCACATCTTAGGCGCCCGCCACCACCCCGCGTAGCCAGACCCCATGACACCAGGGCCCCTGGGCAAGGGTGCCAGGACGTACCTAGCAAAGAGGTTCAGAGCACCAGCTCTTGGAGCCAGACACGTCTGAGCCCAAAGCCAAGTTCTTCCACTCATTTAGGGAAAGTTGCTTCCCCTCACTGAATCTCTGTTTCCTCACTCTAAGTTTGGGATTCTTTCCTTAAGTGCTTACTCTATTCCAGGCATTGTCCTAAGTGCTGGGGATAAAGCGGTGAGCAAGCCGGACATTAACCCCTGCCTTCTTGGACAGTTATAGAATAAAACAGACGCTCAACAAGAAATGTATAACTCAAAAGTGGGTTGGTAGGAAAATGGGGAGTACATAAGGAAGGTGGGGCCCATCTGGTAGATTGGGGAGGGTCTCCCTGAGAAAAAGACACTTCAGTGAAGGGTGAGTAGGAGTGAGCCAGGAGAGGAGCATCCTCGGAAAGGCACAGACAGCATGTGCAAATGTCCTGAGGTGGGAAGGAGCGACGTGACTGCAAAGGCAGAAAGCCAGTGTGGCTAAAGGGTTGATGGTGAAGCTTAAAAGAGCTAATGTAAAGCTATTTGTGTGGGTCCAGCACCTGGTGGGACACGTTCCTGTCCATGACACAGTGCCTCCCCCCTAACTTCCCCGGGAACTCTGTGGACAACTTGGGTTCTCAACCCTCTGTCTTGTTATCAGTCTGCCCCTCTGGTCTGTTGAACCCCTAGTAAGATCGAGGACTTATGCTCAGTGGGGCCTGGGGAGGAGGGCACACAAAGTTTGGAGAACCATGATTTCTTCCATCAAGGAACCTCCAGAGCTCCAGACAATACCCCCATTGTTTTGCCTGCCCTGTTGTATTTAACCCTCACGACTGTTTAATGAGATAGATACTAATTTTTAGATCATTTTACAGACGACTACATTGAGGCTCAGAGAGGCTAAGTGGCTTGGCCGCAGTCACAGAGCTAAATGAACAGGAGCAGCACAGGGCTTGTCCTGCAGTGAGTGAGAGCTAAGATGAGCACAAGGCTCAGGGCTCCCTCTCCACACCCCTTCTGGGGCCCTCTCTGCCTTCCTCCTCACTTTGCCTCTCTCTTTGTTTCAGTCTGTCTCAATGACCCCCCATGTTCCTTCACACATGAAGAGCAAGTTTCAATAAATATGTGTGAGTGAGTGAATGAACGAGTGAATGGTCCTCACTGCCTAGTCCCAGCCCAAGGTCTTCACTCTCTTGTCTCCCTCTGTCTCTGCTTCTGACCCTCTCATCGTCTCTCTCTGTCTCTGACTCTGTCTATATGCGTTTGTTTCTCTGTGTCTCTTTTCATCCTTTCTCTCATGCCAAGATGCCCTGAAGTTTGCAAAGATACCTCCAAGGAAAAAGCTTCCTTTCCCAGGCCTGGCCCTACAGTGCATGGTACCACACAGGGATGTCCCAGCAGGAAAGTGCTGGCCCAGGAAAGGGCAAAAGAGGAGCTGCTGGTGCGTGTCCCGTCTACCCGAGGCCAGGCCCTTGCCCCGGAAGTCCCTAGCATCCCCGTGTCCCTCTGTGGCAGCATCCAAGCTCAATGAGGTGGGGAAGGCTGGGACATCAGGACCTCCAGCTTCCTCGACCTCAGGCATCCTTGGGGCTACCGCCGCTGACACTAGGCTATAGGACTAGTTGGCTCCATTACCCAAACCAGGTCATCTGTGGCCTTGAGGAAGAGCCCTTCACCAGATCAGGTAACCACAGGCCGACATGCCACTTAGGCCCATCAAGTTCCCCGAACACAGTTGAGTTCCTTTCACAATAAAAAAGGCCCTCAATTAAAGCCTCTGCCTTCAGCTCAGGTCATGATCTCAGGGTCTTGGGATTGAGCACCAAGTCGGGCTCTCTGCTCAGCGGGGAGCCTGCTTCCCCCTCTCTCTCTGCCTGCCTCTCTGCCTACTTGTGATCTCTCTCTCTCTGTCAAATAAAATCTTTAAAAAAGGGGGGGAGGTGGCTGTTCTGGGAGGACCCTGTATTTCAAGGCGGGCCCATCCATAGGACAAAAACCTCGGAATCAGGCAGAAAAAGGTTCATACGGGTCTGGTGGGGCTCTCAGCCTCGTCCCATTCCTGAATGAGCACAAGCCTGGTCACAAGACCAGAGGCCTGAGCACCTGGTCCACGTTCAGTCTGCATGACCCAGAGGAGGCCACCGTCCCCCTAAGGAGAAGCCGTCTCCCACACTCCTCCAGCACTGCCCCTCCATATCCTGAGAGGGCGTGGAGAGAGGATCACTGCTGCCAAATGGCAGAGGTGGAAAGGGAGCCTGTGAGATCTTGTGACCTGCCCCAGGCCTCCCGGAGGCAATTCCTTCTGCCTCCACTAGACTGTGCTGTGGAGTCACTTTCCTGGTTTCCTATCATTCAGATCTGGGGTGGCTGTGGGGTGCAGTCTTGCCATCACCATTGCAGTGTCTGGCCCAGATCTCTAGGTGGGTTCTTGTGGGGCCAGGCCTTGTGAACAAGATCACGGGTCAGCAGCAGGACTCGAAGTGTTGACTCCACTCTTTCCAGTGGAGTATTGTGGTAGGGGACCCCAGAGAGGGAGGTCTCCACGTGAGGTTCTGGCATGGCAGCTCTGTCTGCTCTTTTCCTCTGGGACCCAGACAGGGTACAAGCCCCTCAAGGCCCACTGTTGGAGTTCCTTCCCTCCCGCTATTGAACCTGCTTTCAACCAGGTGGCCTCCAGCCAGCATCGTTACCATCAAGCAAGCCCACTCCCCCTAGGTTCCCTCCAAATAGTAATGGCAGCCAGTCAAGAGGAGGGGAAGCTCACCACACCATACTCAAGTCTAGAAAATCTCACATTCTATATTCCTCTAAAGTAGATCTCTTTTGGGGGTGGAAGCTTTACTCTGCCACCATCTCCACAGCAGAGTGATGTCTGGGAATTCTTACACGGTCTGGAACGTTCTAGGCTTCAGTCAACATGGGTGACTGCTAATAGGTTTGACTCTTTTTCCAGGTCCATGTGGCCTCCCAAACGGGAGCCACTTCTCAGATTCCTGCCACACGTGAGTTCATTGCCCAGCTGGGAACACTAGTCCCTAGGGCCCGACATCCCTAAGGATATCATATGAGTCCTATCACTCTTAGGGCCACAAAACCACCCATCCCTTCCCAGTATCCAAGGAAACTCCTTCAAATGCCCTTCTCCCTGAATTGTCCCTTCCCACTTCTGAAACTAATCATTCATCTCCAGAATGGAGCACCTTCCCCCAGATATCACACCAGATAAACGCTTCCTAATGCCAAAACTCAGGTAAAGAGACATTCCAGAGTTTCAGGTACACAAAGCAGGCCTCTCTTCCATGGGGTGAAAATGAGGTGAAGAGAAACCAACATCACTTCATTCCAATTCCTAATAACTCACCCTCTTACTCTACCATTTATAGAGCACCAACTATGCGCCAACAACAATGCTAAATGCTTTGCCTGCATGAGATCATCCAATCTACCACTGGCCTTATGTGGTAAGGGTTTTCATTCCCTATTTTGTAAAAGGGGATCTTTTCCAAATTCTTCTAGGCTAGTCAGTGAGGAAGCCAGGACTCCAACCCAGGGTGTTTAATTCCAGAGCCTAGACTCTCAAGATCCCAGATCCCTTGCTCTCAAGAACCAAGTCTTTCTTTAACCTCAGTCTCAGCCTTGGTTCTGCCTAAATGTTTCATTCACACAGCCAAATGAATGAGCCCATGAAATTGACACAGTGACTAGTCAACTCTTTTCTAGCTCGGGGCCATGAGCCCTACCCACCTCTGGAATCTTCACTATGCACTCAGGTGAAATCCTTCCCATCCTCCCCCTTTTCCAGTCCCCTACAGAAATAAAGACACTTTCCACCAGAGAAGTCTCCTGCAACCTACAACCTGGTTCTTAATGTTCATTCACTTGCTGGATTTCCATATTAAGTCCACGAAGGTGAGTTCACCATGCTTACTAGATAAGCGGGGAAACTGAGACTCTCCAAGATCACAGAGCTAATACAGAACAGAGCCAGGGTTAGAATCCCGTCAATCAGTTCCCAAAGCCTGTAAAACTGCCTTCATCATGGATGGAGAATCACCACACATGAGAGGCAGCTCACTCCGTATTGTTCACAGTAGTGCCCTGAACCTGCACAGTGCCAGGCCCTGTGCTAGTGGGCTTTGTGCATTCTTCCAGCAAATCCTCACAAAAAGCCCATGAAGTAGGTAGTGTCATGGTACCCACTTTACAGACAAGGAAACTGAGGCTTGGAGATGATAATCAACCTGCACTATGTCAACTGAGAACAGGCAGGTTCAGCCCCAGCTCTCGAGGCAAGAGCAGGTGGGATGGAGGGAGAAAACTTCTCAGTAAAGCATGAGTTCTTACTAGGTTTGTGGACCTCCACTGATAAGCTTTAGGGGACCTATGAACCTCATGAGTTATGTGCAAATGTGTGTGTGCTTATTAGGCTGGAGGAAGAGAGAAGATCTATAGCTTTCAATATATTCTCAAAGAAATCCCTGATGACAAAACTGTTTTGCTTTGTTTTTTTAATCTTTAACCTGCCACAGTGCCTGGCACACAAAAGGCACTCAGTATTATTGGCAAGTGAATAAACAAACTAATGACTAAATGAGTAAACAAATAAATAAGTGAATGAATGTTCCTCTGTGCCCTAGGAGACACCACAAATGACCTAGGACACACTTCTATCTGTATCTTTTGAGATGGTGAAAGCCATCCAAGGACCTGAGCCCAGTCCGCCCCCAGGCCCTTTCTCCCAGTCCCAGCGGCTGCAGCCAGGTGCTAGGATAAGCTCCAAAGAGATGCTTCCCCCGCTTTCTCCCCACCTCCACTCCTGACAATGACCAGGCAGAGGCAGGAGTTGTGCAACTCAAATAATGAAGCTTTATTGACTGCCAGGAGGGGGTAAGGGTGAGGAAGGACTCAAGTGTGGTGAAGTGCTTGGCGGGCAAGAGAGGGGATCCCTCAGGGACATCTGTGCCCACATGGGGGGGGCCTCCTAGGCCTGAGAAATGCTGAGCAGCCTCAGTTCTTGGTGCGAAGAACCTGCTCGTGGGTGGATACCACCTTGCCATCGTGCACATCCATGACCTTGGTGCGGATCTGGCGACTGGAGGAGGTCACTGGGGAAGAGGGGACAGAGGGCGTTACCAGCAGTAGACAGGCGATGGAGAAATCAGAGTGGGGAGACCAGGGAGTCGAGACTTAAATGAACTGTCTCCCTGCTGCCCTCTGCCTTGACTATCACTTCGCTCACTGCCCTTATCCCAGCACTGATACCATCAACACATTTTTTTTTCAGACTAGAGCTCCCTAAGGTCAGGAGCAGGGTCTGTGTCCTCAGACTGGAGGCTCTTAACAAATCAGAACGATCTGGTTCAATCCAGGTCAACCTAAGTGGACTGGTCTCAGGGGAGGAGTCACTTGGGGGCCTTGTCCTTGGTGCTGACCACCAGAACCATGGGGTCTGCCACAGACACCAGGTGACAGAAGTAAAAAGTAGAAGCTACCAGCTCCTAACTCTAAGGAAGACTTAGAAAATGGCTTCCTCTATCCAAAGAGGTTTATTGGAGATCCTGGGTGAGAAAACTCTAGCTCAGCCCCTCAAAAAGTCAACTCCCTAGACCTGCTGGGAGACAGGAAGTGGTGATGAGCCCAGGCTTGAGGAGGAGGAAGGTCTTACCGTCTCTGGAGGACTGAGAGCCAGAGGAGAACTGGGAGGAGGAGAGGCTATGAAGACAGAAAGGGGTAAGATCATTAGACACATGGAGTAGAACAGGTGAATGGGGAGGAGGGGCAGGACTGGGCGGGAGGACAGTGCACTCACTGGGCGTCCTCGCCCTCCAGCAGGCGGCGGTAGGTGGCGATCTCCTGCTCCAGCCGCGTCTTCACGTCCAGCAGGATCTTGTATTCCTGGTTCTGCTGCTCCATCTCGCAGCGCAGCTGGGCCAGCTGCTCCTCCACGTTTCCAATCAGGTCTTGGATCTGAGCCAGCTGCATGCAGTAGCGGCCTTTGGTCTCCTCCAGGCTGTTCTCCAGGGATGCTTTCTGTGAGGGAGGGAAAGATCAGGGATGGGTGAGGGTAGTCACTCCCTCCTGCCTGGTCCTGAGTCCAATCCACACCTGGCCACCCCCCTACCATGCTGAGCTGGGACTGCAGCTCGATCTCCAGGTTCTGCACGGTGCGCCGGAGCTCCGAGATCTCGCTCTTGCCGCTCTGCACCAGCTCGCTGTTGGTGGCCACCTCGCGGTTCAGCTCCTCTGTCTGCAGAAAAGAAAAAAAGCGTTCACACTAAAGTACCTGGTAGGCGGATCTCCGGGGTCCCTTCCACCCAGGATGACACCCACCTTGCTGAAGAACCAGTCCTCGGCGTCCTTGCGGTTCTTCTCCGCCATCTTCTCGTACTGGTCGCGCATCTCGTTCAGGATGCGGCTCAGGTCCACGCCGGGGGCGGCGTCCATCTCCACGTTGACATCTCCGCCCACCTGGCCTCTCAGAGAGTTCATCTCCTGCACAGGCAAAGCACAGTCCACAGTCAAGAGCCTCACTATGGTTCCCCAGTCAGAGGTGTTCCTGGCCTGAGCATTGCCCTCCCCCATCTCAATTCCATCCCTTCCCTCTCGGCTCATCTAAGCCAGCCCTCACCTCCTCGTGGTTCTTCTTCAGGTAGGCCAGCTCCTCCTTGAGGCTCTCGATCTGCATCTCCAGGTCGGCTCTGGACAGGGTCAGCTCGTCCAGCACGCGGCGCAGGCCGTTGGTGTCGGCCTCCACGCTCATGCGCAGGTTCAGCTCCGTCTCATACCTGGAATGACCCGAGAGAAAAGGAATGAGACACCCATCCCAGCCACACTGAAGGCTTTGTTCTCTGCCCCCTGCCGCCAGGGCCCTGTGGGTGGTTTAGGGAGTCAGTCTTGAAAACGGCATGGTTGGACACAGCACCCAGTGATGGCTCAGCTCTGAGCATTGCTCTGGGCAGGGAATGAGGCAGTTCATCAGGCTGTAGAACTCAGGGAGGGGAGATGCTTCTGGCCTCACGACCAACAGCACGCAGGCCTCCAAATGCGACTGCCTCCTGCACTTCAAGGGCAGGTGGGGAAGTAGGGAACACCTCTCCCTAAAGCAACAGCACCCAAACCTGGCCGTGGGTCAGAATCACTCAGGTAGCCCGTTAAAAATAACTGAATCAGAGCTCCAAGGGTGGGGCCCAAGAAGCTTGTATTTTTACAAGCACCTCGAGGGGTTTTCACGTGGCCATCCTGGCAACTTGTCAGCTCTGTTAAGGGAACCCGAAAATGCCCCAGCCTGGGGAGATCGGACATCCCGGGCCACCACTGCGAACTCACTTGGTCCGGAAGTCATCAGCGGCCAGGCGGGCATTGTCGATCTGCAGGAGGACATTAGCGTTGTCCACAGTGGCCGTGAGGATCTGCAGGTGGAGAAGATGCAGGTGGTGGGTCAAACGGGCATCACTAGCCAGACTTCACCGCAGCCTGAAACATCAGGCTTTTGCTTTCCTGCTCTCACTCGAGTCTCCCCTTCTCCCAAAGCCTTTGCCACAGCAGCCCGAAGGATGAGCCCCAGTGGTCCACCCAGGACTTCGCGGACTCCTAGCCAGAAGAGCGGCTAGAAACAGCCCTGGCCTTGGAACCAAAGCCTTTGAGTTGTGATTCCTGGTTCCACCACCGATGAGTTGCAGGGCCTCAGTTTCCCTACCTACAGAGGAGAGGAGGGACCTAAGGTTCTCAAGACTCCCTTTCTGGTCTGATTTCTCCTCTTTCTGCATCAGCCACCCCTACCAGTCTTCACACATTCCCTTTTGGAGCCTGCAAGAGCGTGGGACCTCAAGTGGGGCTTTCCCAAAAGAGGAGACCCAGCGAGCCCAGGGGATGAGAAAAGAAGAGGCGAAAGAACAAGAAAAAGATTGAACCCTGCGTTGGCCATCTGATTTACCTCATCCACAGAAGGCACCCGAGCCAGACGCCCAGAAGCAGGATCAGTGGGGAGGGCTCCCAGGGCGAGGTTGGAGCAGGGGGCAGGGGTGGGGCAGGAGTCAGGTGAAGCAAGTCCCCCAGGCTCCCTCCTGAGCAGGCCATGTAAGGTGGATCGTCACTGAGTGTCTCTGCGGGGGTTTTGTGGCCCCCCTGCCGTGGGGAGGGGCCGGTGCCAGGGCTCATGGGCGGCGGCCCCCACGGCCCAGACTAATGAGCTAATGAGTGGTTTGGGTGTCTAGCCGGGTCCCGTTACAGCCTCGCTCCTCCCCTGTGCTGGGCAACAGGTAGCTGCCTCCTGTTCTAGCAAGTGGGCACAAGGGTTCTAGCCTCGGTTCTACCACTGATTTGCTGTGTGGCCTTGAGCAGGTCCCAGCCCCTCTCAAAGCTTTGACTTCTTCCTCTATAAAATGTAAAGGCAGGAATCCCCCAGCTCACATGGCCTGGGTCTGGAGCCCAGAAGGCCATGAGCTGGAGGTGGGGGGGACGCTGACCAGCTCTGCTGGAGGTATCTGGGGTCACAAGAAGGCATCTGGGGTTGGAGTCAGCCCCGTCTTGGAATCTAAAGATGCCAGTGGCCTGAGGCCTCTATTGTTCCAGAGTGAGGCCACTGGAATGACAGGTCCTGCTGCCCAATCCACACACCTTGTTCCGCAGGTCCTCGATGGTCTTGAAGTAGGGGCTGTAGTCCTTGGTCTCAGCGGGCCGCTGCCTCTGGTACCAGTCCCGGATCTTCACCTCCAGGTCGGCGTTGGCCTCCTCCAGGGCCCGCACCTTGTCCAGGTAGGAGGCCAGGCGGTCGTTGAGGTTCTGCATGGTCACCTTCTCGCTGCCCACCAGGAGTCCATCCCCACCGCCGAAGCCAGCACCGAGGCCACCACCAAAGCCACCACCAAAGCCAGCACCCAGGCCACCACCAAAGCCACCACCAAAGCCACTACCCAGGCCCCCACCAAAGCTGCTGCTGCTGCTGCTGAAGCCACCGCCGTAGCCACCCCCCAGGCCATAGGCCCCCCCGGAGGAGTAGCGGGAGGAGGAGACCGACAGGCCCCCGTAGGCGCTGGGGGCCCGGCAGGAGCCTCCGGCCAGGACAGAGGACATGCGGCTGGAGCCACCGCCGATGCCACAGGAGCCCTTCATGGAGCTGGAGGAGGCGAACTGGCGGCTGCAGGTGGTCATGGTGCAGAGGAGGGTGAGTGAGTGAGCGAGAGAGTGAGTCTGCAGCGAGGAGAGAGAGGTGCTCAGGTAAGTTGGAATAGGATGTGGCTGCTTTATACTCCTGAGTAGGGGGCGGGACTGGCATTTTCCATTCCCCTTGGCTTTCATCACCCACAGGCCAGTGCCAACTCCCAGTCAGATCCCTCCCCTCCCCCGCCTCATCACGTCTGTCATATTTTACTGGAAACTCATTGTTTGGAGTGTTTTTGGTTTCTTGTCCCGCCAGGCGTGATTCACATAGGAGGTGCGGGCCTGCAGGCTACACTTTCCCATCCAGCCCTGGGAGCCGCAGCCCTCGGGAGCCCGCATGCCAGGCACGGCCAGGCGGCGGGCAGTAGGACCTCTGCACCACAAACCTGGTGACCTGGGAGATTCCTGGGAACCAGGTGGGCCTCTGACATCCACCGAGAGGAAGCCCATCACTCCAGGGGGCACCTGGCTGGAGAAATGCCAACATGGCAAGGTTACGGGAGGCGCAGTGATGCCCTCTCAGCATCACCATCTATAGAAAGAGACAAGAAGTTCTTGGGGGTCTTCCCAGATTTGACCTGCTAGGCTGTCCCATCCTGAAACATGTCCAGCCAGTCCGGTGGCTCAGGCTCCCACCCCGAGACACCCCCCCCTTGAAGGGAAATCCGGGCGGCTTTCCCCAGCCCTGGGCACAGACTCCGAGGTCCTCCACACACCTGCGGGTGGGCCCACGGCATTGGCTGGCCAAGGGCAGGTGGCAGCTCAGGCACAGCCAGCGCCGTGCTGGAAGAGCATGGAGTCGGACTGCTCCTGGCTCTGCTGTGGACCCCTGTGCCACCCAGCCCCCGAGAGTTCTCGGAGCCTCAGTTTGCTCATCTATAAAGTGGGGATAAGTATCATCTCGCTGCCTAATGCAGAGTCAGCTCTGAGAATCCAGCGGGGTCATGTATGCGAAAGGGTTCGGTAAGCCAAGTGTGGTTAGCAAAGTCTGGTTAGCGTTGTTGTAGCCTAGTCTGGGCCCGGAGAGGGTGGAGCTACACCCCTGGAACACGACAGGAAGGCCTTTGTCCTTCTAGCCCCAGGGGTCTCTCAGCAACCCCCCCCCCCCCCCGGGCCGCTGCAGTGGGAGAGGCCGGCTCAGGCACCCTTATTGGAGCCCCTTGTGGAGCTGGTCCAAGGGATTTGGGGGTGGGAGGGAATGCGGACACTGGGAGTGGACTCGAGGGACCCAAAACCCGTGAGGCTCAGGGGACATTTCCAGGGATCCATTTGGCTCTGCTCCGGAGGTTTGCATATCGGGAGCTCAGCTGCCCCCCCCGTCTCCCAGGTAACCTCCAGCGGCCCCACTCCAGCCACGCCTCGGCTCGGCGGACCCCAGCAGGCATGTTGGGAGGAACGCAGTCATGTCTGGGGCCGCCCAGCACGTCCCATCTTCCCAGACAGGCCCCAACAGCCCCCGCGGGAGGCTCCAGCGGGCTCCCGAGGATCAACTGCTCCCAGAAGGGAAGCAAAACCTCCCCCCTCTCCCCGCCCCCACCGCCAGAGAGCACCCCCTCAGCGGGGCCGAGGAGCTCAGAGGACAATGCTGAGACAGACAATTAAGGCCATGGGCTCCCCAAATCTGCTGCCCAAGGACTTGCAAGGATGTGAGTAAGGGCCCCACCTGGCCCCGCCCACCCCTGACAGACACTCTAATCTCCCTCCAGAGTATGGTCCCCCACCCTGGCCCAGCCCTACACCTTCCGCAGTGAGAGGCAGCAGGGATTTTGGCTGAGGAACAGATGCATTTGTTAGGAGGCATATTGCTCTTGGCTGGTGCGAGGGGGGTGTGGGGTGGGGGGCACTTACCAGAGAAAATTACAGCACCCACAGGGGCCTGGGGAGTGGGAGTGGGTGCAGAGCCCAACACCAGCTTTCTCATGCTGCCCACCAGCTTGTCTCTCCCCACTGCAAGGAACCACGGATAAAATCCCTAGAGCACAGGACCTGGGAAAAGCTCTCTGTCCCCACACTTATGCCTGATTTGGTGGAACCCAAAAGAGGTTCCTTCCTGCCAAGCCTCCAAGGGAAATCTAAAAGCAAAGAGGATAGGGAGCCGATGACTTACAAGCCCACGCACATGATCTAAGAAGAAACCTTTGCCAGCCCTCCTTGCCCCTACAGACCCTGGAACCCCAGCGTGGAAGAGGAGTCTGATCTCCCTCGCCCGCACCCTGCCAGCACCCAGGATTAGAACCCTGGCCCGGATCGTGGGACTAAGCCCTACAGATGTGGAACCAGGCACACGTGGTCTAGTCTGGCACTCACCACATTTTGAGGAGAGGCAGCTTTCTGGGACAGCAGGGGTTCACGGGATGGGGTTTATCTGTTGGGCAATGGACTCCTAGAATTTCTTCATGTGGACACCGGTACCTTATCCTCACTCCAGCTGCCCCAAGAAGGAGGGGGGGAAAGGAGCCTAGGGCGGTGTCTCTTGTGGTTGGCAAGTCTCCCTGCCAGCCTGCCGCAGGGGAACAATGCCAATCCAAACAGGTGAGGCAGCCGAGCCAAGCAGCCCCCCACAGAGCCCGCATTGTGTGCTGAGGATGGGCTGGGCACCTAGGGAGTGGGTTCCTTTTTTTTTTTTTTTAAAGATTTTATTTATTTATTTAACACAGAGAGAGACAGAGAGAGCAGCAGAGGGAGAAGCAGACTCCCCATTGAGCAGGGAGCCCAGATATGAGGCTTGACCCGAGGACCCTGGGATCATGATCCGAGCCAAAGGCAAGACGCTTAACCAACTGAGCCACCCAGGCACCCTGAGGGGATGGGTTCCTGAGGAAAGAGGGGACTCCATGACATCCCAGTCTGAGGAAAGAGGCCTGGCCCCTTCCTCAGAGACCAGTCTAATGGAAGAGACGGTCCCCGCCATCAGGAAGCCCCAAGTCTTCAAGGAAAAAGAGGATATACATCAAAATTACTTAAGATGTGGACAAAGATAAGAAAAGTGCAATCCCTATGTATTAGTTTCCCGGGACTGCCATAACAAATCAGCACAAATGTGGGTTCAAGCAACAAAGGTATATCCTCTACTGTTTTGGAGGCCAGAAGTCCAAAATCAAGGGCTCGGCAGGGCCACACCCTCTGAAGGAAGGCTCTAGGGGAGAGCCCTTACTTACCTCTGCCAGCTTCTGGTGGCTCCTCGCATTCCTTGGCTTATGGCAACAACACCCCAATCTCTGCCTCCCCGTCTTCACATGGTCCTTTATGGCTGTGCCTCTCTGTGTCCTTTTCTGTCTCTTCTGAGGACACTCATTCAGGAGTGCCTGGGTGGCTTAGTTGGTTAAGCATCTGCCTTCAACTCAGGTCATGATTCCAGGGTCCTGAGATCAAGCCCCACATTGGGTTCCCTGCTCAGAGGGGAGCCTGCTTCTCCTTCTCCCTCTGCCTGCCGCTCCTCCTGCTTGTGCTTTCTCACTCTCTCTGTCAAATAAATAAATAAAATCTTAAAAAAAGGACACTCATTGGGTTTGGCACTCACCCTAACCCAGTACGATCTCACCTCAATTCTTACCATAAGGACATCTGCAAAGACCCTATTTCTTTTTTTTTTTTTTTTAAGATTTTATTTATTTGACACACAGAGAAAGAGATCACAAGTAGGCAGAGAGGCAGGCAGAGAGAGGAGGAAGCAGGCTCTCTGCTGAGCAGAGAGCCCGATGCGGGGCTCGATCCCAGGACCCCAAGATCATGACCTGAGCCAAAGGCAGAGGCTTTAACCCACTGAGCCACCCAGGAGCCCCAAGACCCTATTTTTAAATAAGGTCACACATTCCAAGTTTCCAGTGGACGTGACTTCGCAGGGGACACTGGTCGAAGGACCCACTGCAAGTGTGACTGACTGGGCACTATCCACATTGCAGGAGCAGGAGTGAACACTTGGTAGAAGCATGACTGTAACAAGATGTGAGCTTGGCCCGTCTAGAAGGCTTCTGGGGGCAGCTGGGAGCTCAACACAGAGGGTGCTAGGGAATGGGGCAGCAGACAGACAGAATCCTTGGGTGTCTGGGCTCCACTTCCCACCA
>CM053619.1:30838601-30854504 GCA_028646535.1 Procyon lotor
CTTCCTGCTTTATCCCCCACCACCAACCACACAGTACGGACACAGGGAAAGCAGCCCCATGTTGGTATCAGCGCAGAGCCAGACCTCATTAGGAAATGGTAATCTACTGCAGGGATGCAAGCCCTAGGACCAGCCTCAAAGCCCAGTGGAAACACTCTCTGGGCTTTGGGCTTTGTTTCCCAGTGGAAACACTTTCTGGGCAGCCTGCTGCTCTAAGATTAGGCTCCTCCAGCGCAGGCCAGCCCAGAGGTCAGCTGAGAAGGAAGCCACAGATTCATCAGTCCTCCTACAGGGTCTGGGATCCCCATCCTTGTGTTGAGCCTTAGGGTCCCTAGGACCCCAAGACTCTCTGAAAAGGGGAGGTGGCAAAGTGGTGACATCAGACCTGGGTGTGGACGTGGGTCAGATAGACCTGTGCGGCTTTGGGTAAATTCCTTAACCTCTCTGAGCTTGTTTCTTTACCAGTAAAGGGAGGGAAGAGCACCCCGCCCCCAGCGCCAATGTCAGTATCAGCTGAGCTAATTGCCGTGAATCACTTGTAATGTGCTGAGCAGATTTCGGCTGTTGTTATGACTATCACTATTACAATTAATTAGAGTAATTAGCATGCATGTTCTTAGGCTGATTTGCTCATTAGATAGTTAACTGCCACCGCTTGGTAGACTGTGCCTTCAGGGACAAGGGAAATATGTCTGGGGGGAGAGGGCCCGCCAGGCTTCACCCTGGGAGGGTCTCCCAGGGTCAGGGCCAGAAACCCACCAGACATGGGAGCTGGATTGAGGGCGTGGCCCTGGCCTTGCTCCTTGTAGGAGTCTCCCCTGCATTCCCCAGGGCCCACCTCACCTCCTCATGGTTCTTCTTCAGGTAGGCCAGCTCCTCCTTGAGGTTCTCGATCTGCATCTCCAGGTCAGCTCTGGCCAGGGTCAGCTCGTCCAGCACACGGCGGAGGCCGTTGGTGTCGGCTTCCACGCTCATACGCAGATTCAGTTCCGTCTCATACCTGGAAAGGGTGGAGGCATGAACCCAGCACCCCCCGCACCCCTGTACACACGGAGAGCTCTGGTGTGCTCAGCCCGACCCAGCACCAGCCCCCAGAGGCAGACTCACTTGGTGCGGAAGTCGTCGGCTGCCAGGCGGGCGTTGTCGATCTGTAGGACCAAGCTGGCGTTGTCGATGGTGGCCGCCAGGATCTGGGGGGCATAGGAGAGTAAGCCAAACAGAGGAGATGAGGGTCCCCGCCATCTCCCTCTCTGGAGGGCTCCCGGAATAGTGGGGGCCAGGAGCCATTAGGCCAGGACCGAGACCCATGCATAGTCAATCGTCCCCTGCCCAAGCTGCAAGGACCTCACTCTCTTTTCCCCAGCTAAACTGACCTCTAGGCTCAGTTGCCACCTCCTCCAGGAAGCCCTCCTCGACTTCCCATCTGGGTCCCTCCTTCCCATCACACCTCCTCCCTGGCCATCCTTTTTCACAACACTTCTCCCAACTGTGATTTTTTCGTGATTTCTTTGCTTATTTCCTCCAATGGGCTCTGTGCTCCAGGCAGACAAGGCCTCATCTGCAACCATTCTCTTTGGAATCCCTGGTCCTGGGCAAAGTACCGGTCCGCAGTCAGCCCCCAGGAAACATTAGTCTGATAAGCAACTAATTAATGAATGAATAAGATTATGACCAGCCCCCCCTGAAAGCTGGAGCAGTTTTTTTCTCCCACAGGGTCATCAGAGAGGTTTAAATGAGAACGAGGAAGGGGCTCTGAAGGGGGCAGAAGGTCAGTTGTTATGACTACTGCTGCCATTGTTTTTGTGAGAAATGCCAAGAGGATCTACTCAAGAGCCTTGTGAGGGGAGGAGAGGGAGGCCCCTAAACCCTCCCCAGAGGGAGGAGAGAGGAGGTCTCGGTGGACGTAGCAGATGAGCTAGGAAGAATCTGGATGTGTTTAAGGCTGCGGGCTAACATGCAGAAAGAAGTCAGAGGAGGCAGCCCCAGAGGCCCAAGTGGCCCCAGTAGCCCCTTTCTGGGCCTCTGAGCCCCCTGGAGGGCCCTGTGAAGTGACCCTGGGTCGGGCCCTGTTTCCAGAGTGAGCCCAAGGGCCAGTTTGCTACCCATCCCAGGCCTCGGTGGCCTACAGACCTGCCTCCCACCCACTTCCCTGCTCAGGAGGCTAATGAGGCCTAGCGAGGGGCCCCTGGGAAAACCCCCGAGGGGTGTGGCGACCCCAGGGGGCGGAGGCCTGATGCTCCGGGCGCTGGGGATTGGTGGTGAGCAGCTGGCTGACCCCAGAGCTTGGAACGCTGACTCACCAGGGCTCCCCTGGGCTCCCCAGGGCTCCCCTGGGCTCCCCGCCGCTCAGACCAAGCCCAGTATCTGATCTGGCACTCCCGGGAGTTCTGCCTTCCAGGGGGCAATTACGAGAATTCCCTTCCTGGCTGAGGTCTGGGGCAGGAGCAGGCAAAGCCCCTCACGGGGCAGCGCGAGACCTGGTTCTCCACCAGGAAAGAGCAGGCCCCAGCCCGGCCCCCCTAAACATCTCCACATTTCTTTGAACTCTCACCTGCCTCTGGGGGCAGTGGCACCAGAGGACCCTCCGGGAGGAGGCTTGTGCAGAAGACCCAGATGCCACGTTCACAGAATGCCAAGGCCCTGTTCTTAGAGGTCATGAGCACGTGGGTGTGTGTTGTGTTCGCCTTCAGACTAACAGAGAAATATGCCTTCCCTTGGAAGCTTCCAGTCTGAGTGGGAAGACATTGCTCCCTCCCTCAGGGACCCCCAGAGAAACCATTATGGAGAGAGTGAGGGGGACCCACAATGAGACCAGCTGGGCGAACATGCCAGACTCTGTGAAGCAGGGCATAGATGGAACCACAAAGTGTTGAAGGGACCCCAAGATCAAAAGGATAAAAGGCAAGTGCCACCCATTCAGGAGGGCTGCCTGGAGGAGGTGAGACAACCAGAGAGCCAGAACCAGAGGGTTCAAAGTTGGGAGGAATCCCAAGTTCAAAACAGGTACTAAGGACAGAGGGCAGAGGGCAGGAAGCTGCCTGGCCCACCCACCTTGTTCCTCAGCTCCTCGATGGTCTTGAAGTAGTGGCTGTAGTCGCGGGCGGGCGCGGGCCCCTGCTTCTTGTACCAGTCATGGATCTTCACCTCCAGGTCAGCATTGGCCTCCTCCAGGGCGCGCACCTTGTCCAGGTAGGAGGCCAGGCGGTCGTTGAGGTTCTGCATGGTCTCCTTCTCGCTGCCTCCCAGCAGGGCGTCCGAGGCACCGAAGCCGGAGCCCAAGCCCGCGCCGAAACCGAAGCCCGCGCCGAAACCGGAGCCGAAGCCTCCACCCAGGCTGCAGGTGTAGCCCCCACCGTAGCCGCCCCCCAGGCCCGCCGAGAAGCGGGACGAGGTGACCGACATGTTGCCACAGCTGCCGCCTCCCAGGAGGCTGGGGGCCCGGCAGGCGCCCCCAACACGAACGGAGGACATCCGAGAGAAGCCCCCACCGGGCACACACAGGCCCTTGACGGAGCCGGAGGTGGAGAACTGGCGGATGCTGGTGGTGGTGGCGGCCATGGCGTCCACGGGTCAGGAGCAGGGTCTGGTCTGGACGGGGACCCCGGGCAGCCCTTTATAGCCAGGCTAAAGGGGGGCCGGGCCCCCGGCCCTTGAAGTCAGAGCCAAAACCCAGCCATGTAATTTGTTTCTGTACCAGCCGCCCAGGGCCTGCGGCTCAGGCTGGACATGCCGAGTGCGTCCCCTGGGGCCCCCTCTCCTGCCTGTTCCCGGCCTGGGCAGGTGGCCTCTTAGCAGCCCATTGTCTGCTTGGAAACAAAGGTGGTGTTGGAGCCGAAGCCCCGGGGGAGGGTGAACCTCCATCCTCAGCCACAATTAGGCAGCTGAGCTCATTCTTGGGGGCAGTCCGGAGAACCCAGCCCTGGGAGCCAGCCGGGCCTGGAACAAGGCTCCACAGGCCTGGAGCCCAGAGGCTGGTCTGGTCCCCCAACCTGCAAGCCTGGGCCCCAGGGAGAAGGGTGGAGAAATTCAGGGTGACACCCTCTCCCGGGCGCAATGTGGCCCTGAGAGAGCCCCCCAGGCCAACGGGGGGCGGAATCCGCCTATACCCCCAGATGATGATCTGTGAGAGGTTCACAGCCCCCCACCTGGGGGATCAGGATCTGAGGGGAGCAGACAGGGCCACTGGCCGAGGGAGCTTTGGATCCAAGCCTTACAGGAAGTCGATTCACAAGCCATTTGTAAAACGGGGGTAATTCCTGCCTCCTGTGGTCTTTGAGGGAATCTGGAAAGGCAAGGACAGCAAGGAAGCGGGGGTCAGGGGTCCAAGACCAGAGGGGACAGGATGAAGCAGAGAAGGAAAGTCACTCTGAAGGGGTCCCCTGGAGGAGGCGAAGCAGGACCCGTGCAGCAAGGTGCCTCGGCTAGCGCTGCGCCCCGAGGAAGGGCTCCCCCGCAGCGAGGGGGCCGCGCCATCCCACATCTTGGCAGCTGGCCTCCGCCCGCGCCCAACAAGAGATTACAGCCTAATCTCCTCGGCGCTAATGATTTAGGCGCTGCCGGGACACTGGCGTCTGCACCGGGCCCATCTGAATGGGAAACTTCCGGGGGTGGCCAGGGCCCGAGGGACAGGCAGGGGAGGGCCAACCTGGCTCCCGTGCGGGTGGCCTAGGCTCTCGGCCCACACACGGGGACAGGGAGGGAGTCAGGTTTTCCGTGCGGCCCAGAGCGCCTATGCTGAGGCTAGACGGCGAGAAGGGCTTCCTGCTTAGAAAGTGGGGGGCCTCTCAGGGGAAGATGTCTCCTGGCTTGGGAAGTGGGGACAGCGCTGGGAGAGCTATCTGGGGGACATCTGGGGACAGCTATCTGGGAGAGAGGGGACGAAGCCCAACCTAACCCTGCTCCAGCCCTGCCTGTGAATTCTGGGGGTCCCCAGGGTTGCCAGGGTGGGAGGTTGTAGAGGGGGTTCCAAAGCCAAGGTGAGGGAGCAAGTCAGACCTCCAGGGTTCTCTTATGAGGTGAGACATCAGGGAGGACTTCCTGGCCATCCACAATGGTCGCTGGGGAGGACCGGGGTCACCTGAGTGGGCCAGCGGCTCACCTTCGCACAAAACAACACTCGATGCAGACCCTCCCTATCCCTGCTGCAGCGGCACTCTCAGGGAGCCCTCCCCCCACGAGCTGCCTGACCTGCTTCCTCCAGGCAGGCCTCGCTGGGAGTCTGCCTTCCACACTGAACCTGGAGCACAGCCAGGGGCCCCTCAGTGCCTCTTCCTAGAGCCCCCAGCTCGGCCCTCACCCTACCTCCAAAGCTCCCAGACCTTAGTCTTAAGCCCCAGTGTCAGGGAGTAGAGAGTTTATGAACCTTCCTTCCTCCCTCCAACATCACTGCGGCCCCACCTACCACCACCACCATCTGGCCCCCTCAAGCTCCCTCCCCCCTGACGTCAGACTGTGTGCCCCAGTCTGGGCTTGTTTCCCCACCCTGGCGACTCCCAGGCCCTTTGTCTCTGCTCTTTGGAGAGACAGGCACCGTCTGCGGATCCCCCGAGGGCACCCCAACCCAGAACAGCCTCACATGCTGAGTGAAAGGGCAGAGTTAGACCCCAGAAGGCCTCCCTGGGTGCATGACTGTATCTGGCCTGAGCAGATCTGGGCATCCCGCCTACACAGCTCAGGGACAGCCCTTGCCACATCTTCCTAGCAGGGTGGAAAGGAAACTGAGGCACACGGCCCTTGAGTGGCAAGCAGGAAGGCGGGGCCAGGCAGCGGGGCCCAGGCTTAGCAGCTCCCACTCTCCCCGTGAGGGGACCCCGCCGGAGGGCTGCACAGAGGCCTTCTCAGCTGTGATGCCTCCTGCCTGGGCTTGTCCTCCACCCCCGGCAGGGAGAGGCCCCTGGCAGCCAAGCACCAGACCCACAGCCCCCGCAATTGTCAACAGCTTGGCCCACGTAGAGGATGAGAAGAAAAGGAGGAAGAGCTCCAGCCCCAGAGGCTGCTGGGAGTCCAGCACAGTGGGGGAGGGGACCAGAGGAGGAATTAGGCGAGTGGCTGGGATCACCCCCAGAGTCTCCCCAGGGTCTTCATGGCAGCCGAGGCTTGACTAACCCCACAGGCCCTGGGTCTCCTCTCCAGAGGTTGCTGAAAAGCCAGGGTGCTCACCGGTGCAGTGGAGACAGGCCTTGCCTCAGATTTGAGCAGAACCAAGGTGTGAGGAGAGGGTCCCTGGAACCACACCCACCCCCGCGATGTTGATGGAAGGCTCTGAGTGTAGAGTAGCCTGGGGGCCCCAGTATACAGTTGGTGTTCCATAAATGCATGTTAAGGGGCGCTTGGCTGGCTCTCCATATCCAGGTCATGAGTTCAGGCCTCACATCGGATGCAGAGATTACCTAAATAAATAAATAAACCTTAAAAAATAGATGCAGGGGCACCTGAATGGCTCAGAAGGTTTAGTCTCTGCCTTCAGCTCGGGTCATGATCTCAGGGTCCTGGGATCGAGCCCCACATCAGGCTCTCTGCTCAGCAGGGAGCCTGCTTCCCCCTCTCTCTCTGCCCGCCTCTCTGCCTACTTGTGATCTCTCTCTCTCTGTCAAATAAATGAATAAAATCTTTAAAAAAAATAAAATAAAATAAAAATAAATTAAAAATAGATGCATATTAATACTGACCAAGGTCATACCACATGAGCCCACTGACCTTGGCTCCAATAGCTCCCCCCGCAAGCATTAACTGTCACCCCCTAGGACAGCCCACCCCTCACCCCACCCAGAACCCAGGGCACAGCCTGGACGCAGCAGGTGCTCTAAAGTGATTGTCCTGTGGTCTGGAAGATGGAGGCGGGGCCCTGACTGGGGTGGAGACAGGGACCCAAACAGGAAAAATGGCCACCTCCCCTCTCCACCAAGGAAAAGGGTCCCTATCAGGTGAGGTCGGAAAAGTGAGAGGCCTAGGAGTCCAGGGGTGGGCTCACCGCTGGGACCTTGGCTTAGCTGATGAGGAGAAGGCCCCAAATCCTTCAGGGGTCCCAGAGACTTTCACTGAACCCACACACACCTGCCGCTAGGGTACCCGTCCACTCCTCTCCACATGCTATGGACACTGAGAACTTCTCGCCTCTCCTCTGTGGGAACCTCGCCTGGGAGGAAGAGGCAGGACCACCAAGGAGCCCACAGGCCCCTCCTGGCCAGCACGGCCTCAGCCACACCTGCCCTCAGGGGGAGTCCTCCCCTTCCTCCACCTTCTCCTCAGCCTCCGTCCCAGGACCCAAGGCCCCAGGACCACCCCGCCCAGATCCACCCACGGAGTCTAGTTCCAAAGAGAGCCCCACCCTCCATTCCAGGGGCTGTGGGAGATGGGGAGCATTCTCGGGGCTCCTGAAGGTCTCCTCCCTGTTACGGGAGTCAGAGGCGGGGCGGGCGGGTCCTCCTGCATCCCCTTACACACGGGGGGTCTCTGGGTGCTCTCTCCTCAGGGACAAGCAGAGGCAGCTGCCTCCCTCTGACTGGTTTCCAGGAATCACCAGCCTCGGGTGGACCCATCACAGCCCCTGGGAATACCTCCCATTTTCCAGGCAGAGCCGCATCAGCTGCCCGGGCCCCTCCCCAAAAAGGACCCAGAGGCCTGAGAGGCTCGGATGGAACCCAGGCAGGAAGACAGGGCAAGGGAGGAGGGCAGGGAACCATTGGGAATGGGTGGAGAGGAAGTCTGCGGAGGGGAACCCCGGCCTGAAGGAGGCATGTGTGGGAACTCTGGCTGCTTCCCATGAGCTAGAAGACTCCAGGCTGACAGGACGAACTTCTCCCCTGGGCCTTTCTCTCCCTCCTTCACCCCTCCTCCCTCCCTGTCCTTCCTCATCTTCCCCCTCCCTCCTTCCACTCCCCCTTCCCTGGCCTGAAGGCAGCAGCCAAGGTGGGTTCCCCTTACAGGCTCCTTCCCGCCGGAGCCCAAGCATTGCCCAAGCATCCAGAGCCCTCCACACCTGCCCCACCTGCCCACGCTGTTCTTCTCCTGAGAGGCCAGTCGCTCCCCACTAATCCACACCCATTTGTACCTAATCTTACTGTTCTGGAGTGATCTCCTCCAGGGGCGAGTGTGGCCCAGTCTCCCAGGGAGAGGCTCTGTCTCTCCCCTCAGACTGGACATTCCTTTACAGCAGCAGCTGTGTCTCCCCTGTCAGGCTGGGAGCCTGCTCGGGCTGGGGCTGTGTCTCCCCCGTGTGAGCCCGGGGATGCTCCGAGCGTGGTCTGCTTCCTGCTTCCTTCACTTAACACAGCCGGCAGGATGGAGGTGCGGGGCGGGGGGCGGGGGGGCGGTCTCTTGGTTCTTTGTGTTGGTGCTGATCACCCCGTGCACCACACTATGACCCTGACCAACGAGGGAGAAGGAACAGTGCAGGGAGGGGGGTGGAAGGTGACCTGGGTGCGAGGACAGGGAAGGGAGGCTCATAAAGAAAGGAAGAGGGCAGAGAGATAAGAGGAGACTGAGGAGGACCAGGGAGGAGGATTAGGAGAGAGAGGATCAGGGAGGAGGGGGACTTGGGGAAGAGAAGGGAGGAGGACCAGCGGAGAGAAGATGAAGGAAGAGGGACTAAGGGAGCAAAAGGCAGGAGAGGAAAAGAGAGAGAATCATGGAATCAGAGGACAAAAGGCAGATAGGAGGAGGCAGAGGGGGCCTTCAATCCCAGTGTTCCCAACCGAGGAGGTCCACCCTGGGAAGGAAGGTCATCTGCCCTTTCCAAGGGCAAAACAGGAGGATGAAGCAGGAGCACAAGTGTGCAGAGGCCTGGGCTCCATGGAATCTTCTGCCCAGCCACCCCCCAACCTCCCCCCAACTTCTCCCCATCGGGGCCTGTCCGGAAGCTGCCCCAACCTGCTGGCCAGAAGCCAGCTCCCTGTGCTGAACCTCTCAGCCCCCTCGTCCTGCTGCCTCAGCTCGGGCCCTGGGACCCTGGAGGCTTGTTATTTCACATTTCCCCAGCTTTCCCCCAGCCACGTGTTGTCAGGGAGGAAGCTCAGCTCCTAATCCTCAGACCCCCCAGGGTCAGGCCCATGTCATCTGTGATCAGCAGCCCACATCAAGGGCCCGAGGTCAGTGGAGCCTCGGGCAGCTCGCGTCCCTTCTCCCAACCTCAGCTCCCTCCCTCACCTATAAATGAGGTCACAAGACTTGCGTGACCAACTCGTGAGGCTGAGATGAGGTAGGAAGTCACAGCAGCTGGCACTGGGCCTCGCTCGTACCGGGGACTCGGAAGGATTCGGTGACTCCGAAGCTGGCTGGTGAACCCTCCCTGCAGTGGGGTGTGACCCTTCCCTTCCTGTGCTCCGGAATAACAGACCCCACACATGCCACCTCCTCATCCCCAGAACCTGGGAATATGCACGGAACATGGCAAAAGGGACTTGGCAGATGTGGTTAAGAAACTTGCAGTGGAGGGGCGGCTGGGTGGCTCAGTGGGTTAAGCATCTGCCTTGGGCTCAGGTCATGACCCCAGGGTCCTGGGATCCAACTCCACATCAGGCTCCCTGCTTAGCGGGGAGCCTGCTTCCCCCTCTGCCCTTGCTCCTGCTCTTTCTCTCTGTCCCTCTCTCTCTCATGCACACACCCTCTCTCTAATAATAAATACATAAAATCTTAAAAAAAAAAAACAAAACAGATAGTGTGTGCATATAAAGGTTTTTTTAAAAATTGTAATGTCTGCTCAGTGGAGAGTCTGCTTCCCCCCCTCTCCGCCTGCCTCTCTGCCTACTTGTGATTTCTCTCTCTTTCAAATAAATAAATAAAATCTTTAAAAAAAAAAAATTGTAATGGAGAGGGGCGCCTGGGTGGCTCAGTCGTTAAGCGTCTGCCTTCGGCTCAGGTCATGATCCCAGGGTCCCTGGATCGAGCCCCGCATCGGGCTCCTTGCTCGGCAGGAAGCCTGCTTCTCCCGCTATCATTGCCTCTGCTTGTGTTCCCTCTCTCGCTGTGTTTCTCTCTGTCAAATAAATAAAATCTTTAAAAATAAAATTGTAATGGAGAGATCATTCTGGATTATCTGGTTGAGTCTACTATGATCACGAGGGTCATCGTGAGAGGGGGGCTGGAGGGCGGGAGTCAGAGCAGACGTGACAACAGGCGCAGAGGTCAGAGGAATGTGACCATGAGCCAGGGAACGTGGGCAGCCATTAACAGCGGGGAAAGGCAAGAAAAGAGCCTCCAGAAGGAGCGCAGTCCTACTGACACCTCGCAGGAATCACTTCGGATCTCTGACTTCCTGAACCGTAAGCTAACAAGTGCATGTTGCTTTAAGCCCCGAAGTACGCGGTGATTGGTTACAGCAACACTGGGCAACTAACACACTCCCCCAGCCCATGCTGGCACCAATAGGTGCTAGCCACCCTCCCTGGTGTTAAAATTGGAAGAGGACCTGTTCCCTTTCTAGAATCCTAATCGTTCATGGCCAAAAAATGGCCCTCTATTCATCTCCGGGCCCAAGACGAGGCCTAACTCAGCATTTTTTAAATTATATTTTATTATATATATTTGTATATACAGCAGGTATCCGGTTGCTGCTTGCTGAATGGAGGCAGGCAGCAAGAGCCCAAACTTGGACTTCATTCAGCGCCCTTGACTGCGTTCATTGTGCGGCAGGCACCGGGCTGGGTGCTGAGAATTCCGCCCTGAGTCAGCCCAGCCCTGCCCTTCACGAGCGCAGGCCGGTGTTGGAGACGGACGCACAAACAGCCTCATCAGGGCCCAGTGTTTTCCGTGCAGTGATAAAGGTGTGTATGCACCAGTGCCTCGGGAGGAGCCGGAGGAAATGACTCGCCCGGACCAGGCCGCTTGGGACAGTTTCACAGGGAGGGACCACAGAGCTGGGTTTCGAAGCCAGGGCAGGGCTCTGTAGGCAGAGAGGACAAGGCGGGGGGAATCATCCAGGCACAGGTGAGAACACACCTGGTGGGCTGGGGATCCCCTGGAGCCCACGGCGGCACCCACACTTCCAGGAAGGCCCCACAGGAACGAGAAGGAAGATGGATCTCGTAAGGAAATGTCTTTGTTCAGCTACTGTTAGTTGAGCACCTACTGTGTGCTGGCCACAGCCCCAGGCTCCGGGGGCGTGGTGATCAGCACCACAGTCTTCGGTCTCAGGGAGCAGACATTCCAGCAAGAGACGCGGGCAATCATCAAACCGGAGAATGACATGTTCTCCAGGGAAACACAAAGGGATAGGAGAGTTTCCAGGGGGCCACGGAAAGCCTCTCAGGGTGACGTTCAAGCAGGAAACCGAATTAAGGAAGGAGCCAGCCGTGGTCAGGAAAGGCTAGATTATCTGATCGAGGGGTTGAGCCCACTATCAAGATACAGCTCCTGCAGACTACAAAGAAGGGCCAGTGTGGCTGGGGAGGGAGTTGGGGGGCAAGGGAGAGAACAGAGCTCCCTAACACCAGAAAGGGGCAGTGCCAACCCCACGGTCCTCATCCCTGACACCCCCGAGCTGGGCCCAGCTGGTGCTCGTGAGAGACGGGTGGGCTGAGAGCCTGCCAGGGCAGGGCACATCCTTGTCAGTTTTTTGTTTGTTTTACTGCAGACTTCCCAGAGTCCTTAACAAGCTAATGTGCATTGTGACAGCATTGTGTCCAAGTGGGGGGTGGGGATGGGGCAGAATAAAGAGCTAAGCGTTTCTCAAACTTACTCACACAGGGAGCCACTTCCAGGAAGAGCAGGTGGGGCTGGGGTTCCGTGGAACCCATTTTGGAAATCTCTGGGCCAATTCCTAGGGCAATGTCAGTGGGAGAAATGACTCGAACAAGGCTGGAAAGGAAGACCACCATGAAAGTCACGCTAAAAAGTCTGGACTTCGTCCTGCAGCTCAAGAGAGTCTTCCAAGCTTTGCTGTGCTCTAGTCTATTTTTAGTGTATCTATTTACAGAGATTTTAATCATAGAAAAGGGATATTATCGATCTCGTCAATGCCTCAGTTTCCCAGTTAATCATATCTGTTGGGGAGCCACCTCATTCTGTTTAATGCCTCATGACCATGAGCTGTATTTGATTTACTCCTGTCCTTACCAACCTCCTCTCTGCTCACCAGAATTTTTTGCTTTTACACACAACAGTGAAATAAACCTCCCCAAACATGCACCACGGTGAACTTCGGCAAATACCTCCATGGGGGTGACTTTAGCAGTGGGATTACTGGGTTAAAGGGTTAAATCCGTCGCTTACTTTGATAGCCACTGCCAAATCTTCTTCCAGAAGGAACTGAAATGACACACAGGGTTTGCTTGAAGATACTCTAGCCTCCTCCAGACAAGATGGCGGCAGGAAAGAGAGGGGACAAGAGTGGCAGCATGTGGACAATTTTCAAACTGGGGGATGGACATACGGTCATTGGTTTTTTTTGGGTTTTGGTTTGTTTTTTAAACATTTTATTGATTGATTGATTTTGACAGAGAGAATGAGCACATGAGCAAGGGAAGCAGCAGAGAGGGAGAAACAGACTCCCCGCTGAGCAGGGAGCCCAATGCGGGACTCGATCCCAGGACCCTCAGATCATGACCTGAGCTGAAGGCAGACGCTTAACCCACTGAGCCACCCAGTCATACCTGTCCCTATCCTTCACTTATTTTTTCTGTGGGGTCTTTTCCTTCCCGACTTGGGTGAGCTTTTTGCAAATGTGGAAATGAGGCCTTTGGCACAGGAGTTCCAAATGGGCTTTCCCAGTTAGCAAGTGGTCTTCCAACTTTGTCGACAGTGGCTTTTTCCAAACAGATGATCGCCCTCCGGTCGCATTCGATCCTTTTTTCTGGGATGCATCCAGGCATCCGGTAGTTTGAAGAAGGGGCTCACCTGGGGGGGAGTGTGAAAGCTGGAAGGGGAAAGGGCCAGCCCTGGGGCTGAAGCGATGGCCCCGTGAGGACAGGACATGGAGGCCAACAGGCAGACAGGCTTGAGCTGGGGTCGCAGCAGGATGACTCCGCACTTTCTGGGTTGAGCAGGTGGGAGGGTAATGATGCCACTGAATGGGAGAGTCAGGCAGAGGGAAAAGCAAGGTTCAGAGGGAAAAAATAATTCACTGCTCTCTAAGCATTTACCACCGTGGGTGGTCACACCTATTTACCTGTCCCCTCCTCTAGACCCTCCCTACCTCCTTCTCCTGTCTCCAAAAACGGAAACAGCAGGTGATGCTTGATAACTATAGACATTCATGGATAAATGAATGACCCGAGTGGGAGGCACGTCTGTGTGAGTGGAGATGTCAGGAAGCGGAAGGAGGCATTCACAACTCAAGGGACTTCCTCTCCCATTATACACGCCCCCCCTTCCAAGGAGTTGATAGGGTTGGCCACCTGGCTGTGCCCACCAACCGTGCCAGTAGGCAAGCGGCTGTATCTGGCCCTGAGGACTCTAGAATTCACTGGTTCCTTGGATACGACCGGCTCAGACCTCGCTGGACACCAGGCCAGGAAGTCCTCCACCTGGAGGTGAACACCAGAGAAGCAGGAAACCCTCTCCCCACCAGGGAGAGGGCAGAGGCAGAGCCCTGGGGCTAAAACCCTTGGAGAACCTTCTAGAAAGACTGGCTGGCCCCGACAGACCAAAGTGGCCCAGAGGAAGACCTCCGGGGCAGATTAGGCAGCCCAGTCATATTTCTGGGGCTGGTTTCCAGCTCACCACCAGGAGACACTGGTCAGGGAATGGAGACACAGTGGGGGACCAGGGAGCAGGGGGAGGGGAGAAAGGGAATACTATGGGGCTCCAACCTCATAAGGCCTTCTCTTCTCACCTCTACGTTTGGTTGTCCCCAAAGGAGATGCTGGAATGCTTCCATCAGGACTCCAGGCCTGGGGCTTTCCAAGAACCATCCCTGATTAAACCCGGACTCCCCAACGCGCTGGCTGGAGCCTCAAATCTGTACCGGGAGCGCCCTCTGCTGGCCGCCCTGGGTCGCGCGCCTCTGCTCTGCGGTCCTGGGAGGTGCGGCCCCGGCTGGAGGAGGGACTGGAGACAGCCTCCACCTGCGCTTCACACCCTCCCCTACTCAGCATCTTGGGCTCCTCCCTTTCCAGTTCCCTGACCCCTGACCCATCAGGGCCCCTGGTGCCCAGGCTGGGCCACTGTGTCCATCCCCCTGCCTCTAGGCCAATGGGCACGAAATTCCTTTCTAAAGCTGACCTGTACATTACGTCCTGTTCCTCCCTCCCTTCTCCGTCTCAAAAAACCTCCCTGCATCCTGCCCAAAGCCCTCCTCCCCACCCCCAGCTTAGGTCCTCCTATTAAACCACTTGCCCAAAGTCAACATTCCTAACCAGCCCCCCCACTCAGAGTGTGAGGTTCTCTAGGCCATGCTCCCCTAGGTGGGGACCACCTGCTTCCTGCAGCCATCTCCCAGGGACAGCTGCTGCCATTTGCTGGTAGCGAATATCTCACTCAGAGTGTGGCGCCCACGCAGTTCACAGTGCATCCCTATGCAAAACTTTGTGAGTGCCCAGTGTGCGCATCCGTGTCTAGGATGCGTGTGGTACAGTAAGTGTCGGATGCCCTATGCGTGTGGCACAGTAAGTGCCCACCCCTACCTCCCCGCGGGGTCTCTGCAGGGGACCTGGCGGGGCTGCTCCCGGGGAGGCCGGCTGGTTCCAAACGGGGAGGAGCTGGCGTCCCGCGCCCCCAGAGGGCAGCACTGAGCCGCTCTGGCCTCACCGGGGCCTCAATCCGGAGGAGTCCCCGCCGCACTCACCCCGGAGCCCTAAGGACTGGGGAGCGGAGAGTGGCTTCAGATCTACAAAGAAAGCAAGGAAAGACTGCTGGGCCAGGGGATGGCATGGCACGAGGCACTACGCAACGTTTCCAAACTTGAGTGGCGGGTTCACAGGGGTTTGCTGTATCTTAATTCTTAAACCGTACCCGTATTTTGTAGATATTATTTTGAATCTATTCAGAAGTACTTCTTTTAATAATAAACAATCATCTCTGGGCTTTCTCTCGGACGGGGAAAGACGCCTGCTCTGAGTAAGGAAACCCCAGAGGACAAAGTTGAGCCTTCCAGCTCCCTGGGACTCCCCAGATCTCCCAAGGTGGCTCTGAGTTTCCCTGGGGTTGACCATGGCCTGGGGGGAGGGGAGAACCAAGCTTTTCCTCCGGCCCTGGGTCTCCCATCAACCTCCCTGTAAATAAGCATTTACACACAGCTCATGCACACAGTCACACACTCATCAGATTCACACACACACAGCTGACACACGCGCACGGTCACATGCTCACAGACTGGCACACCCACTCACACACCTCCGCTTTCCTTCTCACACAAATCGCACCCCCCAGCTCACACTTACACACTCACGCATCTACATACATGCACCCAGACTCCCACATTCACACACTTACCACAGCTTTAACACAATCACACTCACGTACACTCGTAGACTCACACATTCATCACTGCAGACGCACACATATTCACACACGCATCGACTCATACACGTACGCCTTATATACACACTTACAGACGCTCACACACTGCAGTCAGCTCACACACACAGACACACAGACACGCACTCATATCCACACTCACGTTCAGGCAGACTTTCACAGCCTTACACACTCACACACATCCACAGACCCGCACACTTACACTGTCACACACTCACGAACACACCTGTGTACTTTCACGCTTGGGTACACTCCCACAGCCTCTCGCTGCTTTGTTTTTCACACCCTTTCACACATAAAGCAGTCAGTTGCCACCCACACTCTGGCCCATTCACCTCGAGTCGTCCCAGGCAGAGAGAAGGAGCTTGGACCCTCTTTGCTCTCAAGACAGACTTCTGGGATCTTCCCAGGAGACCCAATCCCGAGGTAGAGAGATGTTTCTCCTCAGACTGAAGGACATAGTTCATGTGACAGCCCTTTGCAAGTCCACAC
>CM053619.1:30855004-30904427 GCA_028646535.1 Procyon lotor
GGGGGGGGGGGGGGGGGGGGGGGGGGGGGGGGGGGATGGGGCCTGAGAGAGGGGCCAGGAGCCGTGACAGCACCCACCAGACCTCAGGGTGCAGAGGAAAGCAGGGACTCTGTCAGACTCGCCCCTCTTCTGCGCGGCCCAGAGGTCTACCCATTTCAGATGGCAGGAAAGCTGGGGGCTCCAAGCCCCTGGGTCTGCCCCCATGTGACTCCAGCATGAGACCTGTCATCTTCCCGAGCCTCAGTTTCCTCCTCTGTGAAAGGGGCCAGGGCTGAGGTGGTGCTGAACCTCGACGCGTCTGTCGAGCACTGGCCAAATGAACGGTAGCTAAACCGGGCCTGGGAACTTGGCGGAGGGTTCCCCAGCTCCAGAAGCACTTAGGGTGGAAAAGCAGAAAGACCCCGGGGTCCCACCTCTCCCCGAGTCACAGAAGCACCTGCCAGGTCCCCAGCGAGCCTGACTGGGCCGGTGCGCCCTCCAGAGCTGAGCGAATCCACCGCTCCTCTGTCCGCGTCATCCAACATGGATATGCCCAAGTCCCCCGGACAGGGGCTGGGTCCCTCCCTCAGCTACGAGATCCCCAACAGCTGCGGCCACGTTTCTCCCTCAGACAGGGGATCCCCCGGGACTGAGACTCTGTCTGCCTTTCACTGTCTCCTCACATTCTCTGACCTGGACCACGAAGACCAAAGGCAAATGGCGTTGGCCCTTCCCAGCGCCAACCCCACTTCCCTAGGCCCTGACATTGCTCTGCTCACCCACCCAGCCAGCCCCCAAACACGAGGGCCCGACCTCAGACTGCCCCCCTTTGCCTCCACCGGGGGCCAGCCGACCTCCCAGCCTTCCCGCACCAGGGAGGAGGCCTGTGGCCCCCGGCCGGGAATGAGGGACCCTGGCAGGCAGACCCTCCCTCCCCTGAGCCCTTCCCACCACCCTGCTGGCCCAGGAGGGCTTTCTTCCTCAGACCCACACTTCTCCCCTGTGATTCAGGCACAGTCCCTGACCCTTCCCCTCCTAAGGCCAGCGAAGTTCAGGGTCAGCAGTGGGGCAAGGGTGGGGGGCCACATAGCCAAAGGCCGCTGGAGCAACAGCCCTGGGGGTCCTGAGCTGGGGAAGGGTGGGGATGGGTCTCCAGCTGCCTCTGGCCTACCTCCCCTCCCCCTCGTCCCCAGCCAGGCTTCCTGCGGGTGTGTAGGCTCAGGTCAGGGTGTGGCGTTGGCAGGACACACCGTCTCTACTGTTGGGTATTGTGCCTTGGTTACCAAGGAGGGAGGCTGGCTCCCTGCCGTGTTTGGGCCCCAGGCTGAATGTGTGGGTGGGGAGGGAAGCGGAGGATTTGGGGTGTGGAGCCCTCACTTTCCGCTCCCAGGGCCTGCGGGCAGGGAGGGCCCGCTGAGACTCGCAGCTCGCTGGGCAGACTCAGACTTGCTCCTGGCCCACCTTTCTGCTGGCTCTGGGGCGCGCCAGGCCAGGTAAAGCATGCTGGGGGGAGGGCAGGCTCCTCTGCTGCCCCGATTTGGGGCTGGGGGGCTGGACCCCCAACAAGGCAGGCACTGCAAGGTCACAACCCCCAGGACCCTCGGCACAGGGCCACACCACAGCCTGGCTCAGGCAACCCAGCAGAGGGAACCTGCACCAGGTCAAGTGGTGGTTGACCTGATGGGGATCAGTTTCCCCATCTGGAAAGTGTCGGGGGCTAGCCCAGGGAGTCCCTGAGGGGCCCCCCTAGTTCTGCTCTCCCTTCACGAGCTGAAAGATTGGGGAGTCAGGCTACGAGCCAGCTGGGAGCCCCCGGCCCTGAGGGCTTCTCTCACCTCTTTGCAGGCCCACTGCCCAGCCCGGAGCTGGCACCCACGAGGGCCAGGGGTGGCTGAGCGCAGGAGCCCAGGGCTGTGGCCAGGAATGGTGTTAGAGAAGAGGGGTCCCCCTTTTCTGCTGTCCCTGTGGGGAAGGACTCCCCTTGTTCCCTCTCCCAGCAATGGCCAAGCAATAACCAAAAGAATCTGGGCCTGACTCCTGGTGACCTCCCGCCAGCTCCCTGTCACGGCCTCGGTCCCCTGCCTGTGTGCCTGGCTCCTTGCTGGAGGCTGGGGGGGCAGGACTGAGGCCCCACCCCCAAGTCAGGGGCACAGCCTGCGCAGAAGGCCACAGACAGCACCAAGGCAGGCCCCAAGAAGACAGAGCAGGGAACGTTTCCACGGGGGCGGAGAAACTGAGTCTTCGGGCTGGGGGGTTGCCAGGGGAAGAAGGGGAAGGGACTCGAGCATGTGACGGGTCGTGCCACAGAGAACACAATGAGGGTGGGCATTTGGGGATGGGGGGCCTGGAGGTAAGGCCAAGATGGGCGAGGAGCTCATCTTTAAGGGCCTTGCAGCCAGGATGAACCCCTGGAAATAGGGGTCCTCACAGGGGAAGGGGAAAGACACAGCCCAGGTGGGAGGAAGCCATCGCCACTAAGCAGACGCTGTCCCTTGGCCCCAACTGAGGCTTGGGACACCCCCCTCCTCTGGCCGGAAATCCCAAGACCTAGGTCTCTGCTTTGGATAAACACATATGCTCATAATGCCAATCCAATCCAGACCTGCCCTCCAAAGCCTTAAGTTGGAAAAACAAAAGAGAAAAGAGGCCTGTCCACGCAGGTGCCTGGGCTAGGCCGCTGGGCCTGGGGAGGGGCTGTGCCCGGGACTGCCCCAGCTGGGAGCTGAGGGTCCTGGGAGGGAACCACACCCCCGCCCGTGTATCCACGGTGAGGAGAGCTGCACCCCCAGAGGGAACGAGGCCCCTTCCTGAGGAGCTGTCCCACTTTAGGCCTGCAAATGTGGGAACCCCAAAATGGCCAGATCTCATTTGTACTCAGGAAGCTGGAACTCCGGATTTGAATGGGAAGCCCCTCAAACTTTAAGATTTAGAAACTGATTCCAAAATAACACCCACCCAGGCCAAACAGAATGTGGAAGTGGGAGAGCCTCAGAGCTCGTGGGGGGCCTGAGCACAACGGTCCCCTTGACAGGAGGGTAAACTGAGGCCCGGAGGGGGAACAGGCCTGTCTACAGACAAGATCAAGTCAGACCAAACTTGGGCTCATGACTCTCCTATGTTTCCCCCAGTACCCCACCCGGGGAACCCCCAGAACAGCAGCCCCCCCTGCCGGCACCACACAGACTGCAGCACAGCTGGAGGGTTATGGGCTGCAAGGCCCTCACTGACCACCCCCCGCCCCACCATCAGGCCTTTGCCCCCCACACGGATGGGCCCCAAGTTCTCCCGTACCCTCTCACCTGTCTGACCTCACTGCAGCCACAATTCCTCTCCCACTCTACAGAAAAGGGAAACTGAGGCCTTTAAGGCCAAGCCATTGCCCAAAGTCCTTCTATGACAAGTTCTGGAAGGTGGGGAGGGGCACTGTGCCTGCTTGCAGGTCCCTGTAATTCAGACGGCAGCAGGGAGGACCTAGCTTGCAAGGCAGGGAGGGCAGGGCTGAGTAGGGCACAGGGCCTGGCAGGCTCAGAGCAGCCCCAGCACAAGGCCAAGGTCAGAGAAGCTGGGCCTCAGCTTCCGCCTCCCTGGGTCTGAAGTGGGGGCTCATCAGGAGCTGCGACCAGGGGACCCTGGCCGCAGAGTCAGGAGTGAACACAAAATGTGTGAAAAGGGGTATCAGCAAGAGGCCAGGGTGCTGAGGACCCACAATGTGAGCACCCCAAACCCAGGCCCACCCAGGGACCCCTGAGTCCCACCTCCATCTCATCTGGCACGTTCTGCTGTCCCATTCCCTAGCCCACTTCAAGCCCTAGGCCACAGCTATGTGTTTTAATGCCAGCCTTTGGGGGACGGGGGGGAAGACTCGTAGTAAGGAGAAGCACCCCCCTTGTAGGTTGGTTGGGGCCCCAGAGCCCCTTGGGCCCCCGAGAGCTATTGAGGAGTCACCCATGTTTTGAGCTCTGTGCCCACCCCTCGCCCAGGGACACCAGATGGACAGGACGTGGGCCTTCCGGGAGTTCACAGCCCAGGGGGAGAGGAGGGCAAGTCAGGAGCCCCTGGGGCCGTCAGAGCTTCTGAGGGTGGGCAGGAGGGAGGCAAGCAGCCTGGGAGGGTCTCTGAGCAGTGGAATTTGAGGGGGATTCTACGAATTCAGTTCTTTAGTTCTACAAAAAACTGAAATCCGGTCCGTTTCAACGCTGTTTGTATCCAGAAAAATGCACACATAACTCACGAATATAACGACTCAATGGGTCTCCACGGAGTGAACAAACCCGTGTAACCAGGACCTGGATCGCAAAACAATTCGAGCGCCCCGCCCCGGGGCGCCCCTTTCCCGGGCTGACTATCATCTCTGGCAGCAGAGACTCACGGGGTGCTTTACGGAACTGGCTCCTAGCACCTGGCTTCTTCTCTGTCTTCTTGCTCAATCGCACAACTGCAAGATTCTCTCATTGCTGTAGAAAATTCTGCTGAATGACTAGCACATTCCAGACAGAGAAACCTGGGGAGCCCAGCCCAGACTCGCTCCCAGAGCAAGTATCCAGAAATGGAGATTCTAGCAGCCCCTCTTCCTCGTCCGAAAAAGGTCAGGGCTTAACTTCAGACCTGCTCCCAGGACGGGCATCGGCATCCCAGGAGCTGCGCCCGGGCCTGCAGCCCAAGATCTCCCCCAACACCCCGAGTCCTCTGTCCTGTCTACCCCACTCCCCAAAGCCAGCCTCCTCCTTCCCCAGAAGGAAAGGAGGAAAGGTACCAGAGACCTATGTTAATTGTATGTAAATTTATGCAAATAGACTCAGGCTCCCTGAGTCAACTTGGCGCGTGGCCAGAGTGAGTGGAGAGCCAGATGTCCAAACTCCAGGCTCCAGGTGGAGAGATCATTCCCCCCCCCCCCCCCCCCTGCTTGCTGACCTCATGCCTCCCACTAGTTCCTGAGACGCACCGCCCACACTCCCAAACCCTCACCCTGCCTGCTGGCCTCCTGCTCTTCCTAATTCAACTCAGTGGGGGCTGCAGGGTGGAGGTGGAGAGGTGGGCTCAGCCCCCCACCTCCAGGAGCTCATAGAAGGGCAGGGAAGGGAATACAAATGCGGCCACCACTCCCGGGTGGACACGGGTGGGACCTAGAAGCCCAGAATTCTGGGCAGGGCTTGAGCCTCCATTTCTGGCCGGCTCCCAGGAGACCACACTGATAATTAGGAGACTGTTTTTTTTTTTTTTTTCAAAGCCAACATTGATGAGGAAAGGGCCCAAGGGAAGTTTTAGGGGTGAGGGAAATGTTCTCTGTCGTGACTGGAGGTAGTCCCCTGGGGACGGACGTTTGTCAAACTCATGAACTCCACACTGAAAAGAAGTGAACAACATCTCAATACCTCAATAAATCCAATTTTTACAAAGTTACCAATGAGACAACATCTCAATACCTCAATAAATCCAATTTTTACAAAGTTACCAATGAGATCGGACGTTGTTAGATGAAAAGGACTGCGGTTTCCTTAAGAGGACAGCAAGGTCCTGGCAGAGGCATAGGTGTGAAAATGCCACCCGTGTGTCGCCAAGGAAGAGCGCTGAGGGACATCCTTCACTGAGTGCTTGTGTGAGGAGTGGTGGAGATTCAGGGGCTGAAACTGGAAGGAGAGTGTCCTGCCCCGTTCCAAGGGCTGCAGGTCGCGGGGGTCCACGGACCTGCTGAGCGCTCCTGAATGGTCCGCCCCAGTTAGCACTAATGAGCACCTACTATATGCCAGACACTGGTTTGGGACTTTACCTAGACCACGGGGTGGCCCGGCCTAAGAGCAAAGAATGGTTTTTACATTTTTAAGTAACTTTATAAAAAATTTAAAAACACAGTATTTCATGACACGTGAAAACTGCATGAAATTCAAATGTCGACGTCCGTAAAGATCGGTGGGAACATGACCACGCCCACTCGCCCAGGAGTTGTTTCACCCTTCAAGGACAGAGCTGAGGACTTGCGACAGACGCGACATGGCCGGCGAAACCTAAAATACTTGCCATCGGCCCTTTCCAAATCAAGTTCGACTACGAGGGCTATAAAGCAGAGGTTAAGAACGCACTGTACGAATGAGGAAGAATGAGGGTGCCACACAGCCTTGCTCCCCGGCTGCGGTTTGGACCCACTCCCGGCTGACCCCGCCTCCCTCTCCCGCTGACAAACCTGAGCGACCTCAGCCTCGCACCTGGCCGAGCAGCAGTGCCCCCTGCCGGCGGTCAGGGACTGGCCGGAGCGCGCTGAGCCCCGACTCTTAGCTTCTGCCGCCATCTGGTGGCCTTCTCCGGAAGTGCATCCGGGAGCGCAGTCGGGGTGGGGTCTAAAAGAGGGCGGGGCCGGTGCGGCGAGCTCCCCGGACCAAGATGCAAACTATTCCAGGCAGGGATTGAAGCCTACAAGCCAATGCGTGCTGAAAACGTTTCACTTTGCCCCTGCTCATCCGATGGGTGACAATACAGGTGACAGTGCCCAGAGGGTTCCTGGATGCTTACCAAATGTACGCTGACTGTGGGTCCCAATCTCCAGTTCCTGGGGAGGTGAGCAAAGAACATGAGCTGCAGCCACAGGGTGACAGGAGAGGACAGGAGGGTCTGCTGACCCAAGTCTCCCCGCCTATGCATTTGCCTTTGCATGCACCCTTCATTCTTTCTTACCTTCGCTCCCTATTCATTCATTCTTTCAACAAGCTTTTCTTGGGCACCAAGGGAGGTACTTGCGTGGACCGCTGGACCCTGGAGAAACACCTGAGAACAAGACAGTGTGGTCCCTGCCATGGAGCTGCCAATGTCGTGGAAGAGAGCAGTAATTTCAGAATGGCCGGACGAGGCACATTTGGGGGTAGCAGAGAAGCCTGAATCAGTAGCACCTAAGGTGTCCTGACCTTGTGGGGCATCAGAAAAGGCTTCCGGTGCCTGCAGAAGGGGTGAGCTTGCCAGACAGGGGAGAGGCATGTGCAAAGGCCCAGTGTGCCCAGTAAGTTGTTGAAAGAAGCCTGAGAGGCAGGAGCACTGAAGGTAATGAGAGGGGTTGGGGGCAAGAGGAGGCTGGAGGGAGACAGGGACTGGGCCGGCAGAAAGGCAGTGCAGAGTGAATGCCAAATTCAACAGGGCATCATTGCAACGTCTGGGAAGAGGCAGGCCACTTCTGTTCCCTGGGCTCACCCATTCTATGACTGGGCAGCTCTGGTTGCTGAAAAGTTCTCCCTCATTCTGGAATGAAATCACACCCTGGAACGTCCCCTGCTCACAAGCTCCTGTCCTGCTGGGGGACAGACGGAGTAGACAGTCTCCCTGTCCCCAGTCCAGCCCCCCCCCGTGGGCACAGCCTCACTGGCTATTCCCCGTAGCAGAGGCAGCCCCAGGGCAAGTGAAAGGGCTGGAACCCGGCTCTGGGTGCAGTCCCACTCCTCCCTTGACTGGCCGTGTGGCCTTGGGCTGGTTCCTTAAGCTGTTGGAACCTCGGTTCTCTCCTCCCTAAGAACAAGAACACTGCTCAGAGTTCACACCACAGAGATGCTGCTGGTGAGAGGGATGGCGGTGGGAAGTGCTCAGACCCTTCTCTATGCTCCCCCAGCACCCTAGGCTGACCTCTGTCACCTGGATCATGGAAGATGGTGACCAGGGCGTGCTCCTTATTTGCCGTTTTACGCACCGTCCAGTGCCGGATACTTGGTGGGTGCCCAACGGCGTTAGCGGAATGCATGGGCCACGACTGCGGTGATTACAAGCAAACCCCACAATGGCCGCTCAGGACCGAGGCTGACAGTCCCAGATGGTGACAAAACCCACAGCTCCCCAACTTGGCCAGCAGTACCCTCACTGCCACTCCATCCCACCGCACTTCCCCCGCTCCGCCTCTCTGTGTGCTGAGGCCCACTGGTCAGGAAGAGGAATCCGGCTCTGGCTCCAATAAGGAGCCGGAGGAAACCCAGGACCCGTCCCTGAGCGTTCGCGGCGCCCTCTGCTGGGCGGGCCTGGAGCAGCCTCTCCCTCTGTTCCCCACCGCCGCCACCTCCCCGCCACCCTGCGAGGGACCCCGCCAGGGAGAGAGGCTGGACCTCGGGGCGCCCCCCCTCCCCCACACACCCCTCGCTCAGGGAGGCCACAAACCATCCCTGACTCTCCACGGACGTCTCTGTCCTTCCTGTCTCCTGTCTCCTGCTTGTCAGCAAACATACTTCAGGCATCCCTAAGTCCCCACCATCCCTCTCTGCTGTCTCAGTTGGTCTCAGAATAGTCAAACGCTGGCGCAGGGAGGAATATTTATTTATTTGTTTGTTTGTTTGTTTATCTATCTATCTACCTACCTACCTATCTGTTATTAATTGTAGCTACCATTGACTAGGCACTTGTAATTTGCCAGGCCCTGTTACCCAGCCTCCCACAGTCCAGGGAGGGCAGCTGGTCCCCCTAGAGGGGAGCAGCTTTACTCAAGGTCACAGGGCAAGAGTTCTCAGAAACCTGGTGTTTTTCATCAGCTTGGATGGGGCTCATCCTGCCTCACTAAGGGGGATAAATTGGGCTTTGAGCTGGCGCAGGGCCCTCTGAGACCCATGAACCTCACTTTGCCCCTCCTCTGGGCCACACAGAATCCCAGGAAGAGAGACAACACGATTCCCGGAAACTACAGGGAGTCTGGGCGAGAACAGAAAGAGGAAGCTTTATGCGCATTTGGACTCTGTGATTGGCCTTTTCTTGGTATACAGAGGACACCTGCCCAAGGCTGCAATGCAGGCCCAGGACCCAAAGCTGACCACTCCCCCCACTCCCCCCCCCCATGCTCCTTCCCACTCCACCAGGGCACCAGGGACCGCAGAGTAAATTTTGGGAGGGTCCGACACAGGAAACACAAACACACAGAGCAAGCCACCAGCTTGTGCCCCCCATCTCAGACCTACCGCCCCCAACCCTAGAGAGAGGACCCTCCTCCATCCAACACCTCAAGGGGACCAGGTCATCTGTCCTGGCTTTGGCCCCTGGGGAGTTGGTACTTGGGGCCTCCCGTCTGTCCCGATGCCCGGTCTATGCTTCCATCTTGTGGCCACTTCAGGAAGTGCACCTGTTCCTCCCTAAATTGGAAGTCACTCTTGGGTTGAGCAAAACTGAACGCTGTTCTGGGACTTCACCAGAGGTAGAATGAAACAAAGCACAGCCGGTGCCCTGAAGATCACCGTCTGGCAGAGGAGCCTCCAAATGACGTGTCCAAAACTGAACTCAGCGCCAGGTACCCACCAGAACTGGTCATGCAAAAGGTTCCAAAAGATGGAGGGAGCATGATCTAGAGGAGGCACCAGGAAAGGCTGTGGGCAGCAGGTAGGATTTGACAAAGCAGATGTGAGGGAGGCACACCGATGGAGGCACCGGCCTGAGCAAAGTCAAGGAGGCAGCAAAACATCGGTTCTAAGAATCCAGTTTGTCCCAAGCCTAGGTCAGATGTAGAGAGAGGAGAGGAAAGTCATTTGGGAGCCCAAGGGGCCAGTCTTTGGATGGAAGTCTAGGGAGTTTGTACTAAGGATTTTAGGCACTGGGGAGCCAACAAAAGTCTTAGAACAAGGGTGGAGCTTGTGCAGGGGACTCTTCAGGAACAACAACAACAAAAACCATAATAGCTGCAGGGGACAGGAGTGAATAGGGCAAATGGAAGACATTTCAGGGCAACAGAGACGGTGCTGGGAAAAGAGCAGGGAGGACGTTCAGTACTAAAGAGGGTACTGCCGACAGCTAGACAGGTCAGGGCCAAGCAGGAGAGCTGAGGACTTGGCTTTGAGTTGCTACCCGGAAGCCCAATGAAGGGGCACCCAGCTGGCTCATCGGTAGAGCCCAAGACTCTTGGTCTCAGGGTTGTGAGTTCAAGCCCCATGTTGGGTATCAAAAGTACTTAAAAATAAAATCTTAAAAAAAGGAAAAAAGGAACCCCAGTGAAAATATCTTATCTTTAGGCAACTAGAAATAATACATGAATAAAAGTAGAAGTAACAGTTCACATGTGTTCAGACTTCATAGTAAAGAAAGCACTTTAGCTCATACATATCTTGACTGGTGTTTACTGAGTCCCTACTATGTGCGAGGCCCTGTGTTAGGTGGTTTGAGATTTTTGAGTAAACGGGGTTAGAGTCCAATGAGGGACACAGGTATTAACTAATAGCACTGATGAATAAATACAGCTCATGTTGTGCTAGAGGGTGCTACGGAGAAAAAGGAGGAGGAACACAGGGAAAGGAGTAAGGGAGGACTGGGTGGAGGGCTGCCATTTAAAGCAGGACAGTCAGGAGACACTTGGGTGGCTCAGTCGGTTAAGCATCTGCCTTCAGCTCAAGTCACGATCCCGGGGTCCTGTGATGGAGACCCGCATCCCGCTCCCTGCTCAGCGAGAAGGCTGCTCCTCCTTCTCCAGCTCGCCGGTGCTTGTGTTCCCTCTCTCGCTCTTTCTCTCTGTCATAAATAAAAATCTTTTTTAAAAAATATTTCAAAATAGGGGCGCCTAGGTGGCTCAGTGGGTTAAAGCCTCTGCCTTCAGCTCAGGTCATGATCTCAGGGTCCTGGGATCGAGCCCCGCATCGGGCTCTCTGCTCAGCAGGGAGCCTGCTTCCCCCTCTCTCTCTGCCTGCCTCTCTGCCTACTTGTGATCTCTCTCCTCTCTGTCCAAAAAAAAAAAAAAAAAAAAAACTTTAAAAAATAAATTTTAAAAAGTGGTGGTAGAATTCTGTTTATCAGCACAGAAAGAGATTCAAAACATGTTTTGTTATGGAAATTTTAAAACATGCACCAACGTAGAAAAAAAAATGATGTAACATCCCCCCATTTGCAAAGTCAACAATTATCAACTCATTCTCTTGATCTCCACTCCCCCAACTCCCCAATCCCTTCTCCGGCATCATTTTCTTTGTTTTTAAAGATTTTATTTATTTATTTGAGAGAGAGAGCATGAGAGAAAGAGAGAGAGATGGGGGGGGGTCAGAGGCAGAAGCAGACTCCCCGCTGAGCCGGGAGCTCCATGCGGGGCTGGATCCCAGGACCCCAGGACTCCAGGATGGAGACCTGAGCCTCTTAAATGACTGAGCCACCCAGGGCCCCTCCCATATCATTTTCAAACAAACCCCAGACAGCATAGCATTTCATTCATAAATATTTCAGTAGGTAGCTAGCAGATAAGAGCTCTTCTTTGACATAACCACACGCAATTATCACACCTGAAATAATGAGTCATCATTCCTTAATGAAGGAAACTTGTGTCTCTGCTCACCCCACTTCTGACACCGAGTGGGTGGATTTTCCAGCCAAGCAATTGCGATGCTAACTCCCCAGAGGTAGCACAGACCACACAGGCCAAGGGGTCTAGTCCACAAGTCCCACTGCCCCCCATTGCAGACGTCCACCCCAAGCGGTAGGTCCTAAGATTAATGCAGAGGCTGCTTTTAGGCCCCGCGCTGGAGCGTGAAATCTGAATAAGGCCAAAGGACCCCAGCCTCATGAAGGGACCCCACCTCGAAATAACCACAGGCCCTAACTGGCCGATTACAACCAGGCACAGTTCCTCAGATTGCCAAAAAAAAGGGGAAATTCCACACGTCCCCATACTCCCTCACTCCACCCTACAAACACAGCCCCTCCTCCCCTCCCCCCACCCCCAACCCCACGTCTTCCTCCTCCTCCCTGACAGTCCTCCGCTGTCCCCTGGTGTCCTGCCCTCCGCTCCCAAATTTCTATCTCTTTTGCTCTGCCTCGCGTGAATTCTTTCACGACCAGCGCTCCCGGCCCCACCCAATTGGAACACCCCACGTTTGGTGCCCCCCCATCCAACTGGAGTGCCCCAGAGCTCCCCACGGTTGTCCCATCTGGCTACCTACAAATCAGTGGTTCTCACAAGCCCCTCCTAGGGTTCGAAAATTTGCTTATACCGGCTCTCGGAGCTCAGGGAAACACCCAACCGTGACCCGTTTCTTATCAAGGACAGAGTTGAGCCACTAGATAAAGAGCCACGGGGCGCCAAATCTGGAAGCATCCTCACCCTCAGGAGTTTGTGCCCTGTGGAGTTGGAGTACACCTCCCTCCCAGCACATGGATGTGTTTACCCGCCTGCAAGCACCCCTAAACTCCATTGTTCCAAAAGCTTTTTTTTTTTTTTTAATATTTTATTTATTTGACAGAGAGAAACACAGCGAGAGAGGGAACACAAGCAGAGGGAGTGGTAGCAGGAGAAGCAGGCTTCCTGCCGAGCAAGGAGCCCGATGCGGGGCTCGATGCGGGGCTCGATGCGGGGCTTGATGCGGGGCTCGATGAGGGGCTGGATCCCAGGACCCTGGGATCATGACCTGAGCCAAAGGCAGCCGCTTAACGACTGAGCCACCCAGGTGCCCCAATTGTTCCAAAAGTTTTTATGGAAGTTCCTCTGTTTGTAGGCGTGATGGGTTAGCTCATTGGCCCCTCGGGTGACTCAACCTCCACCCCTCTGCCCCAGCACCCTTGTCACTCAGGGAATTACAGGGATTTTAGGATCTTTGTGCCAGGACCCACCAGCAGAGATCAAATATGTATTTCTCCCCCATCACAAAATCACACTTACTAAAATCAAATACCCAGCCAGTGTTTAAATTTTTACGTCTCCAATTAATTGGTTAATTTAGAAGTCTCATAAATGACCATTTTTTTAAATACTGGCAGTAGGATAACATCTTTACTAGGTAATTTTATTGGACAGATCTAGAAGGATTCATATTATTTTAAAATCATGAGTGAATGGGGGTGTTTCCCATTCTGTTCTAATATGACAGAATGCCTTCTTCGTTTCTTTGGTTTGATTTTTTTTCTATCTGCTTATAGTTTGATAGTTTAAATTCTTTTTTCTCACGTTTTCTTTTTTTAATTTAAATTTAATCAACATATACTGTATTATTAGTTTCAGAGGTAGAGTTCAGTAATTCATCAGTCTTATATAATACCCAATGCTCTTTACATCACATGCCCTCCTTAATGCCCGTCACCCAGTCACCCCATCACCCCACCCTCACTTTGTTTCCTATGATTTAGAATCTCTCATGGTTTGTCTCCCTCTCTGTTTTCATCTTATTTTCTTTTTCCCTCCCTTCCCCTATGATCTTCTGTTTTGTTTCTTAAATTCCACATATGAGTGAGATCATATGATAATTGTCTTTCCCTGATTGACATATTTCACTTAGCATAATACCCTAGTATTCTAGTATCTAGTTCCATCCACGTGGTTGCAAATGGCAAGATTTCATTGGTTTTTAGAGGGTTGAGTAGTATTCCTGTGCGTGTGTGTGTGTGTGTGTGTGTGTGTGTGTGTGTGTGTGTATCACAACCTATTCATCCATTCATCTGTGGATGGACATCTGGGCTCTTTCCATAGTCTGGCTATTGTGGACATTGCTGCTATAAACATTGGGGTGCATGTGCCCCTTCAGTTCACTAAATTTGAGTCTTTGGGGTAAATACCCACTTGCAATTACTGGGTCGTAGGGTAGCTCTATTTTCAACTTTTTGAGGAACCTCCATACTGTTCTCCAGAGTGGCTGCACCAGCTTGCATTCCCACCAACAGTACAAGAGGGTTCCCCTTTCTCCACATCCTCACAAACATCTGTTATTTCCTGACTGGTTAATTTTACCCATTCGGACTGGTGTGAGGTGGTATCTCACTGTGGTTTTGATTTGTATTTTCCAGATGCTGAGTAATGTTGAACGTTTTTTCACGTGTCTGTGGGCCATTTGGATGTCTTCTTTGGAGAAATGTCTGTTCATGATTTCTGCCCATTTCTTGATTGGATTATTTGTTCTTTGGGGGTTGAGTTTGATAAATTCTTTATAGATTTTGGGTACTAGCCCTTTATCTGATATGTCATTTGCGAATATCTTCTCCCATTCTGTCAGTTGTCTTTGGTTTTGTTGCCTTTTTCCTTTGCTGTGCAAAACCTTTTTATCTTGATGAAGTCTCAAGAGTTCATTTTTGCCTTTGTTTCCCTTGCCTTTGGAGACGGGTCTAACGAGAAGTTGCTGCCGCTGAGGTCACAGAGGTTGCTGCCTGTGTTCTCCTCTAGGCTTTTGATGAATTCCTGTCTCACATTTACGTCTTTCATCCATTTTGAGTCTATTTTTGCACGTGTGTAAGAAAATGGTCCATTTTCATTCTTCTGCGTGTGGCTCTCCCTCTGCTCCCCGCCTACTTCACCCGCCCACACACGTTTTGATGTCTCTGCGTCTGTGCTCACCCGGGTCCTACAAGCCAGCACACCCTTTGGCCAAGTGGAGACTGATCTTGGTTGCACACATGTGCGGGGAGGCCCAGGGCAGAGCTCAACCGCAGAACCGAGTGGAGAAGAGGGTAAGGTCTGGAACGGGGACAGAATCAAAGGGAGAGCAAGATGCTAGCAAAGACAGATCCTGGCGGGAGAAAGGGACATCATTATGTTACAGGATTTCTTCTCCTTTAGTGCCCATGGGTCTTGGTCACACCGCTTTGAAGAATGAAGAGGTAAACCAGACAAAGAGTGGTGGGCAGCAAAGCAGAGTTCATTGAGTGATAAAGTGATAGTACAAAGCTCCTAAAGAGGGACACCTGGGTGACTCAGTCAGTTAAGCGTCTGCCTTCAGCTCAGGTCATGATTCCAGGGTCCTGGGATCGAGCCCCACATCGGGCTCCCTGCTCAGATGGCTAAGTCTAGGGATTTTTATGGGTTTGTTGGCCGAATTTAATTAACCCTCCCTGCACTTGTCATCCAATCAGGCTTTGTCATCCATCTATCCCGTGGGAAAGGGTGGAGTAAAATCCTTTTTAGAGTGGTTTTCTCTGTGGGGAGGAAGGGGAGGCTCCTCGTCCCTGCTTACCTTTCTTCCAACTATCCTTCATCAGAGTGAGCAGGAGGGGTCCCCGCAAGCTCAGACTTTTGAGCTGTGTTGGGGGGAGGGAAGTGCGCTCCCCCGCCCAGAGATCACTGAGTAGAGCTCCCATTGTTCACTAGTGTTTTAAATGAGAATGGATTCTCAGGGGGAGAACTGGAAGAGGTGTCAAGGGTCCCAAGGGCTAACATGGCACAAAGCAGGGGGACACTCAGCAGTAGACAGCTTTATAACCACCCACATCAAGAGGTGGAAACATGCCAAAATGGATCATGGTCATTCTCGGGTGGTAACTGATTTAACAGGTGATTTTTTTTTTTTTTTGGTCACTTTACTTTTCTATTTTTAAATTTTTTACACATCAAGAATATATCATATTTTGGGGGCCACCTGGGTGGCTCACCGGGTTAAAGCCTCTGCCTTCGGCTCAGGTCATGATCTCAGGGTCCTGGGATTGAGCCCCACATCAGGCTCTCTGCTCAGCGGGGAGCCTGCTTCCCTCTCTCTCTCTCTGCTTGCCTCTCTGCCTACTTGTGATCTCTGCAGGTCAAATAAATAAATAAAACCTTTTAAAAAAAGAATATATCATATTTTTAAAATAATATATTCTCATTGCATAAAAATTTTAAGAAGTAAAAAAAAACCCAATAATATAGTATTTTACAACAGGGAAAATATAATCATTATTTTTGAATAAAATAAAACTGAAGGACGTGAGTTCGCTCAAGGTCACACCAAGCCACACAACCTCCCCTACCCCTGACCCCTCACCCCCACTCCCACCCCTCCCACCCCAGGCAGGGGTGTCTCCTCTCAGCTCTAGGAGGGGAAGCCCAGCAGTGCTTGGGGTTGGCGGGGGACCCAGCCCGGACAGCCCTTCAGGGCAGGGACATCTTCACAGTCAAGGTCACAGGCTGAGCCTGAAGCCAGCCCTGCAACTTACAAGTTATGGTCTTGCAAAAACAATGCCACCATTCTGAACTTCAGTGTTCTCATCTGTAAAAGGGAATGGCTCCTCCCAGTCGCTGGGGTGTCAGGAGGATTCAAGGAGACAATAAATATAAGATACTTAATGTCAGGCCCTTGGAGGCAGGTAATAAACAGAGACTGTGCACTGAGTCCTAACCTGACCAAGGCATCCCAGTTTCCCCCACACATAGCCAAGGCCAGCGTTGAAGCAGAACCCAAAACCTCAGTCTGTCCCCAGGAGAAAATCCTCTCTGCAGAAGCACCAGTGAGCAATGGAGAATTGACTAAAGGTCCTGCAGGAGCAATGTAGATGGGGCAAGTAGATCACTGGGCACCGCGCTCCCCTCAAGTCTCCCTTGGGGTCTCCATCCTCCCCCCCACCCCAGCACCTTAGATCCACCCAGCCTTCCCCCATCTGACAAGGAAAGCCCCCGGGGCACCTGGAGCAGCTGTCCTTAGAAGGTGAGCTGGCAGGTAGAGTTAGTAAGTCCTGATACATAGAGGAAAGGACACAGGCTCAGAGAGATCATGCAAGTTACCTGAGGACACAGAGCAGTCAAGAAACAGGACAGTATCTCAAAGAGTCCCTTGACCCAAAACCCGAGTCATGCCAGCAAGGTCTCCCCGTAGGGACTGAGATCCTTCCCCTGGGCCTGGCTGTCCCCAGGAAGCTCTCGGGTCCTCCGGAGCATCTGGGAAGGAAGAAAGGACCATACACATATACACATGCTCCCACGGGCTCAGACCTGCAAATGTGTACACACGCGGGCTCACTGCATCTACTCACACCGCCCACACATTCACACACACACACACACACACACACACGCACACGCACGTTTCCGTTCCACACAACGTCCAGTCCTCTCTAAACCACAGTTGGTCTCTGTTCATCTCCCTGACACCTCAGGGGCCAGGCATGCGCCCATCTCAGCACTGGTCAGAGCAGGAGTTCAGCCCTTGTTTAGAGAACAAAATTAAGTATACGGTTTTTTTAAAAATCCAAGTCCGGACGCTACCATGGCTGCCTGCCCGCAGCATCGCTGGTCACCCAGACTCACTCTTCAAACATGCCATCACACCCCCCAGCTCTGGCAGAGAATTGGGGTGCACTCCCAGGTGCCGGCCCCCTCGAGGGAAGGGCTAACCCCCTTACAAAGACAGAAGCAAGCCGGAGGTTCCTCCCGGGACCCCAGCCCTTCCGGGTGGCCACACAGCGCAGCAGGAAGGCTTTTGCCACCCCAGGCTGTGTCCTCGTCCAAGCCCAGGCGGCTGACCCGCAGAAGACAATGACATGAGCTTTGTCAGGATTCCACGGGACGTGAGAGGGAGACACTCAGCACATCACCCAGAATGGAGTGTGGGTACTTGATAAAAAAATTTTTGTTTACATTGTTTTAATTACTGTCCAGGATTCCTCTCTGGAAGATTCCTCTCTACAGTTACAAAGCACAATTGCTGAGTTTGGGGGGCAAACATTGAGGTCGGCATCCCCACTGCCCTGGGACATCCTCAGATAGCCTTGGACACTAGCCAGCGGAAGAGTCGGCTTGGGCTAAGCAAGCGAGAAAGGAAAGGACATCACCTTCTTGGTGGTAGAACTCTCCCTTTGCCCAAGAAAAGACCCAGTTTGGGTGGGTGAAGGCTCATAGGCCCCTCAAGGGTGGGGGAAAGAATCCCTGGACACCCCTGGCCGGACTCAGGCCTCAGTAGTCCATGAGCATCACTGAGCAGAGAGCAATTTGCAAGCTCATGGCAGAGAGAACCAGAGAGGCTGGGGGATCCCTCCCAGGGATCTCCCTGTCTCCCTAAGAGACAGAAAGAAGAGTTATGGTGGCTAGGAGAAGGCCGAGGGAAGCTGTGTTTATGAGGATGAGTTTGCACGTGCTGGGCCACGGATCCCCTCTTCCGGCTGGAATTATCTAGAGCAGCGCCACCCAGTGGAAATAGAGTACATGCCATCTATATAATTTTAATTGTCCTAGCCACGTTTTTTTAAAAGTAAAAAGAGACAGGCAAAATTAATTTTAATAATATATTTTATTTAATCCAACACGTGCAGAATATTATTTTAATAAGGTGTTGAGATTAAAAATTACCGAGATAGTTTACAATTGTTTTTTCATGCTGAGCCTTCAAAACCTCATGTGTGCAGAACGCAGACTGGGAATGCAACCTGGAAATACAAACTTGGTGCAGCCCCTCTGGAAAACAGCGTGGAGATTCCTCAAAAAGTTGAAAATAGAACTACCCTACGACCCAGCAATTGCACTAGTGGGTATTCATCCAAAGGACACAAACACAGTGATTCAGAGGGGCACGTGCACCCCAATGTTTATAGCATCCATGTCCACAATAGCCATCTGGGAAAAGCCCAGACGTCCATCGACAGATGAATGGATAAAAAAGATACAGTAGATACGCACGGTGGAATACTACTCAACCATCAAAAAGAACGAAATCTTGCCATTTGCAACAACGTGGATGGAACTAGAGGGTATTATGTTAAGTGAAATAAGTCAGTCAGAGAAAGACAAATATATGGTTTCACTCATATATGGAATTTAAGAAACAAAAGAGATGACCATAGGGGAAGGAAGGAAAAATTAAATAAGATGAAAACAGAGAAGGAGACAAACCATGAGAGACTCTTAACTCTAGGAGACAAATGCGGGTTGCTGGAGAGGAGGTGGGTAGGGGGGATGGGGTCACTGGGTGATGGGCATTCAGGGGGGCTCCTGATGGAATGAGCACTGGCTATTATATAAGACTGATGAATCACTGACCTCTACCTCTGAAACTAATAAAACAGTATATGTTAATTAAATTGAATTTAAATTAAAAATTAAAAACCCCATGTGTGTGTTACACTTCTAGCACATCTGCCCTCAGACTAACCCCATTTCCAGGGCTCATGACCCACATGAGGCCAGCGGCTGCTGTGACCCTTTGCCAGTTGGATTTAATTTGGGGAAGGTGGGTGGGTGCAGGGGAGGAGCCTGGCCACCTCCAGTGACACACTGAGAAGAGCCGGGTGCTGGGGGCAGGCCACAGAGGTGTGGCTGAAAGACAGCAAGTGGCATGGAGGGGTGGGGACACCGGGCTGGCTGTGCTCTCTCAGGCCTCTCTGTGTTTCCTCCCGGATCCTCAACACAAACCACCTGCCCTCTCCCAGTTGGCAAGAGAGCGCTCCAAGGCCATGGAAGGACTTGAGGAGTCTTGTTGCAGATTTGCTGCTGGCCTTTCTGGAGAAGACCCTTATGTGAGTTACATTAGCTTTAAAGATAATAAAAATAAAAGAGGAGGAGGTTGGAGAGCGGTGGTCTCAGAGGAAGCCCGGTTTGAGCTGATTTCTTCTTTTTTTTTTTTTTAAGATTTTATTTGTTTGTTTGTTTATTTGACACAGAGAGAGATATCACAAGTAGGCAGAGAGAGGGGGAAGCAGGCTCCCTGCTGAGCAGAGAGCCCGATGTGGGGCTCGATCCCAGGACCCCATGATCCCAGGATCATGACCCATGCTGGAGGCAGGGGCTTAACCCACTGAGCCACCCAGGCGCCCCTGAGCTGATTTCCATTACAACACATCCATTACAACACATCTGCACAAGAGCAGACATCCACTGCTCTTCTCCTGGTCTGGACTATCCATCCTGCTTCACCTCCCACTCCCAGCCCACCTAGGGGACTCCTCCCCCAGTGCCCTCTGTGCCTCTGGACCTGGCAACCCCTCCATCATCCAAAGCCTTGCCGGGCTGCCAGCTCCTTGAGGACACATGCCAGGTTTGACCCCTCGCTTCCTCCGTGAGCCCAGGCTGCTCTTCATCCTTCCCACCAGTGGCTCCTGAGTCTGCAGGTTGGCCATCCAGGTGGCCCTCCCAGAGGAGGGGAACCAGGGACTCTGGCTGTATCCCTCTGCCCAGACAAGGCCACCTCTCCCTCATCCTGTCTTCAGAAGACTCCCCAGAGGAGGAGGAGGAGACGAGGGGAAGGAGCAGAGGTGAGATAGAGAGGGAAGATGCTCCCTAATGAGTGGGGGTTCCCGCCTTGGGCTGGCAGGAGTGGCAAGGGCAGGAAACACAAGAGCAAGAAGAAAAGCGGGCTGAATTGGGGGGTAGGAAGGGGGCAGGCTGGAGCAGAGTAAAGCAGACCCGACATATATACAAAAGCATGCTAGTTCTAGGAGCCCGGCCCGATGAGTTTTTATCACCTGGATCAAGGTGGAGGTCATTTCCAGCACCCCATAAGGTTCCCTCGAGTCTCTTCCCAGTATCACCCCGGGGGCAAGTGTGGGGAAAGCGGAGAGAACCCCAGCCTTCTCCGAGCATGCACATCTTACGGTGATCACAGGCGATCCCGGTCAGAGCCGCAGCAAGCCCAGCTCTGCCTCCGTTCCCAAGCAGTAACAATAGCAGACTTCATTCACTGGGGAAGGATGGGGGGACAGCATTCCAGACATTTACGTGCGTGGGTGGTGGCTCCCAAACAGAGAGCAAGAAATGCAAGGAATATCGCATGTATTTGACTTTAAGTGAAGTCCCGTGCCAGTGAACAACCCGCCAAGCTGCCCGGAATGCGATCTTGGATGTGACAAGGGCTCTGGCGTGCCCCAGGATTCTCTCTGGGTCACAGGGTTTCCTGCAGGACCAGAGCTATAGGAAAGCCCCTTGGACCAGATCATCCATCTGCCCTGATTCCCAAGAAGACACCTATTCGCCCAGAGGATGCGACTCATTCCTGCTGCTGCCATGCCAAGTTTGGGGCCCTGGGGAATTCTTGTTGGGGCCAAGAGTCCCAGGTGTCCCGCACAGCCGTGCCCTTGCCACATGGCCTAAGGAGATGACCATTTAGAAGCACCCACCTCTGTCGCATCCCCATTCCGAGGGACTTGCTGCTGTCCCCTGCTGCTCTCAGGGGCTCTCTCTCTCTCCCCTTTCACTTCTGGGAACCTAAACTCTTCAGTGATTTAATAACACTACATGTTTATCCCATCACACTTATTCTCCTCTTGAAATCCACTCAGAAGAGAGGGCAAGAGAAAGACATCATTATCCGTTTGTAGTGATAAGAGAATGGAGGCTGGGAGGGACAGAGCCCCCTCCAGCCCCTCCCCCCACCCCCACCCGCACAGGAAGAGGTGGCCAGTGATACTCAGGTTCAAGTACACCAGAGTCCATGCAGCTGTCCCCTGCCCCTGGCTGCCAGGCCAGGACCAGAAGTGGGAGCAGAGTAACCAATAAGCCAGTGTCTGCAGTAAGCACAGGTGTCCCTTTGAGAGAAGTTTGTCCCGGTCCCATCGTTACTCCCCAAGCTCCCAGGGCTGGGACAACCTCCACACTGGAGTGTGGACTCTTGCAGACCCTCCTTGGAAATGCTCCCAGCCTGGAAACACAGAGCTCCAGACTTTAGACCTGGTAAGAGCCTTAGAAATCACCCACTGCTCCTCTTACAGGGAAAAATGGAAGCCCTGAAAGGTGACCGGGATCACCCAGGACACTGGCGGTCGTCAAGAACTGGGTCTCCTGCTTCCCCGACCGCTCGCTCCAGGCCTGCCCTCTGCACTGCCTCCTGCCCGGGGCAAAGCCTGTGTGTGTTTGTGGTGATAGCTGTTTACAGAGCACCGAGGTCAGGGCTGCCACCAGACATCCCGTCCCTGCAGGAGAAGCTAGGGGATGTGGCTGATCTAGGGCTATCCTCCCTGCCCTGAGCCGGGAGGCCGGATCTAGGAGCCTTCTTTGGAGCCCAGACTTGGACCTTTCAGGATTTTTTTCTCAATCCTTCACCCAGGACTCTCAAATACCATAGCAGGGCTTACAGCCTGGAGTCAGGATGGGCCATTCCAACTGAGCACCTACAATGTACGTCTGTGGGTTTATTTGACAAGCACTGGGCACCCACTGTGTGCCAGGAATCTACCACACACAGACTACAGAGGAGATAGGCACGCACCTGCTCTTTGAACTCACAGCCCAGCAGGAGACAAATAAGGGAAGGGGGAGAGCCTGATTCAAGAGCATGCAACCTGCACAGTCACATGGCATCCCATCCTTGGAAGAATCACGTGTTCGGTTCAAGGCTCTGCTGTCACTGTCTTGAAGTTCTTAACCATGTTTGAGCAAAGGGCCTCACATTTTTTATTTTGCACTGGGCCCAGCAAATGACATAGCCAGCTCAAGGAACAGGCGAGCCAAATGCAGTCTGATAAATGCCAAAATAGAAAAGGTGGGGGCCCAGAAAAGGCTCCAAGCACAGTGTTCTCCAAAGAACTGATAGCCAGCTGAGTCCTGACGGATGAGTGGGAGACATCACACAAAAAAGACAGAAGAATGTAGCAAGCAAAGGGAGAGCCTTTGCACAAAGCCCCTGAGATGAGAAAGTTCAGGGTACGTCACAGAACTGCAGTGGTGTGGAATGTGGGGAGTGGTGATAGGCCACAAGGCTGAAAGGGAAACTAGGACCAGGAGCCAAGATCATTCTGAATAAGAACAAAACGGAGGAGCTCATCTTGTTGGACATCAAAACTTTTGGCAGCTCTCCTATCATTAAGGGAGTGTGGCTTTGGGATAAACAGACCAGTACAACATAACAGAGACTCCAAAAACAAGCCCACACACAAATGGAAACATGAAAAGGACAAAGAAGGCATGAATCAGTGGGGAAATTATATTCAATAAATGGTGCTGAAACAAGTGGCTATCCATATAGGAAAAAAATTAGATCCCTGTCTCACGCCACACACACAAATCAGTTCCAGGTGGCTTAAAGACCTAAAAGGTAAAAAGTAGGGGCACCTGGGTGGCTCAGTCAGTTAAGCATCTGCCTTTGGGTCATGGTCATGACCCCAGACCATGATCTCAGGGCCCTGGGATCAAGCCCCACATTGACAGGCTCTCTGCTCAGCAGGGAGTCTGCTTCTCCCTCTCCACCCTTGTGCTCTCTCTTTTGTGCACTCTCTCTCTCTATCTCAAATAAATAAAAAAATAAATGATCTTTTTAAAAATAGATAAAAGGTAAATGTAAAGCTTTACAACTTTCAGAGCAGGGGTGCCCTGGTGGCTCAGTCGTTAGGCTTGTGCCTTCGGCTCAGGTCATGACCCCAGCAGGCTCCCTCCTCAGCAGGGGAGTCTGCTTCTCCCTTTCCCACTCCCCTGGCTTGTGTTTCCTCTCTCACTGTATTTTTCTCTGTCAAATAAATAAAATCTTAAAAAAAAAACAAAAAAACAAACTTTCAAGCAAACAGGAGTGCCTGGATGACTCAATTGGAAAAGTGTCTGACTTTTGATTTTCAGCCCTTGCCATTAAGACCTATGCTGGGTGTGGAGCCTGTTTAAGATTCTGTCTCTCCTGGGCAATCCTCTCAGGTGCCCTCCCTCTTTGGGAGATTTGTCTTATCACTCAATAGACCTTGCTTTGCTGGCTACCAAAAAAAAAAATTGTCTCTCTCCTCTCTCTGCCCCGCCCCCCACTCTCACTCTTTCTCTCTCTAAATAACAAAAGAGGGGTGCCTGGGTGGCTCCTTCAGTTAAGCCACCGACTCTTGACTCTTGGTTACCACTCAGGTCCTGAGCGGTCCTGGGATAGAGCCCTGCGTCTGAGCCCAGTGCAAAGTCCGCTTCAGATTCTTTGTCCTTCCCCCTCTGCCCTTCCCTCTCGCGCTCTCTCTCTCACTCAAATAAAATCTTTTAAAAATAATAATAATATAAAAATAAACCTTTTTAAACAAACAACAAAAAGAGTATCTTTATTAACTCAAAGGAGAGAGAGAATTTCTTTAAAATGGCACAGAAGGGACACCTGGGTGGCTCAGTGGGTTAAAACCTCTGCCTTCGGCTCAGGTCATGATCTCAAGGTCCTGGGATCGAGCCCCACATCGGGCTCTCTGTTCAGCAGGGAGCCTGCTTCCCGCCTCCCTCTGCCTGCCTCTCTGCCTACTTGTGATCTCTTCCTCTCTGTCAAATAAATAAATAAAATCTTTAAAAATAAATAAATAAAATAAAATGGCACAGAAAGGGTCTTTTCCTAAAAGGGAAGATTGATAAGCAAGACCATGTTGTTAATTTAAAAATCTGTATAACAAGCGTCTGCCTTCGGCTCAGGTCATGATCCCAGGGTCCTGGGATCGAGCCCCGCATCCGGCTCTCTGCTCGGCGGGAAGCCTGCTTCTCCAGCTACCATTCCCTCTGCTTGTGTTCCCTCTCTCGCTGTGTTTCTCGCTGTCAAATAAATAAAATCTTTAAAAAATAAATAAAAAATAAATAAAATAAAAATCTGTATAACCAAACATGTCTGCATACTGGGAAGGCTAGCTCCAACTCATTCACACTCTCTCTCCTCAAACCCCTTTCAAGCACAGCCACGTGTATGAGAGTAGAGGTTCCCAGGTGGAGGGCAGGTAGGGATGGACGTCAGACTAGGTGCCCATGACTTCTAGCTATGGTTCCCCTCTTCCTGGTATCAAGGAAACCAAATTATTAAAAGGTTACTTAATAAATATGCAACCAAAACAAACTATCGAGTACACCTAACTTTTCCTTCCTTGGGGTCTCTGATCCGGTAGGCTCTCACCCTGCCCCTACAAATGGGCTCTTCCCCACCCTCTAAGACTCACCTGGGGTTCACATCGCCCATCGATGCTACAGCTTCTAGTTCTCACCCAGCGCCCTCCACAACCCGTCACATTACACTTGACCATCTGTATTCCTTTATCTTACCTACCTGGCCCCCAGAAGCCTTTGGTGTCTAAATGCACTCTATTCGCTCTTGCAACTGAGAACATTTCAATTTATATATTGAAATAACAAGAAAGGTTGACTGTTTTGAAGAAAATATTTTGACTCCTTTCTGGTAAGGTTCTGCCCCACACAATTTGGAGGACACACAGGACACCCTTCGCGAGCCTGAATTCTTCTTAGACCCCAGAACCAGCGTCACTCTCCCTTGAACCCAGGCTAATGAGCTCGGCATTCTTTCTTTAGACTATATAAATGATGTATTTAAAGTAAATTAATCCATTTTTAGATTAGATTCATCGAAAGAGTAATCTAATCTAAATGATGAAGTTAAGTCTTGGATTATATCATTGTGTGTTGATTAAAAGTGCTGCTCTAAATCCATAAGAAAGATTACGTGGGTAACTGGGGGAGTATGAGATCGTGGGAATTCGTCGCATTTGGGAGGTTCAGCATCTAAATCTTATTTAAGGAGTGCCGATCTATCTCATGAAAACGCTCTTTTCCCAGCAGGTAGGACTGCAAGAGTCAACAAAGTGGAACGTGCCAGAGAACGTAAGAGGCAAGGCGATCCCGAAACCTCCGCCAGTTTTCTGCGCCACCCTGACACCGTCCTCCTGCACTGCGCAGGCGCCTAGACTGACCAACCTTTCCCTCCCCCTTCCACCTCTTCCGGAATCGAGAGGACGCCCTCCCGCAGCGCAAGAGTTCCTGCGCAAGCGCCGTCCCGCGTCCCCGCCCCCGAACCAATCGGAAGCGGCGGCGCCAGGGCGCGTAGGCCACGACGCCGTGGGTGGGGCCGGGACGTGAGGGCAGCGCGCTGGCGTCACAGGGGCGGCTATATAAGTGAATACAGGCGCCGCCCCTCCGCCCCAGTCACTGAGCCGCCGCCGAGGACTCAGCAGCCTCCCCCTTGAGCCCCCTCGCTTCCCGACGCTCCGTCCCCCCCGCCCGCCTTCTCCCGCCGCCGCCTTCCGCAGGCCGTTTCCACCGAGGAAAAGGAATCGTATCGTATGTCCGCTATCCAGAACCTCCACTCTTTCGGTAAGCTGCGGAAAGGTCCCGGGGGAAAGGCCTGGGTGGGGCGGCGAAGTGCTCCGGGCCCGGACACGGGGCCCAGCAATCTGCCGGGTGCTCCGGGCTTTCGTAAACGTAGGCTGAGGGAAGGTGTCCGGGCTCGCAGGAAGCGGGGCCTCGACCCGGCCCCTGGAAGTGCGACCGGAAGGAGCGGGCAGGGAGGCAGCCCTTGGGCGGGCCCGGCGTCTCGGGTGGCGCATTTACTAATGGCTCCTGGGCCTTCTTGGGCCACACCCGCCCCCTCCCGCCACCCCTGCGTCACGTCCGTTACGTCACCGCCGTTGTCCCGGAGCTGGGACCGAGAGGCGGCGCCAGCCCTAAGTGACAAACGCTCGCGCCAATGGGGCGGGAAGCTTGGCTCCGCCTTAGAGCTCGGGTTCCGGGCTGTTGCATCAGCCGGGTGGGGCGCTCCCTGCTTGCCCAGGCTCCCTCGGCACGTGATCGTTCTCCGGGGGCGGGCCTGGGGCAGGAGGCCCAGGCTTTCCCCGGCGCTGGGGAAGCTGGCCGTCCCGGACTGACCCGTTCGCGGACAGTCAGCAAGGACAGGTCTGACGTGACCTAAGCCCTGGCGATTTCAGTGTTAGTTTCCGCGCGCCCCAAAAAGATCCACTGGGAGGGTGGCAGTGGCGCCTGAGCCCCAACGGCTCTAAACGAGCTTGATACTTTCTTCCCAGACCCCTTTGCAGATGCAAGTAAGGGTGATGACCTGCTTCCTGCTGGTACTGAGGATTATATCCATATAAGAATTCAACAGAGAAACGGCAGGAAGACCCTTACTACTGTCCAAGGGATCGCTGATGATTACGATAAAAAGAAACTAGTGAAGGCGTTTAAGAAGGTAGGTCTTCAATGAGATTGTAGGAAAATCACATTTAACTTGCTGGGATGAGGGTGCTGACTGGTATCGCATCTCATTAGGGATTGTTAGTGCACTGGGCCTGTTGCTTGGCCTGATTGGTTTTCCTTCGTTGGTGCTTGCAGAAATTTGCCTGCAATGGTACTGTAATTGAGCATCCAGAATATGGAGAAGTAATTCAGCTACAGGGTGACCAGCGCAAGAACATATGCCAGTTCCTGGTAGAGGTGAGTTCAGTCAGTTCTTGAGAATCCATTTGTGCCTCTCTCCTGCCCACTCTCAGATCCTGCATAGTCTATTCAAGCTCTCTTGGGGACATAGACGTTTGTTTTGTAAGGCTAAGCAAAACAACGGTTGAGTTTTGAAATCTATACACCAGTAGACTTGTTGGCCTTATCACTGTTTGTGTGGATCTACTTTTTTTCTCCTGAGATTTTTATTAAGTAATCTCTACTTGGACCCAACGTGGGGTCTGAACTCGGAACCCCAAGGTGAAGAGTTGCACGCTCTACCAACTGGGCCAACCAGATGCCCTGTACATGGATCTGTTTTAAAGATGTCATTAAACTGCACACAGATACTGAAACGGGATGTCCGGCTGGCTGTTCCTACGTGCTAAAGTCCTGTTTCATCATTAGTTCTTAACTGCATACCCCAAGTTTGGAACCATTGTGTTCCTGGTGCTCAAAGTGTGTGCCTTGGCTCTGGGACTTTTCTTGCTTCTAGCAAGCAGAGTTGTTGCCCTCAGAAATGGGGACTTGAATTCTTTCCATAACACATATTATAACCTTGTCTTCCTTTTCTTTGTAGATTGGACTGGCTAAGGACGACCAGCTGAAGGTTCATGGGTTTTAAGTGCTTTTGGCTCACTGAAGCTTAAGTGAGGATTTCCTTGCAATGAGTAGAATTTCCCTTCTGTCCCTTGTCACAAGTTTAAAAACCTCACAGCTTGTATAATGTAACCATTTGGGGTCTGCTTTTAACTTGGACTAGTGTAACTCCTTCATGCAATAAACTGAAAAGAGCCATGCTGTCTAGTCTTGAAGTCCCTCATTTAAACAGAGGTCAAGCAGTAGGCGCCTGGCAGTGTCCGGCCTGAAACCAAGCAGTAATGTGAGGTTTCGGTCCAGCCCAGAGCCCCAAGATCACAGACGGCTATGTCTGGCCAGAAGCTCCTCGGCTCTCCCTCTTCAGAGTTCCTTGCCCTAAGAGAATGTCACCACCTGAACAGCCCACGGTGAAGCTGAGAGGACAGGATGGGGTAAGACAGCGACCGCAGCTGTGCTGCTACAGGGAGTCGGTGGTGGTCAAATCGATACCTGACCAGGTGGGCAGAGCTTAGAGCGGCCACCTTCCCTCTAGCGAGGCGTCCTAGGACATCCTACTTGCCACCAGGTCTTTTTGACCAGACATATCCTAGCTAATCGATGTCCAAACACCAGAATGTGAGGCCAACCTTCTGAGTTAAACTTTTGACAAGGGAACAAACTTCAAACTGATGTGTCAGTCACGTAGCTAGCTGTAGGGCTTGCGACTTAGTAGCGACAGCTGCCCACCGCCATGTGAAGTAACAGACTGGTTTTTTGGTTTATTTTTTCCTTCAGTTTTAATGTTATGTAATGTATTTAAACCCTTATTTAAATAAAACTTGTTTTCAGAAACACCTGACTTGCAGAGTGTATTTTATGTATAATCAGTCTCGTGTGTGTGAAGGAACCACAGAAACGGGCAGTGAAGGGTAGTCTCTGCCCGTAGCTCAACTGGGGTTTCCATCTCTTGACCAAGAAAACCTTCATTCAGTGAGCTTGTCCCTCCCTGGTTCCCCACAGGTCAGCTGTGTTGCAGGTGTGGTGGACAGAAGTGACAGGGCTGTCCCTGCTCAGTGGCTGTGGAGGAACTTCCCTTGTGAGCTAGTGGAGTGCTTTGGAGTCCTCAGTGACAGGACCGTGGGCTAAAGGCTGTGACGAAGGACAGACAGTGGCGCGGGACTTGATCTAACCCTCACACCCCTAGGAGGTACACTGAAGGGCCTTTTCTAGGGAACAGGTGTGTAGTGTGACAGTTCAGTGGCTAGAAGTGTTCTGAGAAGCTCAACAGGATGAGGACTATGTGGAAGTCTCTTCCTGGTGCCATTAATTCTGCTAAAATTCTCCCAGCACGTGAATCGTGAATTGGTACCAATTTCAGATCCTAAATGAGAGGCTGTAGAGTGCAGAGGTCCTGAAGAACACACACTTGCTGCCCTCTTGTAGATGGTCAGTCTGTAGAACCAGTGTGCGGAGGCCAACCTAGAAGGGGAGATGTGGGAGGCTGAGGTGCGGCTGCTGCCCCGAGGGTCGAGGATTGTCTGGGAGGTGGACGAGGTCTAACACAAGGTCCTACAAAACCTCTTTAGCAGGGGCGCCTGGGGGGCTCAGTGGGTTAAAGCCTCTACCATGATCTCAGGGTCCTGGGATCGAGCCCCGCATTGGGCTCTGCTCGGCAGGGAATCTGCTTCCCCCTCTCTGCCGACTTGTGATCTCTTCTCTCTGTCAAATAAATTAATAAAATCTTTTTTAAAAAAATTTAAAAATGCAGACAAGTGATGTGATCTAGCAGGCAGCGATGAGAAGGGAGCAGAGAGCAAGGAGGGCTGAAAGGTTGGTGTGAGCTCGCTGTGGGCCGGGCCACAAGTTGAAAACATGTAGAGGTTAGTCCGCATTAAGAGTCATAGGCAAGGGGCGCCTGGGGGTCTCAGTGTGTTAAAGCCTCTGCCTTGGGGCACCTGAGTGGCTCAGTCATTAAGCGTCTACCCTCGGCTCAGGTCAAGATCCCAGGGTCCTGGAATCGAACCCCGCATCAGGCTCCCTGCTCGGCAGGAAGCCTGCTTCTCCCGCTACCATTCCCTCTGCTTGTGTTCCCTCTCTCGCTGTGTTTCTCTCTGTCAAATAAAATCTTTAAATAAAAAATAAAACCTCTGCCTTTGGCTCAGGTCATGATCTCAGGGTCCTGGGATCGAGCCCCACATCAGGCTCTGCTCAGCAGGGAGCCTGCTTCCCCTTCTCTCTCGGCCTGCCTCTGCCTACTTGTGATCTCTCTCTCTGTCAAATAAAATATTTAAAAAAAAAAGTCACAGGCAAGAGCAGAATACAGTGAGGCCTGTCTCCCAGCTCTGAGCTGTTGGCTCCTCTCTCCCGCCCCAGTCTTCCCTCTGCCTCCTCGCTCCCTCTGGCTGCCCTTCTCCTCATCCCTCTCCTCCCTCTCCTATTTCCTCCCCTCTCCCATCACTATTCCTGTGGGGACCCAGGCCCAAACTCGGCCACAGGGACAAGCAGATAGACTCGACAACATTCCTTCAAATTGTGTTATCAAGACAATACCAGTCAGCTAAAACTGCACAGGAATCCACAAAAACTACTTTTAAGACCTGTTTAAAGTTTACCTATAAATAGGACAAAGAAACATGATATATTTGGGAACTAAACATTCTACCAACTAGCTTCGGAATTGACCAGCTTCCTTGTTTACCAGCCTGGGTGCTGCCCCCTTGTGGCATGAGTGTCAAAACACAGTTTACTGTTCATAAGGCTTTGAAATGGAAGAGCTCCCTAACTTTTCAGGAGATACACATTATTTCAGAATTAGCAAATAGTGTGAGGCTTTGGCCATTTCTTCACTTGGACTCTCTTAAATCCTCTTAATTCAAATATTCATAATACTGTTTTTGGGAAGCATGTTAAAAAATTCATATTCTAGAGGCGCCTGGGTGGCTCAGTTGGTTAACCAGCTACCTTAACCCTGGGATCAGGTCATGATCCCAGGGTCCTGGGATTGAGTCCCACATTGGGCTCTCTGCTCAGCAGAGATCCTGCTTCTCCCTCTCCCTCTGCCTGCTGCTCTGCCTACTTGTGCTATCTCTCTAATAAATAAATAAAATCTTTTTTAAAAAAAATTCAGATTCTAGGCCCCACCCAAGACAGTTAGACTCTACTGGGTGTTATCCGAACAATCCCACCTGCTTTTCAAGGGCCTACAAAAATGTCTAAGCAAGGTGCCTGGGTGGCTCAGTGGGTTAAAGCCTCTGCCTTCGGCTCGGTTCATGATCTCAGGGTCCTGGGATCGAGCCCCACATCGGGCTGTCTGCTCAGCAGGAAGCCTGCTTCCCCCTCTCTCTCTGCCTGCCTCTCTGCCTACTTGTGATCTCTCTCTCTGTCAAATAAATAAATAAAATGTTTAAAAAACAAAATATCTAGGCACCGAAAGAAATTGATCATCTCCAAAATTTGACCAAAAACTTGCAAGACTCGGAATGGATAAATATTTAACACTATATATAAGAGGTAACACTGGCTGTCAGTGCAATATAATTCTTGTATAACTATATGTAAATGTAATAAAAATTTCTAGAGAAAGAACAGTGTTTTTTGAGTAGGCTCCATGCTCAGCATAGAGTCCAATGCGGGGTTTGAACTCAAAACCTTGAGGCTTTGAGATCAAGAGCCAGACACCTAACCGACTGAGCCACCTAGGTGCCCTAAGAACAATATATTTTTTTAGATTTTATTTATTTGACAGAGCACAAGCAGAGGGAGGGCAAGAGGGAGAAGCAGGCTCCCCTACTGAGCAGGGAGCCCGATGTGGGGCTTGATCCCAGGACCCCGGGATTACGACCTGAGCCAAAGGCCGATGCTTAACCAACTGAGCCACTCAGGTGCCCCAAGAACAATATTATTTTTAACAAAACTCAGACTTTAAAAAAAAAAAAAACTCAGATATAAAATTTATACATCTTTCCAAAAATACTACAGAAAATGTCTATTTGGCCTGTGGATGCCTTTTATTCACTTGGTATGAGGTCCAACAGAGCTTCTGAGGTCAGAATGCCTGGCCCACAAAGCTCCAGGAAATGCCCCTCTCCCCCTTCTAGAACCAGAGACTCTGATCCAGAGATTCTGATGTAGGGCCCAGGAACCTGCCGTTTTAACCAGCATTGGCCAGTTCATATGGGAGGGCCACAAACCACACTGGGGAAACACTGCTTGGCTAATGGGGAGCTATGGAGGAAACATGAGCAGGAGAGAGCATTACTAGAGCTAAGCTTCAGGGAAAGCAATCAGAAGTACTGTATTTAAGAGGCTTTGAGAAGGGGGTAGCCAAGGGTCAGAACTTGGTTACCAGCATCTGAGAAACCAACCTCTGAGGTTTTGTGTATAACGTACCTGTGGACGTTTTCTGGCAAGACTGTCCCACAGCTTTTATCAGATTTTTTTTTTTTAAGATTTTATTTATTTATTTGACAGAGAGAGAGAGAGATCACAAGTAGGCAGAGAGGCAGGCAGAGAGAGAGGGGGAAGCAGGCTCCATACTGAGCAGAGATCCCGATGCGGGGCTCGATCCCAGGACCCCGAGATCATGACCTGAGCCGAAGGCAGAGGCTTTAACCCACTGAGCCACCCAGGCTCCCCCTTTTATCAGATTCTTAAAAGAGCCCGCTACCCAACCCAGCTGAGAATCACGGGTTTGTGGTTTTCTCCCCAAGCTTACGAAGCCCCAGGATTAACGAAGTTTTTCCAGGCCCAGCACTGCAGGCAGAAACATGCCTATTCCATTATCGACTTTGAAAATGAATAACTATTTAAAGATATTTCTAAACAGCTCCCAAACCGAGTGTATGTTGGACAGAAGGTACACACGCAGCAGCCTCGCGTGACTGCTCCCTAGCCGCTGTCGCTAGCCACCACCTCGCCTCGGCAGCCCGGGGCCGTTGCCCAGTTTAAATTGTCTTTAATCTTAGTCCTTGGGGGTCAATTTATACCCAGAATGGACAATCAGCTAAAAACAGGAAGCACAGGGAGCACGGAGGTTGAAAGTGTTAACGTGGAGCATTAATGAGACCATCATTCCGTGTGTGTCAAGAAATTGATTCTCCATTTCTGTGCAGCAGGAGAAAACAAGCCCAGGACAAGGTCAGTGCAGAGAGCTGTGACCTATCTAGGTTCCATGGTCCACCTTCGAGACAGAACTACAGACTCTTGCTGCTCAGTGTCCCCTGGGAGCTCGTTGGACAGATAGAATTTCAAGCTCGACCCCGGACCTCCTGAAGACATTTTTATTTTAACAATCGGCACTTAGCAAACCTTGAGAAGCACCAGTTTGAACCATAAAATTAGCGGGCCTCATATTGTGGTCTGCAAACTGGTTTAAAAAAGACAGTAATATTATGACTTTTATTTTTTAAGATATTATTTTTAAGTAATCTCTACACCCAACATGGGGCTTGAACTCACAACCCTGAGATCAAGCTCACATAGTCCCCCAACTGAGCCAGCCGGGTGCCCCATGACTTTTAACTTTTCTAAGTGCATTTTCCATTATGGTTTTAGATGTGCATTTAAAACACCCAAAAAGGGGGCGCCTGGGTGGCTCAGTGGGTTAAAGCCTCTGCCTTCGGCTCAGGTCATGATCTCGGGGTCCTGGGATTGAGCCCCGCATCGGGCTCTCTGCTCAGCAGGGAGCCTGCTTCCCCCTCTCTGCCTACTTGTAATCTCTCTCTCTGTTAAATAAATAAAATCTTTAAAATAAAATAAAATAAAACACACAAAAAGGAGCACCTAGGTGACTCAGTTGTTAAGCATCTGCCTTCGGCTCAGGTCATGATCCCAGGGTCCTGGGATGGAGCCCCACATCGGGCTCCCTGCTCAGCGGGAAGCCTGCTTCTCCCTCCCCCACTCTCCCTGCTTGTGTTCCCTCTCTCACTGTCTCTCTCTCTCTCTCTGTCAAATAAATAAATAAAATCTTTAAAAAGATAAAATTAAAAAATAAAATAAAACACACAAAAATTGTCGCAGTGTGGAAAGCAACAGTTACGAGCTGAATATGGACTGAGTTCATTGCACTAGCCAAGAGGTACAGAGACCTGGCTGTCACCGGATCAGCTGGGGAGCTCTGCAGTGGTACTGAGCCCGGACGTAGCCCCCAGGGCCTCAGGACAGAAACACACTGGCAGGGGTGGCCCATGAGTGATGATGATCTAGCCAATCACCCCCATCGAAGCCCACCAGACCTGCAGTTCCCATCCATCTGATTAAGAGGTCAAGGGGAGGGGCGCCTGGGTGGCTCAGTCGTTAAGCGGCTGCCTTGGGTTCAGGTCATGATCCCATGGTCCTGGGATCAAGCCCCGCATCGGGCTCCCTGCTCAGCAGGAAGCCTGCTTTTCCCACTTCCCTCTGCTTGTGTTCCCTCTCTCGCTGTGTTTCTGTCAAATAAATAAAATCTTAAAAAAAAAAAAGAGGTCAAGGGGATCCCAATGAAAATTAGTTTGTTTTTTAATTACATAACAAAATCTACAGCTGCATTTTTATTTTTTTTTTATTTTTATTTATTTGACAGCGAGAAACACAGCGAGAGAGGGAACACAAGCAGAGGGAATGGCAGTGGGAGAAGCAGGCTTCCTGCCGAGCAAGGAGCCCGATGCCGGGCTCGATCCCAGGACCCTGGGATCATGACCTGAGCCGAAGGCAGCCGCTTAACGACTGAGCCACCCAGGTGCCCCTACAGCTGCATTTTTAATATACATTTTTTTTCTCAGAACCAAACATGATGCAGTATCCCTTTTTAATTTGTCTGAAGTCAAGCTTTTCCTTCTAATTAAATTTAAACCGTATTTTGTCACTTTTTTACCGGGGAAAGTCAAAAGCTGCCTTTGCATGGTATGATCATTACAGATTTTCTTTGAAGTTGAACTTTAAAGGGACCGATCATAATTTACTAACTTCAAGTTATTTTTTACTTAAAATGCCGGGCGTCCACCTGGCATATAATGAAAAAGATCTAAAGTTCCCAAGTTGGTCCTCTAGATTGTTGATTATGACAGGGATTTTGAATCTAGAAGAGTCAAGACTTACTGAGACAGAGCTCAGTTATTTGTTGGATGCAGGACAGAAAACATTCGTGTGGGCGGCTTCATGAAGAGCTTGCCCAGGCTTGCGACAATTCCCAGTGGGTTCGTGTAACCCGGGGCTTCACTTAGCACTATTAATATCTGGGCCCAGATAACCATGTGTTGGGGAAGGGGGGACTGACCTGTGTATCACAGGATGTTTAACAGTATCTCGGACCTCCACCCACCGCTTGGCGCTAGCGCTCCTTCGCATGCACGCCCAACAACCAAATTATCTCCAGACGTTGTCAAATGCCCCTGGGAGGCAAACCCACATCCCCCTTTTGAGAACCACGGGTTTAATTCATCCTTTCCCACCTGCCCCGCCAAGTAGAAACGCAAAGGAAGGAGAGCAAATCATGATGTTGCAGAAGCTACGCCTGCTCATTTTAAACTTCTCATAGCATGAGTCATTCATTCATTCAGTAAACATTTATCCAGCATCTCATCTGTGCCGGCCACCCTTTCAGGCATTGGGAATGTAACACCCAACAGAGATCCCTGCCCGTATGGTCGGTATGTTCCAGTAGGGGAAGACAGACGGGGTCTGGGATGTCCTCGTCTCCTACACTTGCTTCCCGCAGCACCGGGCACCATACACCAGCCCTCTTTGCTTCTCCAATAAGGTCTCCCACTCGGCATTCTGTGATGTCTCCACCTGTTTGGACCTTCCAACCCTCCATTCTCCAAGTGTAGGAGTTCCAAAGGGATGAAGACAGTCTTTTTTTTTTTTTTTTAAAGATTTTATTTATTTGACAGAGAGAAACACAGCGAGAGAGGGAACACAAGCAGAGGGAATGGTAGCGGGAGAAGCAGGCTTCCTGCCGAGCAGAGAGCCCGATGCGGGGCTCCATCCCAGGACCCCGGGATCTGACCTGGGCCGAAGGCAGACGCTTAACGACTGAGCCACCCAGGCGCCCCTGGGATGAAGACAGTCTTGGCCTTGGGTACCCCTCCCGTGGTGGCCTCACCCTGGGTCACGACTAATTATGCCTTCAGTGCTCATGATCCTAATACTCTGTTTCCAGCCCCCACTTCTCTCTCAAGCCCAGAGCGCCCAGCCAACTCTGCCATGTTCCCCCACCCATTCCCATTTCTGGAGACCTCGCTCAGTACAGGTCAGCGATGAACAAGCCAAAGCCACCTTCTTCCTCCCGAAGTCTATACTCTCGCCAGGGAGTCAGAAGCGAAACCAAACACCTGAATTATTTCAGTGGTGCTTAGGCAAGGGGTCACACTCAGCCTGTGACAGGGACCGCCTGAACAAGTCTATAATTTATCTTTGTTTGAGTTTGCCCATCTCCTCCCATCTCTTAGAATTCTTGTGGCTGTAATGCTCTGGTTCCCTGTGGTTTGGGTTTCCTTTTTGAGTGCTACTTGAGAGAGCAGCTTTAAATTTCAAACAGTCCATGAGGAGGGAGTTCCTCGTAAGGTGATCTCGGTGCCGCCAGCTCCCCGAAGTGACTCACAAACCTTTTTTTGTTTCCTAGTCATTCCCTGGGGAGGGGTAGGGAGGAATGAGGAGTGACTGCAAATGGGTATGGGGTTTTTCCTTTTGGGGTGATGCAAATATTCTGTAACTAGATGAAGGTCACGGTTGTGCCACTTTGTGGATGTGCTGAAAGCCACTAGCTTGTGTGGTTTAAAAGAGTTAATGATGTAAAAAGGAAAAAAAAGAGTGAATGATGTGATATGTGTACTATATCTCAATAAACAGAGCTTATATATGTGTCCTTTAAAGATTTTTTATTGAGCGCCTGGGTGGCTCAGTGGGTTAAAGCCGATGCCTTCGGCTCAGGTCATGATCTCAGGGTCCTGGGATCGAGCCCCGCATCGGGCTCTCTGCTCGGCGGGGAGCCTGCTTCCCCCTCTCTCTCTGCCGGCCTCTCTGCCTACTTGTGATCTCTCTCTCTCTCTGTCAAATAAATAAATAAAATTTTAAAAAAAAGATTTTTTATTTATTTGAGATAGAGAAAGCATGAATGGGTTGGCAGGGGCAGAGGGAGAGGGAGAAGCAGACACCCTGCTGACTAGGGAGACTGATGTGGGATTCGATCCCAGGACTCTGGGATCATGACCTGAGCCGAAGGCAGATGGTTAACCAACTGAGCCACTCAGGTGCCTCTTATACGTGTATTTTTAATTGTATCATGTCAGAGCTGGCCAGGTGGGCAAATTAGGAGCAAGGTTTTTGCCCTTACCGCATGGAAGTACCACTTTGGGCTGGTGAACAGAAACGTCCTTACCTTCTGCCAGGGAGAGTTCAGACTTAGGTGAGTTTGTAAAACAGGAAGAAACTCAATAAAGCCTAAAGAAATGCACCACCCCTTCTCCCTTCCCTGAAACAGTTTTTCATAATAGCCAAGTAAGATTACAGGTGGGGGGCGCCCGGGTGGCTCGTTTGTTATATGTCTGCCTTGGGCTCAGGTCATGGTCTGGGATAGAGCCCCCCAGGGGCTCCCTGCTCAGCAGGAAGCCTGCTTCTCCTATTTGTGTTCCCTCTCTCGCTGTATGTCTCTCTCTGACAAATAAATAAATAAAATCTAAAAAAAAAAAAGGTAAGATCACAAGTGAAATCAGCTACCAAAACCCCCCTCATTTCCCTGGCCCAAGTCTGCCCTCCAACCAACCCCACTCAGTGGCTCAACAGATTACAGAGTGCAGGAAAGAGAAGGTTCACTGTAGAGGAAGGAAGACAGCAGCAAGGAAAGGCTTTTCTTAATGCTTACAGACTCCAACTGTCTAGATTCAAGCTTCCACTATGCTTCTGATGGGCTCTGTGTCCCAGGCTAGTCACTGGGTTTTGACTTTACCCTACTCACAAGCAGATAAGCTCTCCTATTACTCTTTCATCGATGTGGGCAGAAGACACAACACTCCTGGATCAGAGACAAATAACATCATTACAACGCAGCTAGCAGTAGACTGTGCATCAATCCCTCTTGCCCTGCAAGTTCCTTGTTGGTAACACAATACAGACCCACACGGAGACCACAGGTCATAGGTAGGAGGCAGCCAAGGACGCGGAGCCTGGGAACCTACTGCTTGTGTGGGAAGTAGTGAGCAAGGCCCTAGGGGGACATGGCTTCATCCCTTAAGGTCACTCGCTGCAAACACAACCCTGCGAAATGGCCCAAGTAAAGAGCGGCAATGACCTTACCCTCTTGGCATACTCAGCAAGGAGACTCAGGGATGCTCAAAGCCCATGGTGCACTGCTTCACTGCTTCACCAATTCTTGCTGCCTCAGTTTCCTCAGCTAACGTAGGGGCAATAGCATTACCTTCCTCATGAGGCTGTGGTCAGGACTCCAAGACATAATGCCCGGGGTGCCTGGGTAGCTCAATCAGTTAAGCATCTGCCTTTGGCTCAGGTCTAGACCTTGGGGTCCTGGGATGGAGCCCTGAGTCAGGCTCTCAGCTCCGAAAGGAGTCTGCTTCCCCTCTCCCTTAGTCCTCCCTCCCATCAAATAAACAAATAAAATCTTAAAAAAAAAAAAAAAAGACATAATGCCCATAAAGTGCTTAGCATGGAGGCCTGGCCATAGAAGGGCTCTCTAAATTTTTAATCACCATTTTTAGGGTGGAAGTGACCTCCACCATTATTAGGAGTGAGGTGAAAACATGTTCTAGACATCAGAAAGCTTGCGTTTAAGAGAACTTCAAGCGCCAGGCCAAAGAGACAAAAAGAAGCCTTCCCTGCCCACTTCCTCCCTCCCTCAACCTTCCATGGTATCTTAAGCTCATCTTCACACTGTCTCTCCCCAGAGAAAAGAAACAAAGACCGTCTTGATCAACATTGTGTTCCCAGGGTCAGCACAGTGCCTGGTACAAAGTGTGCACTTAGGACCAAATGGATGAACGAAAAGGAAAGGCATTAGGTCTCTAAGCAGGCAGGAGGGTCTGGGATGAAGGTCCATCGTGGGGGTCTGAACTTGGCAGAGCTGTATACCCTCCAGTGATGCAGGAAAGGAGAAAAGAGCAGAAGGTGGACTGGGCCCGGGAGAAGGGGGCTGACGTCAGACGGCCTTGGGAGGGAAGGGAACCTGACTCACTGGGTTACCAGGCAACCATCCAGCTGCAGAATATTAATTTGCAATTGAATAAACTGGCCACTTTCAGGAACTCTGACGTTTGCAGGGATGGGCAGGCAGGAGCTGAGGAAGGAGTGGTGGTTGGGGACTAGACTGGCGGATTCTGAAGCAGAACAGGGGCAGCAATCTTGGTGCACCCATAAATTTAGTTAAAATCAAAACAAAACCATGGGGCCAGGCTGGGGAGGGAGGAAAGAGACCAGGAGGGGTAGGTGGGTTGGGAGAACCAAGGCAGGTTCACACCAAAGGCAGATTCAGCAGGAGCTGGGCTTCTGGAGGGAGGGTGGGACAGAGGCTGTGGCCCGGGAGAGGCAGCATCACAGAGAGTCCAGAGAGGACCAGCCAGGAGCACAGATCCCCTCCCTCACCCGTCGGGCGTGGGCAAGCAGCTTCACCTGGCCAACCCTCAGCTCCAAAATTCCCGAGTAAAGACTCCTCTCATATCAGTGCTTTTCAGATCATTTCCCATCTTAAAACCACTGATGGAGCTAAACAAAATACTTTCTAATATTTTATTGTAAGAATGTTCAGGGGAGGGGCGCCTGGGTGGCTCAGTCATTAAGCGTCTGCCTTCGGCCCAGGTCAGATCCCAGGGGCCTGGGATCGAGCCCCGCATCGGGCTTTCTGCTCGGCAGGAAGCCTGCTTCTCCCGCTACCATTCCCTCTGCTTGTGTTCCCTCTCTCGCTGTGTTTCTCTCTGTCAAATAAATAAAATCTTAAAAAAAAAAAATGTTCAGGGGTGCCCGGGTGGCTCAGTGGGTTAAAGCCTCTGCCTTCAGCTCAGGTCACCATCTCAGAATCCTGGGATGGAGACTCCCGGGCTCTCTGCTCAGCAGGGAGCCTGCTTCCTCTCCCTCTCCCTGCCTCTCTGCCTACTTGTGATCTCTCTCTGTCAAATAAATAAAATCTTTTAAAATAAATAAATATTTAAAAAATAAAATAAAAATGTTCAAATACACAGAAAAGTTGAATTTTAAAGTGAAGACTCATAGGCCCACCACCTGGATTCTATAATTTTATTATTGTCAATCTCTGATCCATATTATTTTTATGCATTTCAAAATAAATGTACAATACACTTCACCCTAAATATTTTATTAACTAAAGTTCAACTTCATTACAGTTCTTTTTTCTTTTTAATGACTTTATTTATTTATTTGACATAGAGAAAGAGATCACAAGTAGGCAAAGAGGCAGGCAGGGCCGGGGGTTAAGCAGGCTCCCCGCTTAGCAGAGAGCCTGATGCGGGGCTTGATCCCAGGACTCTGAGATCATGTCCTGAGCCAAAGGCAGAGACTTTAACCCACCGAGCCACCCAGGTGCCCCCCCCTTTTTTTTTAATAAAATTTATGTACAATGGAATTCACAATCCTAAGTGTGTCCTCAATGGGTTTTGACAAATGTCTGCATTCAACAGGTTTTAACAGTCTGCAAACAGGGTTCTAGGCTTGATTTTGATTGTTAAGTGAGATAATAGACCCTGTCAGTGATGTGGGAAACAAAGGCAGAAGAAAAATTATTACATTTCCTTACTACCTATAACCCATTGACAAGTCCTTGAAACAGGCAGAGTGACATTCCTCTAGGGACTCAACTGCCTCCATGTTAATAAGGGCAAAAGGCAATCCTAGCCTGAAACCCTCCCCCCATCGGCCAGGATCCTGTAAGTCTACTTTACCATATAAAAATCCCTTTATGTCTAAACCCCCCAAGATACATGTTGGCAATCATCCCCCAAGCATATGGCCCACCGATCTACATCTGAAGGGTCTCACGACGACAGTTTTTTGTTTTTTGGTTTTTTTTAAAGATTTTATTTATTTGACAGAAACACAGCGAGAGAGGGGACACAAGCAGAGGGAATGGTAGCGGGAGAAGCAAGCTTCCTGCTGAGCAGGGAACCCGATGTGGGGCTCGATCCCAGGACCCCGGGATCATGACCTGAGCCGAAGGCAGCCGCTTAACGACTGAGCCACCCAGGCGCCCCTCACGACGACAGTTTTATTAGACGATAATAAATGATCTTTTCCCAACAACAGCCTAGCCCCCTCAAGGTCCTGGAACCCTTGCTTCCAAAATTCCTTAGAGACTTAGGCTCTCCCTAACCCCCTCCCAACTTGCAAGTATATAATGGGCCGCTCCTCAGGACCCCAGAGCAGCTCCTTCTGCCCACGAGTCCTGTCCCTGTGCTTTAATAAAACCACCCATTTGCACCAAAGATGTCTCAAGAATTTTTTCCTGGCCTCGGCTTCAGGCCCTAACATCCTCTTTCCTACACCATCAGCACTCATGCAACCCTGAAAGGTGTTGCTGTTAAGACATGAGAGGAAAACAATCCCCGGCAGGGGGCTGGGGGGCAGGCTCTGAGCCTGGTCAGTGGCAAGCAGGAGGCAGGTGGACCTGAGGAGCTAGGGTGAGGCCTGCACAGAGGAGGCAGCGTTAACCTGTGAGGGAAGGCTCCAGGGACTATTACAGGAAAGAGTGGAGAAGAAAATAATTAAGGAAAGTGGGGTAGAATATTCTGGAAGTCAGCAGGATGCACCAGCACAGACGAGGGGCACGTAAGGCCTTGGTGCTGAAAATACCAATAATAATAACCGTACGGAGAACTTACCATGCAGCAGAGGCAGAGACCCAGTGAAGGCCGCAGGCGTCTCCGTTACCCACCCCCCCACCGTGGCCCTCCCAGGTAAGAAGGGGGGCGGAGGGGATATCCCAAGTCTGTGACTTGCCTCAGATCACAGCTAGGAGGTGCCAAAGCTGGGATTCAGCCCAGGGCACCAAAGCCTCCTTGTCCTGGCCTCCCGTGTGCACAAACGCCAGTCCCTCACCCAGACTCCAGCCACCCCCTGGGTCTCACCCCTGCTTCTGATTCGAGAAGACTTCTGATGAGTGCCCTGGGTGTGGGGGTGGGCCTAGCGCTCCGCAGGTGATCCTAACGTGAGGAGTGGGTTGAGAGCCACCGCTCCGAAGGCACTGCTGGGCATCAGATGAGAAGGGGAGAGGAGGCCGAGGCTGGAAGGAGGGGTGGCCTCTGCTCTCCCTCCCAGCCAGCCGGGCGGGTCCCCTGGCCGCTGAGCTCATCCCAGGGCACCGCTCTCCCGAGAGCGGCCTGTGGGCCGTCCTCTTGGTCCTGCTCCCTTACTAGCCTTCGAGAGCAGGTAAAGCCAGAGGTCATGAACCCCTTTCCTCCTCCTCAGCCCCCCTCCCGGGGAGAGACCACGGACACCCACGTGGCCCTGAACACCTCCCAGGTATCACTGTTTGTCCCAGGACCTTCACCCCCTCCCTTGCCTACCATCAGTAACCAGTGGGGAGCCCCGGGCAGCCTCGGACAGTCTCCAGCTTCCCATTACCGCAGGTGGGAGCCCCAGTAGCACTGCTTGCCAGGGCCAGGCTTGGCCGGCAGGGGTGTAGTCGGGAGAGCAGAGTTGCCCCCCTGGGAGTCTCCCTCCCCAGGGACCATTCTCCTCACTGTTGGTATTATATCTATTGTCTGTGCCCCCCTTCCCTGGAGTCTCGATCCCACCAAACCATGAAGGGGACAGTCACATTCACCTCTTATCCCCAGGGCCTCACCTACCTGTGGCTTATGGCAGGTGCTCACTAACTGGAAGGAAATGGAATGGAGGAATGGCCTGATCCTTGATGAACGCTCTCCTTACCTGTATTTGGAAAATCCCATGCAAATTCACGCAGGGCCAGTTCTGACTGACGGAAACCTTCATGAGGCCAGAACCCCTGGTATCTGTGTTCTGTCCCAGCCATCGGACTGTTGGCTGAATTCAGTTCTTTGTGGTCTGGGGCCTCGGCTGGGGGCCTCTCTCAGCTCCTGAAGGCCACTGGCACTCCTCAGCCTGCTGCCCTCCCTCTCCCATCTTCAAACCAGCAAGCGCAGGTGGAATCCTCCTCATTCTTCAAATCTCTGATTTCTCCTTTAGCCACATCACTTCCACCTTTAGCCAAAGGACATTCTGGCCAAAAAACATGGTTTGTTTTTTTGGTTTGCTTCTTTGTTTTTGTTAGAGAGAGAGAGAGAAAGCACACAGCAGGGAGAAAGGCAGAGGGAGAAGCAGGCTCCCTGCTGAGCAAGGAGCCCAACTCGGGACTCGATCCCAGGACCCCAGGGTCATGACCTCAACAGACTCATCATCATGACACCTCAACATGACTTCAACAGACTTATCATCATGAGCATCATGATGCTCAACAGACTGAGCCACCCAGGTGTCTCACCAAAGAATATTTTAAGGGCTCATCTGGTTAAATGGGGCCACTCAGATAATCCAGGATAAGCTCCCTAAAGTCCATAATTACATCTGCAAAGTCCCTTTTGCCATGTAACTTCATACATTCACAGGTCCCTGGAATTGGGGTATGGACATCTTTGGGGCACCATTATTCTGCCTACCACACCTCTCCTGGGAGGAGAAAGATCTCAGAACCAGGATTTCAGGTCCAGGACTCCTTGGTCTTATAAACTCGGGACAGGGATTGCTCACCTCTGTGAGCCTCAGTTTCTTCATCTGTGGAATAGGGACACAGTAGTACTTACATCCCAGGACCATGGTAAAGAGCAACTACATTTGTTCATGCAAAGAGCCTGCCACACAGCGTTGTCACTATTGTGAGAACAAGGGCAGGGTCCACAGAGAGAGGGAGGGGGCTGGCCCCAGGGTCTGGGATCTGGTCTTCAATTTGGTAGACTCACTAACTGGACTTTCTGGTCACCCAGCAGGTCAAAGTATTGGTGCTAGGAGTCTGTCCTGGCCTCACCAGTTCCCATATCCTCTGTGCACCAGTCAGCGCTGGCCTCTGAGAGGTCCAGCCTCCACACGTCCCATCCCTGCCACCTCTTCAGTGGTAACCCAGGACAAGTGTCCCTCTGAGTCGTGGCCAGCAGGAGGGCAAGCCTTAGATTCACAAATGATGCTTTTTAGGGAATTACCCTCCTAAGTCTTGGGAAAGGAGAAGCTCTCTGATGTGTGCCAAGTGCGTGCACAGACCTTGTTACATTTCACCTTCACAGAAGCCCAGTGAGGTAGGAATGAATGATTACCATTTCACAGATGAGGCTAACTATCCCCAAAGAGGATAAAGGAGAAGGCGCAAACAAGTTAGGTACTCGCGATGTTCTGGACACTGTGAGTGGTGCATTATGGACATCACCTTCACAAGACTACCCCCCCCACACACACAACCCAAGTTCTTTTCCTCCTTTTTTGAAGAAGAAAATAGCTCAGAGAGGAGGAGAGAGCTGCTCAAAGTTCAACAGCTGGAAGAGGGAAGGGCCTGGAAACCCTTCCCTTTGCCATTGGACAAGGTTCCCCTATAAGCAGAATGTGCAAGTTCCTGACCGGGAGCGCCTCCAGATGAGGACTGAGCAGAGCCGGCCAGAGCCCGCAGTCAGCGGGGACCATCGCCTGCTGAGTGGGTACCCGCTTCTGTCTGCTGCTACCACCAGCCCTGGTGCGACCAGCCTGCGAAGAACAGCCAGGGCGGCAGGTAGAGGGGTGCCTAACCCCCTCCACAGCCGAAATCTTGGGTTCTGGTGTGACTAAGGCTCTGCAGAGAGCTTCTCATTTCCCATCACCATAGTAACGCGAACATCTCTATTCCTCTAGCATGTGAACAGAGCTGCCCCCCACACCACCGTCTCCCAAGCCCCCCGCAAAGGCCCTTCCATCTCTAAAACTCTGGATTCAATTCATTATCACCAATGCCTGTACTGTATTTGTCGTTTTCACTTAATTCCATCTGCTGAGTCACCGAGCCCAGCCTGGATTAGATCGGTTATTCTCCTGAACACTCTGCTGCTGGTTGCCATGGACACCGCACAGCCTGCGGCATCACCTGTTACTTCTAGGCAGGGCTGGCTGTGAGCGTGGGTACCACTGCCCTAAATCCAGGACCCAAGGGGCATCAGAACTCCCCCAGACAAGGAGTGGCCCTGATGATGCGTGAACAAGAGCTAAAGGTCTAACGCTGACGGTGGAAAATCAAAAGCAGCCTAGACCTAGTTACATCTGTCCAAAACAGGGCGAGGTGGCAATTTATCAAATCAGTCAAAAAGCGCACTATTTGGTTTTCTGGCACATCTTGGGCAAACCCTTTAGTCTCTTTGCAAACCACTTTAAGGTGTATTTTTATATTGAAAAGTGAATGCATTACACAGATTGCTTTCTCCCCTGGACAACAAAAAGAGGGACCTCCACCGGCAGGAGCCTGCAAGAATCAGCCCCGGGTGGGGGGTTTGCAAGAGGCAGGGGGTACGGGGCTGACCTGAAGTGGAGGGGAGCTGCAAGCAGAACCCAGCCGCCACAGAGGGCTCAGGGAAGAGGGGGCAGCACTCAGGGTTTTCCAGGCAAGGGAGGCGAGGAGGCAACCAGGCTGCAGCCCCCAGGTAGGGAGAGCGGGGCCATCAGCCCACGGCCCATTGCCCCCGATAACTAGCTCACATCCTGTTTGCAGAGCCGGGCAGAGGGGACAGGGGATCAATACAGCACTCCACATCCACACGCTCCCTGCTCTTCAAACACCAATGTATGATGAAAAATACTTCCTCTGAGTCCAAGGTCACTCGGTGCATCTGCTTCACCGGCCCCCCAGTGGGACGTAGTTGGAGGGCTGATGCACCCCAAGGACTGGGCGGGGGGCACTGTTCCTGACCCCAGGGAGCCTGTCTGCTTGCCCTCACGCCCAGCTGGAGATCCGCCCCGACCCCGCACCTGTCCCTCACTGCCAGGAAGGTCTAACCCCCTCCCTCCCCACATGTGGATGACTGATTGAATGAATGGCAGGGCAGGACAGGGGTGAGGGACCTGTGCCCACAACGCCCTTTCGTCTTACAGTGGCGGCTGGCCTCCCGGGGTTTGGGAGGGGCCTGGAGGGCTTTATAAGGCAGGGCAGGAGCACCAAGAGGAGCAGAGACCAGAAAAGGCACCAGGCCGGCTAGAACGTCGCCCACCTCCCAGCTCTGCAGGTGAGAGCGCCCAGGAGGGGAGTGGAGAGGCGGGGAAGAGGGCCGATGGGACGATTCCCCACATCAAAGTACCAGGCTCACGCTTCGGTGTCCCCAAGGCTGCCACCCTTCTCTTGTCTCAGGCCAGACTAGGTCTCAGCTCTAGAACCCACCCTGGCATTCCCACCCCTTTCCTTTGAACTGACCTGCTGCTTCAACCCTCTTACTCCACGCTCACCCCAGTCCTGCGAGGTGAGAAAGGCAAAGGCTCTCCTCCCATCTCCTGGGTGAAAAAACTGAGGCCGAGAAGATGTGACTTGCCCAACGTCACACAAATTATTGGGAAGGGCTGCATCTGGAGCCCAGGGCTTCTGGATCCCATCGCAAGCTCTTTCCTAGACCAGCGCTGCCAGAAAGAACTTTCCAGGATGATGGGGTCTGTTTCTGCACCGTCCAATAGGGTAGCCACCAGCCACAGGTGCACCGGAAAGGTGGCTAGCCGGGGGGAGGAATTTTTTATTTTAATTAATTTAAATGTAAAGAGCCACATGTGGCTGTTAGCTACCGCCATGGATAATACCCGTGGCTCACGTGGGCCAGCGTAGCTCTGGATCACTGATTTTTCAACCTTGTGTCTTTAGCACCAAGAACACGTTCTCTTCCAAAGGAAATCTAACAGAGAACCCCACTACGAAAAACAGATAACAGTCATTTCTTATCACTATAAGTGTGTTCCTAGAAGGTAAAGCCAATCAGAGTAATGAGTCCGAAAGAACACAAATGCTGAGAATAGAATTTGACTTTTGAATCTTAGATTCATTTGAGCATCCAGTTTATTTCTGTGTTATGGTTTCCCCAGACTCGGGTCACCCTGACACACAGGTGCAAACGGTAACAGCCTAATTTTTAACCGCTTCATTACAATCACAGGATAGGCTTCAATTAAGCAAAAATGGTGGGGAAACGATGGGACCCGACCCCACGGTGAATGCACTGGTGGTCTCCACAGAGGTACGGGGCCAGCCGTAATGTGCCCGTGACTATTCAAAAGCTCACCTTAAATTACAAGAGGTAAATTTCAAGAGGTAAACAGCTACAGAGCCGCTCACGTAGCCTCAAGTTCTGCAGAAGTTTGGAAACCATTGCTCTAGGTTGTAAAGTCCTCCACGAGAAGTCACTGCTGTAATTTAGGTAGGTGAGGAGGAAAAGGGGCAAGGCTTGGGAGCCGGGGGAGCTGGCAGGACGAGGACAAGTGAGCTGAGGGACAGTCTACAAGCCCACACAGCGTTGTACCTGCCCGCAGGGAGGGATCTCGAGTCCATCCGGTCCAGGCCCCTGCCTTGGGGTGCCTGGATGGTCCCATCTTTCAGCTCTGCCCCTCTTTCCTTTGCAGACAGGATGCAGCGACTGTGTGTGCACGTGCTGATCTTGGCGCTAGCTCTGGCCACCTTCTCTGAAGCTGCTTGGAAGCCCCGCCCCCAGCGGCAGGATGCACCCTCGGGTCCAGGGGCAAACAGGGGCCTGGAGCCGCACTGGCTAGACCAGCTGGGTGCAGCCTCTCACCAGCGGAGGCAGCTAGGGCTGCAGGGTCCCCCACAGCTGGTGGCAGGTAGGAGCTGTGACAGCCGTCCCGGCTTGCCTCGCCCAGCCTTGGTTCCCAGCAGCTAGGTGTCCTTCCCATATCCTCACGTTCTCTCCCGCCTCTGACCCTCAGACCTGTCCAAGAAGCAGGGACCGTGGGTGGAGGAAGAAGAAGCAGCCTACGGATGGATGGACTTCGGCCGCCGCAGTGCAGAGGAAGGGGACCAGCATCCCTAGAACGGAGCTTCAGAGCCCATCCATCTCCCAGCCCAGCCCCGTGAAAAACCACTCCAAATAAACTAGCTTCTGATGGATCACCTTGTGTCGAGTGTGGGGCAGGAGAGGGGCGTTGGTGGGGACAGGGTTGAGGCAGCAGGGGAAACTGAGCACTCTCCCCGGGGGGGGGGGGCAGGGACCACGACTCATTCTGGGCATCCCCAGAGCCTAACACTGACCCCGAACCTTCTCATGCAGGTGGGAAAGGGTGGTGGGGTCACAACCGGAGTCCGTTTTCTAAAAGGTAAATCATATTGTGCCATTCCAGGCTTTAACCCTCAATGCCTCCTGTCACACTTAGAATAAGACCAAAACTTGCCAAAGCCCTAAGCCAGCCCTGCTGTCCTCATGGCAGGTGCCGTGTTCCTTCCTCCTCTCTCCCCTTCTCCTTACACAAATGTGCCGCACTCGGTCCTGCTCAGAACACTTGTCCTCACCGTTCCCTGTGCCCCGAAGGCTTTTCCCAGGCACCCACGTGGCCGGCTGCCCTTTTTCCCCCTGGGGTTCTGGCTGAAATGCTTCTTCCTGAGAGACCCACCTTGTTCGGCTCCTCCCCCTTCATACACAGCCCAGGATTCTCTAACGGCCCCCCAGTCTCTGACATCACTCTCTCTAGAGCACATGTGTTTCATACCCTGCCACTGCCTCTCAGCTAGTTTATTGTCTGCCTCCCTAGTTAGCAGGGAAACTCTGTAAGAGTGGGGTCCACACGTTCCTCTTCCCTGCTGTATCCTCAGTTCCAAGACCAGGAGGTGTCCCATAAATACCCATCAGATGGGCGGGTGAGTGGCGGCACAGGTGCCGTCAGATGTTTGACCCACACCCTCTTGTAGTTCTCTGCCGGTCAGCAGCATGACATTGTTCCCCTGAGGGCTTTCTGAGTGCAAGACAGGCTGCAAATGCTGCAGAGTTAATGTCCCCAGAAGCAGCCCTGCATCGGTGACAGAGAGTGGGAGGATCAATACCCCAGCTCCCTCACCCCTCGGGCGGGAGAACTCTGAGGTGTATTTGGCTCTGTCTCCCAGAACTCCCTCGCAGGACTGAGCCCCACTGACCCACAGCAGGAAGCTGCCCAAGGATATCCTTGTTGACCACCCTCCTTTCCCTGTCTCTCACGCGCATGCTCCCACCGGTGTTCTTTGGAATCGTCACACCCCAAATAAACGACTTGCACTCAAATCCTTATTTCTGAGTCTGCCTCTGGGCCAGGGGGACTCATCTGAAAACAGCTGGTCCTAGAAGGGTTGTAGAAAGCAACACTCTCATCTTGGGATTCTGGAATTCAATCCTTCATGAGCCAGACCTCTTTGCTGGTGTTAAGCAAAGGCCTGACAACCTCTGGAATGTTGTGGCAACACCATTGCTAAGACTCTCCTTGCTGGTGCATCGGGACGGGGTGGGGGGGCCCTGATGTAACCGATTGCTTCAGCAATCCAGACAGAAGAGTGATGACTGTTATGGCTATGGCGTCTGTCGGCTACACTAATGATCAGAGATCTCTGAAGAAAACGTTAGGCTCAGGTCAGCCAACCGTTAACTCAAGCCAAAGATCTGAATGTAAGAAGTCAGATAGCAAAGGAAGCTGACATTGAAACCCCAGCAAGTCTCCCCATCGAAGTCCTAGAATGAAAGGCATGGGACCGTGACACCTTGCCTGGGACATTTGAGAAGACGCCCTGAGGGAGACCCGAGGACCAAGGCAAGATGGCGGAGGTGTAGGAGGCACAGAGAGCACTGGGATCCAGAAAGAGGCTGAAAACCACTCTAAAAGCCAGCAAACACAACAGCAGAGAGAAGAGAATAAGAACAGCAATTCTAGGAGCAGAAAATCGACCACTTTCAGAAAGGTAGGAGTGGAAAAAGTGAATTTAAAGTGACGGAAAGAGAGACCCCGGGGGGAGGGGCCGGCTCCCAGCAGCCGCAGAGCCACGGAGCACAAAATCTGGAACTTCTAGTCCACTCCGCTGAGGGACATCACTCCGCAGGCTAACTGGGGGTTCAGCCCTCACGGGAACAGTGTGATTTCAGGACCTGTGGGGTCACCGAGGGACCAGGGGAGCCCGAGTGCGGCAGAGCACCCAGGTATCGGGGCGGAGAAGCCGGCGGCAGAGAAGGAGCCGCGCAG
>CM053619.1:30904927-30925410 GCA_028646535.1 Procyon lotor
ATCAGGGTCCTGATTTTTTTTTTTTTTTAAAGACTACTTATTTGACACAGAGAGAGAGTGAGAGAGGGAACACAAGCAGGGGGAGTGGGAGAGGGAGAAGTAGGCTCCCCGCTGAGCAGAGAGCCCAACGCGGGGCTCAATCCCAGGATGCTGGGATCATGACCTGAGCCCAAGGCAGACGCTTAATGACTGAGCCACGCAGGCGCCCCAAATCAGGGTCCTGATGATAAGAAAGGAAGGAGTGGAAGACGGGGTGGGGGTAGATCTCCCATTGTGTCTGCGGCGACTCGGAATTAGTCTCCCCCGCTGGCCTCTTCCACATAGGTAGGCTTATTGGAGGGAGGCAGCAGAATTGCCAGGTGCCTGAGTTCCAGCGAAGGAGCCGACCAGAAGGGGAAGTGCAGGCTTAGAGGGTGTGGGCAGACCTGAGCTGCACGCCCAAGGAACAGGAAGCCTGGCCCTGGGGGTCTGGGCCGGTGTCGGTGATTGCCACCCACCACAGACACCAGGTGTGCCTCCGTGTCACCCGTTGACTGACAGGTGGAGGCCGACACCCACCTATCACAATGGCAGGTGTCCCACCGAAGACAAGGGAGGCAGCACCAAGTGCCCCCCAGAAACGGCAAAGAGCTAGAATGAGGGGCAGAACCCAGCAAGGTGGTGTTGGGCAGAAGACCTTCCTCTGCCCTACGTCCTGCCAGCTGGACTCAGAATCCAATTGACATGAGACAGATTAACAGAAGAAAATCAAATTTAATAGGTGTACCTATGGGGAATCCACACAGACAGGAACTTCTAAAGATAATGAAGCAATGGGAAGCTTATAGGAGCTAAGGAGAGGGGAAAGGTCTGAGGGTACAAAGGGGAGAGAACTCACCCACAGAAAGGGGAGAGGAGAGGTTTGGAAAGACAAGGTTGCCCAATTATGCAGGTAAAGGGAAGTCTGTTAATAGCTCTCCCCAGCACAGGCCCTCCTTTCCAACGCAAATTTTGGTAGCAGAAGGGGAGGCAGAGAGCTTTTTCAGCATCGGTTGGGTTTTGTTTACTTTTACCTGGAAATAATCTTTATGCCCAAGTGGACCATCTTGGGACAGCCTGCCCTTGACCCCTACTGTGGGATTTCAATATCAAGTTCTCAGGAGGCCTTGAGTGGCTCAGTCGGTAGAGTATGCGACGGTTGATCTCTGAGTTACCAGTTTGAGCTCTGTGGTGGGCATGGAGATTATTTAAAAAAAATATCGGGGCGCCTGGGTGGCTCAGTGGGTTAAGCCCCTGCCTTCGGCTCAGGTCATGATCTCAGGGTCCTGAGATCGATCCTTGCATCAGGCTCTCTGCTCAACGGGGAGCCTGCTTCCCCCTCTCTGCCTCTCTGCCTACCTGTGATCTCTCTCTGTCAAATAAATAAATAAAATCTTTAAAAAAATTAATTAAAAAAATGAAAAATAAAGTCTTAACAGTAAAAAAAAAAAAATTGAAAACATGTCTACACAACCGCATCTAAAAAGCATGTAAAAGAAGCTAAAAAGAAAACTCAACAAGATAAAATAATTAGGTAGGAAATATTTAGATGGAATCCTAAATCCTATGCTTGATCCAAAGACATCTATGCACATATAGAGAACATGGGGAAATTGGGTAACAGCCAAGACCCGTGGGAAAGATTTGAGAAATTCAGTTAGTTAATTACTAATTACTAAAATAATTACTAAGGACCATGAAGCTGTGGAAAACGTGTCCAAATGCAATCCCGGTCTCTGGAAGGAAAGGGAGTGCCCCTCGTGGGCTAGATACGTGGGGCGTTCTTTGTTCATCACCAAAAGCTTTCTAAAGGCCTGCTTTCTGGCAGGCTTTGCTCACCGCCCTGGGGATAGAGATGCCCCACATTCCCGTCTTCCGCTGCGGAAACAGACACGTAAGCAATGGTAGCAGCAGAGGGCGCATGTGCATGGGAGTCTCAGTGGGTTCGGCGCCCGTGGAGGGCGTGCGGGACATTTGAGTCGCCTTTCAGATAAGGAGGTGTTCGATGGAAATCCCGGAGGGCACCTGGGATTTCCTGGCAGTGGGAGCAGCAAAGATGTGAGGACGGGAGACTGAGCACAGAGTCAGGAGAAATGACAGTGGGGTTGGAGAGGTGAGAGCGAGAAACAGGCTGGAAAATGAGGCAAAACTGGTAAAGGTCTCCCTGGGTCGTGGCGCTGTGGGGTGCCTGTGACAAGGGAGCCCCAGGACACTATTCCTCTGCCGGGAATGGCTCGAATGCCCTGAGTCCTCACTCGGTGCTCATTGGTGCTAACCCGTTTCTCATCTATAAAATAGTAATGTTTTTCCTTCCTTCCAGTGATTATAAAATGAAATAACATATACAAAGCATGTGGGGCCCAGTGAATTTGCATTTCTCCCTGCTTTGCTGTCCCCCAACCCCATGAATTGTTCCCAGAAGGGCTCAGAGTCTGGACAAGGACCCAGGGTTCAGAAGGAGGTGCTGACTCTGGGGACAGAAGTCAGGGAGGGCAGGGTTCCTTGGTCTTCTCCCTGAACCTGGAGGTATCGGAGAGAGGCCCGAGGGCAGGAGAAGGTCCTCCCAGGCTCGCTGCCATTGTCTGCCCAGCAGGCTAGACACGGCTGATGGCCCTGTCGCCCCTGACATGGGGGGCTGTGGTTCCCCCCACCTGGCTTCCAGGTGCTTCCTGGAGAGCCTCCCAGGCCCTGGGCAGGCCCCGTGACCTGCCACCTGCTAATAGCTCCTATCCCTCTTAGGCCTCTAGCTCTGGTGCCTCCAGGAAGTGAGTGAGGGCTGAGCTGAGGGGCTCTAAGTGAGAGGCGGGGAGGGGACTATGCTGGGGCCCCAACACCCTCCACCCCCTGAGAGTCTGCCGTCCTTGCGCCCTGGGAGGTTTCCTGATGGGGCTCACCTGTGCTGGGGAGTGTGGAGCACTGTCCAGGGTCTAGAGACCTGGGGTCTCACCCTGATGGGTAAGCCTCTCTAGAATCTTTTGGGGGCCACTCCCTGCCCGCCCCACCCACAACCAGACTCACCCAGAGAATCTATCATGTGTTCATTCCACGGATACTAAGTGCTTACTCTAATTAGAGCCCTGAGGATACGGAAGTGAGCAAACAGACCCGCTCTCCTGGTTAAATAACCATCTTTTAAGCAATAGACGCAACACTATGAACAGTGAGAGGCAGGAAGATGCCAGGAGAGAACAGGGAGGGCTTCCCAGAGGAGGAGGCCAGCCTCAGCAGGAGGGGGGCTGCAGGCTGTGTGGGTAATGAGTGGTAGCTGTTCCTCCAGGTCGAGAACCCTCCGGTGGGAGAAAGCATGGTGGGGTTTGGAGTGGAGGAAACCTCTGTCCCCTGGGGTCCCAGCCATCCCTGCTAGAGCCCAGCCCCCACGGTCACCCCAGGTCCCCTCTTCCTTCTCTCCCTCCTGTCCTGACCAGCAGGGGGCCTAGACACCCAGAAGACACCAGGCTGAGGGGCTCAGGCCCCCAGCATCCCCACTTTCTCAGCCCAGGCCTGGGAGAGGCTCAGAGTAGGCAGCGCCCAGGAGTCTGGCCAGGGTCTGGGGAGGAGGAATTGAAGAAAAGGGGTCTGAGGTTGTGGAGGGGCCTGGGCACTGGTGAGGAAGAGGCACCAGAGAGGGAGGAGGGGTCCCGGGAGTCCTACAGGAGAGGAGCAGGAGTCGGGGTGGTGAGGAGGCTTTCCGGTCCTGTGCCCAGGGCACTCCCTTCTGCCCTGGTGTGAGCCCTGCCTGGATCCCTGGCGCTGACCCTCAGGGGCTCTTGCTGTGGGGTAGCCTGTCCTAGGTTCATTTTCCAGGATCAGGCCAGGTGAGGTGGCCTGAGCCGGGGTGCCCTGAGGTTAGGGTCAGAGTGACTGCTTGGCCCCAAGTTCATGGCCATGGTGGGTCGCAAGCTCCTTCCTGTCCTCTCTCTGGTTCAGCAGGGGTCAGAGGGTGCATACTGGGAGGGAAGGAGGAGGTCTAGGGTTTCTGTTCTGCTGACCTCTCTAGTTAGAGCCGCTGCAGAGTGGGAAGGAGAATGAGGCAGAAGGACCACTGGAGAGGGACCCATGGGGTCTCCTGGGCTGCCGTGGGCTTATCAGCCAGGCCAAAATGCTTATTTATGGGGGCGCCCGGGTGGCTCAGTGGATTAAGCCTCTGCCTTCGGCTCAGGTCATGATCTCGGGGTCCTGGGATCGAGCCCTGCTTCGGGCTCTCTGCTCAGTGGGGGGCCTGCTTCCCCCCTCTCTCTCTGCCTGCCTCTCTGCCTACTTGTGATCTCTCTCTCTGTCAAATAAATAAATAAAATCTTAAAAAAAAAGGCTTATTTGTGGAGTGACCAGAGGTCTGAGTGTTGACTTCTCCATCTATGAAATGAAGTCGCCCTCCTCTTTGGTGGGGTCACTGATCCCATGGGTGAGGGCTGGCCAGGTGAGGGTAGAGGGTATATGGGCTGGCACTGCCCTCTGGTGGCTGTGGCTAGAGTTGCTTCACCCGGTGCAGGGACCTAGAGGGTGCCGTCTACTGGGAGTCTGCAGGGGGTCCTTCAGCTCTCTGTCTTCTTCGCTCCACTTTTTTCTTCATCATCCTAAACTGCCCAGGGTCCTCCGCGCTGCTTTCTCATGAGCAGAAATAATTGAATTCAGCCAACATCCATTCAGCAGGAGTGGGATGGGCCCCTATTGTATGTCCCATCCTGAGGAGTTTTGTAGGGGCAGGTGATAAAAAATATTAAATGTTAAGAAATTAGATACTGGCATTGGTCACACAACTCTGTGAATATACCGAAGACCACAGGTTGGACATAAATTAGTTAATTTATTATTTTGTTTTATTTTAAAGATTTATTTATTTATTTCAGAGCAGGGGGAAGGAGGCAGAGGGAGAGAGAGAATCCCAAGCAGACTCCTTGCTGAGTGGAGAGCCTGACCTGGGGCTCGATCCCAGGATCCTGAGATCACCCTGAACTGAAACCATGAGAATGCTCCATCGACTGAGCCACTCAGGGACCCCTGTGATTTTATTTTATTTTTTAAAAAAGATTTTATTTATTTATTTGAGAGAGAGAGAGATAGTGAGAGAGAACATAGGCGGGGAGGAGAGGGAGAAGCAGGCTCCCCCCTGAGCAGGGAGCCCGATGCAGGACTCTATCCCAGGACCCTGAGATCATGACCTGAGCCGAAGGCAGACGCCCAACCGACTGAGCCACCCAGTCATCCCCTGTGATTTTATTTTTAAGTAATCTCTACACCCAACATGGTGCTCAAGGTTACAACCCCAAGATCAAGGGTCCTATGCCCCACTGGCAGGGCCAGCCAGGCGCCCCTGGACATTTTTAGGGGCTCCTGGGAAGTTCAGTAGGTTAAGTGTCTGACTCTTGGTGTTGGCTCAGGTCATGATCTCTGTTGGGAAATGGAGTCAGGCTCTGTGCTCGGCGGGGAATCTGCTTCCCCTTTTCCTTTGCCCCTCTCCCACCTTGTGCACTTTTTCTCTCTGAAATAAATAAGTGGTCTTTTAAAAAAGCTGTTTTGTTTTAGGAGCAAGAGCGATAGGGTTGCTATGGTCTAAACGTCTGTGTCCCCCTGAAGAAGTTCATGTTGAAATGCTAGCATCCAGTGCGCTGGTGTTAGGAGGCGGGCCTTTGGGAAGTGATTAGATCTTGAGGTGGGAACCCCCTTGAGTGGGAACTGATGGCCCGTGTAGAAAAGCCCCCAGGAGCTCCCTCGGCCCTTCCACCATGTGACGACCACCGGCAGAAGACAAGACAGTAGTCTATGGACCAGGAGTGGCGGGTCTCACCAGGCACCAAATCTGCGGGCCCCTTGATCTTGGACTTCCAGCCTCCAGAGCTCTGAGAAACAGTTTATAAGCCACTCAGTCTGCGGTGTCTTGTTAAAACATTCCGAGCCAACCTAGACACTGCCTACTGTCAGCCACAACCGTCACGTTAAACTTAAGATGACAGCTCTCTGATGAGATGACAAGCCCTCCACTCCCTCAGGTGAGGTCTGGTCCATTGGGCCTGTTGCTCTCTTTCTTTTTTTAAAAGATTTTCTTTATTTATTTGACAGAGAGATCACAAGTAGGCAGAGAGGCAGGCAGTGGGAGAGGGAGAAGCAGGCTCCCCGCTGAGCAGAGAGCCCGATGTGGGGCTCAATCCCAGGACCCTGAGATCATGACCTGAGTCGAAGGCAGAGGCTTAACCGACTGAGCCACCCAGGCACCCCATGCTGCTCCCTTTCCGACCCTCCCCTGCAATCCTCTTCGCACATTTCAGTCCCTCGACCTCCCTCTCCTACGTCAAGCCTTTGCTTTTGCTGTTGTCTCTCACGCTCATTTGGGGGCTGTCCTCCCCTGCTCCCTCCCTCCCTCGGCTTTGCACTCAAGTGACTCTTCACCCCAACGTGTAACTTGCAACACACCGCCCACCCACCGCTCCCACGCACCCCCTCCTGATCTCTTTTCCTCCACAGTACTCGCCCCCTTTGACCACTGGTGTGTCCCCAGCACCTGTCACATGGCCTGGCCTCTTACAGGTGCTTTATACAGGTTTGTTGAAGGAATAATGGTGGAGAACTTAGGGGAACAAGAACAGCTAAGATGAAAGAACTGAAGCCAACCGGTGTTAAGGTTGCTTGAGATTGTCACCGTGAAACAGGGCAGCTGTGGGAAGCCTAGGGGGAGCTTGTGGAGCTTGGACGCCTCCTCTTCTTATCCCAAGCCTCTGGCCTGAGCCCTGCTTAATAGTTTGGAAGAAGTATTCAAGTCTGGGAGGAGGGGAGGAAAAGAGGGAGCCGGGGCCAGTGGGCGAAGGCTGGGGGGGTCTGGGTTCCCCAGGGGAACCACTTCTTACTTCCCTGCCAAGACGGGTTTGGATGGGGAGCCAATACATGTATCTTTAAATTTTTTTTTTAAATTTATTTGACAGAAAGAGACACAGTGAGAGACAGAACACAAGCAGGGGGAGAGGGGGCGGGGGAAGCAGGCTTCCCGCCGAGCAGGGAGCCTGATACGGGACTCGATCCCAGGACCCTGGGATCATGACCCCAGTCGAAGGCAGGGCCTTCGTGAGCCACCCAGGCCACCCAGGTGCCCCTGGAGCCAATATTTTAGAAATAACACAACTAGTGGAGACTGCCCCTCTTATAAACAGTCAGAGAATTCCCTGTGGGGCTGATGGGCGCTCACAGGATCCGGTGCGAGGAAGGGGCACTGACACCAGGGTTCACTCGGAAATGATATACACTGGCTCCTGAGGAGCGAGGCTGCCATTCGAGGGGGACAGGCAGGAGCTGGCTGGGAAGGTGGGGAGTGTGGCCTGAGATTCAAACTAGGAAGCCATTAATGATTCCTCCTCCCCCACCCACCCAGGCCAGATAGGTACTTTCTGTACCTGTACAGATAGGTACTATCCTGTCAGATAGGTACTTTCCATTTTTCTCATAGTTCCTTGTTTGTTTGTTTCAAAAAATCCACCCTGCTCTGCAACGATCTTATTTATTTGCTTCCCTTTCTAGATCCTAAACTCCAGGAGCGCAGGGATCTAGTTTCTCTTGCTCCTTGCTGAGAGTCTAGTACGGTGTCTGATACATGGGACTCAATAAATATTTGTCAAATGAATGAACGGACCCAGATGGAAGGCAACATTCTCATCACAATGCTCCTCCGTGGGAAAGCTGGTGGACAGGGCACTCTGATCCTCGTTCCTGGGTTGCGTGTCTTGTCCCATGTCGTGTCACAGACACCCGGCCCCCAAGACACCTGGTCAGCACTAGGAGCCTCTGTCCCAGGGGCAGCCCTTGGGCGGCAGCCCCTGTCCTAGGCTCAGGCTTAGCTTGGTGGCTGTGGGGAAGGGGCTCCTGGAATTCCTTCAAGGGGGATTCATGTGGAGGGGGCTGGGGTGTTATCACAAAAATCTAGAAGGGAAGATGAAGCCTCAACAGTAGAGGGACTGAAGAGGAGACTGCACATTCGAGAAATATTTAGGAGGTAAATCAAGCAGGACAGGTAATTGGTCATTGAAGGGAAGAAAATTGGGGCACCAAGAATGGTTCTAAGGCTTTAAAAGAATTAGTGCCACAGCCATCTCTTTCTGGCCACCAGTTTCTTCCGGTCTAAAGGGACAGAAATGGCGACCGGACGCCTCTGCCGCCCCATCCAACTCATCCAGGACTTCGGGGACTCTCGTAGGTACCCCCTCCCCTGGCTCGCTCTGAGGGACACGCTCCCTGTGCTGAAGGGGTGCAGGGCTGGTCTTGGAGACAGACACACTCTGAGCACTGCGGGCCACCAGGTAAGGGATGCTCTGGGGCCGAGTCGGAGGAGTCCTCACTTGGGGAGACCTCTAAGCCAGTCTCTAGGAAGAACAAGCTTCTGCCAGGGTGGGAGGAGGTTGGCAAAGCGAATGAGGGCTGGAGGTAAAGCACCAGCAAAAGTAATAAGGCGAAGTAAGGAATAAGAAAGAGGGCTGCCGGGCGGCTGGAGCACGTGGGTGTGAGCGCGGGGACCACAGGGTGACGCGCCCGACTGGGCAGCGCGTGGAAACCGGACTGGAGTTCGGATTCATCTCCCAGCTACCGGGAAAGCACAATCCTGCCCTAACTCCCAGGTCATATCCGGGGTGGGCAGCCGGCAACCCCGGTGGGAACGGAGGGAGGGGGTGTCCCCAGTTAGGGACTTCGACGTCTCTGTACCCGAATTCCAGGGAAGCGGTGACTCGGGGCAGAACCATTCTGGAGAGGTGGAGAGGGGAGAAGAAGCCCTGCACTCGTAACCCGAGTCCATGGAACCGGCTGGAACGGCCACTTGACTCTTCTTATTCTGATTTTTGCGCTCTGCTTCTGCCATCAAGAGCTTCCCTTGCGCGCGACCCCCAGACCCCGCCCCATTGGTTGCTCCCCGCTGCCCACTCCTGCGCATGGTAGGGCCGGGCGGGCGCCCACTCGGGGCGCTGGTTATAAAGGCCAGGTTGCTGCAGCCAACTGCGGACTCCAGATGCGTCCTAAGGGATCGGGACCCCGGTACGCGAGGCACCTGTTCAGACCCGGGGTCCGGCAGGAATCACCCTCGCACCCCTGCTCTCAGAGCATCCCACTCCAGAGCCCTTTGCACGGGCCCACCCGCGGCTGTACAGGGAGCAGGATCCGGATCCCCGCCGGTCTCGGGACGCCCAGCCCCAGCTCGCCCAGCCTCTAAGGCTGGATCCGCGGCAGGAGCCCCACGCGCGTCCGCATTCTCAGCCGCCCGGGGGAAATGCCCAGTCCGTGCCCGGAAACTGGGACGCGCCACGGACCCGCTTCGTAGTCCAGGGGCCCTTTGGTCCCCGGGCCACCGGCTTGGGGACTGGAAAGTCGGCGGGCATCTGGAAGAAGCCGGCCGCCTACATTGGCCGTCGGCCTGGGGTGTCGGGCTCCGTGCGCGCGGCCTTTATTCAGAAGCTGGAGGAAGGTAAACCGGATCCTGGGAACCCCAGAGCGAGTGGGACGTAGGCATTTCCGTGGAGAAGGGGGCCCCCAGTCGGTTCCAGGCGCCCCGCCCCTTCTGGCACTCAGTCTTATCGCTCTACCCACTTGGATGTCACCGTCTGTGGTGCCTGTCTGGTCGCCTCTTCTCTATCTCCTCCTCCCTTCTGGGGTCTGCAGTTCCTTGTGTGTGGGGGTGGTGGTGGGTCAGGTCTAGGGGCTCTGCGCGCCCGTTGCTCCACCGATCTGCGCATTCTCAGGGCACCCCTCCCCAGGCTACCGCAGGGCCAGGAGAAGGGGGGTTGCTGCGGAAGGACGCTGCGGGTTGCTTGCGCGCTGAGCCTGAGCTGGCCCACCGCTCCCGGGCTGGGCGGGTGGGTGGGTGGAGGCGGAGGTTTTGTCAACCAGGCTGCGGGGGTCAAAGCCGGGCTTTCCCCAACCTAGAGATGGGCGGGACCTCAGGTTTCTTCCCCTCGTAGCCTCTCCTGGGGAGATCTCTGGATTGGGTCTAAAGGCTCAGGGCCCTCCTACCGCAGTGCTGGAAAAGTCTCTTCCTTCTCTCCACACGCAGCAGGTGCAGGGTGGGTGACTGTGTCTGTTTTGTGACCCACAAGGCGCCAGTGAGTCGGCTGAGGCTGCCCTCTGGATAAGGAGGGACGAGCCAGTCTGTGGCTGTACTTCCGCTAGCCGCTGGCATTCTCCTAGGTGCCAGGGACCCAGGCGGCCCAACTCAGTTCCACCTAAGCTTGGAGGACTGGGATCCTTCACCTCGCCCAGGCCCCTCCAGAACACAAAACAGTCTGGTTGGTCCTGGGAGCAGGGAACCGAGTGCTGAGTACTGGGGGTGGGGTGGGGGTGGAGAGGATATTGGGGGCAAGAAGGGAGCTCAGTCTTCTCCCTTGTCGCTGACTCTTGTTGCTGAGGGAGCACTGGGGATAGGGCAGGAAACAGTGGGATGTGGGGTAGGATATGCCCCCCTTTTCCCGACACAGCCACACCCCCTGCTTTTGCAGCCCTGGGTCCTGACCAGCCCCCACCAGTCAAGATCACCCAAGAAGATGTCAGGCTGATGTTAAATTGGCTAGAGGAGGTGAGTACTGCCTTCGCCCCTGGGGCCAGCCTGAGCCTCAGCTAAGCCTCCCTTTTAATTCTGCCCGGAGGCATAGGAGTCCTGTCTGTTCTTTGCTTCACTATTTTTCTGGGGGCCAAGCTGGGGGTCCCTCTAATGATGTCCAGGCTGGAATTGCTCTTAGAGCCCTCTGGTCTGACCTGCTCTTTTCTATAAGGGGAAACTGAGTCAGGCCCCATAGTAGGTTGCTGGTAGATTTTCTAGTACCCTGGAAAACTAGGGTGTGGAAGGGTTTCCCTTAGTGGCCTGGCTTCCCTTTGACCCCTGTGTACTCCCTAGCTCCTCCCACCTGTCTGGGAGATCTCAGAAAACAAGAAAATATGCCCCATGGTTGTGGGTCTCTCTGCAGAGAGAGCGGGACCTAAATACAGCGGCTCGAATTGGCCAGTCCCTGGCGAAACAGAACTGTTCTGATGGAGGAGAAAAGCAAGCTGGAAGCCACGCTGGGCTCAGCCAGGGAGGAGGTAAGTGGGCGGGGCGGAGGGGCATGGGGTGTGCCACCTCAGACCTTCCCACATCCCCCTCCTGCCAGGACCTGGGCCTGTCCCTGCCTGCCTTCCGACAAGGATCCTCTCCCCCCCTGGGAGATTTTACACCTCAGACAGCAGGGGAGCTTGTGAGATGATCTCCTCCAGTTCTACCTTGACCCTGATGACGAGGAACAGGAGGAAGAAGAGGAGGAGAAGGAGGAAGAGGTAGAGGAAGAGGAAGAGGAGGAAGAGCAGCAGCACGATCATCCCTATGGTGATCTCTGCGCGGAGAGTGTCTTGCCTTTTGGCCGGGCCGGTCCCTTCTCTGTGCCTCAGTTTCCCTATTTGCAAACAGAGACACACAAGGTGTACCTGCCAGCAGGGTTACTGGGGCTAAATGAGACCACCACACTGAGCCTGGGGGTGGGGGGCAGACCCTGGGGGTGCTGGACCCTGGGTCCCCCAGCCCTGCCCTGACTCCTCTCGCTCCCGCTCTAGGACTTCCGTGCAGAAGGCCAAGTTGCTGCACTACTGTCCCCAGCTGGAAACCCTGCAAGAGCAGCTGAGAACCAGCAGCTGAGAGAGGGGTGAGGCCGGGGCAAGAGGGTGCATCTAGGCGGGGCTGTTGGCTCCCTCCCACCTCCTCTCTCCCTCCCTCCAGGCCCCCTGATGCCCTTGAGGAGGAGGAGCAGATGCTCATCCTGGTTTTGTATGTTGCTCATCCAGCAGTTTTGTATGTTGTAACTTGGGGGTGGAGGGCTGCCCCAAGGAGCCGAGGGAGGAAGTCAGGGCTCACAGATGGGACACTTGAGTTCGAGTCCCGGCTCCGGCACTTCCTAGCTGTGGGGGCTTGGTCAGGTTCCTGATGTCTCTGAAACTTCATCTTTGGAAAGGATGGGAATAATCTCGGCCCTGCAGACCTCCCCAGAGGCACAGCTGAGGATGTGCTTTGCGCACACTGTAAAGAGTTGTGCAGAAGCCAAGGGCCCCTCTAAGCCTGTTTCCTTTTGTCATTCGGGACACGGGAAAAGAAGGAGCCTGAGCTGCCAGACATGGGGGGCGGGTAGGGGGCACCGGGGCTGGTGCAGTGGTGGTGCGGGTACCCTGTGTTTATGAAGAGGAGGCAGGCACAACGTTCATCCCCTGAGAAGCTCAAGTCTACCTGTGAGATGCGGGTGCACCATGGCAGTGGCTGAACTCACGCTGCCCCCCTCTCCGCAGGCCTGACCTTCCTTCCCTCTGGGTTCCCCAGCTCCCCGAATGGCCAGGCCCCTGGCATAGGAGCTGGTCCCCAAGTTCGGTTGCTTCCACCTCCTAAGGAAGGCTCAAGTCTCTTTCGTCCTCCTCACCTCCCTGTCTCCAGCCCAGGCCTGGTTTTAACCCATCTCCCCTCCTGTACTGCTGTCTTTCCAGGTCCTTCTGCATACAGCCCAAATGAGTTTTCTAAAACCAAATCTGACCATGTCATCCTCTGCCTAAAACCCCAAGTTTCCCATTGGCCAAAGGGTCACCTCGGCCCCCTAACCCAGCCCCTGGGGTCTGGCGAGTCCTCCCTCCCAGGGTCTGGTGATGGGCTCTGGGCCCCTCCACACCCTGTCTGGGCCTCGTTTGCCCTTCTTGGCCTGGCCAAGTCCCACTCACCCTGCAGAGGTCTTAGCTCCACAGACTGTGTAAGGCAGGCCCCGGTGCCGCCACTATGACCCCCCAGCGTGCCCTTTACGTGCAGTCCACCCTAGCCCTGTGGTATTTCCTCGCTCAGCAGCGTCCCTACTAGACTTGAACTCTGCATGCGCTGGGACCAGGTCTCGCGGGCCGCTCACCCGGGGCCTCGCTCCATGTCAGTCAACAGACATTTATTGGGATGAAGGCCCAGTGAGGAATGCGGAGTCCTGTGAACCTGAGTCCCCTGCTTGAGCTGAGGGGTGGGGTGGACAGAGGCCTCGGACAGGCCAGGCTCTACCCTGGAGGCCGGGGGAGCCAGCGCAGACCTTTGTCCCCACTTCCCACCAGCCGAGGCCAGCCAGCAGATGGCCGAGCTGTCGGAGGTGCTGGTTCAGGATGACGGAGACCCATGACCAGTGGTGGAGGGAGGTCACCCAGCTGCGGACCCAGGTCCTGATGCTGCAGCTATGCTGCCAAACAGTGCGTCTGGGTGTGTGCCGGGCTCCCTCCTCCCCACCCGGCCCTGCGGAACCCCAGCCCCCTCCTCCCTGCCCGGAGCCACCAGGCCCCAAGCCCCTCTGTGCACAGAGTCAGAGTCAGAGATCTTGGAGAGTGTCTCGTTCTGCCCCCGGGTTGTCCCAGGGAGGGGACCCAGGCCCAGAGAGGGTCACGGGGTGTTCTAGAGCGCCTGACTGCTGCCCAATGGGGCCTCATTCCACGTGACCTCTTGCTTCGAGGGCTGCCAGACACTCCGCAGTGTGCCTGGGAAGACTCGCCAGAGTGGGTAGGGGGGCCTCGGGTGGGGCTGGCAGGTCTCGGGTGGGGCCGACCAGTCCTGGTCCTTCCAGTATGGAGCCTGGATGGAGAAGTTGCAGCGGCAGCTCGCTTCGGAGAAGGAAATCCAGATGCGGCTTCAGGATGAGGTGAAGCTCCCTCTGGCTCCTGCCCGGGCCTTTGAGAGCCCCTGGCCCAGAGCTGGGAACTCAAGGCCCTCGGTCAGCTGGTTGGCTGCCCTGTGAGGATGAGCGCCCTGAGCAGGCCCCGGGTCTGTCCCTTTGCACCCCCTTGGTGTCTGGCGTGAGGCCTGGCAGGTGGCAGTTCAGCTGGGGCCTGACTGGAGCAGAGTCCAAGGACGGGGGGAGGGCACCTGTGTGTCATTATGTGGGTCTAGAGCCTGGGCCGCTGGGGGGAGAGAGAGTGGGCGAGGTGTGCTGGGCGGACGTGCCTGGGTCCCAGCAGAGCCTGCAGGTGGCTTTCCAGCTGCAGGACCTGCGGGAGAGGTACGAGGAGTGTGGGGCATGCTGACTCACACCCAGGAGGAGGTGAGGACCCTCGGCCAGCGAGGCCCCGTGTCCACTGGCCTTGTCACCCGCTAGGCATATACTGTTCCCCTGGTGAGGACCACCCGCCCCCCACCTTCTGCCTTCTGTGTGCTTGAGCCTCAGCCCTGCTGGCTTATTTCTGTCCCCCGTCCCTTTCTGGCCCTGGAAGTGAGGGCTGGGGTTCTGTGGGGATCCCCTGCTAATACCTGCCTCTTCCCCAGCAGGAGGCCCTTCCTGGTTTCCAGAAGACCCTGGCTGAGGAGCTCAGAATGTCTATAAGGAGGATTATCTCAGACCTTATTTTTTTTTTTTTTAATATTTTATTTGTTTATTTGACAGAGAGATCACAAGTAGGCAGAGAGGCAGGCAGAGAGAGGGTGGAAGCAGGCTTCCTGCTGAGCGGAGAGCCCGATGCGGGGCTCCATCCCAGGACCCTGAGATCATGACCCGAGCCGAAGACAGAGGCTTAAACCCACTGAGCCACCCAGGTGCCCCTCATACCTTGTGTTTTTTTTTTTTTAAAGATTTTATTTATTTGACAGAGAGAAACACAGCGAGAGAGGGAACACAAGCAGAGGGAGTGGTAGCGGGAGAAGCAGGCTTCCCGCAGAGCAGGGAGCCTGATGCAGGGCTCGATCCCAGGACCCTGGGATCATGACCTGAGCCGAAGGCAGATGCTCAACGACTGAGCCATCCAGGCGCCCCTCACCCTGTGTTTTTTATGGAAAAGTATGCTGCTGGAGTCCCCAGGCCCCTGCCTGACCCACATTCACCTTCCCAGAGTGTGGAGGGCGGTTGCTTTTGACTCTCTTTCCCTCATGGCACCCCCTGTTAGCTCCCCTCATCACCCTTTTCTCTGTCCACGTGTGTGGGCCCCTCGTTTCTCCCAGGACTTTTTCTATGCTGGGGCCCCAGGGACTTTGCAGTTTCAGCTCATGTTGTCTTGGGACAGTGAGGGCCCTTTTCTCTGTTGAAGGAGTCACGGGATGACTGCAGAGATGTCACACCTGGGGTAAGGAGGCCAGGGGCTCCCTTGTCACCCGCCTCACTTTTAGTAGCCAGACAACCACCTGGGACCCTGCCACCCTGGAGGGTGGCCCCACTCTCAGGACTGGCTGGGCTGAGGTGTTCTGGGAAGGGGATGCCCCCTTTTCCTTCTGACTTGTCCTGTAGTTGGCCATCTGACTTAGGCTGTTCCAGGTGGGGACTGAAGCCTTCCCTTCACCTCGCCAGGGACTGAGAGGAGAATGAGCACTGGCCTGGGGCAGGGAACATCTGGGACTTGAGTCCCCGCTTCATCCCTTTACTGACTGTGTGTCCCTGGGCAAATTGCTTGACCTGTCTGAGCATTACTAAAATGGATTTGTTCCTATGGCAACTAGCTGTGGGCAGGGCTGCGAAGGTTAAATCAGGGAGAGGACTATTATCCTTGCTGTTCTGGATTGTGGACTAGGTGTGGGGTACCAGAGGATGGTGGGGCTTGTGGGCGGGTGACCCTTCTCCTTCCTTCTTACCTGGTGCCTGACCTGGGCATTTGAAGCTTGGAAGCTGGTTCCCAGCCCCCCTGACACCCCTGGGCTGGGACAGAAATGGGGAGGAGCCATCAGGTCTTGGGGGTAGACTGAGGCAGAGAGCAAGGAGCTCCTCAGTCCTGGTGGCCGTGGATGTCCTGCAGGAATAGAAGACAGGGGGCCGGGGGCTCTGGCTGGGTTGGCTTCCAGGGACACAGAAAGACGTTCCTGTCTCCCTGGCCAGGTACAAGCTGTGCAGCGGTGAGGCACGAGAGCAGGAACGGGGGTTCGATGCTGAGAAGGGGTTAATGAGAGCCGAGGATTCTGTGTCTTCTGAGGAGCTGGGGGCCACAGAAGAGAGGGTGCCCGCTGGGGATGGTTGACCGAAGAGGCAGAGCTGGTGTCGGAGGAAGCTGAGGCCTGGGAGGAGGTGGAGCTGGGGCTGGATGAGAGCATGGTGACCTTGAGGCCAGCAGGCTTGGGCCCCTCTCCCCCAAACATGAAGCGTGTCCTCCAGCAGCTGGTCCACTGGCGGGACTCGGGGTACAGGCGGCAGTTGAGGCAGAAGATGCTCTAGAAAGGTGAGTGCTCCCGCAGGGGCCTCCCTCTGGTCAGCCAGACAAGCTGCAGATCATCCAGCCGTGAAAGGTGAGGTGCTCCCCCAGTGCTCACTGACCCCAACCTGGTCCCACCCAGCATGCTTATTTGCATGTAGTTTGCATATAATTTGCATAGGCAAAGGAGAACTGTGGCCCCAGGGCTCATTTATGTGGAATTTGCATAAGATTCCAGAGCTTTACCCGCTTTTCTCCTGCAGGGCTGGGCTGGGGGTCAGTACCCGGACTGCTGCCCTCTATGGCACCGCAGCTTCCTGTCTCTGCTGCCCCTCTCCCCAAGGCAGCAGGCCAAAACAATGCGGGGGGGCGGGATTGCAGAACAGCAGCCTGGGTGCTGACCCAGGACTTTCAGAGACTGGAGGAGGACAAGGCCAACCGCCCTCCCAGGACCTGGGACAAAGAGGGGAGTGTTTTGGGGCCACCCAAGCCCTTGGGACAAAGGCCTCTGCCAGCAAGGGTAGTCAGACCAGTCCCCTGGGTGAGTCTAAAAGTGGGCTAGGGTCTCCTCTCCCTAGCTAGAAACCCCAAGGTTTGGAGCGTTATACTTGCTAAGCGCCTTCAAGGAGCTCACAGAGATGCATTGTTTCCTTTAAAGTCACACTTGTAGGTAGGAGTTACCCACCCCCTTTGTTAGGTGAGAACAGAGCTAAACAGAGCTAACTCCTTGGAGGTCACACAGCTGGAGTGGATCTGAGCTTGTTCTCATCCCTGCTGTGCTGTAATGACTTTCCTGGCCTATCCCTCCCCTCTGACCCTGTCCGGGTGCCTGCCTAGCCTGCTCAGTCAGCTTTGAAGTTTAGAGCCTCTTGCTAGCAGCACCATCATAGGTGGCCTGCCCCGACTCTGATGGCCTTTTGGTCACTGCTGGGCAGCCTCATCAGGGTCGCCATGGACGGCTGTGCAGTTTGTGTACTGAACAGTGACCTCTATGGCCAGCCAGTTGGCAGCCTGCACAATGATCATTCGTGGCTGTCTTTCTGATATAGCTGACAAGGCCTCAGCCCCTGCCCATTGTCCAGGCTCCCAGATCACCTCCACTCCTCTTCTCTTCCAGGCTTTGCTGTGTCCCAGCAGCCTGCAGAGGTCCCACAGACAGCCTGAAGCCCCTCCTTCAACTGCCTGGCCAAGTCCCACTTGCCCCAGAAACCTCCTTCCCATCCTCCCAAATGGGACCCTCCTGTGTCAGCGGTGCTTCTTCTGTCCTAACAAACCTGGGCTGGGGCTTAAGGACCTAAGCCTGCAGGCTTTTCTAAGATAGGGGACCCTGGCGCTTGCTCTGCAGCTGGTGCAGAACTCTGGCGGTGGGCCTGGTGTCCCATGCTAGCCCAGGGCGCTGTGGAAGCCCAGGGGGAAGCCGGCCAGCTGCCAGACCCCACTCTGAGCTGGGCTGGGGGTGGGGCTTGGGCCCTGGTGCGAGAAGGTGTTCTAAGGACCCTCCTAACAACATGCGCCTTGACTTCCACGTTAAAGGTGGCTTCCGAGTCCTTGCTGACTTTCAGGGACCTGGCCCTCCTCCTCCATTCTTGGCCCTTCCTTCTCAGTCCCTCACTACTGTTGGAAACCGGCAGTGTCTCTATGTGTGGGTGAAGGGGTCCCTGTGTACTGGGGCCTCCTGCGCGCCTCCCTGCCCGTGGGCCTTGAGTGTCCAGGCTCCCTGCCCAAGTCACTCCCTCCCTGCTGTCCTCCCCACAGTGCTCCTGGTTTCTTCACTCGAGATGTTCTGCCCTTTCCCACTCTTTACTCCTAAGCAGCTGGAGTCTGGGGCTCAGGACCCCCTCGGTCTGGCCCTGCTCCCTGCTGTGCTACTTGCTCTTCTGTTCTGCTGCAGCTTGTCAGCCGGTACACCTGCCGGTGCAGGAAATAAAGGACCTGTGCGATCCCTGGCGTCTCTCTGCGGGAGCGTGCGTGCGTGCGTGTGCGTGCGTGTGTGTGCGTGCGCGCTCATGCATGCAGCTGTGCTGGAGCAAAGCTGGGGAGAGACGACCGGCCACGACCTAGTCACGACAACAACCCGTGTGGAGCGGTGCGTGATCTGATAAGAGGTATCGGAGGATGAAACAGACCCAGGCAGGTCACGTGACCCTCCGGAGGGTCTAAGAGCCCGCTGCGGATCTGGGGTGTGAACCCCGAACCCGCAGGGCCTCTGGAGCCCGTGCTCAGACAGTCTACCTTCCCTATTTTTCTGCTCCACGGATTCTGGCCCAGTGCCCTGGCTGCGAGGGGTAAGGCACGGGCAAGGGTCGCCCACTGTCTCAGGTGGAGGTCCCTCAGACCTGGAGCCGGACCTGCAACAGCATTTGAAAACAAGTTTTCAAATCAGTTTGGAAGTTTGGATCAGTTTGGAAGCTGATCCAGGAAGCACTCCTGGGGGAGGCATGGGGGCGGGGAAGTGGGGAACTGAGAAAGAAGGAAGCTGAAGGATGTGTGAGGCGCGGAGCCTTAACCCTACGGGGGAACTCTGGGAACAAGTGTACCCCTTGCGGCTCGGGTGTGGCCTGTGGACCGGCATCCTTGGCATCTCCCGGGAGCCAAGAATCGGAAATGCAGATTCTCAGTTCCCACCCCAGACCCATAGAGTCAGACTCCGCATGGTCACAAGGACGCTGGGGAATGCACGTGCAAGGTAACGTTTGGGACCCACGGAGATGGAGCCCATCTCCCTTATCTTACCCAAGGGGTGAGGAAGCTGGGCAAGCATTGCCCAGCTGACGTTTGTCACTGGCAGCCTTGGGCATTAACGCTCTGTGTCCGTGCGTGGGTAAGGAAAAGCCCCCTGGCAGAAAAAAATTATTTATTTATTATTTTTTTAAGATTTTATTTATTCATTTGACAGAGAGAGAGATCACAAGTAGACAGAGAGGCAGGCAGACAGAGAGGGGGAAGCAGGCTCCCCGATGAGCAGAGAGCCCAATACAGGGCTCGATCCCAGGACCCTGAGATCATGACCTGAGCCGAAGGCAGAGGCTTTAACCCACGGAGCCACCCAGGCGCCCCCAGAAAAAAATTTCTGAAGACTCATTTATTTTAGAGAGAGAAAGAGTGTGAGCAGGGGGAGGGGCTGAGGGAGATTGAGAGAGAGCAGGCTTGCTGCTGAGTGCAGGTTGGGGTCAGTGAGCACTGGGGGAGCACCTCACCTTTCACGGCTGGATGATCTGCAGCTTATCTGGCTGACCAGAGGGAGGCCCCTGCGGGAGCACTCACCTTTCTAGAGCATCTTCTGCCTCAACTGCCGCCTGTACCCCGAGTCCCGCCAGTGGACCAGCTGCTGGAGGACACGCTGAGTGCAGAGGCCGATGACGGCTGAAACCAAGAGTCAGATGTTTCATCTGACATCAGCCTTAGGCTCGTTGGCTCTCGATCTGTTCTCCTCGCATAAGGCCAACCTTCTCGGGTTTGGAGCCCCGTGGTCTAAGCTGCCGCTGCAAATCCTGTGGGGTAAGGCTCCCTGGTGAGTAGGTCCACCTTCCCTCGTGGTTAAGTGCTGCCACTTGGTCCCCTCTGCCCTGCAATCCCGTATCCCTGCTGACACGAGTAGCCTGGGTCCACAGTAGCATCTCCTACGTCAGCCCTGGGCCCAGAGGACGAGCTCCGCTGAGATGCTCTACAGTGCTTACTTGTCCTCACCAACATATTCCTTATGTCCTCTGGGAAAGTGCTGTTCTTTGGACCCTTGCAGGGACCATAGTCACGTGGTGGATGCTCTTGTCTTCCGTGGAAATTCCTTCTGAGGTGCCTGCCCGTCTCTTGGTTTCTTCCTCAGTCCTCTGCTGGGGCAGATCAGGCACCTCACTTGCTCCAGACTTTCTGGGAGTCATGCCCAGTAAGGCATGAAGACAGGCTCGGCGTGTCCTTGCCAGGAGCTGAAAGCCTGAGTCATGGGAGACGGTCCTCCTCTCCCGTATCAACAGGCTCTCCCTATCCAGTGTCCAGCCTGCCTCCTCGGTCTGTCAGCCTCGAAAATCCCCTCCTGTGTGTGCTTCCTGGTTCCTGCTGTGACATGTTATCCGGCTTCTTCAGGACCTGCAGTATTTCGGGTGAATAATCTCCCTTCCACCGTGTTTGGGACATTGCTTCTGCACGGCCTAAGACTTGACCCTAGTTTTTGGTGTGGAAGCCCTGAAGGGAGATGGGGGCCGATCTTGAGAAACATCACTTGGCAAGGCCTCTGCTGCCAGGAGGCCTGAGCATGGTCTCCAGGGGCGGGGAAGCTGCTTTCCTCTGGCAAGGGGAGGCACTTGCTCCAGCCTGGAAGGTTCCTGGAAACTTGGGAGTCTGGAATTCCTCAGGGCGTCTTCTTTTTTTTTTTT
>CM053619.1:30925910-30945287 GCA_028646535.1 Procyon lotor
TGATCCCCGGAGTTGTAGTTTCTAGCCCCATGTTGGGTGTAGCGATTGCTTAAAAAGAAATTTTTTTTTAAAGATTTTATTTATTTATCTTACATAGAGAGATCACAGGTAGGCAGAGAGGCAGGCAAAGAAAGAGGGGGAAGCAGGCTCCTTGCTGAGCAGAGAGCCAGATGCGGGGCTTGATCCCAGGACCCCGAGATCATGACCTGGGCTGAAGGCAGAGGCTTTAACCCACTGAGCCACCCAGGTGCCCCCAAAATAAAATCTTTTTAAAAAATAAATAAAGGGGCACCTGGGTGGCTCAGTTGTTAAGCAGCTGCCTTCGGCTCAGGTCATGATCTGGGGGTCCTGGGATCGAGCCCCACATCGGGCTCCCTGCTCAGCAGGAAGCCTGCTTCTCCCTCTCCCACTCCCCCTGCTTGTGTTCCCTCTCTCACTGTGTCTCTTTGTCAAATATATAAATAAAATCTTAAAAAAAATAAAACTAAATAAAAACAAAAACCCCGCCCCCACCAGCACCGCTATCAGTGCTGGGCATAGCTGGGCTAAGCATCGAGATGCCAAGGGTCAATGAAACACCTAGAAACATGGACAGGAATGGGCCGCCCGGGAGGCCTGCTGCAAGGAGGCTTAGACACATCGCAGGAGGGACCTAGAAGAGCAGGCAGGGCCCTCCAGAAGTTCCTCGTGCCAGAGGCCAGCACCCTGTGCAGACGCCAATCACAGGCTCCGTGAAGGGGACTGTGTGCAGGGCAGGGGAGCCTGGATGTCAGGGGAGGGGACCCATCTAGCCCTGCCACTCACTGGCTGCGTGCCCTCGGGCAAGTCACCCGATTTCCTTAAGCCATCTGCAAAGTAGAGATGACCGAGCCACTCCTTTCTTCAGACCACATGTGGCTCGTGGATCTCACATAGCCGTGACCGTGATCAGGGAAGCCCTCTTTCATCGGTAAAGGCCGAGGCCAGCTTTCTTCTGTTAGCCAAGCACAGACATGGCAGAGGAGGAGGCCAGCAGAGCCGGGCCTGGCAAGGTGGCCAGCAGCCAGCCTGGTTTTTGGGACCCAGGACAGGGGAGGGTGTCTCCCTCCCAGCCCTATGCCCAAGCCCCAGGAGTAGGGGTGGGATGTGGCTGGGGAGGAAGAGTTATGTCCAGTCCAGGAGGGGTGACACGGCTCTGCCCACTGCCCTCTCCTCGCTCCCCCTCCCCAGTCACATGTGCTGCTTCCTGCAGCCAGGGGTGGCCAGGCCTGTCGGGCTGGGACATTCCCCTCATAGCGGTCCCCAGAGAGAAGCCGGGCTGAGCAGGGTCACCATGCCCCACCCTCCCCCACAGTCTCCGGCTCCAGCAGAGATCTGGCCAGCAGTCCCGAGAACTGACCGAAACAGACCCTAGAAAAGTAGACACAGATGTGCCGGCTTCCCTGGAGAGCCCTGTCTCCCCCATCAGGCTGGGGCTTCCCAAGTAGGCCTCTCCCCTCAGATCGGGGGCTCCAGCAGGAAACACCCCACAGACCAGAGGTTCCCGGACAGATTCTGTGGTCTCTCCTTTCGGAATGGTCATTCCGAGCAGGCAGAGACTGAAATGGGCGCCACCTATGGCCAGGGCCCTGGGGACAGGAGAAGACAGAGGAGCCCATCCTCCTGGATGCTTCCAGAGGAAACCCCTCACTTCCGGTCTGGAGGACAGCCCAAGCTGCTGCCCGGGACTGGCTGGGGGTGGGGGAGGCTCAGCTCAGGCCGCTCCAGCTGCTGTTGTTTTCTTCCTTCTGGGCTCCTTCCCAAAGCAAACAAACCAGGGTGGGAAAATGAAGGGGACTTGGAGGAGAGGGAAACGCAGGGCCAGGTGGCTCGACCCCGAGAACCTCCGGGTTCCCCTAGAAGCTCCAGCTGGAGCTCCGGTCTCTGCTGGTGACCCTCTGTGGGCAAAAACCCAAACCGGCGGGTCACCCCAAACCAGGGCTTGTGAGACTGGAAAAACTCTGCAGCGAACCTCAGGAAACAGCAAAGGGTGGACGTGTGTCAGTGAGGCCTCACACACACCAGTGCCCCCGGGGTGGGGGTTGGAGCTGGGCAGCCCTGACGCCAGCTGGTATCCCCTCCTTAGGGGGTGGTCCCCCAGGGTTTCATTCTGCAGGGATCTGCCTGACCCTCTCCGGGAAGTACAGGGAAGAACCAACCCTGAGTTCCCTGTTCTGCGTTGCCTGGAGAAAACTAGGACTTGGATAAAGGTTCAGTTAAAATTTGTTATTGTATACAGAGCATGAGATCATCAAGGCAGAGGCTAAGGAAGAAAAGAGAGGGGAAAAAAAGTTAGTGGCAGGATTATGGAGTGGGATTATGGGTGATTTTTTTTTTCCTTCTCTTGTAAACTTTTCTAAACTTTCGGTTATTTTTTACAATGATCAGATATTACTTTTTCAATCAAGAGGGCGGAGGAGTCGCAGAGCCCAGCCTCCTCCTCGCCCCCACATAAGCATACAGACTGCCCAGCCCCATCCCAACCTGCCTGTCCCTGACACTCAGCCCAGGGTCCCTACAGCGGAGAGAAAGCAAGCAGGCCTGTGAACCCACACTCTGCAGGTCACGGAGAGCCAAGCTTCTCGTCCTGTGGGACCCCCCAAGGGTGAGGTGCCAGGAGGCTGAGCAAAGGGCTTTCTCTTCAGGCCTGGCCAAGGAAGTTGCTAGAAATTGGGGCAGTCCCTGCCCCCAGACCTCCATCAGATCCAACCATGCCCCAGGGGAGAGGCCTCAAAATGTCACTTGCAGGACACAAAGCTGGGTGACCTGCCCCAGCCACACCTCTCTTTCTCTTCACAGGGGTCACCGAGCTGGCCGGCTCATGGATACCTGTCCCTCTTTCTGCCAGGACTCTTCTCCCAGAAGACACCAGACTGTGACTTTCCCCAGGGACCCCAACAGGCCTCAGGCTGGCACCAAAGTTCCTGCCTGCCCTCTCTCCTGGGCTTGACGGCGCTCCTCGGGCTCCGGCAGACAGAGCCCTGCTTCCTCGTCTTCAGAGAAGAGTCACCTCTGACCTGCCATCTCTCCCTCTTACTCAGCAGTGCAAGATCTCATCTCTGACGGACAAGGAAGCCCTTCCTCCTGTCTAGCCGCCATGCCTTCCCTAAGAGCATCAGTCCCAGTGGCTCTTGTGTCCCCAGGGGTGAACTGAGATCATGGTCCTTCCTTCCCTGTCACATCAAGTCCCCTCAGCCTTCTCTTCTCCAGGATCAATAATCCCCATGCCCAGGGTCCCCTCTTGACCTCAAGGGATCCAAAAGCCCAGTGCTGATAGGCTCAGTGCCCACACAGAGAGAGGCCCCATTTCCCCGGGCCCATTCTGGTGTCTGGAGCCCAGTTGGCAGAGGGGCCAAAGCCAGGCGGGTCTGAGAGGACTGTCGATCAGCCAGAGTCAAGGCTCTGGCTGACCCCAGCCCATCACCAGAAAGGCCCTCCCAGGCTCCCAGGCAGAGGACAGCCAGCTCTCGGCCCTTGAGCAGCCAGGCGGTACGGACTGGAACAATCCTACAGCACCGTGGCCCAGTCCTAAATCTGACTCTCCTTTCTCTCTCTTCCCCAGGGACCAGGCTCCCCTTGATCTTGGCCCAGCTCCAGCCCCCAGCAAAGCAGGAAGCCCCGTTTCCTATACAGAGTCAAGCCCAGCCCAGGATCTGGCCCAGCGCAAGCCAGGAGGCAGCGGCAGCTTTGACCCCCGCCCTCCTCTCTCTGCCACCAGCCTCCACCACACACGGCCACAGCCCCTGGCCTTGGGGAGACGGTCCCCTCCCCCAGGAACTAAAAACCAAGCCATGGAGGTTTCAGAGGGCTGGAGGCTAGGACATGAGTCACCTCCTCCTGACCAACCTGCCCCCACCTTCACCACCCACACAAACCTTCCTGGGTCATTTAGAATTCCCTTCTCCCCCAAACTCCCAAGCAGAGGATCTCAAAGAGCAGCAGCAGGTTCTTTCCAGAGCTGCAGTGGGGTGATCCACGATAGGATGGGCTCTGGGCTTGGAAGCAGAGGACCCAGAGGCCAGTCTCGGCCCTGCCTGCGCCTCGCTGTGCAACCTCTGGCAAGTTACTTAACTTCCCTGAGTTTCAAATTCCTCATCTGCATTTCTTCACCTCATCCTGAATGGGGTAATGATACCTGCCTCTAGGGATTGTCGTAAGGAATGAGCGAGAACGCTCAAAGAAAGCACTTGGTATCAGTAAAGTCCTCCTGTACATTTTTAGTTACCATTTGTCAAGTACTATTGGGTCGTGGATATTACTCCCATTTTGTAGAGGTCACTGAGGCTCAGAGAGATGAAGCGACCTCACCAAGGCCACCTGGCCACCCAGGTAACGAGTGGCAGAGCTGAGATTCCAACCCAGCTCAGGCCACGCCCATTTCACTGTGCTCAGAACTGGCCCGTGGGGACATCTCTCCAACTAAACAGCCCTTCCACTGACAGCCAATCACGCATCTCATTCTCAGGCAGCCCCTCTCCCCAGCCCCTCATGGGCACCTGCCCCTCCAGCCTCCAGGAAGGAATCCTTCCTACACAGCCTGGAAGCGTTGGCCCTGGCAGCCGGAACAGAGGCTCCAGAGGGCATGGGGGTGGGGCAGGGTGCAGAGGGCTTCTGTCACCCAAGCTGGTGCTTGATCTAGCAAGAAATGACTCATTGGATCCTACCTTCTCCGCTCCTACCGCCAGCCCGGAGAACCACCAGTTGCCACCAGGCCCTCCTAGCAATACTTCCTCAGTATTATCTTTTGATCACAGCCACGAACGCGATTAGCTAAACTAATCATTTAACCAATGTAATTACAGTGCCTTCCCCTCCTCCACTTTGGCACACAGAAGAGGGAAAACAGGTTATTTTTGCCCAAATTCCATGACAGTTTGGCTCATTAGAGAAGAAGGATGGGGCTCCCTCCTCAGCCTCCCACCTCACACAGGGCACTCCATGGGGAGGGGTCCGACCCCTCCCCACTCCCCCAATTACAACCATGAAAGAGGTGGTAGGCTCTTCCCACCTGAGTTAAGCCAAGCAGCCCTGACTCTTTCCAATACTCCCTTCACCCCAGGACTGAGGGAGAGCCTGGCTCTTACATTTCCCCGCTGGCCCCCAAGGAGGCTGGCATCCAAATCCCTGCAGAAAGACCACACTTCAGATTTTTAAAAACCAGGGCTGAAAGCTTGGGGATCTCCAGCTCTGCCCAGGGAAGGGGCCCTCAGTAAACTGGGGTGCAGGGGGCCCTTAGGCCGCTCTCCTGAAACATTGTCCCCCGTTGCCTGTCCCACTGGCCGCACCCAGCTCTCTCAGGAAGGAGGGCTGGGAGACTGACTGCAAAAGCTTCCAGAAGGAATGCACCTTCAAAATCCAGAAATCAAAGGGAAACCAAACCCATAGCTCCACACTTTTCCGCCTCAAAGACCAGGCAGCTACATAACGTGGGGGATGGGGTAGAGGGGGGAAAAAGGCCAGAACAATCGCTCCCCCCATCCTGGCCAGTTTGGCTGGGCCCTGTCCCACCCCCATTCCTGGGGAGGGGGCAAAGCTTGGGAGAGAGCCACTGGCGCAGGCCTCAAGCGAGGGGGTGTGGTGGTCCCCCGGGGCAGGAAGAGAAGGAAGAAGCTGCTTCCCCTTTGGCCCAACCCCCCGCCCATGCCCCCACCTCGGGTCCCTGGGGCCCAGCAAACAGGATGGAGGTGGGGGCAGGGAGGACAGGGTCAGAGCGCAGGCACCGGCCCTGGCTCAGCCGCGCCGGCTGGGGGAGGGGGCTTTGCCCCAAAACTGACCCCCTAAGCCTGGGGGAAAACCCTTGGGCAAGGAGGCAGGAAAACCCACAGAGAAATCTGCCGTGAATACTTCCTCCTAGAAAGTTTGTTTGGGGTGATTTTTTTCGACAATAAGAGGTTAGAGAAGAAGAGTAGTCCTGTGCCCCTGTCGACGCTCTGGAAGCAGCAGCTACTGGAAAACTGGGCCAGGGAATTCTCCAACCAGCCACGACCCCTCCGCTCGGGCCCCAGTCCGGGCCACGGGTGCCAGACACCAGCTGGCCGCGCAGCTCCGGCCCTGCGCCAGTCTCGCTGTCATCCCATCCCACCTCCGATGGCAAAGCCCTAGCCTGGCACCCACCGGGACGGAGGGAGGCGCGGCAGGTACAGTACCGACGAGACCGGGGAGCTGGAGGGCTGGGCCTCTAAGTGCTCACCTGCTCCGCAGGTGGGGCCCGCGTCGCTGGGAAAATGTGTGCTCGGCCCCCACGGTTGGGCAAGCCGGGCGCAGACAATAGGGCCCCACCCAAGCCTGGGGGAGTAGAGAGGGAGGGAAAGCGAGGATGACGCGTGAGGTGGGGTGAGGGTGGCCCCAAAGACACCAGCGGCAGCAAGTTTCCCGAACTGTGCAGTCCTGACTACAGAGTGAGCCCTGGGACGCAGGGGAGCAGGGCAAAGTCTCCCTCGCACGAGTCAGGGCGAGAGTCGGGAACGCGGCGTCGGGCGAGCTCCACGGGCCGAAGGTCACGCGCGACCCCAGAAGCACCTGCCCTCATCCCTCCCCGCCCTTCTCTGATCTCCAGCTCACGCAGTCCCCAGCGCACTCGGCCGGAATCTCGCGCCCCCGGACTCGCCGCGCCCAAGCGCCCCAGCGCGCCCCCTGCCGCCGGTGCAGGGTGGCGCTCTCCCGCTCGCTCCCTCACCTGCCCGGAGATGGCGGGGATCGACCTCTCGGCCGCTCGCCGCCCTTCCCTCGCCCCAGCGATCCCTGCCCCGATCGTCCGCACCTGCTTGTGGAGCCTGGCTGAGCTGGGTGCAGGGGTCGGGCCGGGCTAGGAGCCGGCGCGGGCAGCGAACTGAGCTCGGCGCGCTCGGGCGGCGGCTGCTCCGGACTCTGGCCAAGGCAGCAACTCAGTAACCGAACAAAAGGCAAAGGGACCTGACAGCCAAGCCACGCCTCTCGCCCCCTCTAAGCTCCGCCCCCCAGGGAAACGCCCACCCGCTGATGAGGGTTCACTGGCTGCCTCTCCTGACTGTCCCGTCGAGGGGCGGAGCCTCGCGCCCAGTCCTCTTCCACCACCGCCTCTGTTTATCCGCTGGCCATTGGCCCCAGGGACTGCTAGTCGGCTCTGGGGACGGCCTCCAACTTGAGGTTCCATCCTCACTCCGCATCCATTGGCAGACAGAAGGTTACTTCCTCCTGATTGGGCAAGGGATTGTCAGTAAGACTAAGGAAAGAACCAATGGGAAGGATGGGGTGTGTCTTGCCCCACCCTAGCTCTGAGCAGGTGAGACTTCTTACTCTCCCCTTCCCCCCACCTGTCCAACAGGTGAGTCAGGAGGCGCCATGGGAAAGGACAGACGCCTTCACAGGCCAACCAACTCAGCGTCAGGCATGATGCTTCTTTGGGCTTATTCACCTTTGCCACAGAGGGATAATAACATATTTGTAGAGCACTTCATAGGCTTTTTTTTCTGGGTTGGGATTTTTTCCCCCAAATTCGGAGTGCTCATGAGATTTCGAATTAAAAGGCCTGGGTTTGGGTTCTGCCACTTAGTAGCTACATGATCTCAGCCTCCTATTTCATCCTGTTTCTCTTCATCTGTAAAATGGGTACATTAGCTGTTTTTGTCTTATGGGGGTGCAGGAGTAAAATTAAGGTTTGTGAAATCACTTGGACAACTGCTAAATGTTAGAATTTAAAGATATGGAGGGGGTTATTTAATTCTCACGACAATTCTGAAAAAAAATTTTAAGACAACAAAATGAGCCTCATTTTGGCGATGGGGAAGCTGAAATTCAGAGAAGTCATTAAACAACAAAGTGGAATATCTGACACTAGAACCCCTTTCTTCTCATTTCAAGGCCCACCAAGTGCATGTTCTCCTGGGAGAATAATAGCATAGACATAAAATGTCAAAGCAGCAGGGAGGGGTGGGGAGAAAGGCAAAAAATATATATATTCTGGGCAGAGACAGAAGAACAATGATTTGGGACATAGAGAAAATAGAGGTGGGTTTGGGGAAAAATCAGGCATCAGATCTAAAGGAAATCAACACTAGCATAAAACAAATGGGCAGCAGCCCTCTCAGTGGTGGAAGATCGTGGGTTAGTTATCAGGAAAAACTTCCCAATAGGCAAGCAAGTTAAGAAGACAAGGGTCTTTCCGTTCTGTGGTTGATGAAATGGATGCCTGCTTTCATGGATGTACAGTATGCTGAGCTTACCACAGACATTCATTCATCAACACTTAAGTATTGAGCATCAACTGTATGCTAGGCACCAGATGAGACCCTGGTAACACAGAAAACCACAACGATCCCAACCCTCAAAGAATTCCCAGAGATCTAAGTGTAAACAGGTCATGTTAGCCACTCCAAGTGTGTGGGAATTGGGGGAGTGGTTGTCAGGAACAGGTCCTCCCTCAAACAAGTTCTATAGTCCCAAAGCTAGCACCCCAGCAGTATCCTTGACCACTTTCCCACCAGAGAAAGGAATGATGGCCAAAACAGTCTCACTTTTGAGGCTAGTGCATTCCAGGAAGCCTTCCTGGAGGGGGCCAGGGAGACATCAACATCCTAAACATGCCAGACCCACTGCCCTTCACTTAGTTTCCTTGACTCTCCCTCCTCTTGCTTCTGAGTATCTTCCTCCCTACCTTATCCCCACCCACCCCTCCTCCTGCTCCCCTCAACCTCCAGCCCTCAGCTTGAGAGGAATAGAGCTCCCAACCCTAGGGTTTCACTTCCTCCCTCTTCCTGCTCTCCCCATCCCCTACCAATCTCCCCATCCACACCCCTGCACACAGACACACACCCTTCCCAGACCTGAGCCTGACTTCACTCTTCCTCTCTTCCTCTGTCTGCATACAGGCTGATTGATCACAGAGGAGTAGAAGAGCCTAGTGGAGTAAAGGAGCACAAATAGGGCTTCAGAATATAGCCTGTGTGTGTGTGTGTGTGTGTGTGTGTGTGTGTGTGCGCCCAGAATGTTCCCTGCACATCAGCCTGGGACAAGCTGCGACATGCTGGCCCCAAAGCTAAGCATCAGGCTGGGACTGGGTGGAGGCACAACCCAAGGCAGCAGGAAAGACTGGAATAAGTGCTATGACTCCTCCCAGATCAAGGAATTTCAGCACATTTATTAAGCACCTACTGTGTGCCTGCCTGCCAGGCACTGAGGATTCATCTGTAGAATACAGAAAAGAATCAGAAAGTGATGTTTTACTACATTGAGCTGCCTGTGTAGAGGATTTGGTCTCAAGGGGCGAGGACGTGCCTAGGAACAGGGATGAGAGTCACTGTGTCCACAGTTTCCCTGGTAGCTTGAACTTCCAGGAAAGGCTGCAGGAACACCCTACCCAGGCCCCTTCCTCCAAGCCTTTAAAGGCAGGGATTTCTGGGGCACCTGGGTGGCTTAGTGGGTTAAAGCCTCTGCCTTCAGCTCAGGTCATGATCTCAGGATCCTGGGATTGAGCCCCGCATCTGGCTCTCTGCTCAGTAGGGAGCCTGCTTCCCCCTCTCTATCCACCTGCCTCTCTGCCTACTTGTGATCTCTGTCTGTCCAATAAATAAATAAAATCTTTTAAAAATAAATAAATAAAGGCAAGGATTTCTCTGACGAATCTCCCAGAAAGGAGAGTCTCCGGACTCCCTTATATGAATACCCTGGTCTCCTTTTATTCGAAGTTCCTTCTTATGTCTAGCTTCACTTCGTATTCCTGAGTTTTGAGCTCATTTCTCTTGCCCAGAGCTCAGCAGAAGCAGAGTCCTTGGGCCATGAAGAACACAAATGGTTAATGCAAATTGGCAGCTTTCTGGGTTCACAGAGTAAAGAGGGAAAGGGCACCATGGGGCTCATCCCCAGCTGCCCTAGAGACGGAGGTTACCGGCCAAGAGGAGTACGAAGAGGGTTGGATGTTGGGGTGGGGGAGCGGGTGGGGGCAAGGAGGGGCTTCCCTGGGGGAAGGTGCACAGCAGCCAGGCTGCTCTCCTCAGCTCATCCCTGCAGGCTCTGGGCCATATAAGGAGGCGGAAGAGATGCTGTTGTCTTCCATCTCAGCCCCCTCTCTGTCAGGGATTTACACTTGCAAAAGCCACACACACACACACACACACACACACACACCCTTTCCCTCCTCTTTGACCCAAGGTGGCCGCAGGGATGGCCACCTCTAGAAAGGAAGATGGGGGGGGGGGATCACCTGGGTTAAGCATCTGATGTCAGCAGGTAATGATCTTGGGGTCCTGGGATCGAGGACCCGCTGAGCAGGGAGTCTGCTTGTCCTCCCTCTGCCCCTCCCCGCACTCGTGCTCATGCTCTCTCTCTCTCTCTCAAATAATTTTTTTTAATCTTATAAAGGAAGATGGGGTGAACAGATGGGTGACTAAACTTCGGGCTGATGACGTAGCCTTTCCACAGCAGGAGAGAAACATAGACAACTGGAAGTTATTCCTGGGGGGGAGGAAGAGCAGACTGGAATCAAAGGCAACGCAAAGATGGAGAGGCATCTTGAGCACGGCCTTCTCCGGGCCCTGGTGCAGAGCCTTCTAGAGGCGTGGGGAAGGAGCTGCTGTCCTGGTCCTCCCACGGGGGCGGGGGGAGCACTCCTCCACACAGGAATAAGGGGGGTAGTCTACACAGTGTTCATACTCTCCCCTTTGAGACCACACTCTGGATGGGAAACTGGAATTCCCTGCCCAGAGCTGACCCTGCTTTGGGGCCTGCGGTTCTCCTGTTCTAGCTCTTTCTCCTGAGAATGGACAGCAGCGTCTTATGTGTTAGGTGCACGCTTGGCACCTTGGGCCACAGGGCAACAGGGGCAGGGATGGGGGAGGGATGGACGCCGCAGACATGCCGCTGGGGGATCCACACACATGTGCTGGAAGCCCTTGGTTGCATGCAGTGAGCGGGGGAGCCAGGGGTGCAAAGGGAAGGGAAGGGAAGGGGAGATGGCCCAGGGGCTGCAGGTTGGGGAAGGGTTATCCCCAGGCTGCTGTGAAGGATAATTCTGAGAAGGAATCAGAACTCTCAGTTCCCGTCCTGGCCTTTCCGGTCGCTGTGGGGGTATACTTGTCAAGGTATATCTTATTTAACAGTTTATTAGCTTAATTTGTGACTCATTCAGATCTCTATATGTGGGCCTCCATTTGCACTCTGGCCCCTGCCACTGGGGTGGGGTGGGGGGAGGGCTAAGTGGGATGCCCTCGGGGCTGGGGAGACTCTGGCTCCCAGGCTCTCCTGGCAGGAAGGGGGCCAGGCCCTGCTGGGAGCAGGAGCACCTAGGATGGTGCAAGGCCCCTGGGCGGGGGGTTGGGGTGCTCCTGCTTTCCGTACTGCCCTTTGTCCAGGGGAGGAGCCTGGAGGCCAGAGCCGGCTGTGGGCCGGTCCTGAGGGCGTGTGCCCAGCCAGCTCCAGGGAGGGCTCTTAATTATAGAGGTAGCTCCCAAGACACTTGACTGCAAGGCGTGTGGGCGGGGATGGAATGTCAGAAAGAAAACAGGGAGACAAGAAAACAGAGATAGGAGGGCCAGAAATAGCACAGGCCAGGGAGAGATACCAGGGGCTGGAGGTGGTAGTGGATGGAGAGGCTGGGAGAGGGTCAGGACCTCTTCAGAGAATGACTATCCCCCAGTAGGTACCCCCTTACCTACCCTCAACCGCCCAACAAGGTGTGATTCCAGAATTTTAGGAATGCAACAGGATGGGCTCCAAGCACTGGGGTTGTATTCTTGAGCTGTGTCTCCCCGGCTTTCTGAGCGGCCCCCTCCACCTGCCAAGAGTTTGGGGGCGGGATGCAGCGGGGGAAACTTGCCACCTGAGTCACCCCTCTCGCTGCTCCTGGCCTGGGCGACTCCTGGAACAGGCTGACACAGCTGAGGCCCCACCCGCCTACCAGCAAGCCAGGAGATTCCTGCCCTGACAGGCGCCCTTCCCACAGAGGCCACTCCTCCCCTGGCACACGCGTGTGCAAGCATGCACACATGCACGCACACGCACACACACACACCAGTGATAGGATTTTTCCCCTTTCTCCAAGAACCTGTGGAGAGTCCTTGGGAAAAGGAATAAGAAACAATCAGAGCCTCCCTCCTTGTATATATAGGGAAACTGAGGCTAGAACCAGGAAAGGAACGTCCCCAAGGTCACACAAGCCAATTCCTGGCAGGACTGGGATTCGACCTTTGTCTCCTGCCCCCCAGCAGGTCCCACCAATCTAGGTCTCTTCTATCTCAGCAAAAGTGAGGTGCCGTGTATGTATTAGGAGGAGATGAGAACGGATTTTGTGGGAAGTCACCTTGTGGGGGAACTTCAGGAGAAAAACTTTGGGATTCGAGAATGGGGGCTGGGGGCCAGTGGGGCCTTGCTGGACAGGCCACCAATCCCAGGGGTGGAAATCAGTAACCTCCGCTCAGGAGGGCACCACCCAAAGCCACAGCCCGTGGATTTCGCAAAGACCTTTCCCCCACCTTCCCAGTCCTGGGTCTCCGGGCCCCAGATTCCAGCGGGGCAGGACATGCGGTCAGAGCTTGGAGCGCCCCGCCCCCCAACTTGCTACGTGAATCCCTTCTTCCCTAGTCCCATCTGCGGCCACCGGGGAATTTGAGAGTTGAGATCCCTGAATATTTCATCGGCACCTCAGCCTTCAGTTGAAGCAGCAGCCAACTCACAGCTCATGGATAATTTATGGCGCCGGCGGGGAACCTGGAAGTGGGGAGGGGGAAGGGCGGGAGCGTGGGGGCGGGTGAAGCCAGGACTGGGCGCGGGCTGAAGGTGCTGGACAGAGGCCAGCGCCGTCGGAAGTGTGTGTGTGTGTGTGTAGGGAGGGGGGCCAGTCCCGTCGGAAGTGTGTGTGTGTGTGTGTGTGTGTGTGTGTGTGTGTGTGTGTGTGTAGGAAGGGGGGCGCTCCAAGGCCTAGGACATTTCCATTTTTGAGGATACCAATGAATGTATTACCAAAAAAAAAAAGCAAAAGCCCACAACCACCACCAACATCCAGGTTTGTCAAAATAATTGTGCTAAAGGTTAAAGTCATGCGACAAGCATTTTCTGACTTCATTCCTATCCCTGTTTCTGTAACTGTGAGCATAACCTCATTTGGAGATACCAACAGCTTTCTTCTTCTTTTTTTTTTTTTTTTTTAAGATTTTACTTTTAAATAATCTCTACATGCAATGTGAAGCTGGAATTTACAGCCCCAAAATCAAGGGTCACCTGCTCCCCCGGGGGCTGAGCCAGCCAGGAGTCCCCCAAAAGCTTTTAATGGGATGTCCTTCATGGCGGTGAGGTCTCTAAAAGGCCCCCTGCTCCCCACACCCACCAGGGCCAGGGAGAGAGGCCAGACTCGCCACTCAGACTGGCTGGACTGCTCTCCTTCTTAGCTTCCTCCAGGAAGACCACTAGGATTTAGCCAAGGGGTCAAGGGAAAAGGAGGGCATCTCCTGTGGCCACTCCTTACTGTGCTTCAATAACATAATATCCCATTCTTCTCCTAAAAGGAAAGATGAAAAAGGTGACCCCAAATGGAAAATGTCAAGTTCTCCTTGACTCTTCACTGGGAGTGACTTACCTTAGTGAATTCTTTTCCCGACTCAGAGGATTAAATATATGTGTGTTGGGAGGGGTGGTAAGAAAGCAGGCATGTTCTCCCCCTTACCTCAGTTTCCCCACCTGAGTCATGGGTGTGAGAGGCGCTCCCACCCCAAGGGCTGACCGGGGGATTGAAGAGATGCTATCCAGGTGCCCTGGCGCCAAGTGGGACCCAGGCAGGTGGTGATTACAGGTGATGCGTCCACAGGTCGGCCCCGGGCTGGCTCTGGTGGGCAGCCCTCGGCCCCGACATACTCCCACCTAATCCCTGAGTCATCTTGGGGCTAAGCCAGCCTTCTAGCCTCTCTGAGCCTCAGTTTCCCCATCCATGAAGGGGGCCCATCTGCCAGGGCTGTCCTTGGGGAGGAGTGGCAGAGCTGGATGAAGGCCCCAGAGTGGGGGACCTGCAGTCAGGTTACGCTGCTGTCACCAGTGCCAACACGGGGAAGGGGTCCCTCTCTGTCCCCAGGGGAGACCCTACTTTCCTGGAGAAAGCAGAACACCAGGGTGAGACTTTAAGAACTATTGGTCAAACCTAAAGGGGGATTTCTTCCATTAGAATTTCCTGGAATCTTGGAAGAGCCTGTGGGACTTTTCCCCCTCCACTGGCCCTCACTTCTCAGGATTCAAGAAGGTGCTAGTCTAAGTGACCCGGCAAGTCTGTCCCCAGGGTCCCTGACATGGGCCCGATTCCACAGAGCTGACAATGGCGGGAGTTGGGGGTGGGGAGCAGGCTCTGGAATTCAGGCCAAGGCAGAACTTGACTGTCTGCTTTTCCTTGCTGCTGCCTACCCCCTTCCTCCCTCCCTTCTAGAACTCCTTGCCTCCTTCAATAGGCTGTGGGAATGTGGGGTCTCTGTCCACATATCTGGCCCCAAAGCCAACACCTTCCTCTCTTTCCTCTGAGCAGCATTGATCTGGGGGAGAAGAGTTTTATTTTTTTAAAGATTTTATTTATTTATTTGACAGAGAGAGAGAGAGAAATCACAAGTAGGCAGAGAGGCAGGCAGAGAGTGAAGGGGAAGCAGGCTCCCTGCTGAGCAGAGAACCCGATGCGGGGCTCGATCCCAGGACCCTGAGATCATGACCTGAGCCGAAGGTAGAGGCATTAACCCACTGAGCCACCCAGGCGCCCTGGGAAAAGAGTTTTAAATCCAGCTCAGCCATCACTCAATTTGAGGAACCTGGGACAAGTCGCTTCCCATTCCTCAGCCTCACCTGTCGTGGAAGGAAATTGAGGCCTATGTCACGAGAATGTTTAAGACCAAGAGCCCAGCCCATGGCGGGTACTCAGTGCGCTGTAGTAGTGACGTTTGCTTCAGGACGGGGTCTTTCTGGGTCCGGGCACCACTGTGGCCTCTGAGCCTGGCCCTATTGTGTGGAGTTGCCATCCTCAGTCCCTTTTAGGCCTTCCCTCACCTTTTACCCATTAGACTACAGATGCTATGACTGATGAGGTGCTGGGTGGGGTGTTCGGGGGCAGGGTAAGGACGGACCAGGTGAGACAGATGGGGAGGAGGTGAGGGTGTCTGCAATGGGTGGGGTTGGGAGAATGGACTGGAGGGCCCACGCTGGGACTCGGTCTCACCGGTTTGGGGACCTGGCCTGGCACTGGGATGACGCTGGCGTCAGGGAGAGGTGGGAGGGGCTGGCGGTTGCCTAGAAGAGGAGAGCTGAGTAAGGGACATGGGGCTGCGGGGCCACGGCACCCCCCATACACACACACTCTGTCTCTGCACCACACACTCAGACACACACAACACACTTCTTAAATGGCATTCCCTCAGCTCTCCCCGCCCCTCCTCCCCGGCTCTATTTTTCTGTCTGATTTTTTAGACTAACCATATAATTTATTTATTATAACATTTGTTGGGGAGCCTGGGTGCTCAGTCACTAAGCGTCTGCCTTCAGCTCAGGTCCAGGGGATCGAGCCCCACATCGGGCTCCCTACTCAGCGGGGAGCCTGCTTCTCCCTCTCCCTCTGCCCCTCCCCACTGCTCCTGTGCTCGCTCGCTCGCTCTCTGCTCTAATAAATAAATAAAATCTTTTTAAAAATAACATTTAGGGGCACCTGGGTGGCTCAGTGGGTTAAAGCCTCTGCCTTCGGCTCGGGTTGTGATCTCAGGGTCCTGGAATTGAGCCTCACATAGGACTCTCTGCTCAGCAGGGAGCCTGCTTCCCCCATTTCTCTGCCTCCCTCTCTACCTGCTTGTGATCTCTCTCTCTCTGTCAAATAAATAAATAAAATCCTAGAAAAAAAAAAAACACACATTTATTGTTTATCGCTGGGAAGCGACCCGAGCTCCATGAACGCATAGTTCTTGGCCTGCTTTGCCCACTATTGTATGCGTATATACGTACTGAGTGAGCGAACCCCTCCAGAGACACATTCATGAAGGCACGCATTCTCCTGGCCCCACGCGCAGAAACGCGCTCGGTCTCCCATGAAACTGCCACAGACAGTCTCAGACGCGTGCACGCAGGCCCAGGCTCACACCCAGACCCACACATCCACGCAACACGCGAGCACACACGCCCTTTCAGACTCACACCCAGCTGTCCAGATTCCAAAGCTCCTACGCACAGCGGGCACGCTCCGGCACATCCCAGCTCCCCCACCCTCTGCAGCGCCAGCCCCTCCCAGAAACAGGGGGCGGGGCGTCAGCGGAGGCTGAGAACACCGCAGCTAGAAAGGGGTGCGGTGGGGCAGGCCGGCCCCGGCACCTCTGACCAGAGGCTCCCACTGTGGACCCACCTACAGGAGAGAGGGAGTGAGGTCATCGGTGCCCTCAGCCTTGACCCAGCCCTGCTCCGGACTGACTCTGGCCTTCTTGTCCTCGGGGAGACCCAGGGGCCGGGTTTGGGGTGAGGTAGAGAGTCCTCCTGGGCACAGAGCTGGGGAGGGCCCAGGCCAGGTCACCTGGCACACCTGTGGGGAGGGCAGGGGTGCGGGCTTCCCAGCATCAGCTAAACCCTCTGGTAGAAAGAGAAGCTTCCTACACCACCTTGCCCCCTGGGAGGCCTGAACAGTGGGGAGTCCGGCAGAACTGCCTGGCCCTGACCCAAGGTCCCTCGCCAGACCCTTTTTGCCCCCCCACACTGTGGACCGCGGGGGGAGGACATGGGGGCAGCACCGCACTGAACAGCCACCTGGAGACACCCTCGCCTCCGCACCTCCAGACTCTGGGCCCCCTGGAGCTGATGGGAGATTGGGCAAGAGGATCTGGCAGTTCCACTACTACCAGGAGGTCTCATGTCATCAAACTGTATCTAGGGCCCCTCTGGCGGCTGAGATGGAGCCCCAGCCTCTGCTCAAGAATGGGAGACTGGGCAGGCTTGCTCAGACCCTCGAGAACCTGGGTCAGGAAATGTCTAGAAAGTAAGAACCGGAAATGTCCTCCGCCTCCTCCCCCTGCTCATCACACTCCCAGAGGGAAGCAATGCTGAACCAGGAAAACGTAGGACATCCCATCTTAGAAATCTGAAACCACACCTTCCCGGGACTGAGGAAGGAACTGCGTGCTCACGCCCCCTGGTGGGCAGACTTGCACTCTGCTCTCAAAAAACCAAAAACCAAAAAAACCCCAAACACGCCCAGGGTCCCCTGAGGCCAAACTGTGCCCCCTTGCCCACCCCATATTTACACAGGAGGGGAGATGGACGCAGAGGAAGGGAGGGAATGACCCGCACCCTCTGCCCAGGGGAGACTGGACCCCAGGTACTGCAATTCATTCAACAAGAAACATTTATTGAGCACCCACTGCCAGTGTGCCAGGAACCACTGGACTCCTGGCCCAGTGCTCTTCATGACACCAGCTGCCCCCCTGCGGTCTCTGAAATCCAGGCTGAGACCCAATTTGGAGGAGCAGGAATCTTCTCCTCCAGGAGACTGTCCAGGTGAGGAGAGCACCAGAGAGGAAGACGAGCCATCAGCAGCTGGAGCACCACCGTCCTGTGGCCCAGAGACCCTGAGAGGGCACAGGAGGGACCTGGGGAGCAGCGCTCACGGGTGGGGTGGGATGGGGCCTGGTCAGCTATGTCCATTTTACATTTTTAATAAATAGTTCTTGCTGCTGCCCAGGCTGGTGAGGGCGGTACCACTGGGCCCGAGCTCCCCAGCTCTAGAGGGGTGCAAGGGTGGCTCTCTTCTCACGCTAGTTCAGGCTCCAGCTCTGGAAAGGAAAGGAGGGAGCACCAGATTAGCCCCCGACCCGCTCCCAACAAGCATCTGGGTGCTGTCCTGTGGGGCTGGGGGCAGGCAGGAGGGGGGATCCCTGGGACAGGTCCTGGCTGGGTCCTCGCTCTGCAGAGGATGCCACCCCCCTCGCACACAAGGTGGGACACGGTTGGCTAACAGGCTAGAAGTCCCCAGAGTAGGGGGCCCAGCACCCCAACTGCCTCTGCCACACAGTATGTGGATCCTTCTGTGGCCAACCTTCACCCCAGGTGACACCCCACCCTCCGCCGGGACGCAAGTCACTGACCGGCCTCTGCCTCGTCCCCCTTGGCATCCGGCTCCTGCCACCAGTCAGCATAGATGCCCTCCTCGTAGTCCCCCTCCCCCTCAAACTCGGCATCAGACGGCGGGTCCTTGGGCTCCACGGGCGGCATTGTCTCTTCTAGCTCCATCTAGGGCAGCCCCAGGATGGGGAGAGAAATGAGGTCACAGCAGGTGCAAAGCCAGACGGGCTCCTCTCCTGAATGAGCCCCCCCATCCCATCCCCGTCCCCAAAGCCCCGCCTTCCCACCTTCCCCAGTCTCAAGATCCCACCAGGGACCGATCTGAGGGTTTCTCCCACGGGGTCCCATCCCCAGACGGCCACCCCCAGAGCTGATGCTCCCCAGCAGAGATTCAGTGTCAGCTAAGCGTTCCCCCTCCAAGGCCCTCCGCTGAAGTGGGAATTCCACAGCAAATCTGCTAGTCCACGCATATCGTGTGCTCACGCGATTTCCTGGCCAGGAACACGATTACTCTCCCCGCCCCCTGCCCCATGCTGGATAACGCTTGGACAGCTCTCGCTGACCTCGCCGAGGCCAGGCGTCAGCTCCGAGATGTGACCCTGGCCGATGAGCCGGGCTGGATCTGGAGCCTTCCCCTGGTGGCTGGCACTGGCCTCTCTTGAGCACTGCTGGTGCTTCCCTGGCTAGACCATGAGACGCCCGGGGAAAGGACTGTGCCTTTTATCCACTTGCCGCAGCCCCACACCGTGTCTGGCAAGCAGCAGGCCATGAATAACAGTCCTCAAAATGGCACCATTCACTGAGCCCCTGTACTAAGTGCTTTGCACGCTTGACCTTGTTTCATTGCCACCACCTCGGTGTCACGAGGGCATCATCTCTCCCACGCAAGATGCAGGAATTTCCATTTCCATCAAGAGGCCAAGTCTGGCTGCTGGGGTGCAAACAGTGTCCCCCTGAGCCCAGTATGTGATGAGTAGATACATGGGTGAGTGAGTGAAGGGGGTAACGAACACATCGGCCCCGAGCACAACACCATAACCAAAATTCAGACTCTCAAACCCTTGTTCAGAACCAGGGTACCACTCTGTAGTTCTTCCTTCCTGGCATCCTGCATTCGTTCATTCTAACTCCGTTTCCCAACGCCAGCTCTGTGGCAGGTGCTGTGGGAATGCTGGGAATAACCTGGTCCCCCGTCCTAGAGCACAGTCCTCTGGGAGACTAGCTGGAGAAGGGGGCTGGGGGTAAGATGGACCAGTGCTGCAAATCACTCCGGGCCCGGGGAGGCACAGAGGGTCAGAGCTGGCACCACCAGCCCAGAAGACAGAGCCAGGGCAC
>CM053619.1:30945787-31045254 GCA_028646535.1 Procyon lotor
GACTTACCACCCCTTTGACTCAAACCCCACCCCAAAACCAGAGGGAGCTGGGGCATTCTGAGGCAGATGAGGTTTGGAGGTGGGACTGAAGCCTCGAGAGAGAAGCTCAGGACAGTTCTTTCTCCCCCTGCTTAGGAACCCCACAATTAGGGACCCCCCCTCGGACTAGGGGTGATTTCTGGCCACAAACCGCCTTCTGCACCCACCACCTTGGCACTTTTGCCCTCTGCCTGGAAGGCCTGTGATCCCCATGTCCCCAGACCCTTTGGGATGTCACCACCTCTCCACACCCATGCCCACACCTTGGACAGTTAGGACTGTAGCTGTCCCTCTCAGCCGACTGAAGCCTCCCTTACTCCTGTCTGCCTTCCAGGAACTTCCCCTGTGCTTCATAAAAGCCTATGGGATGAATACTTGTGTCAAGGGGCCTTAGGAGTTCTGGGAAGCAGGGCCCTGTCGGTGAGCCCGACGCCCACGGGGTCTGCAGGGGTGGGAACTACCTGCTATGGCGGGGTAGAAGTCCTTGAAGTCCACCTGCTCGTGGGCCCCCTCGCAGCCGGCCAGACACCGGGCAAAGACGGCCAGGTACTCCGCAAGGGCGCGCTCCATGTCCTCAGCGCTGCCTCGGAAGTCCCCACCGTTGTAGATCTTCACAGCCCTGAGGAACACGGCCTGGAGCGGGGCAGGCCAGGGTCAGGGGGACGCCCCCCCAACACCTCCCCTCCTCTACAAGCGTCGGGGGCCAGCCCAAGCCCGCCACCCCACCTCGTAGGGCTGCGCCTCCAAGTCTGTGAGGGGCTCCTCCGCGGCGTCCAGCAGTCCCCGGTAGTAGCTGAGATACTTGGCCGTGAGCTCGTGCTTCGGGTTCCTCTGCAGGAAGGTGTAGGCCGCGGCGGCCGCCTTCTCCAGCCGATTAGACTGTGGGGCGGGGACAGAGCCGGTCGGAAGGGCCCGAGCCCGCAGCCCGGAGCGCACGAGTGCGCTTGGCTGTCCCGGGTCGTGCGGGCGGCTCTGCTCCTGACCCGCCAGAACCCGACGCCGGCTCCGAACCGCACGCCCCAGCCAGGCCCCGGGAGCGAGGCAGGGGCGCCGAGGGTTGAGGGGCACCCCGGGTTGAGGGGCACCCCGGCTGGGGGCGAGAGGGGGGAGGCGAGACGGGGGGACCCCGGGACTGGGGGCGCGGCGGGCCGAGGGGCGCCGGGCGGGGCCGGGGGTCGAGGCCCACCTTGAACAGCGCGTAGTGCAGGTACTGGTAGGGCAGGCGGCTCTGGAAGTCGCGCAGCAGCTGGCGCGGCGGGTAGGGGACCTGGAAGGCGGGCAGCGTCCGCTTGCAGCGCCGCAGGCAGGCGGCGCGTTCCAGGACGTGGCCGAAGAGCTGCAGCTCGCGGGCCCACTCGTCGCCGCGGCCGCCGTCGGGGCCGAGCGCGGGCCCCGAGGGCGAGGCCGCGGGCGGCGCGGGGCCGCTGCAGTTGGCGTGGCAGAAGGCCTCGCTGTCCCGCAGAAGACGGTGCAGCCGCAGCGCCGCCTCGAGGTAGCGCGCGCTCTCGCGCCAGCTCTCGCCCTCGTACTGCTCGAGCGCGTGCCCGTAGGCCGCGGCCAGGGGCATCAGGTCCTCGGGCGGGAAGCCCCGGAAGCTGTACTTCTCGTACTGAGCCGCGGCGCTGCCCAGCAGCAGCCACAGCAGCCCCCACGCCGCCCGCCCCATGGCAGCGCGCCGGCCGGCTGTCCCCCGGGCGGAGCAGGCGTCAGGGCCCGGCCGGCGGGCGGCGGGAGCGGGGGCTGGGAGGGCGCGCCCGCTGGGTCTTAGCGCCGGGCGTCCGGGGGGCCGGAAAGCGGGGTCGCGGTCTGGGTCAGCTCCCCCGAGGGGCAGAGTGGTGCCAGGAGTCCCCGACGCTGGCCAACCTCCTGCCCTTGGGGGTCTTCCCCTTGACAGCTGCTAAGCAGCAGGAGGAACGCTTCCCTGCAGGGATGGGAGCCTGCAAAGCCCCTCCCCACACAAGGACAACCCCCCACCTTAAGATCGGGAAGTTGAGGGAGCGCCGCCTCTTCCACCCAGCCCAAACCCTGGCACCTGACCTTCTTTCCATTACAGAATCCCTTCTGCTGCTTCTCCGCCCCTAGCCCTGATGAAGTCACCCCTAGTGTCCCCTCCCCACCCGGGTCCGCTGCGGGGTGGCGCACACCTGGCTTCACCCCGCACAAGGCACTCTCGCCGCCGCCCACCCATCTCCATCCCCGCGCGGGGAGTCTTGGCCTTCTAGCTTTTGCGAGCCGGCGCTGCTAGTCCCTGGAGAGGCTATCCCTGGGGCAGTGGGGGTTGTGGGGCGGGGGGACTACCAACCTACCGCCTCGGATTCTGGAGCCCCACCAGCCACCTGGAGAGGTTTGGGGGTGTACCAGCGAAAGAAGCAAGGAATGCCTCAGCCCGGCTTTAGGACCCGGGGGCTCCGGAAAAAAGACGCAGAACTTTTTTCTTTTTTTTTTTTTTAATGGAAGTCAGCTCCGACTTCTCTGCTTTCCTGAACCTCCCTCCCCGGTCGGGCCCCTGGAAGCTAAGCCCCGGGAGAGCGGGAGGGGGGGGAAGCTGGAGTTCTTTGTGGTGCATTCCTGTGACTCCAACACTCAGCCTCGCCCCCTCCTCCTATTCCACCCTCCATCTCCCGCCCCCGGCCCCCCGCCCCGCCAGCTCAGTCTCCCCAGCCCCCATTCCACGTGGACCAGCCAGGGCGGGGGTGGGGACGGAGGACAGGAAGGGGGGGAGCCTGCCCCGGGAGGAGGGGGGAAGGAGGTTGGCTGGCGGCGACTCCCTCGCTCGCCCTCACTGCCGGCCGTCCCAGCTCCAGGCACCATGTTCCGCGCGGTGTCCCCCAGCCACACCTTCCCCCCGCTCCCCCTGCTGCAGTTGCTGCTGCTGCTGGTGCAGGCCGTGGGGAGGGGGCTGGGCCGTGCTAGCCCGGCCGGGGGCCCCCTGGAAGATGTAGTCATCGAGAGGTACCACATCCCCAGGACCTGTCCCCGGGAAGTGCAGATGGGGGATTTTGTGCGCTACCACTACAACGGCACTTTCGAGGATGGCAAGAAGTTTGACTCGAGGTAATGGGTTGGGTGCCCCCCAGATCCGCCACCCCCCTTGGCACCAGGCTCTCTTAATCCTGAGGATCCCTTGTAGCCCCTTTAGACTGTGTCTGCATCCCCTACTCCATAGTCTTCTAACCCCTAACACAGCACCCTGGGGATGAGGACTCCCAGACCTCCATCTTCCCAAAGACATCCTTGCCCTTGATTTCAAACCCTCACCTCTCAAAGGACCCCAGTTTCTTTTACAGGCTCCTCATTTTCCCCCAAGTGGTTGATGATCTAGGTGAACTGCTCTGTTTAATCACGGGTGCTTTATTTAAAGGCCTGGCAGGGAGGAGGCTCTGGTCCCCAGTGTTGGGGGGAAGGGCTTGGCCCTGGGCTGAATGTGAATCCTCCAGGGGTCTCAGCCTGGGACACCCCCCTTTTCTACCCAGCCTGAATCCCTTCTGGTTCCAGCCCCAGGGTTTAGTGCCGTTGTAGCCAGAGAAGAGGCGGTAAAACCTTTGCGGAGGCAGAGAGGGATATGAGCAGCTAGCACGTAGATCAGGGGGAGCATTATAATAAGACAGCAGGATGGATGCAGGAGTGTAGGGCACAGCTCTGTGTAGGGACCCTAGCTGTCTACGTGTCACATGGCCGGGCATTGACCCCCGGGCTCCTTGGAGGGTTCTCTTACCTCTCTCTCCGGGTCTCCCTGCACCCCTACCTTCCTCCATCTTAGCTGTACCAGGCCAGGGCTGCCGCCCATCTTGCCAGCCTTGGGGTTTGAGAGATGGGCTTCTGGCCTTTAGTCGGCTCTGGCAAGCCACTTTTGTTGGTGGAGACAGGGCAGGACTGCACGCCAGCCTGGGTTAAACCTCAGGTCCCAGTCACACAGCATATCCCAAGAAGTCAATTCTGCTTAGACCCCTTCCCAAAATACACGACTCAGCCCACAGAAAATTAGTGGCCTTGGCTTTGGAAGGCAGGCAGTATATTGAATAAGAACACAAACTCCAGAGTTCAAGACCCCGGGTTCCAATCCAGCGTGTGACCATGGACAAGGAATTTTGCCACTTTAAGCTTCCTGTTCCTTATTATAAAACGGAGGTTTACAACAATCTGGAAAATTAAGTCCTCCCTTCCTAAGGCTGGTAACAGGGCTCAAGTAAGATGATGAATGAAAGTGAACTTCAGGCAGTGCCTGCCAATCCAAAAGCCAGTTGAGGGCACGTTAGCCTTGACTCTGGGGAGGACTGGGTGCTCTGATAGTTTTTAACTGGTAGAAATTTTGTGCAGGCTTGGGCCTCACAACAGCACTGTGAAGGACGCAGCTCAGTGGGCAGAATGAGGTATGGCCGGTGGCCCAGAGCACAGCCCAAGTCAGAAAGGGGCGGGAGCAGGCCATGACTTCCTTGGTGGGACTCTGGGAGCCTGGCTGGCCCCAAGTTTGTGCAGTGCTGAGCTCAGAAAATTTTCCTGACCCATGGTTCTTATCCCCTTTGATCAAAGTAAAAATCTCTTGGGACACCTGGTTGGCTCAGTTGGAAGAGCATGCAACTCTTGGTCTTGTGGACATGAGTTCGAACCCCATGTTGGAGTTAGAGATTACAAAAAATTAAATAAACTTAAAAAAAATAAAGTGATTTAAAAGTTTTTATTTATTTATTTATTTTAAAAGATTTTATTCATTCATTTGACACAGAGAGAGAGAGAGATCACAAGTAGGCAGAGAGGCAGACAGAGAGAGAGGGGGAAGCAGGCTCCCCGCTGAGCAGAGAGCCCAACGCGGGGCTCGATCCCAGGACCCTGAGATCATGAGCTGAGCTGAAGGCAGAGGCTTTAACCCACTGAGCCACCCAGGCACCCCAAAAGTTTTGTTTTTTAAATAAAAAACTCCGGGGGCACCTGGGTGGCTCAGTGGGTTAAGCATCGGCCTCCAGCTCAGGTCATGATCCCAGAGTCCTGGGATCGAGCTCAGTGGGGAGCCTACTTCTCCCTCTCCCTCTGCCTGACACTCCTCCTGCTTGTGCTCCCTCTCTGTCAAATAAATAGGTGGAATCTTAAAGAAAGAAAGAAAGAGAGAGAGAGAGAGAGAGAGGGAGGGAGGGAGGGAGGGAGGGGAAGGAAGGAAAGAAGGAAAGAGGAAGGAAGGAGGGAGGAAAGGAAGGAAGGAAGGAAGGAAGGGAGGAAGGGGAGAGAGAGAAAAAGAAAGAAAGAAAAGAAAGAAAGAGGGGCGCCTGGGTGGCTCAGTCTTTAAGCGTCTGCCTTCAGCCCAGGTCATGATCCCAGGGTCCTGGGATCGAGCCCCGCATCGGGCTCCCTGCTCGGCAGGAAGCCTGCTTCTCCCCGCTGCCATTCCCTCTGCTTGTGTTCCCTCTCTCGCTGTGTTTCTCTCTGTCAAAATAAATAAAAATCTTTAAAAAAAAAAAAAAAAAAAGAAAAGAAAAGAAAGAAAGAAAATAAAAATCTCCTGTCCTCCCTTAACTGGTGTCAGATGCTGATTAGATTTATTATCCTGCTCTTCTTGTGTTGTATGTAAATGTTGAATCAGGATGTTGTACGCCTGAAACTAATATCATCTTGTATGTCAATCATACTTCAATAAAAAAATAAATAAACACAAGTAAGAGAAAAGCAAATAAAGGCCACAGCAATTTTAAAACAGGCCTTTCCAAAAATGGAAACCAGTCCCTACCCTCCGTGAGCTCTGCTGCCCCCTCCTTTCCTTGGAAAATTGATGGTGTGGCGGCACAAACCCAGAGTTCACTAGACCCTGCGTTAGCTGTGGGACCTTGGGCAAGTCAGCTAGCCTCTCGTCTTTGTCATGGGAAAAATGAAAACCCTAACACCCAGTTCACAGGGGAAAGAATGAAATAAGGTGGTGAAAGTAAAAGGCCCATGATTTCATCTGTCCCGTTGTAAATGCTCAATGTCTCTCCTCCCCTTGGTGCCACACTTAGCCCTCTCTCCACTGCTCAGACACCCCCCTCCCGGGCAGATAAAAGCCCCCAGCCTCCCTGGGGTCTTCCCTGTGTAACAGCGGGGAGGGCGGCTCAGAGAGGAGACAGGAGCCTGTGGATGCACACGTGTGCAGTGGGATGGGGACTGAGCGTGTGCATGAACCTGGGCAGAGGCTGCAGTACCTCAGCTGTTTCCTCCCTCCCCCAGCTATGACCGAAGCACCTTAGTGGCCATCGTGGTGGGCGTGGGGCGCCTCATCACTGGCATGGACCGGGGCCTCATGGGCATGTGCGTCAACGAGCGGCGACGTCTCATCGTTCCTCCCCACTTGGGCTATGGCAGCATCGGCGTGGGTGAGAAGGGTTGGGGTCCAGGCGTGGGGACAGAGGAGACCAGGAGGCAGAATCCAGGGCCCCATGGCCAAAAAAACTGAAACTCAGAGTGGGAGCGTGACTCTCCCAAGGCCACGCTGCACAGGCAGTGTGAGTTGTGGCAGGTCTGAGACCAGAGTTTCAGTCTCCTGCCCCTGGAGTGGGAGGAAAGGAAATGACAGGGCCCTGGGAAGGGAAGAAGGGGAGCCAAGGGTGCGGGCGGGGAGCTGGGACGTTTGATGTCCATTCAACCTGCCATGCTGGGGCCGCTGCAACTGTGGCACCCCCTTTGCCACCAGCTAAGGCTAGGAGGGAGTCCCGGAGGCTGCCCCAAACATGAGCTGTGGCTGCCGGACTCCCACAGCGGGGCTCATTCCCCCGGATGCCACCCTCTACTTCGATGTGGTCCTGCTGGATGTGTGGAACAAGGCAGACACCGTGCAGGTGAGCACCTTGCTGCACCCAGCCCACTGCCCCCGCACCGTCCAGGACAGCGACTTTGTCCGCTACCACTACAACGGCACCCTGCTGGACGGCACCGCCTTTGACACCAGGTAAGGGCTGGAGGGAGTCCTGGGGCTCTGGGGAATGCAGTACGATGGGGAGGGTGTCTGGGGTTCATCCTGCCTCTGCCATCTCCGGCAGCATCACCTCTACCTCATTCTCTGCAGCTACAGTAGGGGCGGCACTTATGATACCTACGTCGGTTCCGGCTGGCTGATCAAGGGCATGGATCAGGGGCTGCTGGGCATGTGTCCTGGAGAGAGAAGGAAGATCATCATCCCTCCGTTCCTGGCCTATGGCGAGAAAGGCTATGGTGAGGGCAGACAGGGACTTGGGGATTCCGCAGAAGAGGGCTGCCCCCATACAGTTGTTCAGGTTGTGTACTGCACAAGGGCAGTTAGCCAAGGAGGCCAGTAGAGATGAATCTATCTTGGTGATGATCTCACTAAGAAAGGGGGCTTTATTCTGATTCACATACTCATTCAGTATGGGCTGGTGATAGCCTTGGGGAAGATCCAGCTCACACCTCATAGAGGGAGCAAGAAACAGGGCTGCTGAGGGTAGGGAAGAGGCTCTGGAGAGTAGAATTAGCACCTTTTTGCAGAGTGCTCACAGGGGCTTTCCCAAATGGAGAAGGAGCCCTGGTTTGCTCTCCACTTGTATGGTTCAAGCCTATCCCTTCCCCAGGGACTGTGATCCCCCCGCAGGCCTCCCTGGTCTTCCACGTGCTCCTGATTGACGTCCACAACCCCAAGGACACTGTGCAGCTGGAGACGCTGGAGCTACCTCCTGGCTGCGTCCGGAGAGCGGTGGCGGGAGACTTCATGCGTTACCACTACAATGGCTCCCTGATGGACGGCACCCTCTTTGATTCCAGGTCTGGGGGGCTCCTGAGGAGGGAAGGGGGGCTGGGAGGAAGGAGGAAGAAGCTGAGGCAGGATCAGGGCTTGCTCCCCCAGCAGCAGCTGCAGGTGGCTCTGAGCTGCCAGGAAGGGACCGGGAGGGGCGCACGTTTGACTCCCTTGCTGACCCTCCCCGCCTTGTCTTACAGCTACTCCCGCAACCACACCTACAACACCTATGTGGGGCAGGGTTACATCATCCCCGGGATGGACCAGGGGCTGCAGGGCGCCTGCATGGGGGAGCGCCGGAGGATCACCATCCCCCCCCACCTGGCCTACGGGGAGAATGGGACTGGTAGGTGTGTCCCCTGTGCTCCCAGTCACCGCCCCAGTTCCCCTGCAGACTTCCCCTGACCTCCCACCACAGGGCCATCCCAGCCACTGCTCTGCCCCTGTCTCCCCCATCCACCTCCTGCCACACAGACTCCGTCCTTTCCCCCAGGGGCAGCGCCCCCACTTCTCCCTTCCAAGCTGGAGAAGGGCAGCTGACTCCTGAGTCTGGGGAGGTGGGGTGGTTTTGGAAGAGCAGAAACAGCATAGCCCTAGGAAGCAAAGAGACCTGGACTTGTGCCCCAGCTTTGCTGGAAGCCTCAGTGTCCTCACCTGTAAAATAGGACTAATCACACTGACTAGCAGGGTAAGTTACTAGGAGGTTGCAAGAGGTTGTGCATAAAGGGCCTTCTAACTGGCGTGGCCTTCCCTCCCCTGCCCCTCACCGCCCCCCCCCCCCAGAGGGTATTAGAAGAATTGACCATGGGGACAAATACCCTGTCCCGTCCTGGTTTGAAAACACAGGACAAGGGAGGTCCAGGGCCCTCTCTGGAGGCCCGAGCAGCCCCTCCTGGATTCCAAGCCGATCCATCCCCCATTCTGGCCCCAGGAGACAAGATACCTGGCTCTGCTGTGCTGATCTTCGACGTCCACATCATTGACTTCCACAACCCTGCGGATCCAGTGGAAATCAAGATTCTGTCCCCACCCCCGGAGACATGCAATGAAACAGCCAAGCTCGGGGACTTTGTTCGCTACCACTACAACTGCTCCCTCCTGGATGGCACCAAGCTCTTCTCCTCGTGGGTCCGGGGCAGGGCCAGGGCTGGGCAGGTGGGTGGGCCCAGGTGCGGGGAGTCCTTCTGATCACCCCCCGACGGGTGCTTCCTCCCTAAGTTCCCATCATTGAGTGGGGTGGGAGCGCAAGGAGCTGAGATTCCTGCCTTGCGGGCTCAGGGAGGGTAAAGCCAGCAGTCTAGGGGAGCCACTGGCTCCTTTTGTGGAGGGGAAATCAAAGCAGGGGGCAATGAGCCCTCCAGGCCACACTGCAGGGCAGTGGCTCTGTGAGGACAATGTCCTCTCTCTTTGAACTGTGGGGGCTGGGGGGTGATGACAGGATGCCAGCTGGCCTGGGACAAGGATACAAGGATGGGCGCTGACCTGGGAATCTGCTCTCCTGCCAGCCACGACTATGGTGACCCCCAGGAGGCTACTCTGGGGGCCAACAAGGTGATCGAGGGCCTGGACAAGGGCCTGCAGGGCATGTGTGTGGGAGAGAGGCGGCAGCTCGTGGTGCCCCCACACCTGGCACACGGAGAGAGCGGAGGTGAGGGGCTGACTGGCTTTGGGGGCTGGTGGAAGGGGTGCGGGAGCCCATCCCAAGGCTTCTGCAAACATCCCATGTGCCCAGCATGGGGAAACTGAGGCCTCTGGGCTGGGGAGCTCCCGGGGCAGGCTGCGAGTTGTGCCCAGCCCCCGGCCTGATGGTGACGCCTTCCTTCTCCTCTTCTCCCTCCCCGCCTCCAGCCCGGGGTGTCCCTGGCAGTGCGGTGCTGCTGTTTGAGGTGGAGCTGGTGTCCCGGGAGGAGGGGCTGCCCACAGGCTACCTGTTTGTGTGGCACGAGGACCCTCCTGTCAACCTGTTCGAAGGCCTGGACCTCAATAAGGATGGCGAGGTCCCCCCGGAGGAGGTGGGTCAGGAGTTGAGTCCTTCTAAGAACCCATCCCCCGCTGTCACCCCAGCAGGAGCCACCGCGTGTGGTGGCATCGAGCAGCGCAGTCTGTCTGCCATCCTGTCTGCACCTGTTTCTGCCCCTGTGCTGGGTCCCTGTGCCTGAGGTCCCTTGTCCCTGCCTCTTCCTCATGCAGCCCATCCCCCCTACCACTGGCTGGCACCTGGGCCCTTCCCAGGCCACCCACAGCCACTCAGGTGAGACCCTCACTCCGCTCTCCCCTTGGATCTCTTGGCTCCCAGTTCTCCACCTTCATCAAGGCTCAAGTCAGTGAGGGCAAAGGACGTCTCATGCCTGGGCAGGACCCGGAGAAAACCATAGCAGACATGTTCCAGAACCAGGACCGTAACCAGGATGGCAAGATCACTGTGGAGGAGCTCAAACTGAAGTCAGACGAAGACCAGGAGCGGGTCCACGAGGAGCTCTGAAGGGCGGGGGCCTGGGCCCGGGCCCAGATGCAAAGGCCCACTTCTGGGGGGACACAGGGCTGTGGGGCTGACTTCATAAGAGTCACCCTCCCCTGTCCTGGCGTGATGTCTAGAAACATCTAAAATGTGGTCAGAGGAGACAACTCTGGTCTTCCCACCAGCCCCAGAGTAAAATCCACAGCACAGACCTCTATTCAGTTTTTCTCTTCTGACCCCAAACCCCTCCCTTACAAGTTCTGTAATCACAAAGCCAAGCCGGCCATTGGCCGAGCCTGGGGGTTGAACCGGGCCATTGCTGGCGCCTCACCCATACCTCCCTTCCATGTCACCAGACACTGAACAAGGCTGAGCTTGTCATTCCTTTATTTCCCCAAACTTCCCTTTTTTCCGTACTTTCCCTTGCCCTTCCCAGCTACCCCCCCTCTGGCCCCTATTTCTGCATCACGGCAGGTCCCCAGGAACACGAACTAGGACTGACCGGACCCTCAGCCCTCCTCTCTCAGCTCTGGCTGGCTTCTAGGGAGGGCGGCGCCCCACCTGTCCCCTGTCTCCCCGCACCTCCGCTGTCCTTCCCTCACTAGCCCAGTAGGGGCTGGAGTGACCCTGGGGTGTGGCGTTCAGGGCTGGGCTTCATGTTGCCTTTCACTCCCAGAGAAGGCTGCTTTCTCTAAGGGACAGAGAAGAGGAAGAATATGAAGGGAGCAGGGCCGAGGGTAACTCCTTGGATGGCTATGAAATCCTTGGTTCGGGGCCGAGATAAAACTTGGAAGAAGGGCTCACTTGGGGTGAGGGGGGCTAGGCAGAGCTCTGCGCACTCAAAAGGCTAAACTGGTGTCAGATCCCTTTCTCCTTTGTACCAAATAAAAGACTAAACCAAAGGCCTCAGGATGTGCTCTTTCCATGCAGGGAGGTCCTTGGACCCAAAGACTGAGGAAGAAAGGGGCACAAAGTTGACGCTCAAGATACTGTGTCCCTAGATCTTGGCCTCCTGCCTCCTGCAGCCTAACCAGGGCCCTCTCCATGGAAAGGAGCCCCCTCTCTGCGGGAGGGAAGGTGGGGAGTGGGCATCTCTAGAGGAGCCTGCTGGGGAGGGGTGGAGAGATGATCCCGGGCTCCTCACTGTCCCAACTGAATGGAAAGATGAGGTCCCTGACCTCAAACACGACATAAGAAACTCAAGGATTAAATTAAGCGGCACAGGTCGGATTCCTTCTTCCACGTAGATTTGTTCCAGCACTAGGCCAGCCCCACCCCTCCCTGCTCCCGGCTGGCAGCCAGCCGTCCCCTTGGCCCCATCAGAGGCAAGGTAGCAGAGCTCCCATCTCCAGTGTCTTGAGGGAGGAATTGCTCCAGCCCACAGGCAAGCCATCTGCCCCTCCCCCGCCCGGTGATGATCTAGGACAGGAGGTGGAGCGGGGGGCTTGGAAGAGAGACTGATGGTCCTGGGCTCCCCAAACTGACCCAACCCCCACAAGCACCCATTTCTTGCCCAGGATCCTGGGGACATGGCTTTTCCCCAGGGCCAATTACGGGCACTCCCGGCCCCAAAGCATCCCGAAGTGCACCTCAGGGTCCGACAGTGGCTGCCAACCGGCCTCAGATGGTGGCCACCGGCTCCCCAGAAGCCAATGGATCAGCTCAGAACCAGAGCCCACGTGCGGGTGTGAAGGCACGAAGCCGAAGAAACGCTATGGCTTCAGCCAGAAACACAAATCCCGGCACTAGCTCCTAGCTATGGAGTCGCAGCAAGTTTCTGGGCTTTTCCAAGCCACCTGTAAATGGGAACGACACCTGCTTTCAGGGCCCTCGTGAGGGAGGCACTGCCTTCCTTCCCCTTCAGAGCAGCAGGGAGATGTGTCCCACAGCTAGGCACCCTCTGCAGGAGGACGAGGGGGTGCCTGGCTCTGAGGGCGGGCTACAGAACGCCAGGAGGGGTTACATCTCTAAAAGGTGCCCCAGAGAGAATTCAGCTAGTTCTTGACCATCGGGGTTGCCGATGGGGGAGGTAGAAGGGAAAGAAACGCTGAGGGAAGCCAGTGATGAGAGCGGACGGAGCAGAAATCACCTCCACCTCACTGTGTCTAGGACGGCCTCTCCCTTCAAGTCCCAGGGCGGACCGCTGGAGGGCACCCATCCCCGTGGCCCTGGGCCCACATAAGGCAGAGAAGACAGGGCGAGTGCCAAGGGCACAAGAGAAAAATCTGCCTCCAAATGGATCCGTTTGGGGATCCATCACCAGGGAACTGCCCACGGGGCTGGCCAGACCCGACGGACCCCCACTGAATTCCGAGTCTAACGGATACCTCGGTGCCACGTGAAACACTCCAGGTCACAAACACACCTTCCAAACCCGCCTGCCCACCTAGGTCCCGGGACACATGTTCAGAGGGTCTTGTGAGTGAATTTGGTGGGGTTTTTGTTTTTAAAGATTTTATTTTCTAAGTAGTCTCTACACCCAATGTGGGGCTGGAACTCATAACCCTGAGCTCAGGAGTCACATACCCCACCAACTGAGCCAGCCAGCCCTGCGCCCCGCAAATCAGAACAACTGTTTTCTCCTTTTTTTATTTTGATCTGTTTTACACATTAGGTTTGTTTGAAGAAGAGTATCTTCCCATGTTTAAAAAACTGGGCGGGAAAGAACCCTTAACCCCTGGACTAGATGGTCCCTAGGGCGCTAACACCCTGTGGGTCCCGCCTTCACCCGGCTGGCCCTCCCCTCTGGTGGGGCCTCGGGCCAGCCTCCAGAGAACACCACAGAGGACGCTGGGGAAGGAGGAGGGAGAGGCCTGGGCTCAGCAGCTGCGCCCCCCCCCCCCCCCCCCCCCCCCCCCCCCCCCCCCCCCCCCCCCCCGTGCCGCTCTCAGGAGCCCTGCGTCTCTCTCCAGTCCCCACGGTGCAGGATGTGCTGCAGGAGCCCGTTGACCACGTCCAGCGTCTCGTCCTTCTCCAGCACAATGTCGTAGGAGTCCATGTAGCGCTCCCGGCGCTCTTCCACCTGCCCAAGGGAGGGGCCAGAGAGTCCCCAGACCGCCCTGCCTTCCGCCATCTCCATCTCCGCCTGGGCAGGGGGCGGAGGGCCCTGGAGCCGCAGCTACCCGAGAGCAGCTCTGGGTGATGGGCACCCGCCCTCTGGACTACAACGGGCACAGGGCACATCAGCCCTCGGGTCAATGACAAAAGGACAGGACGGGGATTAAAATTCAAAAACCAGATGTTACTCCTAATCCATCTGGACTGAATTTCCACAAGGCTCAGGCATTCTGGAGGTCTTCAGCACCTGCTGGCTGAGCGGCGGGCGAACTGATGGCCTTCTAACTTGACACCATACTGAGCCCCTTCCTGCCTACGGTGCCCACCCCCCCCCGGGAGCCCAGTCGGCCCCTGGTCTATTCTCACGTTTTCCTTCTCTGGTTTATAAACCCACCTCCTGAATACTGATATCTCCCACTTCAGTCATGCCTTATAGGTAGGATTTGGGATTGTAATCAGCCCCACCACTTCCTACACAATCTACCATGGGCGGATGAACCTCCTTGCCTCAGTTTCCCCATCTGTAAAATGAGGCATGAGTCACTACCTTAAAATGCTGCTGTAAGGACTAAATGGGTCAATATGACAGGTGTGTGGTGAGCACCCAACAGCACGTGTCTTGGAACTGCGCTGCTGCGCTATGTGCCCAACACACCTTCATCGCTGTTTTTCCATGAGAATATAGCTCAGGGTATGTCTCGGTGCCGCTAAGACTTGACCGTGACTGGCACATGGAGGTGTTCACTAGGCATTTAACAGGCAAGGAAACAGAAGCACGCCACTGAGCCAGGAAGCCGTGGTCCCACACCTACCTTGTCATTTAAGAAGCCAATCTTGAGAATATTCTCCACACCGGGCACCCCGTCAGCCATAGTGAGGTCCCCCATGGAGTCTCCCAGCAGGAGGATGTTGGTTTTGCCCTGAAGCTGCTGGAAGTACCCGGAGTTCTCACAAACGGAGCTGTTCTTGTTGTATGTGTGTATGAGCTGGCCCTTGAATCCCTGGAGGAAACCCTAAATAAGCAAGAGACAGAAGGGCTGCAGGGACACTCGAGAGCCACTTCTCCGCGGTCTCTGTCACAGAAGAAAGGGAGTCCTGACAGCCAGAGAAATGCCAGAACTTCCTTGTAGTCTAAACTTGGGGCCCACCAATTAGGTCCTGTGGCCCGATTTGGCTGATTTTTGTAAATTCGGTTTGACCGGAACACAGCCAGGCTCGTTTGTCATATCGTGTCCATGGCTGCTTTCTTTGCCACAATAGAGCTGAGTAGTTGTAAGAGAGCAGAGTCCATCCCACAAAATCTAAAGTAGGTACTACCTGGCCTTCTACAACAAAAAGCATGTAAGCCATGATTTAAACTCACAAGGACCCTCAGGCATGACCGATCAGCCACTCTGGCGGAAGCGTGAAGTCGTGACACGGTCAGTGTTCAGGCCACATGTGTGGTGTGTGCTTGCCCTTGGTGGCAGGCGCAGCCTCACCCCAGGGGAACGGAGGGGCGGCCCAGCAACTGGTGTGAGGGGAACAAGTCACAGCCTGGTGAGTCGGAGAGGCCCACCCCTGGCTCCAGGAAACAAGTCAAAGTCTAAGCCCTGGGCTACCCAGGATGGCACATGACCTGGGACAGTGACGTGGGCCCTGGCCGAACCCTACATCAGGTACCCTAGCAAACACCAAAGGGCGAGTCCCTCAGAGGTAACCGTCTTTAACCGGCACGAAGAAATAAATAACTGCCCAGAGGCAAGAAGACAGCGCGCCTTCCCTCCCTTTCCTCCCCAAGTCAGGGTTCAGGGTTTCAGGTGCTGCCCGGGGGGCTGGCAGTTCCCAGCCCTCTTCCATTCCCAGCCTCAAGGAGATCCGGCTCACGTCTTCGTCAAAGTCCATGTAGTTAGACACGATGTGGATGTTGGGATGGAACACTTTCATTTGTCGGATAATCTCCTCCAGGATGTCACCAATGCCCGCAGAAAAGATGAAAAGGGGAATGTTGTTCTGGTAGAGGGTGTTGAAGAATGTCTTGTATCCCTCCCTGAAAAGAGACAGATGGATTCCGCAACGGCACTGCCTCTGCTCCTGGTCTTTATTTTCTACTTAGGTGATGTATTTTTAAAATTTTTTCTTTTTAAAGATTTATTTGGGGCGCCTGGGTGGCTGAGATGGTTGAGTGTCTGCCTTCGGCTCGGGCCATGATCTCCAAGTCCTGAAATTGAGCCCCACATCGGGCTCCCAGCTTGGTGGGGAGTCTGCTTCTCCCTTTCCCTCAGCCTGCTGCTCCCCCTGCTTGTGTTCTCTCTCTCTGTCATAAATCTTGGGGGGGGGAAGTATTTTTAATAAAATCTTTTTTTTTTAATATTTTATTTATTTATTTGACAGAGAGATCACAAGTAGGCAGAGAGGCAGACAGAGAGAGAGGGGGGAGCAGGCTACCTGCCGAGCAGAAAGTGGGGCTTGATCCCAGGACCCTGAGATCATGACCCGAGCCAAAGGCAGAGGCTTTAACCCGCTGAGCCACCCAGGGGCCCCTTTAATAAAATCTTTTAAAAAAATAAAGATTCATTTATTTACTTAAGACAGAGTGTGGGTGGGGAGGGGACAGGGAAAGAGGGTCTTAAACAGACTCCCCACTGAGCATAGAGGCCGACATGGGGCCCGATTTCAGGACCCTGAGATCATGACCTGAGCTGAAATCAAGAGTCAGAGGTTTAACTGACTGAGCCACAAAGGTGCCCCCCAATTTTTTCTTTTTAGAAACATTTTACTATTTTATTTTTTTTTAAAGATTTTATTTATTTATTTGAGAGAGAGAGAGCACGAGCAGAGGGAGAGACAGAGGGAGAGAGAGCAGTAGACTCCCCGATTAGTGGGGAGCCCAAGGCGGGGCTTGTGCACTCACACACACACACACACACACACACACACACACACACACACACACAGGAATACTACCCAGTCATCAAAAGGAATGAAATCTTGCCATTTGCAATGACGTGGGTGGAACTAGAGGGTATTATGCAAAGCGAAATAAGTCAATCAGAGAGAGACAATTATCATATGACCTCACTCATATGCAGAATTTAAGAAACAAGGCAGAGGATCATGGGGAAAGAAAGGAAAAAATGAAACAAGATGAAACCAGAGAGGGAGACAAACCATAGAGACTCTTAATCTCAGGAAACAAACTGAGGGCTGCTGGAGGGGAGGGAGGTGAGGGGATGGGGTGGCGGGGGGACAGACGCTGGGGAGGGTATATGTCGTGGTGAGAGCCTGGTATTGTGTAAGACTGATGACTCATAGACCTGTACCCCTGAAACAAGTAACACATTGTATGTTAATTAAAAAAAAAAAAAGAATATGGCAGCAGAGAAAGCAGCACTGGGAAGGCTGCTGATGATCAGGATCCCAGGCCAGCCCACTCCCATGTCTGGGTTAATCCAGAACACCAGGCATCATGATGACCCCAAAGTCTTTTTACGACTATAGGAAATAAGCTAGACGCTGCTTGTTCTAGGAGATGAAGCCTTGATCGTATTCCTACTACATCCTCTAGCAGCAGACTGCTCCTAGAAAGCACCCAAGGGTGAGAAATCCTTTAGTTGTATTTAGAGAGGAAAAGCAAGATCTTCTTCATATCAGCCACTTACAGTTCCTATCTCTTCTGACTCCCCCAGCCACTAACTCCCCTCCGCTCCTTCCCAGCCACTTTTTGGGAGCAAACCAGTTTCCAATGTTTCCCACAGCAAGCAGCTTACCTCAGCATTGCATTGGACTCCCTCACCACCTGGGCAATCTGAGCCTTCTGAATCTTCTGTTGGCACAGGAGATCGTGTGCTTTGGTCCACCTGGAAACAGACACCCCACAAAAGCCCACGTTCCAATCACTAAGTAGGAAAGTATCCTTTCCCTTTTTAGGGCCAAGTCCCCTCTGGAAAGATTAATGGAGGCCTCATCCTTTTCCACCAAGCCACTTCCTGAAGGACTCTGACTGGCCTTAAAAGGAAGAGGGTGAGGAAGCCACACCACAGCCACAGGAACAAGAACTGGGTGAGCTAACTGCTGAAGTCCAAGCTCTTCAGAATCCCTCCCTCGGTGACCCCATGTTCTGGGGAACTGGGGCTCTGTCCCCTCTAGGATATTCTGGTTCCTACAGGAGAGTTATCTCCCCACAGCAAGTATTCCCCCAAACCAAGGGCCTTCTACCTCCTTCCAAGGATTCTCAGTGGGCCCCCACTCGAGCAGCAGCCACAAGTAGTCCCTCTGGGGCTGGATGGTTGGTTCTAACGGGTGGGCCAGGGGAATTCAATAAGGTAAGGGGGCCTGCCACCTCATTCAAGCTCAGTAAAAACATACCCCCTCCTGGACCGGTCCATCGTAGGGCCTGGGAGCGGTTCAAAACCACCGTCACTCACCATTCCACCATATGAGGTAACTTCTCTTTGATGGTCCGGTGTGGGTCAATCTCAATTGGGTAATAATGGTGAAGGAGCGCTTTGAGCTGGGACATCCAAATGAAGAGAAAAGCCGTTAGTCCGCATCAAGTTTTCCCCAGCGAAGGCCCACAGTTTAGTGTGAGAAAACAATCACCTAGAAGATGCAACTCTGTGTTAGGGAGTAACTGACCTGCAGAGCTGGTCAGCCCTTCATCCTCACCCTCAGAGTGTGAGGTCTAAGAATCCACCAAGACCTTTTGCTATCAGGTGAGAAGTTACTAGGATTTTGTTATTCACTAGCTCAGTCAGGGCTTAACCGGTAAGAAGGGATTAAAGCCGTATTTCCCAAAACGGTATACACTTTCTCAGGGGGTAGGCAAAGTAACTTTAGGGGGCACACAGATAAACACTTTTCGTTTTAGTACTTTTGGATTCATTTTAATGCATATTAAGGAAAAAAAAACTAGCACATCAAATTCATGCTTTCACAAAGATTGTTTCTTTTCTAATCGCATTCAGATTTTTTTTTAAAGATTTTATTTATTTATTTGACAGAGAGAGACAGCGCACAAGCAGGGGGAACAGCTGGCAGAGGGAGAGGGAGAAGTAGGCTCCCCGCTGAGCAGGGAGCCCAATGCGGGGCTCAATCCCAGGATCCTGGGACCGTGACCTAAGCTGAAGGCAGATGCTCAATTGACTGAGCCATCTAGGCACCCCACATTCAGGTTTAAAAAAATATATATATATTTTATTTATTTGACAGAGAGAGAGAGAGAGAGAGAGAGAGAGAGATCACAAGCAGCCAGAGAGGCAGGCAGAGGGGGGGGGAAGCAGGCTCCCTGCTGAGCAGAGAGCCTGATGCAGGGCTCGATCCCAGGACCCTGAGATCATGACGGGAGCCGAAGGCAGAGGCTTAACCCACTGAGCCACCCAGGCGCCCCCCGCATTCAGATTTTTAATAGTAAGCCAATTTTAAGTAAAATATGTAATATAAACCACCCTAATAGATATGGCGAAAATCATGAGACTGGAAGTAGAAAAATCACGGAAGTGAGTTTGAGACCCAACATGTTGGTGGATAACCATCACAGCACCAACATCAAGGGAATCAGTTCACAAGCTCCTGCATGTACCTTCTCCTGCTAAGACCTCCTTCCACGTCTGGGGAGACCGCATCCGGGACCATGGGTCACACGGGCCAGTTGGTAACAGCACCCAAGAAAAAATGGGAACTGGTTGGGCAAAAGAATTTTAACTTTAACATATGCCCAGTCTCAGAATATTATGAGATCAAATGTGGAGTCCCTGACCATGGGTCCAAAAGAGAGTTAAAGGCAAAGAGCACACACTGACAAAGGGAGAAAGCTCCTGAAATGTACTAAGAGTATCAATGTGTGTGTTTTGAGGGGAGTGTGAGAATATTCTAAAAAGTGTAAGAGAATTCAACAGAATATACTTTTTTAAAAAGAATAAAGATTTCATGCATAAACTTTGCTTTATGATTTTTGGGGGGAGCTCATCAAGCACCCAGAATCTTAGTTTGCCCTGGCTTCATTATCCTAGAGCAGGCACCCAACCTGTTGTCCTACTCGTGGGTACAGCTTTCTGGAAGCTGGTAAGACAGGTATGTGAGGGACCACTAAAAGTAACTTACCAAAGGCAACTGACTAGTTCTGGAGCCAGGACATACGTTAAGCTAAAAGTGCTTCTCCAGAGAGACAGACTTTAGAAATATAAGAGCTATCTATAATTTATTTCCCATCTTAATAGCAAGTGACCATGACAGAGTATCGGAAGCACTGACCAAGATGACAGACTGACAGACTGCTTAGTATGTAATTTAGTGAATTTCATAACGAAGTGAAACTAAATGATAGAGTTATTCAGCAGAAAGAGCTCAGCAAACTGCAGAGAAACTTGTAACCAGCAGGGCTCTCCTCTGGCAAAGAGGACATAACATGGAACAAAGTTCAATGAACTCTAAGGCTGCATGATTTACAATATCTCATGGAAATGGGAGTTTTCATATATTGACATTAATTCAGAAGTCTTTCTTGATACCTGATACCTTGCCAAAAAATTATATATTTTTTAAAAGACTTATTTATTTTAGAGAGAGAGACCGCGAGAGAGAGAGGCGTGTGCAGGGGGAGAGTCGGAGGGAGAGGGAAAGAATCTCAAGCAAACTCCCTGCTGAGCAGGGAGCCCCTCACCAGGCTCAATCCCAGATCCTACCACCCTGAGCCAAAACCAAGGGTCAGACGCTCAACCCACTGAGCCACCCAGGTGCCACCCCCCAATTATATTATTAAAGAAATAGCATAATGTAGTGAAAAGAGTTTGGGACAGAATCAGATCTACGGGAAAACCAAGCTCTCTGTGTCTTGCCTGTATGACCCTTGAAGGAGTTGCTTATCCTCTTCAAGCCTGTTTTCTCATCTGTTAAATGGAGATAATGGTGGTTCTATCCACCCCTTGGAGTTGCTGGAGGGTTAAACAGCAAATGTTGAAGTCTCTTGTAAACTCTATAGCTAACAGTATGCATAACATCCATATTCTAACCACATGTCACATGTCTTGAACAAAAAGGAAACATTGCCCCAGTCTATGAGACTAGGTCCGCCTGATCATAAGAACAACAATTTTTAAAAGTATTAATCTTCTAAGGTCTCACCCTTCTTGGGTCCTAACCAAGAACTATCTCAAGTAGTACATGACAGCGGTCTCTGAACAAGAAGGGGAGTAACCCACCTCATTTTGGCACTCCTCACTGATGATCTTGCTGTTATCCAGAATGTCTGCAAACACACAAAACTCCTTTCATTTGCCACTTAGAAGCCACCATCTTGTCAAGCCCAACAAAGCAAGCTAGTATGCGACTTACTGTAAGAAGAAGGGCATCGCTTTCCATTATATGCAAACCTGCTCAAGGTCATGTCAAAATCAGAGATGACCTGAAATGCAAAAGAGAGTCGCCATCCATACAGGCACCTTCCACCTTCTGGTGTGGCCCTGCCTGGGGGGAAGATTATGAAAGGCAAACCAGCTCAGTACCCAGCCAGTGGGCAAAGCCCGGCAGGAGTTAGGAAGGGTGGGGGCAGTGGGGAGGGAGAACTAATCCTAGTTAGTAGCAGCGTGCTAAGCCTGAGGACACCCAGACTCTTGGAGGTCGATGGCAGAGTGGGGACGGAAGAATCAGAACCCCCTTTCTTAGCCTTGCCATCTCATTGCCTTGGGTCCCTCCCAAGGTGACCCATCTCCACATCTGCAACTTCCTGGGGAGCCCGCTGACCGGGCTAGTGTGGAAACAAGGCCCCAGGGCCTGGTGCTGGATGCTTCCTACCTAGTAAGAGGAAGCAGCCGCTGGTCATGACCCACAAATTTGAAATGTAGGTTTTCCGGCAGGTGGGCTCTAACCCGGGGCAATCAGGTGGAGCAACCGGCTTGCCCTCAGGCCGCTGGCCATTTGTAGGGGCTCAGGGCCGGCAGCGTCCGCGGCAGCGCGGGCAGGCCCCTGGGGCCGGTCACCTCCCCAGCCGCCCCACGTCGTCCCGGCCGTACCTGCAAGCGGTCTCCCCCGCCCCTGCGGAGGGCGCCCACGATCTCCTGCACCCGCCCGGGCTGCCGCATCAGGACCGTGGCCTTCATCAGGGTGCTCACCTGTCCCGAGACCCGAGAGAAGCGCTGACCCCGGCACCGCGCTCGGCCCAGGGGGAGCCCGGGGCCGGCTCGGCAGCCCTGCGAGGCGGGGCCGCGGCGCGCGGGGCGCGCGGGGGGAGCTCCGGGCCAGCCCTGGGCGCCTACTGGCCGGGGTGGCGCGGCGGAGCCCAGGCGGCCCGCTGGGGGCCTCGGAGCGCCCCGGGGGTCGGGGCCCGCCCCACGTCGGACGCTTCCTCCCGCCTCACCTCCTCCGCCATGGCGCTCGCGGCCGGGACGACGGCGCCGGGACAACGACCTCCCCGCGGCCGCACTGCGCAGGCGTCGCCCGCCGTCGGGAGGTCGGGGGGACCGGGCGGCGGGCGGGGCGGGGAGAGGGCGGCGCCCGCGCTGGGCTAGAACCCGAGTCCGGGCTCTGTGTTGAGCAGGGTGAGGGTCCCAAGAGTTGGGGTTACCGGGTGCCACCGTCGACAGCAAAAGCACTGGCCAAAGGGATCATTTCCAGACGTAAAATTTGCAAGACACAAAAGCCGCAGGAAGGGAGGGCATGTGGAAAACATCCAGAAGGGGCTTAACTGGGCCCACTCCTCATCACAGAAGACAATGAGCGACTAACACAAGTCCGCAGGGCAGGAAGACCCTGGACAGCTCAGGCAGCGGGCAGCGGGAGCTCTACTCAGCTTCCCTTCCATCTGTCTCCTCTGACTTGGTTTCCTTGAATTCAGTGTCTGGGGAGCCAAGTGCCCAGCAGTGGAAGAAGGTAGATGATGCTACATGGATACAGAACTGGGCATCTGAAGTGGGCAACAGGAGCTAAAATGGATAAAAACTCTTATATGGTGTTGGTGGTCACAGTCCTGCTCCAGATTCAAGGGCTTGGAAGGTGCAGGGTGGTCTTCAGCCTGAATGGTGGGGGAGGGGAGAAGGAAGGAGGACAGGGACAGGAGAGAGTTCCAGAACCCGAGAACACAATCCTGAGAGTGATCTCACTGCGGGCCCAGGATTCTGGAACTTGGGCTGCCTGATGGGCCCTATATGAAAGATGTAGTAGGGAAAAGGAGCGACAGCAGGCTAAAGGGGCCCCCCACAACCCTCCCCGACACCCTAGGAGAGCAGCCTCTCTCCGCTGGTCCCAGGGTGCCATGGAGATGGAGAGCGCGGCGGCCTCCACACGTTTCCACCAGCCTCACATGGAGAGGAAGATGAGTGCGATGACCTGTGAGATCTTCAACGAGCTTAGGCTAGAGGGCAAGCTCTGCGACGTGGTCATCAAGGTCAATGGCTTTGAGTTCAATGCCCACAAGAACATCCTCTGTAGCTGCAGTTCCTACTTTAGGTATAACAGGGTTGCCAAACTAAGCCAAAGGGGGATTTGGGCTCATTTTGAGACATTTTGGTTCATTTCATGTTTCCCACCCCATCATCTTAAGTTAGGGACACTGTTAAAATTCTGGGCTCCTCTAGCCTGGCTCCTTTGTCTTCTGAAGAGCCACAACTAGGGCCGGAGCCTCCTCTCTGCTTTTCAACTGGATTTCAGCCAACTCTTGGTGGGCCAGGTGCTTTTTTCCTTTGATTCTCATCCAAACTAACCTGTGGGAGGTTGGACACTCATCCTGGATTTCCCACTTAAACCTAGATGACAGTGTCACCTCAGCTGACCCTTGTGCCCCTATCCCAGCAGGGACTATTTCAAACAGGGTGATGAATTAACAAGGTTTGAGCAGATGGGAAGGAGGACTCGGGAAGGCCCAAGGAAGTGTTTATCAGAAGATAAAGGGAGTTTGGGCCACAAGCACTGTGCCCCAGGAAGTGGCAGAGATGTTTTGTTCATGAGCTGAAAATGTTTGAGTTATCATTTCCAATGAACATATGATACATGTGTCCCATCTGTTGCTAAAAACTCTCATTCATCTAGGCCTACAACAGGGTCTACAAAAAGACCAGATCGTGAATATTTTAAGTCTTGCAGGCCATACAGCCTCTGTCACAACGACTGCACTCTGCCTTTATAGTGGGAAAGCAGCCATAGACAATAGTAAATGAGAGGGCATGGCTGTGTTCCAATAAAATTATTTATGGACGCCGAAATTTGAATTTATTATAATTACCAGGTGCTGCAAAGTCTATCCCCCGCCCCCACTTAAAAATGTAAAAAACCCAAGGGTTTGGGTGACTCAGTCAGTTAAGCGGCTAAACTCTTGATTTCAGCTCAGGCCATGATCTAAGGGTCGTGAGATCAAGCCATGTGTTGGGCTTCACTCTAGGCATGGAGCCTGCTTAGGATTCTCTCCCTCTCCCTCTGTTCCTCCCCCGCCTCCCACCCACCCCAATTCTTTCTCTTTAAAAAAAAAAAAGTAAAAAACATTCTTAGCTTGTAGGTGGTACAAAAATAAAAGGTGGGCCAAATCTGGCCCAGAGGCTGTGGGTTTGCCGACTCTTGCTCTAGAGAAGAATCTGATTTCCAAGCCCATATTCCCTTAAACCACCTAGAAAAAAGGAACAAAAATTTTCAGGGCAGGTTCTTCTGTCTTGTTCGACACCTGAAAAAGTACCTAGCTATACACTGGGAGCACAATAAATAGTTCTGGAATAGTACACTGTCAATAATTATTTATTGAGTGCCTATTTTGTGACAGGCACTATCGAAGGTACTAGAATTGGTACTAATTGTGTTATTTTATACATTGAGTAAAGAGATAAACATTTGTGTTCTCATGAAGTTTACCTTCTAGTAGGAGGAATAGGCATTCAATAAATTAAAAACAGCAGATCGTAAGTGCTGGGGGGAAAAATGTTAGGAAGATTTTATTTGTTTATTTTTAAATATTTTATTTATTTATGAGAGAGAGAGTGCACGCACAAGCAGGGTTGGGGGAGGCAAAGGGAGAAGCAGACTCCCCTCTAAGCAGGGAGCCTGATGCGGGACTCAGTCCCAGGACCCCTGAGCAGAGCAGATGCTTAACCAACTGAGCCACCCAGGTGCCCCAGGTAGGGAGATTTTAAATAGAAAGGTGGCGATTTTAAATAGGATAGTTTGTTGACAAAGTGACATTTGAGCAAAGACTTTAAGGGGGATGTGGGAGTGAGAAATATGGAGATCTATAGGGGGGAGCCTTCCAGGCAGAGGCAACAGCACGTACAAGGGACCAAAAATGAAGCACCTCTGGTGTATTCAAGGAAAGCAAGGTTGGTGGGACTGGAATGGAATGAGGGGGACAGTGGGAGGAAGTTGCCAGAGAGATATTACTGGTCCAGATCTCAGAGGACCTTTGTACTCCCTGGCAAGCACTTTGTATTCTACTCTGAGCAAGAAGGGATGTCAGTGGAAGGTTTTGGGTGGAAGGGGTACGTAAACTCATAAGGTGGCTGGGGTATGACTGTTAAGCTCTGGCAGCATCAAGGGCAGAAGCAGGGGCATCCATTAAACGCTTACTCCCAATCATCTAGGCCGGAGACGGTGGGGGCTCAGACCAAGGAGGTAGCAGTAAGTGGTGAGGAGTGATCAGATTCTGGGTGTGTGTTGATTGAATGGTACTTATTAAAAAAGCGTCTTGCTCAAGTTAATTTCCTTAAGCAAGGTTGAGATAGAAGAGACCTAGGTCTTATCCCCGGCTCTAGATCCCAATTTTTCCACCCACAAAATAGGGAAAAGTTCTAGTTATCATGAGGGTAAGAAGAGTGACCAAAGTCAAAGTTCTTGGCAAGGTTCTCCTGCCCACTGTATGAGACACCTAGTCTGCCCTCCCTTCCGCATGCCAATTTATTTCCCGCATACTCACTGTGCACTATTTGGGAAATGTCCCAACTCTCTTCGACAAAAGACGGTGGGAGGAGAACCTGGCAAACTGGAGAGAAATATTTCAGTGGCTGCCAGTTTCTTTCTTTCTTCCAGAGCTTTGTTTACAAGTGGCTGGAACAACACTGAAAAGAAGGTATACAACATTCCTGGCATTTCCCCTGACATGATGAAGCTAATTATTGAATATGCGTACACCCGGACCGTCCCTATCACACCGGACAATGTGGAGAAGCTGCTGGCTGCTGCAGACCAATTTAACATCATGGGTATTGTCAGGGGTTGCTGTGAGTTCCTCAAGTCGGAGCTGTGTTTGGATAACTGTATCGGCATCTGCAAGTTCACGGACTACTACTACTGTCCCGAGCTGAGGCAGAAGGCCTACATGTTTATACTGCACAACTTTGAGGAGATGGTGAAAGTCTCGGCCGAGTTTTTAGAGCTCTCAGTCACTGAACTGAAGGATATCATTGAGAAAGATGAGCTCAACGTCAAACAAGAAGATGCTGTATTTGAGGCCATTTTAAAATGGATTTCTCATGACCCCCAAAATAGGAAGCAGCATATTTCAGTTTTGCTTCCCAAGGTCAAGTTTAGTTATTTTTTGTGGGATGCTTGATTGCTCACGTTTGGTTCATTTACCCTGGAGGGACTGTGCGAAGAGCCACATCCGGATGTTTGGCAGATTCCAGGGCTGTAGTCACATACACGTACATAGGAGGCTACCATTCCGTGGAATTTTGCAGGGTTTTTTTTCTTGACATTACCACCTCCTTCTACCCCACTTATATCCTTTGACCAAAATTCTCCCTGGCAGTGGGGGAAGGGGATGGCAAGGCCTTCAAAAGAATTCTAAAGGGCCTTCCTTTCACCCATTTTTATTCTGTGAGTTTCCCCAAACCCCAGGTAGGAGTGGGATAGACACCAAATCGTATTACACACAATTACAGCCATTTGGTGCTAATCTGTGTTATTTTATACACAGAAACCTAGATGTTCAGTGACTGAACAATACCGCAGCTTTCTCTGCTCTGATAGTACTGCCCAGGGGCCAAGGGAGGGGCTAGCTCTGTGACCATTTGAGGTGCCTTCTATTCACTCATTCTCAGCATCCAAATGTATACCGCCTCCGAAAAGTATTTAAACTGTGAGCAATAGGTTTCAAACACCAAGTATGACCCTGCTGCCATTCAAAGGCACACTGTAAGCAGGGAGTTATGGAGATGGGTTTTCCAGGGACCCTCACCTCATCTCACTTTCTGTATTTCTTTCTTAGGTTCGCCTGGCCCTAATGCATGCTGAGTACTTCATGAACAATGTGAAGATGAACGACTATGTCAAAGACAGTGAGGAATGCAAGCCAGTCATCATCAATGCCCTAAAGGCCATGTATGACCTCAACATGAATGGACCCTCTAATTCTGACTTCACCAACCCACTTACCAGGCCCCGCCTGCCCTATGCCATCCTATTTGCAATTGGTGGCTGGAGTGGTGGGAGCCCCACCAATGCCATTGAGGCATACGATGCTCGGGCAGACAGATGGGTGAATGTCACTTGTGAGGAAGAGAGTCCCCGTGCCTACCACGGGGCAGCCTATTTGAAAGGCTACGTTTATATCATTGGGGGGTTCGATAGTGTAGACTATTTCAATAGCGTTAAGCGTTTTGACCCGGTCAAGAAAACGTGGCATCAGGTGGCCCCGATGCACTCCCGACGTTGCTACGTCAGCGTGACAGTCCTCAGCAATTTTATTTACGCCATGGGAGGATTTGACGGCTATGTGCGTCTCAACACTGCTGAACGTTACGAGCCCGAGACCAACCAGTGGACGCTCATCGCCCCTATGCACGAGCAGAGGAGCGACGCGAGTGCCACAACACTCTATGGAAAGGTAGGACTAGGGAGTGGGGAAAGAACACACCCACAAAAGAAAGCTTTTGTTTTTGGGGGGCAGATGGAAAATAGAAGAGGCAATACTCACTTTGCAGGACTAACTTCGTCCTCAAACGACAAAGTGGCCCTTTGTAACCATCCTTTAACATATTACTCATTAAAAAACAATGTATGGGGGCCGCCTGGGTGCCTCAGTGGGTTAAAGCCTCTGCCTTCGGCTCAGGTCATGATCTCGGGGTCCTGGGATGGAGGCCCGCATCGGGCTCTCTGCTCAGTGGGAAGCCTGTTTCCCCCTCTCTCTCTGCCTGCCTCTCTGCCTACTTGTGATCTGTCAAATAATAAATAAATCTTAAAAAAAAAAATGTATGCGCACATGGGAAAAAGAAACTGATCGTACAAGCTGGCATCAGAAGGGTCCCCTCATCACCACCACATACACACACAACCTTTCTTTCTACTCCCCAGAGGTAATGATTTCAATAACCTTGTGCCTCTCTTCACACAGGTCTACATATGTGGTGGTTTTAACGGAAACGAGTGTCTGTTCACAGCGGAAGTGTACAACACTGAGAGTAATCAGTGGACAGTCATAGCACCCATGAGAAGCAGGAGAAGCGGAATAGGCGTAATTGCTTATGGAGAACATGTATATGCGGTGAGTTTATTTTGTACCACCAAAACGATAACCCTAGATTTTTTTTGTTCGCAAATAGGTTACACTATCACTAGTAAGCATTTGAAAAGCACTTCTCCCTGTGGAAAATAGTGCAAAGAGGGCGGTATGAAGTCACTGATTCCCCACCCCCACCCCCAGCGGTGGCCTCTTCCTCTGTGAACAGAAGCCGTGGCTAACAGTCAACCATATTTCCCTTGCTGTCCATAGGTAGGTGGCTTTGATGGAGCAAATCGACTTAGGAGTGCAGAAGCCTACAGCCCGGTGGCTAATACTTGGCGCACGATCCCCACTATGTTTAATCCTCGTAGCAATTTTGGCATCGAGGTGGTAGACGACCTCTTGTTTGTGGTGGGCGGCTTTAATGGCTTCACTACCACCTTTAACGTGGAGTGCTATGATGAAAAGACAGACGAGTGGTATGACGCCCACGACATGAGCATCTACCGCAGCGCTCTGAGCTGCTGTGTGGTGCCGGGGCTGGCCAACGTCGGGGAGTATGCAGCTAGACGGGACAACTTCACAGGATTAGCACTGCGGGATGAAGTAAAGTACTCCGCTTCGACAAGTACCCTACCTGTATGAGCTTCTTCATTTAGCTAATAAAGAGTCTAAGCAATAAGAATTACTTCTTTTTTTAAATAAATGCAGTGTTTAAACTTGTAAGAGTACTGGAAAATGTTCAACTTAAGGGAGCCAAGGGTTGGATGAACGAGGGAGTAAGAGGGAAGAAAGCATTTATAACCAAGAGTGCATCATTAGAAAAGAAAAATCACACAGTGCAAACCAGCTCTAAAGAAATATGTTTATTTAAAACTTACATTGAGACAATTAATAGCTTCAACACAGAACAAGATAGCTTTAGAAACATAAAACAAGCTATTTTGCAACGTAATGTCTCAAAGCGTCCTAAATTCTACATCTCCTCTGACTTAAAGGGAGAAAGGCAAGATTATATTTTCAGTAGAGTAGGGGCCTGGATACTGATAGCCCAAAAAACTCACGTATATCAACTTGAACTAAATATGTATTTTACAAATAACTCAATGAGCCCTAGCACATAGATGATAATCTTCAAACATCTAGCAAGCTTAATTTTTCACAAGTGCATTATTATGCAGGAGGATTCAGTTAACAAGTGCTCTACTGTATGTGCTTCAATGTCAGACGTTCGTAGTGATGCTCAGAGAGTAAGACAAAAGCCCTACCAAGGTAATCAACAAAGCCGTTATTTGGCTATCTAATTAAATTCCTTGAAGCAAGATGACTACTATATTATGTCACTGTTATTGTATTACTCACTCAACTATGAGCTGTTTTGTTTCCAATGACTAGAACACGTTATAATATAGGCATTATAACAGCAGCAAAAATGGACTATTCTCAAGAAAGTGGCAAACTGGAGTGATGGACTGTGCCAAAATGTTTGACAATTAAAGGAGAGACTGAACTGTTTCTCAAATATTCTACAGTTAAATGGCAACCTATAAATACCCTATTTTTCTAGTGGAGGCAGAGAACTTGCTTCACAATCCTGTGGACTTTCAAAAGACAGGAAGTGTGGCCAACATGCCCTTTTTATTTAAGCTTAATTTGACAAAAGTACTAAAAAGTCCCTTTAGTTATGCTTGATTAGGCCAAGTAACTAAAATATACAATTTAGCTTACTTGTCTATCTACAGAATAGCGTCTTATTAGAATTATGAAGCAGAGAATGAAGTTATTTAAACATATCACATGCTACACTAGTCAAGAAACAAAGAAGAAAAAAGTGTGCCCTAGAAACTGCCTTACCAGCAGCCTGAAGAGTTTAAAAAACAAAAGCACACAAATCTTTGATAAACACTATCTTTCCAGCTTCAAACCTCTGTTCTCTCTCTCTCTCTCTCTCTACATATATATATAAGAGTCAGTATTTTAAAAGTTTTTGGTCCCAACAATACTATATAAAACTGAGTGACCAAAACTGAAGTCAATGAATTCAGATTTTTTAGCAAAATATTTTTGAATTGGCACAGCAAAAGCAAAGTTGGATATCAAGATATACAAGACTAATCATGCAAACAACTGCAAGTGAGATGTATCACTTAAACACTAAGCTCACGACTGACATTCTCAATAGATAACACAGATTTGTTTTTTTTTTAAACCATGGTGGGGTAGGTACAGTTAAGGAATATCTACTCTAAGATATAAGTAGCACTCAAAATTATATATAGGTATTTTTTGGTATAATCAATTCCTCTCTTTTCCTTCCACAAAACAAAAACAAAAACAACAAGAACAAAAGGTCTGCTTGAATACATGTTAAGGTGTCCTTTTTAAAGCTGTATTTTTAACTGCTTAAATTACCAAACATATTCTTCATGTTTTCATCAAAAAGGAAACTTCTTTCCCCAAGTGCCATTTTAGGCTTGTTATCATAGTCAGAACCTTTCTAAATACTCTGGAAGTTATTTCCAGTTTAGATTTCAGAATGTCAGCCTTGAACAAATTTAAGCAAATCTGGTTTCCTTCCTTATTAACAAGTTAGTTAGGATATTTCAGAAAGACAAGTTATTGATGTGAAGTCACACAAGTGAATTCAAATATGAAAATTAGAAATTCAGTCGTCAGGAAAACCTGCACACATCATGCAAGGAAGGACTTACCCCTTCTTTTCAGCCATGGCCTAGGCTGCCTGCTGAGTTAAAAAAACAACAGTTTCAATCAAGTTTTCAAAACCAGATTATACCTAAATCTTAGAGGAGTTAAAACTTGTCACATCCCATGAAAAAAGACCACCCCCCAAATAACTTGGTAACAGTGTCTCAGAAGACAACTCTGAGATAAGATCCAAAAACCTTACACCACACCTTCTAGAGAGAAGGTGCCATTGTAGTGAGCTACTAAATTATTTCACCACCACCAAGAAAAGGAAGCGCTAGCTAGCACAGTCTTTCAGAGAGGAGAACATCACTCAATGAGCTTTTCTGTCTCACTTGCATAGACCTCTCAGAATTAGCACTTCTCAGAAACGGCTTTTTTCAAAATAGCTACAAATGGAAATTGATAAAATGATAGGATAGGCATAGGATAATATATCCTCATGGAGAAACAAGACTTGAAGTTTATTATCCCCACCCCAATCCAAATGAAATGGTTTTAAAGCAGATTTCCAACACATTTTATTTATTTATTTTTTTCCCCCCAACACATTTATTGACAAACTTTGTCCTAGGCAGGAATATTAATTTAGAAATTTCAAGGAAGTTCTTAGTATAGAGTCCAAGGGCTAAATATTAATAGTCTTGCAGCAAATTGAGAGCCAAAATTTCTGGCTGTGTTTTTTTTCTTTTGCTATTTGATACAATAAGGAGGCTAATTATAATGGACTAGGGAAAAAATAATCACTACACTTGGAATTCAACTTCTAGAACAGTATTCTGGAATGTCTAAGGAGATAGACATTCTGAAAGAAACAAGAAACATATAACGGACCCTTTTGCAAGCCATTAGGGCAAGAGTCCTTTAAGCTAACTGAGTGCTAATTAGTATAAAGCTTCGGAGTGTGTTAGAGAATCAGAAGAATGCATACAATAAATAAAAGGTAACTAAAGAAATACATTTTTAAGAGCCATAATTGCGTACCTAAATTTGGTATTCCAGGCTCAAAGTTTCAATCAAAGTCTAGAGCAACTGGATAAAATAGTAGAACAACAGGGCTGAGAAACAATAAGGCTTCTCTTTAGCAACATTTCTCTAAATTGTCACTTCCTTCCCATTTTGGAAAACGTTTCTTTTAGAAAGGAATGAGGATTCTATACAATATACATTAGAGCAAAATTTAAAATTGAAGGCATTGAGTGTCGATTGTCATAGGCATTATTTACACTCAGTAATTTATCCTCAAATAAGCCTGCAACTCCTGAAAAAAGTGTTTAAATGTTTTAATGCCTTTGATTGCTCAATCTACACTAACTATACTTTTCTTCTTAGAGAAATAAATTTCACATATATAGCTTCCTCTGTATTAAATCAATCAGCTAAAGATCAATACTCTTGTCAACTACCATCATCTCAGAGCAATGGCTCCAAGTCTGTAACAGTTGCTGAAGAAATGAAAAAATTCAAAAGACAATGACCCAATCACAAATTTCTCATCAGTCATCTCTTCTAGAAACAAAACAGAATTTCTAGATAAACACATACAACAAAATATCAATGCAAATATTCTGAAATCATCTTGCTGAAATATTGTGCTTTTCCCTTCAAATCTCAGTCTCACTATTGCACATACCTCCCGCAGATGAGGGCTCAATGCATAAATTCTGCCCTTTTCAAAACCAGCCATTCGGGGGGAAAAAATCAAAAGGCGTATCAAAGTAAATGTGCAAATAAGCTGTTGCTTAAAGCATGTAAGTCCCTAAGACAAAGGAGTTTTAACTTGTTGGCAGAAAAACAGCCAAGTGACTATCCCTGGTTTTTCCACTTGTCAATAATAAGATCTCATTTAGCTAGCACATCCACACAAACCAAAGACAGAAAAAGACTACAAACCAACAAAAGTTACCACATATTAAATCGAGTTTCCCATTCTTCAGTTTTTTAACTACATTTCCTTAAATGGGGCAATAATCAGTTTAGGTAGAAAATAAGTTATCGACATACTTTTTCAAGTAACAGTCTGGGTCTCCTCAGCCTCATGAAACAGGTACAACTGTTTTAAGCTGCACCTATTAGAGAGCCTAGCATTCAATCTGAGAGCTCGGCACTCGTCGCATGTTTAGGGCGTGCCGATGTATTTCTTGCATCTGTCTGATCCGGTCCTTCTGCCACATTAAGTTTTGAGGCATAGGATATCTCTGTGTGCCATGCAAGTACCGGTATGGGATTCTTACGTGGCAAGCAGTGGCCCTACAACGCGGCTGTGGCATGGGAGGAAGAAGCATCCACCGCTTTCTTTCTGCACAATATCGGTAGGCTTCTTTCCGATACTGTTTGTCAATATCATCACTGTTTTTCCAGCCTCCAATAATGAAAACATCATCTTTGTAATAGCAGATGGCTGCTCCTTCGATACTTAGGACTTCTGGAGGTAAGCTTTCAAGGATCTCATCAGAAACTTGGCTGGCAATTTTTCTTACTGCCTCTTCATTTTCTAAAGAGTAACTCTTAGGACAGCATGATGCTGTCTGATAAAAGTTTGAATTGACCACAGACATTTGGAAAAAACAGTAATTGTCAATAAGTGGCAAAGATTCCACATCTTGCCACTGTCGAGTCTCTGTATCATAGCAAGTAATTACAGCTTTTAATCCATCCTCCGTGTCCCGGTCCACAGGAGTGCGGGCAGCAATGTACACAAACCGGTCTTCAATGGCTAGTGCTTTGACATCCCGAAGAATCTTTGGTGCCGATTCCAAGTTGTGCCATTTATCAAGCTCAGGATTATAAACAGTCACGTCTTTAAAGCCAGGACTAAAGTTGCCATGTCCTCCAATGCTGTAGAGCTTCCCTTTGACTTCTGTTAACCCAAAAGAATGCTTCCTTGTCATCAGACTACAAACATGTTCCCACGTATTCAAATTTGGGTTGTATCTTTCCACAGTTTTAGCAAATCCTGGCTCCATTGATCCAGCAACATACACATAGGACTCTGTTACTGCAACAGCATGTCCATCAAGGTGATTATGAATATGGGGCAGGTTTACCCATCTGTCCTCATCGACAAAATATCCCACACATTCGCTTAAATAATCCCCTCCTTCTGACACGCCTCCAATAACCATGATCACGTCCATGTTTTGCCCATAGCGAGGTAATAATGAGACATGAGAGGCGGGATGCTGGAAGGTGCCAGATTGTATGTTTTCAGCCCTCAGAGCATGCCTCTCTACTGCATCGGCCACTAACTTGACGCAGACTTCATTATTGGCCACCAGCCTCTCTGGTTTGACATGCCGAGTAAGGTAAGTAGGTTTCATCTGGGACAATCTCAGCAATTTAAAAAGTTCTTCAAAGTATCTTTCTCTCTCTTCAGCATTTCTCTGAACCCACTTCAAAACTGTTTCAAAGAGAACCTCTTCGGAATCCACCGTAATTTCCAAGTCTGACAGCCAGTCTCGAATGAGATGGAAAGGTAAAGTATAAAATTCTTCATCCTGAATTACTTTGTGGAAATTTCTCCGTATCATATCGGCAGCTTTCAGAGCAAGTTGGCTCAAGGTATACATGTGAGCTAAGCTATGAATGGCCACACAGTTAGAGAGATGAAGTTTTTTCTTGAGAAACTCTCCACAAAATTCTTTTAAACGAATTAAAAGGAACCTAAAATCAAGAAAAAGATATTTTCAAATGTGCATATTTTTTGTGGTTGCATTTTAAGAACTTCTGAATTATACAAATTAAAATGGTAAGCTTTATCTTACTTTATGCCCAACATCTGAAAAAAGGCAAATCCCCCCAAATTAAACTTCTGAATTATACAAATTAAAATGGTAAGCTTTATCTTACTTTATGCCCAACATCTGAAAAAAGGCAAATCCCCCCAAATTAAACTTCTGAATTATACAAATTAAAATGGTAAGCTTTATCTTACTTTATGCCCAACATCTGAAAAAAAGGCAAATCCCCCCAAATTAAAAAGGATTATGCTGAAAAGTATATTTAAAAGCATAAAGTCATCTTTATATAGAATATATTTTAAATTATTTATATTAGATAGTACATATATAATTATACATGATACATACAACACACACACAACGGAGAGTTCTTTATAATGTAAGGTTTCCTGGAACATATCCTTTAATAAAGTACAACAGAGAAAGACAAACGTATACAATTTCACTCATATGTGGAATTTAAGAAACAAAACAAATGTGCAAAGGAAAAAGAGAGAGAAACCAAGAAACAGACTCTTAACTATAGAAAACTGATGGTGAGGCGACAGCATGGCTCAGTCATTAATTGTCTGCCTTCAGCTCAGGTCATGATCCCAGGGTCCTGGGATTGAGCCCCACATGGGGCTCCCTGCTCATCAGGAAGCCTGCTTCTCCCTCCCCCACTCCCCTTGCTCGTGTTCCTTCTCGCTGTGTCTGTCAAATAAATAAAATCTTAAAAATAAAAAAAAGAACTGATGGTTACCAAAGGGAAGGGGGGAGGTTGAAATAAATTGGAGAGTGCAGTTATCATGGTGAGCACTGGGTAATGTACAGAATTTTTGAATTACTATGTTGTACACTTGAAACTAATATAATACTGTATGTTAACTATACTGGAATTAAAATAAACTTTTTTTTTAAATTTTATTTATTTATTTGACAGAGAGAGACAGTGAGGGAGGGAACACAAGAAGGGGGAGCGGGAGAGGGAGAAGCAGGCTTCCTGCTGAGCAGGGAGCCTGAAGCGAGGCTCGAACCCTGATCCCCAGACCTGAGCTGAAGGCAGATGCTTAAATGACTGAGCCACCCAGGCGTCCCTAAAATAAAAAACTTAATGAACAATAAAATGCAATAGTCCCACACTTTATTTTTATTGGCAAAAGCAAATCCCAATTCAACCTGTCTATGCCATTCCTGTCCTAATCCCCTACCAATCACCTGCCTTTTCTTCAATGAGGCAGGATCTCAGGGACGAGACTATATTAGGCCTTGACTAGATGGTATAGGAACTGTAGCTCCTGGAAGGCTATGTCTGCTCAAGTATCAGAAGGAACAGCAGTGGAAGCCTTGTGTCAGAGGTTTTAATCTCCTCTTCACCAGTTTTCTCCTTGGGTGGCAGGCGATGGGGGCAGAGGGTGGTGCTGAGAGAGCGCGGCCTGAGCTGGGTTCTAAAGCGGAGGTGCCAAGGCAAACTCAAACAGTAACAAATGTATGGAAGTGGTCTGGCATGTAGCTGACTAAAAGCTGTCTGCTCACCTAAATTCACTGACACATATGCCCTCGGACAGGGTGTTTGGAAACACTACTCTATGAAAACAACAGCTATCATACACTAGGCATTTGCCTGTGCTGGGCAGTGTGCTGGACACTTCCTACTATTTCCTTGTAAGTACCCTTGAAGGAAGGTATGCTCAACAGTATCTGGGCGGTAGGGAGAGAAACGGGTCAGAGATGATGGTAAAGATTAGATGTGATGGTAGCAAGGCACTTAGAACAGTGTCTAACACCAAGCAGCTACTAAAGCAGCTGACAGATGAAAAGGAGTTAAGAGTTTTAAGTAAATTGCCTGGGGCGTTCTCTCCTCACCTCCAATTCCCCTATAAAGCAGGGGCAAATTTGAAAAATAAGCCCACACGACAGAAACAAACATAGCTTGAGTGATCGCAATGACCTTTGTCTACCCATTTTTATTCAACAAACCTCCCTCTCTCAGATCTATACCTGCCCCCATCCTTCCTCACCCTCTAATGAATGACCCAACCCTGGGCTTCGAGAAAACAGAAGCAATCAGACAGAAACTCCATCTCCCCACCACCCAATCTGCTTTCAGGTCTATCCTATAACTGCCTTCCTAGTCCAACTTTTCCATTTTAAATACAGGTTCTATGCCCTTCTTGGTTTTAACGGCTTTGCTCCTGCAATTATTCCTCCACTTCTATAACATTAATTTCTCCTCTTCTTCTGATTCTTTTTTTTTTTTCCCAGCACACAAACAAGCTCTAGTATCTCTTATCTTAGAAGGGAGAAAGACCTCCCCTCACTCCTTCCCAAATATTTCCATGTGTATCATTATTCTGACCCTCTTTATAAGAAGACTTAAATGGCTCGTTAATGCCATCAAGGACCTCCATTATTGCCAAATCCAACAATCTATTATGGCTGACTGAGGTGACATGCTTAGGCTACTCTCTTCTCTACACTGTGAGACCCATCTCCTCCGCTGGTTCCTTTGGAACCCCAGGGCTCAATCTTGCCCCTTCTCTGTCTACACTCTCTTCCTAAGTAATTTCATCCAGTTCCATGGCTTTAATTACCATCTATATGTCATATTCCTCCCAATCACTAGCTCTGAATGTTCTTATATCCACCCGCCTCCTCAAACATTCCCTGGACCAAAACCAAACTCCTGATCTTCCTCCCAAACTTGCTTTCCTACACTCTTCCACACATAAATAAATAAATAAATAAACCTATCTTACCAATTGCTTGGATTAAAAAACCAGCAGTCTTTTCCCTTATACTCTACATCAAACCCATCAGCAAATTTGTCCCCTCTACCTTCAAAACGTATCTGGAATTGAAGCACTAATCACCTTTTTCTTTGATCCAAGCCTCTACCACCATTCCAACCTCCCAATCTCTCTGCTTCTGCCCCAGGAACCCCATCCTTTTTTCAATACAGCAGATTCTTCAAATGAGACTGCATTGTTCCTCTGCCCCCAAAGCAAAATTCTTCAAATCAGATTGCATCATTCCTTTGCCCCCAAACCTTCCCATTTCATACTCATTCAGAGTCTGAGCTCCTTCCACAGGCTGCAAGCCCTCTGGAACCCAAGCTCCATGGAAACTAGATCGAGGGACCTCTCCCCACCCTTCTCCATCTGCATGAGCCACACTGGCTTCCTGCTATTCTCTAACATCCAGATAAGCTCCATCTCAAGGTCCTTCCACCTGTATTCCGTACCTAAAACACTCTTTACCTCATTTCCTCTAGTTCTTTGCAAAATGTCTTCTTCATTAGGCATTCTCTATGTACCCAATTAAAAAACACAGTTCCTCTCCACCAGCACTTTCTATATGCCCTTATTATGCTGTATTTTTCATCAAAGCTGTAACAATCATCTGACATGCCATCTACTTTACTTACTTATTGTCCATCTACCAAGGTAAGTGCAAAGAAAGGGGCTTTTGTCTGTTTTGTTCACCACTGAATTTCCAGCACCTGAGAACCCCGTGTCTGACCTGATACATAACAGGCACTCAATACGTACTTGTTAAAATGATGTACCTGTAACACAATACTGCCAAAACAGACTCCTCCACATCTCTAAAAATGGCATTCACCTGCCTAACCATTCTGAAACATCCATTCCTACCCCTCACAGTCCACTTCTCACGGTGGCAGAATTGGCTTTTAAAATAATCAAATCAGGAGATTTCTTCACCCAGCTTCCCATCGTAAAGAAAAAAAAAAAAAAAAGATCAAACTTCTTATTTCAATGTATTTCACACACCCTTCACCTACTAGATCCAGCTCCACTGGATAGTTCCTTTAGTTCTTTAAGCCAAACTGGGTCCTGTCAGAAGGCCTTTGCGCTGTCTGGAATGTTCATTTCCCATCTTCGCACGGTAGGGCTTTCTTGCCGTTTAGAGGTCGGTTTAAATGTCACCTCCTCAGAAAGGTTTTTCCTCTACCCAAGCACTATCCTTTCATCCTTTTAAAATGTCAACACAGCACTGATTACACGCAGACTTTTTTTTTCATTGCCTTTGTCCCTCCACCTGGAATCTGAGCTCCCTAAGAGCAGGGAACCCTCGTCAGACCGGCCGGCTGCAACCTCCGTACCCAGTGCAGTGGGTGCCCCACAGCACACAGTAGGCGCTCAATAAGTATCAAACAAATGCATTTCCTCGGGGCTCCCTCCGGTCGCACCCGTAGGCACTGCCTCCCCCGCCCCTTCCCTGGATGCGGCCCTGGCAGTGAGAGGGCGAGCATCTCTACCGCCCCGCGCGCGGCCCTCCGCATCCCGCCTACCTGTCGGCCAACTCCAGCACCTCGTGCACGCTGCCCGTGCTGACGCGGATGCGCCCAGTGTACATGTATTCGATAACGGCTTCCACGGTGTCGGGCTCGGGCCCAGGCTCGGAGCTCCACTTGCGCATCTCCACCCGGCCCGAGCGGGACTCCGAGAACTGGCCCGACAGTAGGGGCGTGAAGTACTCGGTGGCGGCGGCCAGCACCGAGCGGTGGGCCCGGAACTCGCGGCCTCCCGCGCCGCCGAAGCACAAGGTAATGTCGCAGAAGAGGCCCTGGCGCCTCTGCTCGTTCTGCCTCCAAGACAGCTCCGAGCAGTGAGAGCTGCACTCGAAATCCTCGGCCTCGGGGCCCGGATCGCCCCCGCTCGCCTCCATTGCAGATATGCCGGGCCCAGACCCGAAATCCACCGTGCCGCTGCCTCGGACTTCGGCGGCCAGCCCTGCCGAACCGGCGGCGGCCGTCTCCATGCTCTCCATCTCCAGCACCTGAAGAGATGCTGCCGCTGCCGCCGCCGCCGCCGCAGCCACCGCCGCTGCCGCCATCTTGACGCCGCCGCGCCCGACCTCCGCAGTCTCGGAACGATCCAGCCGTTCTGGTGCGACACAGAGGGATTCTGGGAATAAATAGTGGGCGCGGGGCGGAGCCGGGCGCCGCTGGTGTGCGCACGCGCAGTCGTGCCCGCCAGGAGCCGTCCCACCTTGGAGAGAGCTCAACGGTGCTGCTCCGCTAGACCTCCCACAGCTGAGTCTCCGTGGGAGAATGGCTTGACTCCTGCCCTTTAGAGTGGCATGCTCTTCGTGGTCATTATGTACCAAAAGCCACCCCGGACCATCAACCCATGGTTGGTGTCTCGGGTGGCAATAGTGGACTTGTACTTAAAGATTTAAAATAATTTGGAGTAAACATTAAAAAAAGAGGAAAGATTTGAGACGGAGACCCAGTTTAAGCAGAGAGGGTGAGCAAGTTACTTAGTATCTCTGAACCAATTTATCTTCTAAAAATGGGATAGTGTCTATGTTGGGAGATGGCTGTGAGGATTAAATGAGATTGTGTTTTGCGTGGTGCTTGCCCCCTAGTTATTGTTGCATACATACTTGTGGAAAAGATGAATAGAAGCCACTTTGGGGGTTTAAGCAAGGGAGTGGCTCAGATGAGTGTTTTAAAATATCACTGGTGGCTCTAGAAATAATGAAAAGTGGCACTAGGGACACTAGTTAGACCAGATATGGATGGATCAGAAGGATGATGAAAGGATAAACCCATAGGAGGCCGCAACCAGAGAGAAGTGGAGGAGAGGATGACTCTTTGGCTTGAGAATCTGGGAAGAGCTTTGGTTCCTCTTCACTGAGAAAGGGAGAGGTACAGATTTAGGGGATTTTGTTTGTTTTTAAATTTTATCTGTTCAATTTTTTTTTTTTTTAAGTAATCTCTACACCTAAGGTGAAGCTCAAACTCACAACCCTGAGATCGAGTTGCATGCTCCACTGACTGAGCCAGCCAGGAACCTCCCTAGGGGGTTTTCTTTGAAGCTAACGTTTTGATTAGTTGTTTCTCTGTGTGTGTGTGTGTGTGTGTGTGTGTGTGTGTGTGTGGTGTGCATAAAGAGGTGGATGAACATTTTAAAAAATGACATGTGGTAAAACTCTGTATAGTTCAAAGGAATACAGAGGAAAGGATATGGAGGACATGAGACAGTAGTGTGTCTTCATTGTTACTGGATAGTTTATTGAAACCAAACTGATAATACAGAGAAGAGACAGAGGTGGCAGCTGCCAGAATCTTGGTGGATTACAGATGCAAACGGGCTGGAGACCAATCCTTGAACCCACACTTCAGTAACAGACCAATAAAACAACTGCATAAATACAGAGAACGAAAGACACGAGACATTTCACAGCTTTTCGCTTTGCATTTCTGTTTTAAACATATGTATGTTACAACTTTACATTTTAAATTACCACTCCACGTATTTTGTGACAATGGCTAAGGATGCAATGGTCCCATCCCTGACATAAGCAGAGTTTGGTCTGCAATGTACATTTCAGCGAGATACCAAACCAACCCTTAACACACAAAAAGATCTTTAAAAATCAGATTAACACAATGCTCTTCGGGTTATATGAGGAAGAAAGGGAGGTGGAAAAATAAGACATTAGGGATGCTTTCAATTGAGTGTCTTGAGGTCTTAAAAGTTTCATTCCCTTCCTCCGAGGGGGGAGAAAATTTTTTTTTTAGCTGATGGAAAAAAGAAAGCAAACATCATAACACCTTACAATGAGGAAAAACGCTATCCTTACACAGTGCTTAGATGCTTCCATGTAATAAATACAGCAGGTAGCAGAGCAAATGTCACAATTTATTGGCTTGGTTTTTATTTCTATGCTTATAAAAAAAAATACTAAGCTTCTTTGTGTGGATTGAACAGTGTTAGCCTGTGGCTGTCTTCGGTGCCTGGACACCATGGCTGTTTACATTCCAGGCCCATCCTAGAGCAAGCTCCCGTGCCAGCTGTCTGCACGGTGTTTGTTGCCCAGAGGAAGAGTTCTTGTCTTCACTTTACTGCAACAGGGTTCCTGGCTCATTACATGCTCATGTGTTCCGGAAGAACATATGAAATATCATCCCATGGGTGACGGTACAGCCCCTGCTTCAGCCTCTTCTGATCGAGATAGTGTCCTGAAACATGGAGCAAAGGCATCTTTTGATTAAGAGTTGCTGAGTCTGTTAAAAGTTTGGCGATAGGGAGATGATAAGGACAAGAAATCTTTTTAATACAGAAAAAAAAAAAATGAAGTAAATCGAGATCCACTGCATAAGTGGATGGCAGCCTGGGTAAAAGGCAACTAACTTTTAGATTTCATTCTGTTTTCCTGGGCTAGCAGTCAGTCATTTCCAAGAACAAAGGAACAAAGATAAAGGGGGAAGTTAAAATAAGAAAGGAAGGATTAGGACCAATGATGAAGATAATGTGACACATAGAAACTTGCCACAGAGGTTAAGTGTTATAGCTGAAACCAAACCAAACTGAATTCTTCTTCTTCTTTTTTAAAATATTTTATTTATTTGAGAGAGAGCACGTGCGCGCACACAAAAGCACGAATGATGAGGTGGGGGAGAGGGAGAGGGAGAAGCAGACTTTGTGTTGAGTGGGAAGCCCGACACAGGCCTGGATCCCAAGGACCCTGGGATCATGACCTGAGCTGAAGGCAGACGCTTAACCCACTGAGCCACCCAGGCACCCCCAAACTGAATTCTTTTTTTTAAATTTTTTTTTTAAGATTTTATTTATTTATTTGACAGAGAGAGATCACAAGTAGGCAGAGAGGTAGGCAGAGAGAGGGGAGGGGGGAAGCAGGCTCCCTGCCAAGCAGAGAGCCCGATGCGGGGCTTGATCCCAGGACCCTGAGATCATGACCTGAGCCGAAGGCAAAGGCTTTAACCCACTGAGCCACCCAGGCGCCCCTCCAAACTGAATTCTTAATAATAGCAACAACTACCAACTCACCAATGAAGCCCATACTCCTTCCCAGCACAAAGATGCCATTGAGAGCTCCAATGTCAATATATTCATCAGCTTCCTCCCTGCAACACACAATCAACCTGTGGTTTTATTTTTTTTAAAAATATTTTATTTATTTATTTGACAGAGAGAGATCACAAGTAGGCAGAGAGGCAGGCAGAGAGACGGGGAAGCAGGCTCCCTGCTGAGCAGAGAGCCCAATGCTGCGGGGCTCGATCCCAGGAACCTGAGATCATGACCTGAGCCAAAGGCAGAGGCTTTAACCCACTGAGCCACTCGGGTGCCCCTCAACCTGTGGTTTTAAAACGGCTCATGTAACCATCCTCCTCCCCACAGACAGAACAACTTCTGCCCTAGAACGAGAAGCTAGCTCTCTTTGGTTTCCAAGCAGAGAAAGGGTGCTCTGGGTGGTAAGAGTAGAGATTTTTGTTTTCCTTATACCTCTCCATATTTTCTAAATCCTCTGTAATGAGCATGCACTGCTTTTAGAACTGGAAGGAAACAAGCATCAATAATTGCTAAGAAGAAAATGGCTGCAGAGCTCACCGGGTAAAGGATCCACAGTTTCTAAGCATGTCTACAAATGCAACGCCAATGAAACCATCTACGTTCAGGATAAGATTTGGTTTCTGGGAAGGCAAAAAATTCAAAGCACTTATCAGTATTTCTCATTTTTTTTGTCATTTTCAACAATTACTACTACAACAAGTACTACTACTAATCTAACTATAGATCCTGACCACAATTTACAAACCTCCCCCCAAAACATCCCAGTTGATTAGGAAAGGAAGTGTCAGTTTACCTCCCAACGTCTAGCAGAGGACCCAACACCTAACTGACATGGGATACGTATCTGTTGAACTTAGCAGTGCAACAGAAAAAGAATTTCCCTGAAAAACAGGCTTTATTCCTGGCTGCACAATCAAAATGTAGGCTGGCTCTTGTTTTCCCCCAAGGAATGCACCCACAAGCTAGGATTAAGGAATTAGGGACATCTTCTCTTTTACCTTTGAGGTGGTAATCTTCTCGACTTCCAGCGCGTAGTCAAGCAGAGGGGTGGCAGGGAAGTTCTGTTTGACGTAATCCTTGAGGATCTGCACTCGCATGTCTGGGTTGTTGATCTAGAAAGTGACCCAAAGTTACAGAGGAACCTACCCTAACACCGCTATTAAGAGATACGCCTGTGCTCCTGCCCCAGACGGATACAAATGCCTGCATCATAACCGGGAGGTGTGTTTCAGGGACGGATTCCATGTGGCACCAGGGACGACACTGCTGTGGGGCTTCAGGTTTTTAAAGTCTATTATGTCACCAACAAGGAACGGAGACCTGGAGATGTTAACTGCGTTCGCCACTGGCCACGGCCTCGGTTTAAGCAGCAGGGGGCCAGGGCTCATCTACTCTGTGACCGAAAGTCTTAGGTTCTGGCCACTAACCACGCTGCCCACCAGTCAGGAGCCTCATCTGGCTGTGACAAAGTTCAGCAGACTTCTTCATTTTTCCACTGGCAAGCACTTATCGGTGTGGGGCCACGGAGCACCCCTGCAATTTTAAGGAAAGCCCTGGACCTGCCATGCATGAGGCTGCACCATCTGCTAAGAGACCCAGGCTAAGCGATAATCGGTCAGCATTCAGGCACCAGCTGACTCCCAATATTACAGTGACCTCGGCCACCCCCGGCTCCCATGCACAGGGCGCCGCTCCAGTCCACATCGCAGGGCCCCTTTCGGAGACAGTCACACCCGTGCTGCCACACTCAGGCTTTTGGGTCCCTCCCTTTCTGGAACCCATACTGACCTAGCACGTCTCTGTGCGAAGGGAGGAGGTCACTGTGGCTGCAAAGCCTGGGTGGAATGTTCCTCAGAACGGAACACTGCCCCTTATTCTAATGCAAAGCTATTTAAGGGCATTCTGTGTTATAATGGAGAAACAGCTGCCTTATCTTTGACATCTGTCAACACAGCCAAAGCTTTGCACATTAAGAGTCAGGAGCCTGGGTGATCCCAGCTAGAACAATGCTGTCTCGTCACCGTCCACCTGTCCACCTGCAGGTCGGTCTTTAAGAAGAGTCACAACTGGAGCACCTGGGTGGCTCAGTCGTTAAGCGGCTGCCTTCGGCTCAGGTCATGATCCCAGGGTCCTGGGATCGAGCCCCGCATCGGGCTCCCTGCTCAACGGGAAGCCTGCTTCTCCCGCTACCGTTCCCTCTGCCTGTGTTCCCTCTCTCGCTATGTTTCTATCAAATAAATACAATCTTAAAAAAAAAAAAAAAAAGAAGAGTCACAACTTACTGATTTCACTCGGTGACCAATGCCCATGATCAGCTTTCCTTCCTTCTTCATCTTGTTCACAAACTCCATGGGGATAATACCACTGTCAAAGGCTTTGCTGAACATCTTGGCAGCGGCATCCAGGGCACCCCCAAACCGGTCCCCCTGTAGGACAAGCAAGCCCACGTTGCCCTGAGCTGGAAGAGTCTCCTTCAGCGTCGCAGACCGATCTGGCATATGCCCCAAACTGCCCTGCCATGTGGTTTTACACTCCAAGTCTCCTTCTAGGACCCCACGGCAGCCAAGCGCATGTTGCCAAAGCAACGTGTCCCCTGCAGTTCTCACCTCCCAGGATGCCAGTACTCACAATAGTGAGCAGCCCCGAGGTGAGGCTGGAAACCAGGTCCTTCCCAGCCCGAGCACAGATGATGGTGTTGTGAGCCCCAGACACGGCTGGCCCGTGATCTGCCGTCACCATCAGGCACATCTCAACGAACTGGCAGGCATACTTGGGCAACCTAGAGGGGGAGAACAGGGGCACTAAGAGGAGGGTCAGAACAGAGGTGAGTAGCTGAGCAGGAGCTACACTGACCTGGAGAACCAAGCTCCTACTTGCTCCCATCCTCCCTCAGTAAGTCACTCATGTTCAAGAAGGGTAGCAACTTCCCAACCCACATCTAATACTATATCAAGCAATCCCACGGCAAAGCCTCCAGATTCTTGAGCAGCTCCTAACTTTCTGATTAAAAAAAAACCTTTAAGGAGCGCCTGGGTGGCTCAGTGGGTTAAAGCCTCTGCCTTCGGCTCAGGTCATGATCTCAGGGTCCTGGGATCGAGCTCCACATAGGGATCTCTGCTCAGCAGGGAGCCTGCTTCCCCCTCTCTCTCTGCCTGCCTCTCTGCCTACTTGTGATCTCTCTCTCTGTCAAATAAATAAATAAAATCTTTAAAAAAAAAAAAAAAAAAAAAAAACCCTTTAAAAGCAGTATTTGTTAATTCATTTGAGAGAGAGGGCCAAGCAAAAGCATGAGTAGCGGGGAGGGACAGAGGGAGAGGGAGAAGCAGACTCCCTGCTGAACAGGGAGCCCAACACCAGTCTCAATCCCAGGACCCCAGGACCCCAGGATCATGACCAGAGCTGAAGGCAGAGGCTTAACCAACTGAACCACCCAGGTGCCCGACAAATAATGGTTTTTATTTTATTTATTTTATTTTATTTTATTTTATTTTATTTAAAGGTTTTATTTATTTGAGAGAGAGAGCACAAGCAGGCAGAAGCAGGCACAGAGAGAAGGAGAAGCAGGCTCCCTGCTGAGCAGAGAGCCCAACGTGGGACTCGATCCCAGGACCCTGAGATAGTGACCTGAGCCGAAAGCAGAGGCCTTAACCCACTGAGCCACATAGGCGCCCCCAAATACTGCTTTTATTTTTTTTTATTTTTTTTAAAAGATTTTATTTATTTATTTGAGAGAGAGAGAACATGAGAGGGGAGAAGGTCAGAGGGAGAAGCAGACTCCTCGCAGAGCTGGGAGCCCGATATGGGACTCGATCCAGGGACTCCGGGATCATGACCCGAGCCAAAGGCAGCCGCTCAACCAAGTGAGCCACCCAGGTGCCCCCCAAATACTGCTTTTAAAACAGAGTTAGGCACCACAGTCTGAAAATCTCTTCTTTAGGCAATGGCTTTCAGCACTGAGTTGCTATAAGAGAATGTAACCTGTATTTGTGGCTTCCCTCTATATGCCAGAGTCAGAAGTGAGACTCCTATCCCCTTCCCAGTGTAGGAGGTCCCAGGTCTGCAGGGTTCAACCCCCCCAGCTGATGACTGGGAATGCAGTCTGGAGATGGGGGGTTGCAAGAGCAGACCGGGAAACCTGCTCAGGTGTTACAACCTGTGAATTCATCCCAGGAAGGACCTAAAGCAGAACCAAGATTCATCTCCGTAGCTCAGGGCATGACACAAACCAAGACTTTGACCTCGCCTTCTGCCCCTGCCACCCCAAACCCAAACTCTGTGAATCAGGTACTCACAGCCCCTTACCCCATTGTCGGGCCCAGGGGAGGGCTAAGTTTGGGAGCTGCAGAGAAACCAATTTTTTCTAACACTCAGGCTGACAAGAGAGGCCCCAGTACAAGGTACTTCATGCCTGTTTAGCAACTCCACCAGGCCTGCACTCTTTGAGCTACCAGACCCATCGGGACCTTTCTCTAAAGAGGCCTATATTTACTCTGTCTCATTTCTTTAAGAGCACCAAGGACAGGGGCTGATCCAAGATCCCTGATGAGGTCATTGCTTTCTACTTAGTTGACACTGGCTTTTCTGTCCTTGGAAGACCTAGGAACAGCTGGTATCTCTTTCCTCTGGCCTCGCAATTGATCTGTGGCCATAAAGATTGATCCTGGACATATTCCCCAAGGCTGCCCACCCCCCACTCCCTGGTCAGAGGAAAATCCTTAATTCGGTCACAGATGGTGGGCTCCCATCATCTTTTGCCCTGTACACCTCACCTTCTCTGGAACCACAGGAGGCCAAGGACCCCGCCAATGCCCATCTCTTCCTTGAAGACCTCAGTGATGGGCATGCCTGCGTAGATGAGCTCCTGTCCTCGCTCGTCACAGATGCTGGTCATGAATGAGGCAGGTTTGCGGATCAAGCCCAGCTCCTGAGCAGAGACGGGGGGAGGAAAAAGGGGAACAGTGCAATATGACCACAGAACCCGTGTCTCAGGTAGGTCTTAAATTCTGACTGCCAAGTACCAACCCTCAGACCAACTCATCCCAAGAAAGAAATACAAAAGCCCTGTTATTATCTGGTTTTGGTTGTAGAAAATAGCACCATGCCCACGGCACCCGCGGCTCCCATCCACAGGTTCGTTTTCACCCCACAAATGTGTAAAGAGAGGGAACGAAGCTCAGAAAGCAACCCAAGGTCACCCGGATAAGCAATGAAGGACTCTAAAGAGAAATGTTTCTAATACTCCACATTCAGCTGCCAACCCCCCACCAAAATGGGAGGAGGCACGTGGCTGTGGAAAAAAGGGATCCCCTCAAGCTGTCCTTCACCCAGGGAAAGGGGCTGGGTTGAACTCCTAGCTTCCAGAGCTGGGGCACAATGGGGGCATCGTTGCCAACTCTGCTTAAGCCCATTTCTCCAATTATCCCCTATCGATTTTAAGATTAAAAACAAAATTTTTTTTTGTTTTGGAATTTTTAAATAATAAATGTGTGTTCCGAGCCTGGAGCGCACACTCTGCAATCTCAGTACTAACCACTGTGCAGAAGGGCCCTATCGATTTTAATTTAAAAACGCCTTTCTGCCTTAATGTTTGTCAGTTTAATGGATATCTATCTGGCCTTTCTTTCTCTACTTTTATTTACATACAAAGACACACGGAGAATACAAAACCCTGTTTTGTATATATTATCCTATTTATTCAATGAAATTGAGCTCCATAAATATTGGCACATACATAGATCTAGTTCGTTCTTTTTTTCTTTTTTTAAAGATTTTATTTATTTATTTATTTGTTTGTTTATTTGTTTGTTTGTTTGACAGAGAGAGAGAGAGAGCACAAGTAGGCAGAGTGGTCGACAGAGGGAAAGGGAGAAGCAGGCTATCTGCTGAGCCGGGAGCCTGATGTGGGGCTCGATCCCAGGACCTTGGGATCATGACCTGAGCTGAAGGCAGCTGCTTAACCGACTGAGCCACCCAGGTGCTCTAACTGGAAAAATCTTGAACACATTTGTGTGAAGGCATAAGCATTTCCCTGAGGTAGCTTTCTAGATATGGAATCGCTATGCCATCAGGTGTGAGCACTCTTTGTTTTTGTTGTTTTGATAGTAATCTCCACACCCAAAGTGGGGCTTGAACTCATGACTTTAAGATCAAGAGTCACACGCTCTTCTGACTGAGTCAGCCAGATGCCCCAGGGGTGAGCACTCTTTCATTTATTTATTTTTTAAAGTTTTATTTGTTTTTAATTTGAGAGAGAGCAAGTGCACAAGCAGGGGGGAGGGGCAGAGGGAGAGGGAGAAGGGGGCTGTGGGGCTCCATCCTGGAACCCCAGGATCATGACCTGAGCTGAAGGCAAATGCTTAACCGACCAATCCAGCCAGTAGCCCCAAAGGTGAGTACTTTTAAATCTGATATTACCCAACTGCCTTTCAGAAAGGTTGTGCCCGGCTCTAGTCCCACCACTAACAGATAAATGCACCAGTCTCCCTACACTCACACAGACACAACATATTATCAAAGAATTTTTTTTCTTTGTTGACCCAAAAGGGGAAAATTGGTATCACAGTTTTTGCTTTGGTTCCTTTTTATAATGAGTGAGGTTGAAAAAATATAATTTATATGAGTATAATTTATATTTAAAAAATATAATTTCTATTGTATCATTTATATAATATATAATATATACAATGTAATAATATAACATGTATAGAAATATAATTTATAATGAGTGAGGTTGAAAAAGATTTAATTTTTCATGTTGAAAGGCCATTTGCTACCCATTTTTCCTAGTGGTCTTTTAAAAACTGATTTCAGAGAGTTCTTGTGTCTTAAGAACATTAGCTTTCATCTCTGAGGCTTAGACAAGCAGGCAGAGGGGACTCTGCTTCACTCTAATGCCCCTGTGAGCAAGTGCAAACAACTCTAGGGGACGGTGTCTGTTTTCAGCCCCCGTTTCCAGGCCAGGCCACGTGGCTGGTGGGAGAGACACACTGCCCTCGCCCTCTTGCGCCCTGAATTTGTTTTCCCCATTGGCCGGAAGGGGCTAGCTCACAAGCTCCAGCACACGAGGGGCTGGAATCCAAGAGTAACAGTCAAGGTTTCTTCCGATGCCCTTGGAGTAGAGCTGCCCTCAGGGACAGGGTCTGAAGGCCAGAGCAGTGATCTACAGGGTTGCCCTAACTAGCGGGACAGGCCTGGTTTCCAGGGATTCAAGCCAAGCCAACTCAAAACCCACCCCGTCGCCCCCCAGTCTGCCTCGCCCACACGTAGAGGCATCGGCAGCACCTACCCTGGCCCAGGAGTAGTCCATTGGCACGGTTGGAGGCGGCACCTCCTGGGCAGGGACAATGACTCCTCTGGCCACAAGATCTTCATACACAGACCTAGGAGGCGGGGGAAGGGGAGGAAAGAAGACAGCCATGTGGATTTTGTGCTTCTGGGTGCTTCTAAGCCATCCCCGGAATGCTCCTCCACCAAACCCCAAAACTCTAGGTTTTCTAGCTCTGCACTCCCCCCTTCCTGTCAATGCCTTACAGCAGGGGATGCCTTACCCCAGCTGGACTCCTGAGAACCGAAGGAAAACCGGTTCTGGCCAAGACCCACCCACTAACCCCACAGGGCTTTACAGAAGGCTGAATCTGGAGGCTAAGAAAGGACAGAGGGGAGGAATGAGAAGACACAACGGATTATGCGATAACAGTTGATCAATCAACGAGAGGTGACACCTTCTAACAGTTTCTATGCTCGTTTCTTATTACTGAACACCCAAGCAGGTAGGCTCAGAAATCAAACATGATTTAACACCAGTCTGAATGGCCTGGAACTGCCATGTCTACAAACAAAACAAAAACTGAAAAGAAAGAAAAGATCTTAGACCATCTGTACAGTTGCACCCGTCACCTAAAAGGGACCAGGAATTTCAGACACTTCTATGTCACAGACGCTGCAATCCTCGAGGGGGATTTGGAAAGGGAGTGGGAGGCTGGCGTCCTCCCCACGGTCCACTTACTGGATGATTTCTCCAAGTTCGTCGAAGCTCGGGGGCACAAACACTCCTGCCTCCTTCAAAGCCTGGTTCTTGGCTACTGCAGTTTCCGAAGCCTGGTTGGCACAAGCGCCGGCGTGGCCAAACTGTACCTGGAAGGCCAAGGGGACAGGCTTTACCGGGCTTGTTAAACTCCGGCAGGAGAGAACAAAAAGGGTTCCTGGGATCATCGGTGCCCATTACAGGCCGCACCATGCTCGACGCTCCACGTGGATCACTTCATGCAAGCCTCACACAGCCTCGCTCAATAGGTATGCCAAAGGACTCTCAACTTCTAGAAGAGACCAAAGCCCCGAAGCTTGCCGCCGGAGGTCACACAGCCGCTGTCCGTGGGAGCCAGGACACAACGCCTGGTGGCCCAGCTCCCTGCGGCAGCTGGCAGGGGTGGGGGTAGGGGTGCGGGCAGGGGCGGGATGGAGAACAGCAGGTAGCTGTGAGCCACTGTGAGAAGTGAAATGACCCGCTGGCAACCTTAGGCTGAGCTGACCTCACAGAGGGGATCTGATTGCCCTGCACATGCTTTTTATAAAATAGGTTCAATATTAAAACAAAACAAAAACTCATGTAAAAGTATAAATTCCTACCTTTTTCTTTTATTTATTAAAGATTTACCTATTTTAAAAAAGTATTTGTTAATCTGAGAGAGAGAGAGACAGAGAGACCAGCAGGGGGAGGGGTAGAGGGACAGGAGAGAGAGAGAATCTCAAGCAGACTCTCTGCTGCTGAGTGTGGAGCCCAACTCTGGGCTCAATCCCACGACCATGAGATCATGACCTGAGCTGAAACCAAGAGGAGATGCCTAATGGACTGAGCCACCCGGGCACCCTTTCCAGCTTCTTTTTAAAAAGTCAGATTGTGGGGGTACCTGGGTGGCTCAGTGGGTTAAAGCCTCTGCCTTTGGTTCAGGTCATGATCTCAGGGTCCTGGGATTGAGCCCCGCATCGGGCTCTCTGCTCAGTGGGGAGTCTGCTTCCCCCTCTCTCTCTGCCTGCCTCTCTGCCTACTTGTGATCTCTCTCTCTCTGTCAAATAAATAAAAATCTTAAAAAAAAAAAAAAGATTGTGGGGGCACCCGGGTGGCTCAGTGAGTCAGACGTCCGACTCCTAGTTTCGGCTTGAGATTCTCTCTCTCCCTGTCCGCCCCACCCCCAGAAAAGTAAATAAATCTTAATAAAAATAAAAAAAAGAAAAAGTCAGATTGTCCATAGGTCCCTATTCCCACAGGGCAACAATCACCTGGAGCCGACAAGCACCTGCCCCCTCCCACCTCAGCATGCAGTAAGATGAACTCTAAATCCAAGGGCACAGGGGTGACAAGCTACAGGAGGGAGCACCAGGGAAGAGAAAACCCATGCGGAAAGCCACAGGGTAACTATGTCTTTGACCACCCAGTGGGGAGAATGAGGTTAACCATATGAGATGTGGTATAAAACCCCGGTCAGGGCAGGGTGAGGTGAGTAATGACAATAACACCTAACCTGTTTGAGTAACACTACATCCGGGCACTTTCCTGTGCACCTGACTCCCTTTATCTTTCAGTAGCTGTGGTTGCTTCCAGTAAGAAAGAAAACAGAATGCCGCAGGGGTGATGTAATTTGCCCAAGGCCACACAGGTAGGATGCGGTAGCATCCGAACCCAGGCAGTGTGGCCTCTCCCAGGGTTCCTACCCACCACATAGAACCAAAGGGGCCTCAAGTGTCTAAAAGGTCAGGAACCGCTGCTCTGTTAGTGATGCTCGAAAACACATGCTTTCAAGAGCAGGCTCCCAGTGTGTTCTTTATAGGACCGAATCTGCACAGATGGATGGGGTGGGAAGGAAAAGGGAGTCAGAATTCAAATTCATGGAAAATGCTGGGTTTGAGGCAGTCAAACAAGTTTCTTTAACTCTTGAGTCCTCAAAACTAAAACCAAAAAAAAATCTAAAGATTTTACTTATTTGAGAGAGAGAGAGAGAGAGAGAGAGAGAGAGGAGGAGGAGCAGAGAGGGACAAGCAGAGTCTGTGCTGAGTAGTGTAGAGCCCGACACAGGACTCGATCCCATGACCCTGAGATCATGACCTGAGCTGAAATCAAGAGTCAGATGCTTAACTGATTGAGCCACCCAGGCGCCCGCCCCCCCCGCAAACCAACATTTTTAAAAGGGAGATTATGATCCAAGTTCATAATTACAGAAGCTCCCCTTTCTGTTTGTTTTGGTTTGTTTTTGTTCTGTTTTGAGGTCCGGCGCTACAGGACCAGTGTTTTGTGGAACAGAGTTTGGAAAAATGCCCCCTCACAAATACTTCTGGTCTCCACTCCCATTGCTGGGTTCCTAGTTCTGTTTTCCTGAGGAGCTCTCTCTACTGGTCGACAGGTGGAGAACTTCTCACATATCTATCTTATCTCCTCTATAGGGCAGAGATTTCTGCAAGGTCATGTGACCTAATTAAGAAATCAAAAATCCCTCATTAGCTGGGCAGTCATCCACTACATTTGTGTCTGCCTGAAATTTCGTGATGTTTTAAAAAATTAATTGAAAGACAAAAACAAAACACCTTGAGGACCCGTCCCATCTCTGGGGTGACAACGGGCACCCAGCCAGAAACGGGAGTGAGGTCCTTGCCCTGCTGGGAGGTGTCCTCAGCATTGCAAGGGTTGGGAGGTGGAGGGCTAGTAATGCAGAGCTAGTTAAGAGAAACAATGCAGGCTCCCAGGAGGGAGGCATTATTTTTGGCTGCTGAGCAGTCAAGAAGAAAGAGAATCAAGAAGAAAGAGAATCAGGAAAGAGTCATGGAATAGGTGAACTGGAGAATGGCAAGGAGCATTTGCTAAGACTATCGGTGCCAGACCTTTTCCATCACTTTCTTATGTGAGCCCCACAACAATCCTCAGTCATCCCCATTTTACAGCCCAGGAAGCTGAGGCACAGAGAGGCCAAATGACTTGCCCTGGTCACACAGATCCACCAAGACCTGATCCTAGCCTGTGAGATTAGAGCTCACGCCTGAGGGATGGGTGCAATTCCATAACCTGCTCCTCTCCTTTTACTTACTTGGAAAAAAAAAAAAAAATACGTATAGAGTTAATACACAAAATCACATTATAAGCATTTACTGCAGCCTGTGTCTTTGATCTAATATAACTTAAACTCTTAAATGAAGAACGAGCTCTCGTTCTTCTCCTGCCTGCTGGGTTTTCTATTGTATGGCTGTGTCGTGATGACTTCTCGCCTTCTGACCCGCATAACTGATTAATGCCACTACAACGTCGCAAGCATCCTTGCACACACACATTCTGAAGTATTTTTGCGCATAGACCCCTTCAAGTAAATCTGTAGAAATGCTGGGTTCAAGGAGGGGGCATTTTATGACTGCACAAATACAGCCACTGTGAGGGGGGTAGGAATCTCAGCGGGCAAGGCAAGCACTGCAGGGAGAAAGAATGGGGTGACGGGCTTACTGGCAGGAAGGGGGGAGCGTTCAGCGAAGGGATTAGCACAGTAGCAGGAAGCCTCACAGCCTAGTCTCGTGCTCATCCATACACAGATCACACGCTGCCGTACAAGGCCCGGCTATGGGTCACTGATCGGTGACAAGTCTTTGCTGCCCTGGTTTCGTCACCACAGATGGGCCATCTCCAAGACAGAGAGAGGGTCCTCTAAGCTGGAGTCCCGGGGCTGCGGTCTGGCGGGCCATACCCAGCAGGAGCAGACGACTCGGAGACTCGGAGAGTCTGCACCGGCAGCCCGTCCCCACTGCACTCACCATAGGCCTCCGGGCACTTCCACGTCCACATCCGGAACAAACCCAGCTTTCTTTCTCTGTGTCCTCTCCCTTCTCCGCGCCCTTTCGCTTAGCAAACCCCTTCTCAGCCCTTAGATGCAGCACAAGCCTCGCCTTCCCTGTGGGGCCATCTCAGCTCCTCCGGACAGAAGTGCAGCAGCTCCAAGCAGGGACTAGCCTTGTGCTGGCCTGTGCCTGCTGATGACCGCCCCCCACCGTCCAGTGGACTCAACCTCCTAGAAAGCGGGTCCCGGCTGGACCTCACAGGAACCCAGCAAGTAATAAACGTTCAATGGAGGAACGAGCTGCTTAACCAGGGGGCCACACAGTTCACCTCGAATGCCCCCCTCGGCCCCCGTGTCTGGGCACGACCCCGGCTGTACCTCAGAGGAGAACATGGTGGCACAGGTCCCGATGCACCAGCAGACCACAGGCTTGGTGATGCGGCCCTCCTTGATGCCCCGGCAGATCTTATATTCCTCAGTGCCCCCTATCTGCCAAGGAACAGGGGACGAGAAAAAGCCCCCAGGTCAGTGGAACCCATCCTGAATCTCTGTGGGCAGCACCGCCAGTGGGAAATCTGCCCCGAGTCAGGCAGGGGTCTGAGACTCCAGGAGTCGTGTGTTACAACTTAGCTAGAAAATGAAGACACATGGGTGTTGGCCAAATAATAGCCTGCAAGACCAAGACTGGATGCAAGGAAGGACTGTAACCGGGGAGCGGGTTCCCTCTGGAGCCCCTAGGACGCCCCCTCCCCCATCAGACCTGCTCAGGGGCACAAGCAAGGAATGGGATTTTAGGATTCTCCCAAACTGAAAAAGTGCACTTCTTCCTCTAGCTGTGCCCTGCCCAAGAGACCAAGGTCAGCCAGAAGCTGCTTCTTTATTGATACTAGACTGTCGTGGGCCACCAAGAAGTTCTTCAGGAACAGACGTGGCCATGTTAATGGGGACAGCCTCTGTGCCCCAGAGTGTAGGGAGCGGGATTACCAGTGACCGGCACATTAAGTCATATGTACCCAAAATGCACGCATTTTTTTTAAAACAGAGATCACACATTAGAGTCAGAAAAATAAAATTAAGGAAACCAAGCCAAACCAAACCAAAACTCACCTCTCCGAGAACCACGATCATTTTTACTCCTGGAGTATCCTGGTAACGTAGCACATGATCCATGAATGTTGAGCCGGGGTATCTGGTGAGAGCAGAGAGAACACGTGGGATCAGGAGACCGGGGGACGGGCAGGTACAGGTGTAGGAAGCCACCGGGAACACGCGAGGGCCCAGAGATGCCTCAGGTGTGTGTGGGGGGGTAACCAATGAAGCACAAGGGAAAGGAAGGAGAGGGGAGGTTTGCTTGCCAGTAAGAGATGCTTATAGAGCACATGTGTGCTGGTTTTAATTTTCTTTTCTTTTTTTTTTTTTTTAAAGACTTTATTTATTTATTTGACAGAGAGAGATCACAAGTAGGTAGAGAGGCAGGCAGAGAGACAGGGAGAGAAAGGAGGAAGCAGGCTCCCCGCTAGCAGAGAGCCCGATGCGGGGCTCGATCCCAGGACCCTGGGATGTGACGTGGGCCAAAGGCAGACGCTTAACGACTGAGCCACCCAGGCGCCCCCCCTGTGTGTTGGTTTTAAAATATGGCTGCAAATTCTTTTAACAAGGCAGAACCTCATGCCTCACTTGCATATGTGTCAGGCTCGACGATTTGTTTCTTTTTTTTTTTTCTTTTTAAGATTTTATTTATTTGACAGTCACCACACACAGTGAGAGAACCTTACTGAAAACATCAGTAGTCCATTAACACGTATTTTGTATGTCATGCACGTTACATACTGTGTTCCCACGCTAAAGTAAGCTAGAGAAAAGAATGTGATTGATGAAGCCATAAGGAAAGGAAAAGACGTTTACAGTACCATAGTGTATTTATTGAAAAAAGTCTGCATGTAAGTGGACCCGTGCAGTTCAAACCGGGGTTGTTCAAGGGTCCCTGTATTTTTTTACTTTCTCCTGCCACAGGAGTTTACAAAAGGATTGTTTAAGGCCAAGATCTTCCCTACAGATCTTCAAGAGCATTATAAACCCCAAGGGGACAGTGTAACTGCCCAGACTTCTACCGAGCTGGAGCCCGTTGTGAGGGAGCACCAGGGATGTCGGTTCCCCAGGCCGTAGCCCCAAAGACCTGGGAGAGAGATCTTCCTCACTCGGGCCATTTGCCACGAGACGGACGCAAGAGCCAGGAGACGGACAAGGTGACTCACTCTCCCAACAGCTTTTGGTTCAGGCAAAGAGCGGTGGGAGTAATAATAAACCACAACACACATTATGGTATTAAGTGGTACGCATTACTCTACAGTAATACTCTACTGATAACCTACTGATTACCATTCCTGCTAACAAAAACAATGAATACGCTATTTGTGAAACAAAAAGAAACAGAGATTTGGTCTCTGTCCCCAGTTCCTGACGCAGAGCTAAAACCCTTGGAACTTCCTAGGTGACAGGAGTGTCTTTTGTTCTCCTGAAGCATCTCTTAGTGGGCGTCTACAGAGCGCCTGGATGGGGGCTGGTCTCTAGAAGGCCAAGCCATGATCAGAGGCTTGGAATTTTCGGCCCTACTCACCATCCTCTGGGGGAGGGGAGAAGGGCTAGAGAGTGAATCAAAAAACCGATCGTGCCTACGTGATGATGTCTCCATAAAAAATCCCTAAGAAAGGGGTTCAGAGAGCTTTTGGGTTGGCCAGCACGCCACGCGCTGGGAGGGTGCCGTGCCCACAGAGGGCACAGAAGCTCTGCGCCTGCCCCCCGGAACCTGCCAGATGTGTTTCTTTCCTCTGGTTGTTCCCGGATTCTGCCAGTCATTCTAGCAAGTTACCAGGCTCAAGAAGGGAGGGGTGGAGACCCTCAACGTGGAGCCAGTCGTTCAGGAGTATCAGAAGCCTGGACTTGCAGTTGGCATCTTGTGAGGCTGAACCCTTCCCCTGGGGGGTCTGGTACGAATGCCAGGTAGGTACTGGCAGAACTGAAATGCATTACAGGACACCCAGCAGAGAACTGGAGAACCGCCTGGCATGGGAAAAAAAAATCCCCACATCTGGCAGCCAGAAGGGTCAGTGAGGTCATGGTAGAGAGTATAGAAACAGTTCCTCCTTTCACCAGGATGGCCTACAGTTAACAGCTGCTGAGTCCGTGCTAAGTGCCAGGCCCTGCATTAGCCACCTTCTAGAAATATTACCCTCACTCAATCCTCACAACAACCCCTTGAGGTGGCTCCTAGGATTTTATCCACTTGATCTGTAAGGACGATGGCGGTCTGCGGAGGGTACGTGACCTGCCCAGGACACCTCCCTGGTCAACAGAGAAACTGGGGATTCGGGCCCCCCTTGCTCGGGTTTCGGAATTAGTCCCAACAACTGCTGTGCTCTGCTGCCTCCCTGTGGCCACAAGTCAGACAACCGAATCATCCCCAAAGCCCAAACACCTTTGAAGAACACCTTTTCCTGTTTTGTTTTGTTTTTTTCTGAGTTCATGCTGATGTCAGTCCTGAGACAGAGTAGAAATGCCCTGTTTTGGGGCACCTGGGTGGCTCAGTGGGTTAAAGCCTTTGCCTTCGGCTCAGGTCATGATCCCAGGGTCCTGGGATGGAGCCCCGCAGCATCAGGCTCTCCGCTCAACGGGGAGCCTGCTTCCCCCTCTCTCTCTGCCTGCCTCTCTACCTACCTGTGATCTCTCTCTCTGTCAAATAAATAAATAAAATCTTAAAAAAAAAAAAAAAAAAAGAAATGCCCTGTTTTATGGACTTCACTCGGCGGTGGCTATTGGACCCAGCGCCCCCCCATTCTCCCAGCCTACCACTCCCCGGTGGGGGAGGCCCGCCTTGGTCCAGCTGATCACCTGTCCCCGCCGATGGCCACGCCCTCATAGACACCATCCGTGGTCCGAGAGATGATGTTGTTGAGCTCGTTGGACATGCCCCCAGAGCGCGAGACATAGGCCACGCTGCCGGGGCGGTACAGCTTGGAGGCCAGAATGTTGTCCAGCATCCCACCTGTATTCCCAATCTTAAAGCACCCGGGCTTGATGCCTCCAACCTGTGAGGGCAGAAACAGCAGTCGGGGAGGGAAGATAAGCTCCTGATGGACCACAGAGCTCAGGGGAATGACAAGGCCAGACACCACCTGTCAAACTGCTCCCCCACAACTGGTTAGGATGGGAAGAAAGTGGTCCAAGAGAGCTAATAACACCTGCACACTAGGTTTCCAGCTTAGGGTAAATCTCTTTCCCTCACGAGCCATCACGCAGAAAAAAAAGAAAACCTTACTTGGAAAACACAGCTTACTACTGCAGATTCAGATATGTATACTCAGGATTAAGTCCCCTCCTTTCCTCTAAAAGGGCAACAGCACCCAGGAAAAGTGTAAAACACAGATGTGCACCTCTGCTCAACATCACCCCTGCCTCAGACATGAAATAAAGGCTCTTTGCTTAATTGAAAAACCTGACCTTCAGACAACTCTTTAATGCAACAACTAAGGAAAACAACAACAAAATATTCCCAGAGCAATTTCTTTCTATGTGAAAACCTTTGGGCAAGAGAAACCTCTAAGTAGATTCCTCTTTGTTTCACTATTAAAGGAATAATCAAAGACTATGGTTGTATGAAAGTGGGCAAACACATGAAAAAATCTTCTAGTTAGCCCCTAAAACTACAAAGGTGATAGGGACTGGCGAGAGAGCCCTTTAAAGTAACTGGATATGAACAGACTTGACTTTCAATGGGTACTCTCTGAATCTCTGCAGCCTAAGAGAGAAACAGAAGAGTCAACAAGTTTGCTTTCTGTGGCCCCAGAACTTCGAAAGATAGCCTTGAACTTAAAGGGCTTTCCAGAAAGGACACTCACAGTGGCAGGTCCAATGATGGTCACTCCCTTCTGGTCCGCCTTCTTGATCAGCTTCCTTGTGAGGGCCTCAGGGATGCCTTCAGCTATGATGGCAATGGTCCGGATCTAAAGGACAGTCCCTTCCTGTTAACTTTGTGCTTCAGATAAAGCAACACGGTGACACCCTTTATAGAATCCACCTACCATGCCCGCTTCCAGGCTCTACGAACAAAGTAATGTTAACAGTATGCAAACCCTTCTTCCCATAGGCCTCTGTACCTAGCCTGACCATTCCAACCCTCTCCTAAAAAGAGAGGTATAGACATACAAAGCCAATCTCCATTGGTTAACACCACAGTAACTCAGTAACCAAGCAGGAGCAAGTGTTTCTGAAAACCCACCACCATCAAAAGTGGCTATACTCTCTCCCATCCAAAAACCCCACAAGACTCAGACCCATCTGCTCCCCACTTGTCCTGGTGCCTATTCATAAAGCAGGGTCCCAGTGTCTACGTCCCAGGGTCAGTATGGGACACAAATGAGCTGCTTCCACACCCAAACAAGAGAGTGGGCTGGGGGAGAAAGCCAGGAAGAGTGGGGGTGGTCAGGAAAGATCAAGAACCATCTCTCTTTGGCTCTAGACCAGGGACCGGCAAATTTTTTCTGGCTTTTTCGGTCACGTGGTCTCTTACAGTAACTACTAAACATTGCCTTTGTAGCATGAAGGCAGCCATGGACAATACGTAAATGAACACAGTACGGCTGTGTTCCAATAAAACTTTATTTATAAAAACAGACAGTGGGTTAGGTTTGACCGTTAGGCTATAGTTTGCTAAACTTTGCTTTAGAATAAAAACGTGGCTCATGTTCAGCAGGTGTGCTTTTGTTTTTGCTTCACTGAGATGGCAAAACAAGTTTACATTTTCCAGTGTTCCACTGAGCGAACCCAGCCTGGGATTGGACAGTAACTCTGAATAGGAAAATCAGTATCTTAATCTTTAAAGACTCATACAAATGAGTAACAAAAAACACAAATTCCTCAACAGGGAAAAAAAAAAGGGAAGGGAGAGCGAATCACAAAATACAAAAGGTCAATAAATGTTTTTAAAAGCTCATCTTAGTTAATAATCAAAGATATGCAGATTAGGGTCTCCTGGCTGGCTCAGCTGGTTAAGCACCTGTCTTTAGCTCAGATCGTGATCCCAAGGTCCTGGGATCGAGCCCTTCGACAGGCTCCTTGATCAGCAGGGAGTCTGCTTCTCCCTCGGCCTCTGACCCTCTTCCCACTTGTGTGCTCATATTCACTGTCTCTCTCCCAAATAAACAAAATCTTTTTTTTTTTTTTTTAAGATTTTATTTATTTGACAGAGAGAAACACAGTGAGAGAGGGAACACAAGCAGAGGGAATGGTAGCAGGAGAAGCAGGCTTCCTGCTGAGCAGGGAGCCCGATGCGGGGCTCGATCCCAGGACTCCGGGATCATGACCTGAGCCAAAGGCAGACGCTTAAGGACTGAGCCACCCAGGCGCCCCAAATAAATAAAATCTTTAAAAAAATGTAAATAGAATGCCTATCATTTGTCAATTACATGTTTGCTTTTCTTAGAGAGAGAGCGAGAGTACGTGCAAGCAGGGGTAGAAGGGCACAGAGAGAAGGACAGAGAGAATCTTAAGCAGGCTCTATGCCCGACACAGGGCTCGATCTCATGACCCTGAGATCATGACCTGAGTTAAAATCAAGAATCAGGGGTGCCTGGGAGGCTCAGTGGGTTAAAGCCTCTGCCTTCAGCTCAGGTCATGATCTCAGGGTCCTGGGATCAAGCCCTGCATCGCATCATGCTCTCTGCTCAGCGGGGGAGCCTGCTTCCCCCCCCCCCCGCCTACCTCTCTGCCTACTTGTGATCTCTCTCTCTGTGTCAAATGAATAAATAAAATCTTTAAAAAAAAAATCAAGAGTCAGATGTTTAACCAACTGGGCCATCCAGATGCCCCAAATATGTTTTTAAAATGCAAACATTCAATGTTGGCCAGGGTACAGGGAAGCAAGAATTCTTGAAACACTGATGGGAGTTTACGTCCTTATAACTTTTCTGGAGGGCACCTGGGCAGGACAGATCAAAGGCTTTCAAATCTGCACGTTCCGATGCAGCAGTCTGACTTCCAGACATTTATTCTGGGGAAATAATTAAGGACATATGCAAATGCTCATCTAAGATGCTCGTCACAAGACCTGGAAGGGCGAAACTGATGTTGCCAATGAATATTTATGGATGTGGAAAGAGTAACTGAAAAAACGGACTACAAAACACTCACGTACAGGGTTCTCCCTCATGTTCAAATCCAGAAAAAGGAATGGAGAAGGATATATTCAAATGTTGGCAACTGTGTCTCTGGGAAACTGGAATTGACTGAGGTATTCATGTTTTTTTTTTCTTTTTACTTAATAGTATTTAACTTTCCTCTGTAAGACACACGTAATCATTTTATAATAAGAAACTGCTTTTGATTCTGTCGCAAAAGCCGGTCTTAGCGGCACAGGGAGGACCTAGAGGGGGCAGAGGATACTGAATGGACTCTGTGAGCCTAGGTAAGCCATCCTGGCAGCCTGCCTGCCCTCAGTGACCACCCTACCTTCTAAAGATCGAGCGTATCCAACAACCTTCTCCCACACTACCGGCCAGTCCTGAGTACCAAGCCCTTTGTCCCTGGTGGTAGTGCCAGCAGACAGCACTCACAAACTTTCCATGCTTCCCCACGCCCAGTGCCCACTGATCTACCTGTGCGTAATTCATGGTCTCAATGGTACTATCGTAGGCTGAGCGGAGAGAGGCAAAGTTGATGAGCACGTCTACTTCTGGGTGCTTCTTCATGGCGTCAGCCATGTTCTTGAAGACAGGGATGAGGATCTCCTTGTGACCCCAGTAAAACTTCTGCTTGTGGTCCCCACTGTGAGAAAGGAGGAGGGGTCAGGTTACCCGCAAACTGTCAGGGCTGGGGAGAGGGAAGCTGAGGGGAGGAGCTTCGTCTAGAAGGTAGAGAGACAGGGTCTCGTGTGTGGGAAGCAGATCCCCCAGGAATATGGATCCCCAGCAAAGGAGATAATCTTGCTGGTTCCCCCAGGGTCTGTCTTAGTGAGGGAGAGGAGCTGAGGAAACCCCCCTTGGCAGCCGTCTCTAGCTTCTGGCCGTGGTGGGACTCACGTGAAAGGGTATACCATGGCGGCCACCGAAGGCTCGTCCCGGGAGCAGACGTAGTCGAAGTCCAGCATGCCCTGTACGGCCCGGGTCTGCATGCCCCACACGATGGCCTTGGTGTGGCGGCTGAAGAGGGTGGCACTCTTTCCTGGTGGGCAAAGACACAGCGGGTGCACCCAGAACACACACTCCCGGGAGGCCTGCAGGGGCTGCCACACCCCTCCACGCCCGGTCCGGGGCAGGGAGCTCATCACCCCAGCGAAGGGACATCAAGAGGCGGGGACTCTGAGAACTGGGGGGAAGAGGTGCCCTGGTTTCTTTGCAAAGAGGTGGCAGAGGGAGCAAAGAGAGCTAAGAGGACCCGCCTAGCTGGTGAAGAGCTGGCAACGAACACAGAAAAGACTCCCTTGCGGGGAGAAGACCCACAGGTGGAGAATCCCTACAGGGCCTGCTCCGCCTCCCAGGAAAGGCACATAATCAGCATTTTGCTTACGTGCAGATGAAGGCTCGATCAATTATTCTTAAAGACGCTGAGAAAAAAAAAACCCAAAACTTCAAGGTCTCCCAATTCTAGTGGCCACACTACTTGAAACAGCCCGACAGTCATCACCTCTCAATCTGGACGTGAGTCAGCTCGGGTCAGGATCTGAATCCTCAGGATTCTAGGTCAGTGGAGGTCCACAGAAAAGGCTGGCTGCAGCCTTATCTCTCCCTAAGGTTCTGGCCCCCGTCATTCTCGGTGCTGTCCCTTCCCTCCTGCCCACCTCCCTCTAGCAGGCGGCCCTCTCCTGCTCAGAACAAGGCTCTTGGGCAGTTCTCCAGCGGGCAGAAGAGTGAGAGGCAAAAGAAGAGAGGAGAAAAGCTGTCAGAGGTGCTCGCACAGCCTGAGGGGAAAGGCCCCTTCACCACCCTGCAGACAGGTGACCCATCCCTCCCATTCTCCACAGGTCACTGGAGGGAAGCAGCCCCCGGGGAGGTTCTCAGCTCCTCCAGGGAGAACAAGGCACTGAGCTCAGGGGCCAGCGGGTATTAATTAACCTAGTGTACTAGTGCAGGCTTGGCTAATCAGGTTCAAGGTCTGATTGAATAAATTTGAGCTCACTCTCCCAAGGCATGCACGGTTCTCATCCCTACACAGGCTTGCTTCTTCCCTCTCAGCTGTAAGCTGCTCAACCCAGAAGGTTCCTGCTGCTCCAAATACCTGGGACTTGCTGTCACCAGACCGATCTCATGTCTCATGAGACATGAGATCACAGAACAAAGATAGCCACCTAATCCAGTACCCTTGCTTCCCAGGCCCCGGAACCCGAAGCTCAGAGATGCCAGATGACGGAGGTCCTGTCACCTAGCGTCAGGGCCAGATTATAAAGTAAATCACGATGCGGCTCAACTGTGCAAGAGAGGAGGGCGGGATACAAGCCAGGAGGGCCTGGCCTCTCCTCACCCTCGGCGGAGCCCACCCCTCCCAAGTCAGAGGTGAGCAAGCACACAAACATGCATCTGTCTAATCCAGAGAATACAGAAAAGGGCCAAAGCCTGGAGTCCCTACAAGCCCGTGCACACCTCCAGCAGAAAAAGGGCAGAACTCAAGCGTGCTCCTCCCGAGCACAAAGATGGCAAAGCCGAAGGCCAGCATCCTCAGCCCACCAGAGGCAGGGGCTAACGTCCCCCACCAGGCTCCTCTGCTGGGTCAGGGACTGAGAGTAAAGAGAACCCCAGCCCTTGGGTGGAAGAGCTCTCAGAACGGGGTAGGCCCCTGATCTTTCGGCACAGGGCTCGGCCCCAGCTCTGGTCTTTCAGGTGACAAAGGATCTTTCCAGAGACAGGAAACATAGGGATAAAAGGCAGATAGTGAGAGGGCTGCATTCCTGGCTTTTCTAGGGGGATATCGGATCCTAGCCTAGTGGCCCCTTCCCTTCCCCTTAACAAGGGATCGAAGGTCATCATGGGAAGTTTCCCCTTGCCCAGGGAAAATTCTCCCACAGCTGTGGATGTCAAAAAGTTAAGGGGAAGCCCTGATGCTTTGAAGGGACAGGGAGCATGTATTTGCGTGAACATGTGAGTCAACACAGCAAACGTCCCTCGCGTAAGCAGTGACCTCCTACACCAAGGCCCAGATCCCCTCTACAGATTTCCTGCACACCTGCTTGGCTTTCTACCCCTCTCCTTGACTTGTCTAGCTTGTCTTCCACCCAAGACCCAGAGAAGTCTGAACCCGCCGCTGACACTGAGAGCTCAGGGATGCAGGAGGCGGTGCTGAGGCTAGATGGGGAAAGTAAGAAAAGACGAGACCCTGAGACCCAGTTGGGAATCCCGGAGGGCTGGGCTGCCACTCCCCCTTCAGCTTCCATGGCTCCCTCCTTCCATCCTTCCCTCCTCCCTCCTCAGCAGGCACCACTCCGCTCTTCAAGGCTGTGGCCCTGACTTTTGCTGCCGAGCTCCCTACCCTGCCCGTCCGGAGTGTGGAGCCAGAGACAGCCCGCCAGGAGAGTGCCGAGTGGGGGTGGGAGCGACTAAGCAGGAGTGGGAAAGCGAGGGAGAGCGGAGACTAGGACTTGGGGGGAAACGAAGCACACGGTAAGACTATAACCCACTAACAAAGCCACACATAGAGCTGGGGCAGGGTGGGGGCATCCTACCTTGCAGGGATCTTGGACTTGGGACTGAATCTGTCAAAGAAAATGACCAAGGCAGCTGAGTCACCTGCTGGTGGCTGGAGGCTTTGGAGGGAGAGGGTGGGAAGAGGGCAGGGTCCCAAGGAAGAGCCTCATGGGGCTGACACCCTCACAGTCTCTCGTCTATTCCACAATAGACAGGAGTGAAGCTAACAGAAAAAAAGAGAGCACTGATCGGCAGAGCAGAAGCAAGAAAGGGCAAAGGGCCAGAGGGCCAGAGAGGGGATGGGAAAGGCAAGAAGTCCTGGAGGGGTTGCTGAACACCAGAGGCCCCACGGCCTGGTGGAGGGACAGCAGGCCAGGTCCCACCCTCATAAAGCCAATCCCGTTCGTCCCATGAAGCAAAGTAAGATGATTAGGTCACTGTGGGGCTGGGTGTGTCCCCGCGCTGGAGACAAAGCTGCTGGTTGGGGACTGCAGAGGAACAGCTCGCAATCTGAGTGCCTGGAGCCCGTGGAACTATTTCACGAAATGCCCCAAGCACACACTGTCTGTACCAGGAAGAGGCTGCACCAGCCCCGTGCGGACCGACGCCTATTATCTCACGCTGGCTGTGAGGGCGGGCTGGCAGGGGTAGCGTCTGATGAACCAGAGGACGCACAGACAGGGGAGGCGACATGCAGACGGGCCGGTTTTCAACATGTGCTCTTACGGTGGGCTCACAGGAAGAGGGGTCTTCAGAAGAGCCCAGGAGGTGGGACGGGCAGGAACCACCATGTGGGTGCTTGCTCTGCTGTCCCAGCTCTAGGCTCCCGCTCCCTACTGAGCAGCAGAGTCTGGGGGACCTTGCCACCTCCCGGCATTTCTGCCGCCCTGTCTCCTCCGCAGTGTCCCTACCCAGCTCACAGGCCCCCAAGGGACGTAATGGGGTGGAAGAGAAGATAGTGGGGTGACCCAGGTGCAGCGTGGGTCCCCAGTGCCAGGAGAGCACATGGCAAGGCTTGCAAAGGCCTGAGTCTTCATGTCCTCACATCCATGTTGGCCCATGTGCCACACCCACTCTCGCAGCAAAGTCCCAACCCTATTCCAGTGCCCCTGCAGGGCCTGGACAGGGCAGGTGGACCGTGGGGGGGGGCAGGGGAGAGGCCCACAAGTTACCTTGTGGCATGGCAGGCTTGGCCTTCTTTGCGGGTGCCACCTCATCGGCCCTGGACTCAGAAAAAGATGCCGTCCTGCTGGGGGCGGGAGTCTGGGGTGGGATAAGGAGACGGGGTCAGAGTCATGGGTAGCAACTGGGAAAAAGAGCTATTGGTCCTTAAGCTTTGGGTCCTTACGGCCCAAAGAAATCAGGTCACAAGAACCCTGTACAGAACTATCCTCTACAAAGTGCTTCCAAAACTATCATTCTAACAAACCTCTTGAGATAAGAATTAGTCCTGTCCCATGTCATAGATGAGCAAACTGAGGCTCTGAGAGGGTACGACACCTGCCAAGGTCCTGCTCTCAACACGATTTGAACTCTGGTCTGATTTTAAACTCCCTAGTCCCCGGGGCACCTGGCTGGCTTAGTCAGTGGAACGTGTGACTCTTGATCTTGGGGTTGTGAGCTCAAGCCCTATGCTGGCAAGGAGTTCCCTTAAAACACTAAAGTAATAAAAACCCCTGGTCTTTCCATTATACTGCCTTGACTGGGCAGGAAAAAACTGGCAGAGATAGAGAAACCAACCTATCTTTCCCCAGTGCTCCCAGATGGCCTGGGACTGAGCAGGGGCACCATGTTCTGGGTGGGAGGGAGGCATGCTTTAAGGTGGAGGGCAGGGGGCACCTACCGACGTGCTCCCGCTGGCATTGAGGAGGAAGTTTGCAGTGTGGGCTGCGGTGGGTGGTTGGTTGGGGATGGGCCGGTGGCCCAGGGCCATGCCCACAATGGCTGTCATGTGAGTCTCTGTGCCAAAGACATGGATGGGGATCCCAGTGGTCTTCCCTGTGAGGGAAAGAAAAGAGTACATCACTCAAATCTTCAAGTAAACACTCAAGTCCGCATGACTCTGCAGAGGCCCCTGCAGGGCGTCTAGTGCTTTTTTCTGCACAAGACCAATTATCCAGGTCAGACCAACTGCCCTATTTTCACCACCAAACAACTCTTTGTAAAGACCACCCACTGGTAAGAAAAACAAGAAAGAGATTTCCTCACGGAAGCGGCTGTGATCACAATTGGGGACTGCGCCGTCCTGCTGGCCGCGAGGCCCTGGCCCTCCAAACCCTCAACCTTGACGTCTGCCTGGCCTGGCCTCTGCTCCCGGGCTCCCGGGCTCCCTTCCTTGGGGCCCTGGCCCTTACGCTCCCTCTGCCCGGAGCGCTCCCCTCTCTCGGCTCAGCCTGAGTGCCGCCTCCCGAGCAAGGCCTTCCCTGACCTCCTCCCCTGGCCTGCTGCCTCATGGTATGCACGCTCTGGACAGCGTCTTCTTCTAGTAATCGTTCACTTGTTTAACGTCCTCTGAGTTTAGTGGCCTGACTGACTAACATTCACTGTGCTGTCCCCAAGGGCTGTCCTCACGGCACGAACTCAGCTGTAGGCGAAAATAAGGACGAGCACCCCTTCGAGTGATACAGGTGGCCTACCGTTTCCGGTGAACGTGGGGACACGGGAGGACAGAAAGCTTTCGCCCTTCCGGTCAAAGGGCACAGCGCGTGCCCTGAGTAAGAGTGTCCCATCTCCCCCTCTGTCACCTCACGTGAACCCCTGCCCCACACATAACTGCTCTGAGCAAAGGGGGCTGCACTAAAGACCAAAGCTGCTGGTGACCAAGTTCTCGTGTCTCAGGCTCAGTGAGGTGAACTTAGGGAGACACGATCTTAGTCCGGACTGAGAGGAGGTCCCCAGCTTCTGGAAAGCCTCAAAGGTGAGGTCTCACAAACCTGCCAGAGAACCGAAAAAGGCAGAATGGAGAAAGGAAACTAAGACAGATGGCACCACCCTCTTGTGCCTCATCTCAGCGGAGACAGCACTCTTCCGCCCTACCAGATACCCGCCCTTCCTCTCCTCTCCCCTCCAGTCCAAGAGGCCTCAACCCTCCCGCCTCTGAACCTGCTGTCCAGCGGGCAGCCAAACACCCCTTCCAACCTCAGAGTCTCCCACAGGCTGCCAGCCCAGGGGCATGGCCAAGTGCTCCCCGTGCCTGGCCTGGCCCCACATGGCCCCTCCCACCGCCCTGCCTTGCCTGCCAACACCCCGCCTTTGCTCCCTCAGCCCTGCCCGCTGGTCCCACACAGAGGCACACTCCCATTCAGGGCCTCAGAACTTGCCTTTCCCACCAGTCACCGCTGGGCTGCTCCCTCCTCTCCTCCAGCTCACTGCTCAAATGTCACCTTTCCTGAAGCATTCGCTGATCACCCCATTACGTCCGGCCCTGTCCCCTCCCCCAGGCGCTATCCCTTCCTTCAGTTTTATTTGCTTCCCTGGCACCTTGACTTGACAGTCCCTGTTCTCAGCAGCACAAGGGCCTGCAGTCTGTCACAGGGCGGATGTTCCACAAGTATGTGTCAAACACACAGCTGAATGGCAATGCTTTCTGAACCGTTCCGAAGTTTAGGGCAGGGGCTCTGACCACAGGAGCACAGAGAAGGACGCTAAAGCAAGCTGCCCGTCCAGAAAGGGGGTTGTGTGAGCAAGTATCTGAGGACCGACCCACTTCCAGGAAGCCCAAGGAGGCAGAGAAAAGGTCCCCCCATCTTACCGACTTCTCCCATCACCCGCAAGCCCTCCTGATAGTTGGGGCCACCTCTTCGGACAAAGATGGTGACCTCATGCTCCTTCAGGGGGCCCTGGTAATCTCGAATTGCTCTCACGATGCCCTGGAAACGTGAAGGGCCAACAGACATGTGACTAAAAATCAGGCAGTCCTAAGTCAATTATTTATGATCCCGATAAACATAGCAGGGTGTGCACGACGAGGCCTGCTTCTCACCAAGCACGGTGGGCCCCGGCAGATAAGAATTTCACACGCGTGGACGAGCTCACCCATGAGCAACCAAAAGGCCCAGGACCCGCGGGCACTCGTGCTGTTGCTGCGGTACCTGGGCGTCACACCCCTCAGTGTGCGGGGTGCTGGCTCCCATCAGCCTGGTTATCGCTTACTGCAGGCTGGCGGGGGGAATCAAGGCCGGGGCCCCAGGCAAGGGTTCTCCGAGCTATCGGGCCACAATCCACTTAAACAGCCGAGTCCTCCTAAAACTTCTTCCAGTTTATCAACCCTGTAAACAGTCTGGGAGAAGGTACAGGTGCGTACGGAGTTCTGTCTCCCCAGGCAGACGGGAGGTGAGTTTACAAGGTTCGGGGTGTGACATCTGTCGCCCGTGGCGCTGCACCTGAAGCTCTACACCCAGGTCCGGCCCCAGACCCGAGCACCCTCCCTACCAGCACCACCGCTGGTCTACATGGTCTAGTGGAAGCAGCACAAAGCTGTCGAGGTTCACCTGCCATCCGTCTGCTGAATCACAGGACCAATTAAGGAGACCCTGTTTTAGGCAAGACTGACGAGGCCTGAGGCCTGGTCCCTCACTTCTTCAGAGGTCATTTTCAAGGCTGACATTTATTTATTAATTCATTATTCTCAAAACTCACACGCAACTACCAGGTGGGCCACACTCCTCTGAAGAGCCTCACTGAACATCAGATGGTGCGGAACAAGACTTGGCCTCCTGAGGTGGCTGCTCCGAAGGGGAGAGACTCTCGAGCCCCATTAGTGCTATTGTCCTTCCTGACCAGCGGTCACACCCTAAGCGGTGTGCCCACATCCCCGACCTGTGCACAGGGACCCAGGCTGATAGGCCCCGGCTGGAAGAACAAGAGCCCCAGATCGTCGGACTATTTTCCTCCTGACCTTTAGGAGAAGACCTGGATCTACCCCAGTGTCTTCAGCATCCTCGACAAGGGACCCTGGGACAAGAACCCCTACTGAACCGGGTAAGTCACGGGAACCTGCTTCTGCCTCAAACCTCCCTTCCTGGCTTCCCCCAAAACCCACACTCCCCAGAAACTGCACAGCACCCCCCGTGGCTGGTTACCTTGAATGTGGCAGCCACGTTGGTAAAGTTTGCGATGCTGCCTCCGATGATGAGGATCTTGCCTGTGTTTGGAGTGGAAGGGTTATTAGAAAGGCACACTTGAACATCTTACCAGCAATCCAGCTGGGGGAGTTCTCTCCTCTCTAAGCAAAGGTCCCCCAAGTGTTAGGAGGTATCCCTGCAGAGATGGGGGGGTGGGGGCGAGGAGCGGTCTGGTCTCCCCTGACATCCATTTAGTCTTAACCAACTAGGCTTCCCATCACCTGCGCCTCCGAGCAGGTGGTTAATGCAAACCTACCAAACCTCTACATCGTTCCCGGTCGGCACTCAGAAACTCAGTTTGGTTTCTGGATACCCCCGGTGGGAATCTCTTCTGGCTCAAGGGAAGGGGAACTGGTATACTTAATCCCCAAACACTGGACAGGTGGTGAAAGGAAGCTGGGAATCCCACAGCCCAGTGAGTAAATATAGAAGTGGGCCACTAAAAAAAAAAACAAAACAAAAAACACAAACCTAAAAAACAGTGAGCCACTATGATCTGAGCTTACAGCAGCCCGTAAAAGCGCACTGCTACCTCTGCCCTTGCACCGGCTCGTAGGGCTCTCTGTACACACCACTTCCATGCCTCCCCGGAGCTCCCCCATCCGACAGAGGCCACACTGCCCGTTGCAGAGTTGGAGAAACAGAGGTCCAGAAGCTAGGTGACTAACCCCAGGACCGCCACCTCGGTGCCTCCTCGCCCAAAGCTGTTCCCACCGTAGCACAAGGGGCTGTCCCGGGGACGGAGCATGTGTGTCTCACCATCTGGGTGCTTCTCCCGGGTCATGAGGGAGAGGATCGTCTTGGCATAGTCATAGGTCTGCTGCTCGCTGGGGGCGCCCGAGTACTCCCCGTAGTTTGCCAGTTCGTTGACACCCCCTAAGTCACAGATGGTATCACTGCCAGGGAGACACAAGAAGTCAATGCTGGCTCTGGACTCCAGGGGCAGAGGGTGGCAGCCTGGTGCTGAGGAGGACAGGCAGGTGCCCCCAGAGCCCTAGAGTCAGCCTACGGGACCGACTCTTAGGCCTCAGAACCTCCCTGGCAGTGGGCTCTCCTAGCCCCGGGCCATTGTGGGGCTCGGGACTGACACTGGCAAGTCAAGGGAACGAGGAACGCTTCCAGACACAGAGAAAAACCACGCATTCCAGGAGTCCCCGCCAGGCTGCCCCGTGGAGAAGTGAAATGGTCGCAGCCAGAGGAGGGCCAAGCCAGGCACAGAAGGGAACGCAGCAGCTTCCCGGAAACGAGCACATGCCTGCTGTGCTTTACGCGAAAACCACCACTTACCGCAGAGTATAGAATATGAGCCCAATATTCCCATGAAGTGTGAAAGTATGAAGACACAGACAGGCATTAAAACAGCTGGAAGGAGGGAAGGAGGGGTGGGGACACAGCCAGGCAAGGGCCACTTTCAGGTTCTTCTCTGTACTTACTATACCTCTGCACAAAGCATACATGTACATTAATCTGTGTGTTTGTTAATCTGTATGGTAACCATACAGGTTAAAACTAATAAAAGTAACCTCATTAGGAAACAAATAAGAAAGTGGCAGAAGACCGCGTAGAGGACAGGCTTTCACCAGAGCCTCTGCTCTGCACCAAGGGGAGGAGATGAAGATCCCCAACCCCCGTTGGAGGCAAGGCAATCTGATCCAGACCATGCACACGCGGAGTCCGGGAAGACCCGACTACCACCCCCTGCAGCGGCCCCTGTGTCACCTGTACACGACTGAGGCACCGCCTCCGGCCACCATGGTCCAGATCCTCCCCTTGGGGTTCAGCAAGGTCAGCTTCAAGCTCGCCCCACTCTTGGCATCCAGGTCTGCAATGTAAGCTTCCTAGGGACCAGACAGCAACAGGTGGGTCCTGGGGGTTCCCCCTTCACTGGGTCCCAGCTCCCAGGACCCTGCCCCTTTCCTTGGAGATACATGAAGAAGTCCCGAAGCCTTAATAGTGTCAGAGAGAGGAGTTGTGCAGGGTCCTACGTGCCTGGGACAAAACCTGAGGACATCCTCCAGTACCCAAACCACACATGGCTGCAGTCACTGCCTGGGGACCTCAAGTCCCTTACCCTCGGCCTGAGTCCCAAGCCTCACTAGGTCACCCTGCTACTACCATGGCACCCTGACGCCCAACGTCTGCCTGGCTGGCTCATCACAGGCCCCACCCCTCCTCCCAGCCCGGCCTCTTCCCCGGGCCTGGGTTATGACTCACAGGTCTGATCCTGCTGTGAGGACCTCTGAGAGGATGGGGTGGGAAAGAGCAATTAAAATTCTCAGCAAGTGGCCAAGAGAACTACCTTCCTCTGGCAGGATTAGCAAGAGCCACTCGGAATTATCAACAAATCAAGTTAAGAGCCCAGGGAGGTTGATTGAGAGAGAAGTCTAAAAGGATTTCTGGCTGGGATTCAGAGGCTTGGCTGACTCCCACCCCCACCTCCTTTGGGGTTTTAAGAAAATTAAATGGTTTTCAACCTTCCTTTCCTGCCAAATATATAGCCCATGGGTCGGGGGGGCGGGGGAGGGCACAATGTTCTCCTGAGATCAGTCACCTTCTCCCAAGTTCCCCTCACCCTCCACCTACTCCCCAGAGCAGCCTCACCTCTGGGTAAGCCTCCCGCCCAAAGGGAGGGGGGAACTCTAGATCACCCCACTTCACTTTGCAGATGTAGTCGGCTGTGGCATCTATCTTGGCCGCCAAGTCAAGGACATAGACGCCATCTTTGGTCACAACTGTGAGAAAAGCAGAGGCGATCAGAGGCAGGCCCCAGGCAGAGGCAGCCACCGACCTCCAAACTCCTCCACAGGCGCTCCCACACATTAACCACCCACCCTGGGGCCCCACCCAGACCTAGCAACTGCCCAGCTCCACAAAAAACCAGATGGCCCTTCCACACAACTTTTACCCCATTAAAAGAAAAATAAATTATTTAAGACCACTCCCCCTCCACCCTGACCTACAGGTAATATGACAGGGAAGTCTGTTTTAGTTGCCATGACAATTTCTTAAAAATTTTATTTATTTATTTATTTATTTGTTTATTTATGTATTTATATATTTATTTATTTATGGGGGCGGGGATGTGTGCAAGTCAGGGGAGGGGCAGAAAGAGAAGGAAAGAAGCAGATTCCCCGCTGAGTGCTGAGCCCCCACCAACCCCATCCCATGACCTATGAGATCATGACCTGAGCAGAAATCAGAAGTCGGACTCTTAACCAACTGAGCCACCCAGGCGCCCCTGTGCCATGGCAATTTTTTTTTTAAAAGCAGGATAGAACAATCCTTTCTTTTTAGACACTTTTACAAAGAGGTTTTCTGTAACTGAACTTCCCAGTGGAGAAGAGAGAACAAGAAAATCAGCCTCCAGCCGTCAGCAGCAGCTCTACTCTGGGCCTAGGATCCCAAGCGGGGAGGTGGAGGTGCGTGCTTCCCTTCCTTTATTAGCTTATCCCGCTGCCTCCTGATGTCACTCAGACGGCCATCGTTTTCCGCCGAAGCAGACATTCTACGGAATCGTCGAATTGTGTCTTGCACTCTTTCTCTGCATGGGGGCCACGGATTCCAGGGGCAGGTTCTATCCATTCTTTTTCAAAAGTGTGGCATCGACCCGGAATCTTGTGAGGCTGCCGAGCACTTTGGACTGTCATCCAATGATCTAAGTTAGGGCCCGGCCTTCCCTGTGCGTCAAAGGCAGGCCCGGCGACGCGCAGCCAGGCCCCTGTCTCCTCCTGGGCCGCCGCTACTGGATGATCTCACCGTGGCAGTTTTTCAACTTTTTTTTTTTTAAATGCTGCATTCCACGCCTTCCATCTAACCATTCACCCTTCCACAGCCTTGCCCTTAAAACAAAAGGTGTTAAGGTACGGGCTGCTGTCGGAAGAGCCCCCCAGGGGTGTACAAGTGGGTGTCCTGGGGTCGGCTAGGGGAAGCCCTAAGTGTCTAGGGGAGCGAGGAGCCACGGGCCCCTAGCCAGGATTCATTTACTGCCAACTGACTGGACACGCACCCCCCCCTCTACCCCAGGGCCATTTAGCTGATTAAGTTAGCACAGAGCCATCTGGTTCCTTCAAGGGGCTGCATCCCCAGCTGGAATCTGGACGCGGACTTTGCCCTGAGCAGCCCTGGCCAGAGCCAACTCCTACCACCTTCCTCCCTCACAGCCTGAGAGGCTAGGACTGACGTCTCCCCAGCCTTGGGGCTCAGGGACTGACCAAGCCCTGGGGGTTGCTCCGGGGGCACTGAGGGGACAGAAGGGCCTGAGGGGTCAGGTCGGTACAGAGGCAGCCCGGATCCCGGCAGGTCGGCTTAAACCACTGGCAGGAACAGCCACTAAGCAGAGAGTCCAGTCGACATCAGGACGTCCCCATCACAGATCCAATTAAAACCGAAGAAAACTGGAGTTGGTTTAGAAGACGAATAACCACTGCTTTCTGAGAGCTCAGAAACAGGGGACTGCTCTCCATGAGCCCAGACAGCCCTCTGCAAACATACACCTGTCTGTACTGCCCTCTACAAGTGGGGAGCCTGATGTTCTGAAGGTCAAGGCCAGGGTTACCACAGGCACTGGGACCCTGTTATAACTGCCCCTTACTCAGCGCCCCCTCTCCCCGAACAGAGCCAGTTACCAAGGGGGTTGATCTCGAGGTAGGTGAAGTACAGATCCTCATAGAAATTGAAGAGGCCGGAGATGAAACTGGCCAGAATCCTAAAAGGGGAGGGAGAGAGGGCTGGTCAATCCGCAGGGAGCCCGGGAGAGGGCCCAGCAGCAGAGCAGCAGCCCCCCAACCCTCCCTCCCCCACAGCAATCTCACACTGCCGCGGACAGCTCCACTGCCCAACACTGGCCCCGCCGACCTCTCTCTTTCCTTGGTGAACCCTGCTCCCTGGACATCACTCTTCAGCCACTGAGGCGGAAAGGAGCTGTCAGGCATGAAGCTGGAGGCAGCGGCGCCAGACAGACAGGGGCAGCGAGGTGACAGACGAGGACGGCGTGTCTCAGTCTGAGCCCGCTGCCCGTCCGCCCCCACCGGGAAGACCGCCCTGCCTTCCCTGTTCGGTGCCCAGAGCTGTCAGCCTGTGCCACTCCCCTGCCCCCCCTGCCAGCCCTCCCTCTCACTCAACTCTTTTTTGTCTGCAGGAGCATGGACCAACAGGTGTTTCTGGACGTCCTCAGGATTCAGCTTCTTGTCCACGCCGACGAGCAGTTTCTGGGCCTTGGTGTCCACATCGCCCACATCCACCCCACCTTCATGGTGGAACAGGACGTAGTCCCCTTCTCGGGTGGCATAGATGCAGACGTAGAACTCCTCCGCCTTGAAGGGGAAGGCAGCACCACGCGGGTGAGGGGCACGGAACTGGCGAGTCCAACCCCCATGGTCTCATTTCTAAAACCCTGGTAGAGAACACTCACCTGGGGGGACCTGTCCACCCACCACCTTCCCCTCGGGGACAAGAGGAGAGGCCCATGCCTCGCTAGCTGACAGTCCGGCCTCAGCCACGGGGACCTGACCTGGGGGCGGGTGACTGCCTTCAAGTCTCTCTCATCCCAGCACTGAGCATGCCCTGTTAGCAGCCCAATTCCTCCCTGCTCCGGGGCACCCTCAGAGCCTCTGGTCCCTCTGACTTTTCTCCAGCACCTTGATTTCTTCCTTTCACATTTTAGGGCCGATGAACACAAAGGGAGGGAGGAGACCCCGCTTGGGGCCACCTGACACATACCTGGCTGTGGGGGACGAAGGGCTCAATCAGAAAGTTCTTGAGGAAGCCTCTGGCCTTGCCCACCTGTGGGGATGGAGGAAGCTAAAGTTCAGAGGGACAGCAGGCCTTGTTCCCCAGAGCAGGAGGACGGCCCTCTGCTCCCTCCACCTGGCCATCCCATCGGAGGTGGGGCCCAAGTGCTATAGCCACAGGAACGGGGGCAATGCGCTCACAGACCCCTAAGCTAAAGCAATCTCCACGAGATCCCCCTCTTCTGCCCACTGCCCTCATGCCGGCTACACTTGGAAGTACACTGACCTCACACGTTCTTGTTCTGCCTCCTCTGGAAGGTGACAAACGAGCGGGGCTGACAATGCTGCCCCAGCCCCCAAAGCACAGACATCGGGGGTCCTCTCCCTCCTGCCATCCGTCGCACAAATTAAATAGCCCAGACCAGTCAAGGCTCTCCGTCCCAGAGCTCAAGCAGAGAGATCCAGCCTAAGGACGGAAGTCCAGGCCCAGGGAAAGAGCAGGGATGGGCGCGGGGGGAGGGAGGGAGAGCTTGACGGGGTAAACTTCACGCACACTTTCCTGGCTGAGGACAACAGGCCTGCAGAGCTAATCAGTTTGAGTGTGTCCCTGGCAGCCGCTGAGGCGAGACAGCCCTCATCCCAGTGTGTCCTGAAGCCCCCGCCCGCGTGCGTCACTGCTGAGTCAGGGACCAGACGGTGATCCGTCAGAGGTAATGAGCCGCTCCTGCCGGCGCTGACACGCCCCCCCCCCAACAGCCAGCCGACGAGGAGGGAGCATGAGGACCTCCCTGGGGTACCACTCAGCCCCCGACACTGCCGTCCTCTCCCCAGAGGCCTTTGCAAGCACAAAGGCCAGTCAAGATCCCTCCGCCCCCAGGTCCACGGGGGACTTTCAGAAGCCCTCTTTACTCCAAGAGCCAGAAACTGGGAAATCACCACGAAGAGCTGACAGGAGGAGAGGAAGATGGCTCCATCACCATCCTCATCCCACTTCCGGGACTGCCATGGGAGAGGACGGCTCACCCCCCCCCCCCCCCCCCCCCCCCCCCCCCCCCGGTCACAGCCACCCGAGACGGGACAGCACCCTCCCCGGTCTCAGGGACGCCTCAGCCCCCCGGCCTTTCCTGTTCCCCAGCCCCTTCTAGGAGCAAGAAGGAGAACGGCATTTTATCTCTGAGCCTCTCCTAGCCTTCCCAAACCATATCTCACTCTGGCTCTCATCTCCAGAGCTGACATTAATCACCAAGCTGGGAGAAGCCAAGAACCGAATTTACCCTTCAGTATTAACAGGCTCATCCGAGGCTCTTGGCCCAATGTCTCTGCCTAAACGAGTCTGCATCTCCTTCCTTGGACTTCTTTTTTTTTTTCTTTTTAAAGATTTTTTTTTTTTTGTCAGAAAGAAAGAGAGCACAAACAGGCAGAGAGGCAGGAAGAGACAGAGGGAGAAGCAGGCTCCCTGCTGAGCGAGGAGCCCGATGTGGGGCTTGATCCCAGGACTCTGGGATGATGACCTGAACTGCAGGCAGCCAGCTGCTTAACCGACTGAGCCACCCAGGTGTCCCTTGAACTCCTTCTTACCTGCCCTCTTAGATATACACGTCACAAGCTGCTGTGCCCTTTCTGGAAACTGAAAAGGACAGAATTCCCAGAACGGGCCTCAGAGAGCCTGTGTTTGCCTGTAAGAAACAGACCATTTCCACCTGGCCAGGAACTGTACTGGTGACTTCTGCAGCCTATCTTGCCATTCCCTGATGGCAGAGCTGGGAACAAGCACCAGGCCCAGCCCTGCTGCCCAAGCCAGCTCTGCAGGCCCCTCGTCCTCCCCATGCTGCAGGGCGGCTGGGTGCAGGGTGACCCACAGGGCCGCTGATCTGGAGGTGACCGCGTCTGCTTCCGTTCCCACAGGCCTCCACCCCGACCTGTCCCCACACACTCACGGTGGTCTCCTGTCCCAGCCGTGGTTTCAGCCAGGACTTAACGCCTTCTAGAGAGAGGTTGACTCCCACGAGCCCTAGCTTTCCACGACGTTTGATCAGCTGGTCTGGCTTGACCACCAAGCTCTGGAACGAGAGGGGTTTGGACTTAGAGCAAGGAAAGAGAGAGGAAAGTCAAAAGCTATAGTGTGGGGACCCCAAGCACAGGACATACTGTGTGTGGCTTCTAATCCACCCATTCGTTCTTCAGGGTCAACTCCTGGAAGCTTCCCTCCCCAATCTCAGCCTACACCTTTCTTCTGACAACCAGGAATCTAGAGCCATCCGTGCCCAGGATGGGGCCCGGCACAGAGGAGGTGCTCACCAAATACCCGCTGAATGAGTGACTCCCTATCCTCCTTATGTATGTGCTATCTTAGCTTCACTGAACCATGAACTCCTCAGAATATAGACCAGCACCTGTGTTCCAAAAGGACGAGGAGAGAGACAGAGCCCTGGGGTGACAAAGGACCTTAGAGATCTGGTGAATCCCATTCCAGTGCTTGATCCTGCCTATAAGGCCAGCAAGCAGCCCCCAAGCACCGCTCACACACCACCAGCCAGGCAAGGCACCACCCCCTAAGGCGGCGGGAGGAAACGCGCACCCCCGAAAGCCATCATGGGTCCTGGTCCTGCTCTCTGGGCCCTGCCCGGCAAGTCTGCCCTTCCCAACAGTGGCCCTGCAGGGAGCCGGACAGAGGAGCCTCCACTCCACACCGGCCGCCCAAGCTGCTGGCTAATCTACACGGAGTCCATGGTGTGCTTTCTCGCAGACCCTATGCACTCCAGCTGAGTGGGGCACACACCTCCTTTTACTGAGCATCGACCAAGTGCCGGGTGGCACACTGAATGCCTTCCAGACGTTACTGTTGATCCTGACAGCTCACACCGTGAGTGTTCCGCCCATCTGACAGATGGGGAACCTGACACTCAAGGAAGGTAAAACGGCTTGCTCCAGGCCACACGGTTAATCACTAGAGAGCTTCGATCTGGATACCAGGTTTTCTAGCTCCAACCCCACGCGCTGCCCTGGCCAGGGAACCTCGACATGTGGGGCCCACAGCAGAACATGAAACCCCGCTCGGCCCACTGCATGCTGCCCAACGATGTGGGTAGTGTGCCATCACGTGACCCACTGTGCCGTCTGCACCAAACCCATCCTTCCTCTGAGCCCAGGCGCGGAAGAAGGGCGCAGCGAGGGCAGGCTCACCTGGCTAAGCAGCCAAGGGTGGTCCTGCAGCAGGCGGGCCCAGTCTGTGTCAGGGGTGACCCGGGCATACTTGAACCGGTTCTGGATGGCCGAGGTGGTGCAGATGTACTTGTAAAGGAGTTCTTTGCCGGTCTGCTCCGAAATCGCCTTGGCCGACATAGCTGCAGAGGGACCTGCTCTACCTATTGGGGGAAACAGGAGCTGGTGGGAAGGGGCAGCGGAAACAGACCCGTGCCCAGCAGCCCCCAGACAATAAAACTAGATCTCAGTGCTCCTCAAGAGAGGGAAAGAGGACTGGCCCAGCGGGAGAGAGGGAAGGGAGATCTCAATGAGCACTTCTGATGGCAGGAAAGGAGAATCAGGAAATGATGGGAGAGAGAAGATGGTGGAGAAAAACAAAGGTGGCATTTTCCCTGGGACTCTTGGCCTCAACCCTGTCTTTACTTCTTCTCAGCAAATCAGCTCACATTTGTCTTAGAGCAAAAGGCAGCTGGATGGGCAGACAGGAATAACAGTGGTGTGACCCAAACCCGAGCACTGGTCTCACCCGAGGTCCCACACAGACACCGGAACACACCCTTTGGTTCTGTGACCTATGGGGCGCCCAGCCAGAATTGTGCAATGCTGCCTTTACTCCCCCTACAGGTTTCGTCTCCCCACACCCAGATTCACTCACTTCACACACTTCCACTCTCCACCAGGCTGAGGGCCAGGCGGGTGAGTTTACTTAACCTCAGGCAGGATCAGGCCCCCGAGGGGCCAACAGGAAGTGTCATCTGAGTTCATTTCTCCCAGAACACCAGACTGCCGCCCGCCCCTGAGTTCAGAGCAGGCACAGGGCAGGGGAACAATGACCTTCAGTGCATCCCACCCCCCACTGAGTCACTCAGCTGCTAATTTAGGGCAAAACAGGGCCCCTCTAGGGACTGCCCTATACTGGTCACTTCTAACTGAGCCAGAGCTGGGGAAGGAGGCAGAAGTCATCCTCTGTCACGTATAGGGAGACAATCATCTTCTATGGCCCAGTGAGGTACACTGAAATACACCCCACACCTCAGTCTGAGAGTCTTTCTCCAAGGACCAGGCCGTGTCCTCCTTCACCTCCCAGAAGGGTCCGTGATGACAATTTCTTTATCTTCCCCCCTGCCTCCCACCGCTTTGCCCTGACACACCCATTCTCTCTTGGGTAGAGAGAGAAGCAAGTTGGGGAGAGGATCAGGGGCAAGGGGAGGGAAAGGAAACCATCCTTCATGCTAAGAGTTTGGCCAGAGCAGGAAAAGTCATTCCAGTCTCTCCCACAAAGATCCAGAATTGAAGCTGCTGAATATGCCAGGGAAGAAAAGTCGAGTTAAATAAAGGAGGGTGGGGTTAGAGGCTTGGCTCCTTTATACACCCAGGAAGGTGGGTCTCCATCCCCAGCTCTCGGGGAAGGCCAAAGTTCCAGAGGACACACTCCACCTCCCTCCACTCCAATGGCCAGGCTGGGGCTTCAGGTTCTAACCCTGGCTTGGCTGGCCCCCTCAGCCTCCCAGCTAGTCTCCAGCTCAGCACAATGGGTGCTTTCAATCTGGTGTCTGGCCCCAAGTGGGGTAGTGGGAAGGGGCTCAAAAGAAATGTTCCCTTTTCTAGCCTTCCCCTGGGATGACTTCCGGTCCCAACTCAACATAAGCTTCTGAAGGCCATGCCTCAACCAGCCCCATCGCCCCACAGTCCTCCATCCCCCACCCACTCCAGCTCCATTTCCCAACCTTCTTGACTTCAGACCAGAAAAACTGGTCCTGAAATCAGATGGGTACACCTGCCCCCACACCCCCCTCCCAAATAGAGTGCAACCCAGGGCAGGGAAAGGAGGTGGCAGCTGCGGACCAACCTCATCAGTTCAGACACACCAAGCACCTGTGATCACCAACTCCAGGAGGAAGGAGCCCCTCAGCTAAGCCTCCCCAGCAGAGAGCAGTCTGATAGACGCTACCAGAACAACAACACCCCTACCTCCTGCCGACCTGGCATGTTCCAAAGCAGGCAAAGGATAAGGCTGAGAAAAGGGATGTTCTGGACTGAAAAATCACCAACTTTCTTGAGACCCAGATCAAATCTCAGACCCAAGAATTCATTTCTACATGGTATTGTGGGGTGGGGGGTAGGGAGATATAACACGGGGATGATACAGGATAGAACAGATTTGCCAGCTTACCGAAACAACAGATATGCCACTGGCGCACTTTGGCTTAGATGGGACAGGCCCTTTCAAGGCCAAGACAGGATTTATGATAGAATAACAGTGGGGAAAGAATCTGGCCTCTGCATATTCAATCACCAATGCAGGGTAAGCCTCACAAACCCAGGGAGTAGCCGGGATGGAGAAAACTCACAAATGAAATCATTCAGAGGGGTCTCAGAAGTCTCTCTAGGGCAGTGGTTCTTAACCTATTTGAAGTCTCAAGACTCCTGAGTGCCTGAAGCCCAGAAAAATGTGCCCCTACCTGACTGTGCATATCATTTCAAGATGCTTATGATTATAACCAAAGACCACCAGTTAAGAGCATCTGCTCTAGTGACACTGGAATTTAAGTGTTAAAAAAAAAGTGTAGCCCAATCTGGGTGTAGGGATCCATCCCACTGAAGTCTTAGGCTGCCTCCCCAGGAACTGAATATGCCGTCAAACTGGTGTTAGGTGGTTTTAGGACAGAGCTAAGATCTCAGGGGTCTGCTTTGGGGCCCCAGGAACTGTTACCCAATAACAAGTTGAAGTGTGAATCATTTGGGGGTAATCATTCCAAGAACTTGACCACAAACACACACAGTCTCTCTCACTCTATCTCCCCAAGGAAGGACTTTATGAGCTGAATTGGGTCTTTTCTGCAGACAGGACTGAGCTCATCCACAGCAGCCACTGAGGGCTGAAGCAGCCCACAGCAAGGCTGAATGAAAGGAGCCTGTGCCCCAGGAACATACCTCTGGGACACAGCCAATGCAGAGGAACCACTGGGGATGCTACTTAGGATTTCTCTCTGGGAAAGACAAAGAGCACTCATTTTTAGATTAGCTTCCATAGGATTTGTGTGGTTTTTGTTTTTGAGAGGACAAGCGATTGCTGGGGTGAAGGGGAGAGGCAGAATTCTGTGAGGGTCCCCTACCCTCGCAGTGTCAGAATGGATGGGGAGACACCAGCTGCCCCATGTCCAAGGGCTCTTCCTGTCACGCAGGCCCAAGCTGTTGAAGTTCTTTCAGAGATGAAAATCACCAGCTCTGGGCAGCTGGGGTCTACCAGCTTTTCCTCACCCAATATTTTGGATATTCAAGGACTTGGGCTGGCTGATAAAGCAAAGTTAAAGGGTGGAAGGAATGGGCTGGCTGGCCAAACTGCCATGCACTGCTCCTCCCCGCTCTCCAAAGTCCTCCTGCCACGCGGACCCCAGGGGACCACCCAATGGCAGAAGTCCTCGGTATTGCACAGTATCTGCCAAGGTTGGAGAGGGCAGCCGGCGCTGGGTCTGGCCCTCTGCCAGGCCCTACAGGAGGGCGGCGGCAGCATCCTCCAGCTCCTTCAGGATCCAGCCTCTGCCGGGCTCCGCGTCAGCGCCAGAGGTGGGGAGGGAGACTGGCACCCCGGCCATCTGTCGCTTAGAAGCTGGGCCCGACGGCACCTCCAGGGCGAGGAGAGTCCTTCCCGCGCCGCTGCCCCACAGGCAGATCCTCGCGGCGAGGCCAGGCCTCGGGCACCCTGAAGTTGCCCAGCCCCGCATGGCCCGCCAAGGATGCGCGCCCCGCTCGCTCCCTCAGTCGACTCTCCACAAAAAATAGAGGAAGGGCCTGAGCCCGGGTAGGAGTGGAGCTACTGGCCACCACTCTTTCTACTTCCCGTCCCCCGCATCCGGTGGGGAGACCCGGATGGGGACAAGAGGGAGCCCGCTAAAGCCCGAAGAGGCTCGAGGACTGGCCCCGGTCGGGGTGAGGGCCGCCTGGATGGTGCAAATGTAGTTTGGCGGAGGGAAGAGAAGCCAGGACGACGGCACACCCTGTGCAAACTCCCAGAAACCGGAATGCGGGAGAGTGGGGGTGGGGTAGTCGACACGCGGCCAGCGGCCAGGGTTCCGAGCGAAGGCTAACCTAGAGCGAAGACCACCAAAACTTCTAAGCAGGTGCAGCGAGGGCACGTGAGCACCAAGCCGGCGTCGGGGAAGGCGGTTCCGGGTTGGGGGAGGAAGGCGGGAAGCTCCTGGGGCAGGTGGGGTCCCTCCCGCAAAGGAAGCTGCCCGCTACTAACCTCTCTGCAAAAGTCCGTGCGCGGCGCTCCCTCTGCAGGCCCCGCCTCACCGCCCAATGCCCGGAGCGCTCCAGCCTTAAGCAGCCGCCCGGGATCCGGCTTTTGTCCTGGCCCCTACAGGCTTCTCCCCGCCCCCATCGGCTCACGGCGCGAGAGGTCCCGCGATTGGTCACACGCGTTCCCTAGCCTGAGCGCCAGGGCTCCCCCCAATTCGCTGCCCGGTATAGCTCCGCCCCCAGGGGCGGGACTCAAGGGCTGCTGGGACTTGTAGTCCATCTGGAGCGTCCGTCCAGACGGCGGGCAGGCACCGCCTCTCCGGAGCTCGCAGGACTGGGGCGGGGCCGGGGCGGGGCCTCGGTGTGGGGAGATGGGCCGGGCTACGCTGCGAGGATAACGTACGGGGTGGGGGGCCGTGGCCTGATCACTTAGGGGCTGGGCCGACTGCCACTTGGAAGGTAGCATTGGGGGGTGGGGTTGGCGGAACAGGCACAGTTTTGGGAACCGGGAGTCTCCGGTCTTCTCTCCCTTTGGTAGAAACTAACGTCCGTATCCCAGCTACCTAAAATCGGCCACACTGAACCCCGTTGTTTAGACCGGCTTTTCACGTAGCGGTGGCATACTGTTTTTGCGTTTGCTCGTGGGCCCTCTCCATTGAGCCGGTGGGGCACGACTGAGAGATCAGATCGGACCTCCCAATGTAGGATAGGGCGGGAATGGAGTGAGTGGGTGGGGCTAGGTGGGTGCCAGTCACACTTCCTGGCGTCTCGCTCAGCTCACCTCACCTCACCTGGAAGAGCTGAGAACTCACCGGGCGATTCTAGCACAGAGCCCACAGGGCCGGGGCCATCTCTGCGGGTCTCCTGCTTCCCCCTATCCCCCCATCCTAAGCTTCCACACTGGAATGAATGAACTCCTGCCTCCCCTTTCTCCACTACCTGTGAGACAGGCTATTTTCGAAACCCAAAACTGGAACACCCGGTCTGACAGGCGCCAGTGAACTAGTGGGGCAGAATATTTGAAATCAGGCAATCCTAGAAACCAGGACATATATTTACTGCTCCGACATTCTGGATCTTTCACCCCAGTCCTGTAGGTCTCCTGAACAGCTCTTTGAACAGCTACCTAGCTCCAGAAAGGAGAACCAATGGAGCACTGACCAGATCAGGTGAAAGGGTCAGCCCAGTATGCAGAGAATGGCCATGCCTGTGCCCCTGCCAAGCACGGGGTCTTACTGACACTGAAACAATGTTGCGACATGCATGTGGACAAGAACTTCAGGAAGCCCTTCTTCCCCCAATCCAGTTGTAGTCAGGAGTGGGGCAGCTAAACTCGCTACCCATGCCTGAACCAAATGATCCCTGATGATGTCACTTTCTGGTCCCTTTCCTCCCAATCATCCTTTTGAAAGAACAATTCTTCACCTCTTCTCTGCTGTTGGTCCTTGAGAGTCTTCTACTCCTATATGGATTGAGCTCCAACCTTATCAAGGATCTCCCCCTAGGGCACCTAGGTGGCTCAGTCATTAAGTGTCTACCTTCAGCTCAGGTCATGATCCCAGGATCCTGGGATGGAGCCTGGGATCGAGCCCTGTATGGAGCCCTGCATCTGGCTCCCTGCTCAGGGGGGGGCCTGTTTCTCCCTCTCCCACTCGTTCTGCTTGTGTTCCCTCTCTCACTGTCTCTCTGTCAAATAAATAAATAAAATATTAAAAAAGGATCTCCCCAAAAACCACAAATCTTGAAGGGTCACCTCTCAGTAGATAAAACATCTCCCATCTCCTATGAAGAGTACTCCAAAAAAAAGGTACTCCAGGGGCCATGTTCTGTGTTTGGAAATTCTTGCCAGGGCAGGCGGAAGCAGAAGTTGTGGTACAAATGAGAACTGCCGGCCTCCGTGAGGGCGAGTCTCTACTTTGACCCCAGTCTTTAAAGTTTAGGACCATGCTTCACTGCATGGTGAAGGCCTCCTCCCATGCACGGTTTGCACTTGTCTCTCTCCCTGAGAACTTAGGCGCTGCCTCAAGGACGTGGGGTTGCTTATTTAGCCCTCCTCGATCACAGAATCACAGAACATCAGACTCAAAAGAGACCTCAGAAATCCCCTAGTCCAATCCTCTTATTTTACAAAGGAAATACAGGGGCCACGGAGGCATAAAGGGGAGACCAGACTGCAGATGGGCAGACACAGGGAGGATGCATGGATGCGTCATTTTGGAAACCATCTGGCATTATCTCATCAAACCGAAGAATCACGTACAGGAAGACCATGCAGCCCCACTCGTTGGTATACTCAGGAGAGCCTCATACACACGTGTGCCTGGAGATGCATGTGAGATTGTCCAAAAACAGGGCAGAGCCCAGACTTCCTTCAAAGGTTGAATGGTTGGATGGGTTGTGATACCATTCACACAAGGAAAAACTTGATAGCAGGGGAAAATGAATGAATTGCAACCACATGCAACCACATGAATGAATCCCCAAAACATAATGTTGACCAAAAGAAAATGGAACATAACAGGTACATATGTAGTATGTGCATAGAGTTAAAACAAACAAACCTAAACTCTATTTTTTTTTAAATTTTAAAAGATTTTATTTATTTATTCGACAGAGAGACAATGAGAGAGGGAACACAAGCAGGGTGAGTGGGAGAGGGAGAAGCCGACTCCCCACTGAGCAGAGAGCCCAACATGGGGCTCGATCCCAGGACCCTGGGATCATGACTTGAGCTGAAGGCAGACGCTTAACAACTGAGCCGCCTAGGCGCCCCCTAAATTCTATTATTTGGAATGGATACATGGGTGGGAAAACTACCAAGTAAAGCAAGGAAATGGTTATTACAAAAAAAACTGGATTCTAGTTCTTTTTTTTTTTTTTTTAAAGATTTTATTTATTTGACAGAAACACAGCGAGAGAGGGAACACAAGCAGAGGGAGTGGTAGCAGTTGAGAAGCATGAGCAGAGAGCCCGATGCGGGGCTCGATCCCAGGACCCTGGGATCATGACCTGAGCCGAAGGCAGACGCTTAACGACTGAGCCACCCAGGCGCCCCTGGATTCTAGTTCTTTCATTCGATCCGTCTTTAGTGAGCACCTGCAATGTGTTCTATTGTAGGCACTGGAGCAAAAATGAATCAAACAAGCAAAGATGCTCAGCCTTGCATAGCTCACATTTTATCAGGGGAAACAGCAATAAACAAGGACAAAGAGGTTGCAGTTTAAATAGAGTGGTTGGGGGAAGCCTCATTGCAGAGGAGAAATTTGAATACAGGAAGGAGGGGAGAGGGTCAGTTAAGTAGCCAGGTGGGAGCAGTCTGGACCAATTCCAAGCCATTTTGGGCTGCGAGAACACCCAGAGGGAAGGCCCTGGGAGGAGCACGTCTGCTATCTTCCTGCTCAAGGAAGAGTTAAGAGGCCAGGTGGCCAGAGCACAGGGAGGGATGGGGAGAGTAGCTTTTATTCTGTGTGAAACTATAGGGCTTGAATTGTAGGATTTTGAACGTAAAATGACAGGATCTGACCTGTATTTTATTTTATTTTATATTAAAGATTTTATTTATTTATTTATTTGACAGAGAGAGAGATCACAAGTAGGCAGACACGGGCAGACAGACAGGAGGAAGCAGGCTCCCTGCTGAGCGGAGAGCACAACTCTGAGCCCAAGGCAGAGGCTTTAAACCACTGAGCCACCCAGGTGCCCCAGGATCTGACCTGTATTTTAAAAGGAATATCCTTTCTTTTAATAGAGCAACTTTATTAAATTTTTTTGCATCCTTTTTTCTTTTTTTTAAAGTAAGCTCTACACCCAACTTGGGGCTTGGACTCATGATCCCAAGATCAAGAGTCACATACTCTACCCACTGAGCCAGCAAGGTGCCTCTTTAAAGGAATATTCTAACTGCTGTGCTGAGAAGGAAGGAGGCAAGGGTAGAACAAAGAGAATTAGAAGACTATGACGATAATCCGGGAGGGAGCCAATGAGAGCTCAGACCAGGGCAATAACTAGGAAGGTGGCCGTTACGTGGGGAGAGGGGAGTGCAGGGATGAGATTGTGATTGGGGAGGAGTCTCACAGGGAGCCCCAGGTTGGTAATGTTTCTTGACTTACCTGTGAGATGATCGCATGGGTGTTCATTGTATAATTATTTAATAAACCGTATATGTATATTTCATATATGTTTTTGCACCTGTGTTGTATTTCACAGTAGAAGGAAATATGAAGAAGAAAAGGGAGATATAAAGAGGTAACATAATGAGCCCAGCTAATAAATGGCCAGGACAGGTTGGGAATAAATTCCAGTGCCTTTTATCCTAACCAATCCAACCCAGGCATGGGCCCCAGCCCGGCTCACCTATTTCCCGGTGATGTGGTTTCGGGCAAACCCTGTCACTTCTCTCAGCCTCATTGTTTCATCTACGAAACCAGGACAATAGTGCCTGGCTCCATCCATCATTAGGATTCTGTCAAGATCACAAAGTGCTCTGTAATTAATCAAAAAGCACACAGTATTATTGCTACATAACTGTGCTTTATTTATTTATTTATTTATTTTCAAAGATTATTTATTTATTTGACAGAGAGAGGAGAAGAGCACAAGCATGGGGAGCAGCAGAGGGGAGGGAGAATCAGACTCCGTGCAGAGCAGGGAACCTGACATGGGCTCCATCCCAGGCCCCTGGGATCATGACCTGAGCCAAAGGCAGTTGCTTAACTAACTGAGCCACCCAGGCGCCCCAAACTGTGCTTTTAAAAAATATTTTTATTTATTTATTTATTTATTTATTTATTTATGAGAGAGTACGAGAGAGAACAAGCAGGTGGAGAGGCAGAGGGAGAGAGAGAATCTCAAGCAAATTTCCTGCCGAGGGCAGAGCCCACACAAGGCTCAAGGTCATGACCCCGAGATGACCCTTAGCTGAAATCAAGTCAGAAGCTTAACCGACTGAGCTACCCAGATGCCCCTTAACTGTGCTTATTTTTTTTTAACAGTTTTATTGGTGCTTAATTGATGTACAATAAACTGTACATATTTAATGTGTACAATTTGATGAGTTTTAACACAGGTCTACATCATGAAAACATTACCACAGTAAAAAAAAACCCAAACAAACATTACCACAGTCAAGACAATGCATATATCCATCACCCGCCACCTCCCAAGTCCTCTTGTACTCCTTGGTACAACTCCTTTGTACAAGTCCTCTGTCCCTCCCTGCCCTACTTCCATATTCCTAGGAGGCACTATTTTGCTTTTGGGCACCATAGATTAAGTATGTATTTTTAGGATTGTATATTTTTTAATTTTTTTGTAAACAAATATTAAGGTTTTTTTTTTTTAATTTACTTATTTGAGAGAGTGAAAGTAGAGCGAGAGAAGGAACACAAGTGGGGGGTAGGAGCAGAGGGAGAGGGAGAAGCAGGTTCCCCGCCAAGCGGGGAGCCTGAGGCGGGGCTCAATCCCAGGGCCCTGGGATCATGACCTGAGCCTAAAGCAGATACTCAACCCACTGAGCCACCCAGGGGCCCCTCAGCTTGTCAATTATTTAAAAAATTTTTTTGATTGGGATTGAATTAAACCTATAGATTTCCTCTTTGCAGGAAGATTTTCCAATTAACTGCTGGTCACTTCAGCAATGTGTTCAACTCACCCATGTGCCCATCTTAATAACAAAGAACAGGATGAGTTTCACTCCAGTGCATAGGGTTGCTGCTTCTTACACACCACGGGCTTTTGCTTACCTCCTTCTCTACTTAGGTCTCTTGGGCACCATTCCTACTCACCCTTGGCTGAAATGTGACCCCTTCTGTGAATCTGTCTCTAATCCAGGACAGGTCCTGGAGGCACACAGAGCTTTGAATAACTCAACATCACTTTGGGAAGTCTGTTGTTTATGCATCTCCCTCCCTGACTAGACCAAACCCTCCCAAGGAAGGAACCATATTATTTTTTTTTATCTTGGCATAGAAGGCATTCTTTTCTTTAAAAAAAAATTTTTTTTTTTTTTAAGATTTTATTTATTTGACAGAGAGAAACACAGCGAGAGAGGGAACACAAGCAGAGGGGATGGTAGCGGGAGAAGCAGGCTTCCTGCCGAGAAGGGATGCGGGGCTCCATCCCAGAATCCTGGGATCATAACCCGGGCCGAAGGCAGGCGCTTAATGACTGAGCCACCCAGGGGCCCCAAGGCATTCTTTTCTTTAGTTACACTTTTATTTTGAAATAATTGTAGATTCATAGCCAGTTGTAAGAAATAACAAAAAGATCCTTTAGCCTTACCCAGTTTCCCCCAATGGTAACATCTTGAAAAACTCGAGTACGAGAACACGACAGAAAATAGACGCTGATACGATACACTGATCTTACTCCGCTTTCTTCAGCTTTACATGTAATCGTTGGTGTGTACATGTGCGGAGTTAAGACCCATCTCTTAACTATTTAAACTCGAACGGTCATTTATTTAGCTCCTACTATGTGCCAGACAGTGGAATTCTGGAAACACAGGTTATGACAGGGTCCCTGACTTAATGGAGGTCACGATCTCAGGGGCTTTGTTTCAAAAGTAATGTCGCAAAGGCAGAGTGTTCGCAAGAATCGGGAAGAATCTAATCTACCTTTTGGCTGAAGAAGAGTGAGGGAATGGGGAAAGAGGTCAAGAGAGGCCTTGATCAGAGCCTACCACAAGCAGGTGCTCAATAAATGTGTTAAATTAAGGTCAAACCCAACGTTGTCTTCCATGAAATCCCTTGCAAATCCTCACAACCTCAAAGTGGCGGTAGACGGTGCACATGTCCTTGCCACGTATGCCTTATCCCTATTTGGAATTCTGCCCCCAATCCTCTTCCAACCTTTACCGGCCGTAAATTCTGGACACAGGGCACAGCTCTCGGAATAGAACCAACGGAGCTTGCAACAGCAACCACCACCCTGGGTAGCCTCTCGGCAGTCACCGGCCACGCGCCCATCACGCCCTCGCCCACGCGCTGCTGGGCCGGTGCAGGCGCACAGCTGGCGGCGGATGTACCGCGGGCTCCCGTCCCGGGCGAGCGAGGGGAGGGGCCGGAAGCGACGCTACGCTTCCCGGTTGCTAAGAGACGGGGCTTCCACAAGCCGGACGGAGGTTCTCCCGCTTCTTTTCCTCCCTTTTTCCGCTTCAGCGTCACCGAATCCGGCCACCATGTCGGACCCAGAAGCTGACAGCTTGCGAAGCACCTTTCCCTCTTACATGGCAGAGGGCGAGCGGCTGTATCTGTGCGGAGAGTTCTCTAAAGCCGCCCAGAGCTTCAGCAACGTGAGTCGGGCTCTGAACCTACCAATCACCCATCACCACTTCCGATTCCTTGTAACACTGAGGTCCCCATGGTGCCTGGAGGACCCTGTTGTGTCTGTCATTCATTTGTTCCTGACTGACGCACTACTGTCTACTACTGTCACTGCCTCGCCATTTTCTACCATTTCCCACTTGTTTTCTGCATATTAATAACCGTTCTCTGCATTAACAGTGACTTCTTTTTTATTGGAATGTTGTGTGACTGGCCTCTTCCTACAGAGCAGCCTTAATTTCCCATCAGTGGCTGGGAAATGGGCTGGGAGGCTGCATGGACAAGTAGTGAAATCTCAAGCACACAGCTGCTCACAAAAGATGGCCAGTACATGACATTATTATATATAATCTTAGTACCAATTGCTCAGCCCCCCATGGGGATTGGGTGCTGTTTTAGGGTATTAGGCACACTGCTGCTAAGTGCAGTACAACCCTGTGGGGGAGAATCTGTTATTACTACATTTTATAGATGAGGAAACTGATACAGAAGTTGAGTACATGGCCGAGATCACTGAACTGGCAAGAGAAAGTTTTCAAACCCAGGCACTCAGCTTCCAGTCCTGAGGTGCTAACCACCCTATATATATACTCCCTCACAAGTAAGCTATTAGATGTTCTTTTAAAAAATATATATATTTATTTTAGAGAAAGAGAGAGCGAGAGTGCTCACTGGGGCTGGTGGGTGGAGGAGGGGCAGAGGAAGAGACAGTCCCAAGTACACTCCGTCCTGGGTGGGGAGCCCCGCTTGGAGCTGCATCTCAAGACCCTGAGATCACGACCTGAGCTGAAATCAAGAGTCGGGTCGCTCAACCAACAATGCCACCCAGGTGCCCCAAGCTATTAGATGCGCTCACCACAATTTCTTTTATAACATCTGGCCTACTTCTTAATCAAGAGGGAGTACTAGGATAGCCCTCTAACTATTCCCAGGACTCCTCCTAAAGTCAAGCTTTTCCACTGCTACCCAAAGTCTTTTGTCCCTTTCAATCACCAGTCACACCCTAAAACCAGAATGGTTGGCCAGATGGATCTACAGTTGAATTCAGGAGCCCTATCCCCACCATTCTCCTCCTTCAGGCGGAGAGAAAAGAACACCCTGAGGGAAAATAGCTCTGGGTGAGAGAAGTAGCCTTCTTCCACAAAAGCCAGTAGCTACTTCCTCTTCCTGGAAAAGTAGAAAAGTCTTAGAAAGGTGTGAGTACAGTCTGATGCCTCAGGAAAGACAGTACATCACAGCTCCAATGATGATTTCTTTTCCTTTTTTAAGATGTTATTTATTTATTTATTTATTTACTTACTTACTTTTTTATTTTTTAAAGAAAGGGGGGTTCTTTTTTTTTTTTTTTTTTTTAAAGATTTTATTTATTTGACAGAGAGAAACACAGCAAGAGAGGGAACATAAGCAGAGGGAATGGTAGCAGGAGAAGCAGGCTTCCTTCTGAGCAAGGAGCCAGACGCTGGGCTCGATCCTAGGACTCTGGGATCACGACCTGAGCTGAAGGCGGACGCTTAACAACTGAGCCACCCAGGCGCCCCTTTTGTTTTCTATTTTTTTGGAGATTTGTTTGTTTACTTATTTTGAGAGTGAGGGAGTGTGTCCATTCATGTAGGGGGGAGGGGCAGAGGGAGTGGGAGAAGGAGAGAAGCAGACTCCCTGCTAAGTGCCAAGCCCTATCTGGGGCTTGATCTCTCAACCCTGAGGTCATAACCTGAGCCAAAATCAAGAGGCACTGAGCAGGGAGCCGGACAGGACCCTGGGATCATGATCCAAGCCAAAGGCAGCCACTTAAAGACTGAGCCACCCTGGTGCCCCTCCCATGATGATTTCAAACAGAAGAGAGGACAGGAGGACCAGGAAAAATGTTCCATTCCCACTTTACCGCCCAAAGCGCACTTTCAGTTTGGCTAGCATTTTCATCTTGATCTCCTGAAATGATGATTCATTCCCAACACAAACTAGGTAAGAAGAGAGAGTTAGGAGAATAGAAGACTCAAGTTGCAGATGTCCTAAAACCCATTTCATTAGCCTTCAGAATGCTCAGCCTCTGAAACGTATTTCGAGTGTTGTGCAGCCATTCGGAGTTTGTGGTTGAATTGGGTATGCACTAAAAATCATAAGCTTCTCTTTTGTTGTTTTTTTTTAAGATTTTATTTATTTATTTGACAGAGAGAGAGGTCACAAGTAGGCCGAGAGGCAGGCAGAGAGAGAGGGGGAAGCAGGCTCCTAGCTGAGCAGAGAGCCCGATGTGGGGCTCGATCCCAGGACCCTGAGATCATGACCTGAGCCGAAGGCAGAGGCTTTAACCCACTGAGCCACCCAGGTGCCCCAAATCCTAAGCTTCTGTTGCCTGAGCGGACTGGAGGAATCCTAGACATTTGGGAAATTCAGTATATCCACCGAGTGGTATATTCATGCATCTCCACCAAGGGCTGCTGGTGATTTGACCTCGTTCAAGATGAGCTACATGCAGACAATCAGTGGACTGAGCAAAGATCAGTGTCGTGCTGCTTTTGGTCTGGAAAGTTCCAGAGACCTGTTTGCTGAACTGAGGAATCCCCCTGAAACGCTGGCGGGAGGGTGGGATGCTCCTTCCCGTCAAGCTTCTACCTTGTGCTGCCTGGTGCGGGTCAACCTGGGTGGTTCCTTTCTTAGGCTCTTCACCTTCAGAATGGAGATAAGAACTGCCTGGTTGCCCGTTCCAAGTGCTTCCTGAAGATGGGAGAGCTAGAGAAGTCCCTGAAGGATGCTGAGGCTTCACTCCAGAGTGACCCAACTTTCTGTAAGGTGACTCAATCTGGCTTTCACCACTGCCATTGCTTGTCACCGCCTCTGATGAGAAGAAGCTGAAGAACCAGCCAGACTGCCTAGGGTTTGATGCCTTTTTCTCTCCCTAGGTCACTTACCTAGCTCTACCTGTCCCTGTATCCCAGCCTTGATCCTCAACCCCAAGACCCTCTGCCCCACACACCTAAGTCCTGTAAGGCCTTCTCGGCCACCTCAATTTGACTTCCTCTCATTTCAGGGAATTTTGCAAAAGGCGGAGACCCTGTACACCATGGGAGACTTTGAGTTTGCCCTGGTGTTCTATCATCGAGGCTACAAGCTGCGGCCTGACCGAGAATTCAAAGTTGGGATTCAGAAAGCCCAGGAAGCCATCAACAACTCGGTGGGAAGTGAGTGACCATGGGACCTACGCCCTTATCCAGGGGGGCTCTGGGAATCCTTGGGCTCGGAAGTACAATGAGTGAGCAGCCACCACTGGGCCTGGAGGGAGTCTCATGCTTGGATTTGGTTGCTGCTGATTTCGTTGAAGATTAGGAACTAATCTGTCCATCCAAAGGACCAGCCCCTGATCCACTGTGCTCAGCACTGCAACTTCTGGTTGTCCTCTAAGCCAGATGCGAAAGCTGTTCGCATTAGGCCTGTCTTTGGCCTGGTTTCATAGCATAGAATGGGGTCCTGAGCCTACCCTTTCCTGGTTCCTGGCTTCCTCTCTTACCACTCACACACCAAGGACTGGCCTTACCCATTGGCTTAGTGGCAAGGGCAGGAGGGAGGAGAGCAAGAGTTTGCCACTGTAGGTGGCGGAGTGTGGAAATCGCTGGGGATGGAGGGCTCCCTCAGTGCTCAGGGACTGCTTTTGTTTGGAACTCTGGCCTCCATGGCCTTGGGCTAGGAGGGGCTACGTAGCTCTTAGGAGCGTGTGATTACAGACATCCTGTACCATCAACCTGCTGGGCTGTCTCAGAGCCAGCTTTGCCACAACCTCTACCACTTCCTGCCAAAGGCAGCCGTTTCTACAGAAAAATATGTGATGAGTCACGCTCGAGGGCCTGGCACACCTGAGCCCAGCCTCTCTCCTTGCAGGTCCTTCTTCAATTAAGCTAGAGAACAAAGGGGATCTCTCCTTCTTAAGCAAGCAAGCTGAGGTAAGGGCCTCGGTTCTGATAGCACATCCCTCCCAAGGAAGTGCCCACACGTGCCTGAGGTCTCAGTGGCCCTCTAACCCGGGGGCAGTCGGCTCCTGCCCATCATGGGCAGCCGTGGGATTCTGCCCCAGCCGCAGAGGGGTCTTGGGAATCCAGCTGTTCCCAGACCAGACACACTCCGTGGTTCCTGACCCACAGAGAGGTCCTGGAGGAGATATCTGGGATCACAGCGTCTGGGGCCATGTCCGGGTGCTCCATGCTCCTTGTTGAGGCTCTATTGGGTATTGCTCCATCTTCCCAGAATATGAAAGCCCAGCAGAAGCCTCATCCCGTGAGACAACTCTTACATCACCCCGAGAGAGAGTCCAAGCGGAAGGGCTCGCTCAAGAGTGAGAAGATTGTCCGCCAGCTCCTGGGCGAGCTCTACGTGGACAAGGAGTATCTGGAGAAGCTCCTGTTGGATGAAGGTTTCAGATACTTTGTTTGCAACAGGGAACTTGGGGCAAAGGAAATCTGGGACAGGTGCTTAATCGTGAGCCGGAGAGAGAGCCTGTCACATAACATTAGCTTGTGGACAGGATTTTCTAGTGTTCTCGTTTACAGGTGAGGAGACAGGTGCAGAAAGATTAAGTAACTCACCAGAAGGTTATACATCGGTAAACAGTGACACGGCTCTTGGGTTTGGATCTAGGACGTCTGATTCCAGAACCAGTGCCCTTAGCACCGTGGTACCCCTGGGAGGGAACCCTAGAGACTGGGGTCCCTTTATCGCCTGAGTCCCTGGAGGGGCATCCCCTGAGCCTTCAATCTGTAGAAAGGGCAAAGGAATCCAGCTGGGATGTGCTAGAAGGGGGATCCTACGATACTAGTACTAGAATGTTCTTAAGTCTCATCTGGTCTAATCCCTCCTTTTATAGATGAGGAAAGAGAGACCCTGAGGGGGAGCAACTTGTCCAAGATGACAAGCAAGTTCTTGGTGAAGTCGACCCCAGAGGCCGGCATCCTAACCTCCAGTCTAACGCTCTTTCCTCTATACGGCGCTGGCAGCGGCAGGAAGTAGGGCAGAGCCTTGAAATGAGAGGGGAGGGCGGGAGGAGTGCCATTAGCTGATAAGCCTAAGCAGGGATCATCCTGGAATCAAGTGCCTTTTCTCCAGAACTGCCTTCCCGAGGCTATGGGCAGGGCTCCCTGCCTGTCTGGGTCTCAGGAGCAGCAAAGCACTTCTCAGTCAGGGGCCTGAATACTTCCCTCCGGAGGAGCTTCTGTGGAGCAAGGGGCGGCCCGAAAATTACCCCAAGAGGCCATGCCGTTTTTCTACCAGCTCTGACCTCTGGTCAGGCAGGCGGGCCGAGCTTGGGCACACCGTCCAGCTCCCTGCCAGCCCTGGCCCACTTGGCGCCTGGGAAATCCCTCGGCGCCAGCAACTGGGGCCCGGTTGTGCACTCGTACTCAATCTTCTCAGAGGACACAACCAAAATGAGGGGGCCCGAGGCTTGCAGTCCTTTCACACAGCTCTCTGCCCGCTGCCCCTTCTGCTAGCTCCTTGGATCTTGCCAAAAGAGACCCGTGTGCTAAGTTCTGCACCATGAGAGCGCCTGAAAGAGGGGCTCCGGCCTCACCTGGATCCACATAGAGCTACTCTGTTACCTTCCTATGTGCTCTTGCCTTCCCCCAGCTCCGAGCAGTACCCCCCACAGGGGACCCCACAGCAGGAGTCCCCAGCCAAGAGGAGGCAGCTCCCTTGGTCACCGGTTCTAGTAGCTTCCCCCTCACACCGTTCTTCCCAGACCTGATGAAGGGCACCATCAAGCATGGCCTGACCGTGGAGGACCTCATCATGATGGGCATCAACTACCTGGACACCCGCAGTAACTTCTGGAGGCAGCAGAAGCCCATCTACGCCAGGGAGCGGGACCGGAAGCTGATGCAAGAGAAATGGTTGCGGGACCGCAAGCGCCGCCCCTCACAGACAGCCCACTACATCCTCAAGAGCCTCGAGGACATTGACATGTGTGGGTGCTGTTCTCAGAAGAGCGAGGCCTTTACCAGGTGGTGGGGGAGCAACACTGGGACCCAAGGTTCCGCTGGCCCGTGGATCGCATCTGGGGGGTGGCGGGCCCTCTCGTCCATCTGAGGGGACCGCTCCCACCTCCATGTCCCCCGTCTCCCTTTCCAGTGCTGACCAGCGGCAGTGCTGACGGGAGCCTTCAGAAAGCTGAGAAAGTGCTGAAGAAAGTGCTGGAATGGAACAAAGAGGAGGTGCCCAACAAGGATGAGCTGGTTGGAAACTTGTACAGCTGCATCGGGAATGCCCAGATCGAGCTGGGGCAGATGGTCGCAGCCCTGCAGAGCCACAGAAAGGACTTGGAGATCGCCAAGGAATAGTGAGTGCCCGGGTGAGGCGGAGCGGCTCAGGCCCTACAGATGGGCGGGGCGGGGCCTGCACACCAGCCTTTTGCCAGGGCTGCTGGTGCCTTTGGCAAGGCACTTCACCTCTCCCAGCCAGCTCTCTGCCGTCCAGTGGGCATAACAGCAGCCCCTTCTGAGAGGGCGGGAGGGAGAGGGCAGGCGAAAGTCCTGGTCAAGATCTCAGGACGGTGCCGGGTGTCCGTAATCACATTAATGCCAGCCAGCAGCTCCTCCCCAGACTTGAGGGTCCCCCCAGAGGTGCCATCACTTGCCAGGCATCCTGGTTCTAACCTTTGGAGTCCTCCATGACTTTGTCCTGCTCAGTTTCCAGTTGCACCACAGTCGGAGCCTCCCCCTACCTCCTATTATGCGATTTCCACTCACAGGTCAGGTCTCTGCCCTCCCTGGCTCGAGCTGTTCCCACTCACCACCTCCAGGGACCTGCGTTTTATGCAGCAGCTTTTCCCCTGGTAATGCATGGGCCTTGGCCCCTTGTTGCCTGCGGGTTACAACCACGCGCCTACACCTGGCACTCAAGACCCCATCTGAACCTGCGTCCACACAGCCCTCCCATGTCACTCCTGCATTTGGGTCAAACCAGATTTCTTTTTCTTAAAAAGATTTAATTAATTAATTAGAGAGAGAGAGATAGAGAGAGAGAGAGACAGAGAGCATGAATTGGGGGGAGGAGCAGAAGGGAAGGGAGAGGGAGGGGGAAAGAATCTCAAGCAGATTATCCACTGAGTGCAGAGCATGATGTGGGGCTCAGTCTCACGACCCTGAGCTGAAATTAAGAGTCAGATGCTTAATAGACTGAGCCACCCAAGCGCCCTCAAATCTTCTTTTTTTTTTTTTTTAAAGATTTTATTTTATTTATTTGACAGAGGGATCACAGGTAGGCAGAGAGGCAGGCAGAGGGAGAGTGGGAAGCAGGCTCCCTGCCGAGCAGAGAGCCCGATGCGGGGCTCAATCCCAGGACCCCGAGACCATGACCTGAGCCGAAGGCAGAGGCTTTAACCCACTGAGCCACCCAGGTGCCCCTCAAACCTTATTTCTTAACCAACCCCCCTACTCTCTCCTCATTCACCTGAGTCCCACGTGCTTTCCGTTCCCAGTTCATTTCTCATTGGCCTTTGCCGTGCTGAGCAGAAGTATCTGGTATTTGGTTAAGTTGCTTATCTTCTCAGTTTGCTCATCTCTAATGAAGGTATATTAATACTGACTCATAGAAACTATGAGGATTAAATAAGATAGGTATGCACAGAACCATGGGCCCAACCATCTCCCGTGCCCTAAAGACTCACTTATAATCCTAACTTCTCAGCAGACCTCCCTCCTGAGCCCTAGGCCTGCATATCCAACTGATTCCAAGGCATCTCCACTTGGATGTCTCACAGGAACCGCAAATTTCCCATGCCCAAAGTGGAATCCCTTACCTTCCTCCCCAACCTCTTGCTCCAGGGTTCCCTATCTGTGAGGATGGGTGCCAAGAAGGGGCCCGGACCCCTCCCTCCCTGCTCTCACCCAGCCAGCCTCCATGTTGTCTGGGCCTCCTCCTTCCTGTCTCCGTGGTGCTTTTCTGTTTCCTGGCCACAGCTCAGTCCAGACCCTTCTCACTTCTTGCCTGATTCCTCCGACCTGGGTTTTCCTGCAGCCCAGCTGGCCCTTCTGTATAGAACCAGTCCAGTGGTAGAACTGGGATAAAGTTCTAGCTCCCAATTCTGCTCAGCTCGGGCTGCCCTTCCTGACCTAACTTCTCCTGGCCCCAGTGGACCCAATTCTGTCCAGGCCCGTGGGCATCCTGTGCCCCCTGCCAACATCTTGTGGCTCTGCTCCTGCAGCCCCTAAACAGGACGACTTCCTTCTCTTCATCAACTTCCCCCTTTCCATCCTTCACAATTGTAAATGTATGTCCCTTCAGGAAAGTTCCAAGTGTCCCCCGGGTGGTTTAAAAATCGTCCCCCACCTTGGTGCTCCCTCTCTACGCTCCATGTGGATCTTGGCTCTCCTGTTAGACTTTAGAAGGGACTATCTTATATCTCCTCTTCCCAGGACCTTCCGCACAGTAGGCATGTGACATGCCTGCCAAGTGGCTAAATAAACAGAGGTGTTCCTCCAACAATGCTAGTCCCTCTTTTCCACCCATGAATGGGCCTCGGGTCTTGTTTGTTCAGGTACTCCCGCATTCTAATCAGCCATGCCGCCTATCGGCCCCCCACCTCCAAAGCCTGCTGGCCCTCAAGGCATAGATCAAACCCCAGCTTGTCTCAGTAGCCTCTCCGGGGGCCCCAGCCCTCATCTTTGCCTCTAGATACTCTAGATAATTTGATTGCATGCTTTCTCATTGCTATTGTTATTTCTTATTACAAAGTATTATGAATAAACTAACATATCAGAACTTACCCATTCATTCATCCTGCTGTAACAGAGGCCCCTCCCTAGAAGGGGGGTACCACCATCAGAGCAGCTGTGGGAGCACCAGGGGCACAGTATGGCCGTAGGTCCAGGGAGAGAGGCAGGTAGGGGCGCTGCCGGGAGCTGAGGGGGTTCCAGAGTGGACAGGTCAGCCAAGTGGACGGAGAAGGGCACCCTAGGCAGAGGGAAGTGGCAGGGATGGGGGATGCGGGGCTGAGTCCCATGCCGGGGAGGACTGAGGACAGAGGAGGAGTCTGTTTTCACACAAGTACTAGTGTTAGTGTTGTACTTGGTCTAGAACTCTGGGGCATGGTGAGCAGACCTTGGACAACTCCCCCACCCCCACCTCCCAGCAGCACACGCCGCTCATTGACCTGGGGCCATGTTGATACACGTCCTTGTGGCCCCTTTTCAATGCAGTTACTTACATATTTATGTACCTATGCACGTACCTAGGATTCTTTTTTTTTTTTTTAAGATTTTATTTATTTATTTGACAGAAAGAGCGAGAGAGCACAAGCAGGGGGAGCAGCAGCAGGAGAGGGAGAAGCAGGCTCCCCGCTGAGCAGGGAGCCCAATGCAGGGCTCCATCCCAGGTCCCTGGGACCATAACCCGAGCCGAAGGCAGATGTTTAACCATCTGAGCCACTCAGGCGCCCCATACCTAGGATTCTTAAAAGCAATTTTTTTTTTT
>CM053619.1:31045754-31080386 GCA_028646535.1 Procyon lotor
TGTCAAATAAATAAAATCTTTAAAAAAAAAAAAAAAAAAGAAAGGGAAGGTGTGGGTGCCCAGAGGGGTTAAGAGAGGTCACCAGTGGGGCGCCTGGGTGGCTCAGTCGTTAAGCGTCTGCCTTCGGCCCAGGTCATGATCCCAGGGTCCTGGGATCGAGCCCCACATCGGGCTCCCTGCTCGGCGGGAAGCCTGCTTCTCCCGCTACCATTCCCTCTGCTTGTGTTCCCTCTCTCGCTGTGTTTCTCTCTGTCAAATAAATAAAATCTTTAAAAAAAAAAAAGAGGTCACCAGCTTCTCTCCACCCACAGGCCTTGGACGATGCCAACAAGGGCATCATCGAAGAGCTGAAGAAAACGGACTACAGGGAGACGCTGAGAGAAAGGAGAGAGAGAGGTGAGTGCCAGGAGGTAGTGCCAGGGTCCCTGTCCGCGCTCCCAGCAGCTCTTCCAGTCCCGGGGTTGGGTTTTCTGGGGCAGGAGAAGGAATCCAGCCCGTGCCCACTGCCCTGAGCGCCCGCTCCTGTATTTCTCCACTGAACTCATCAGATATTAGTTAAGCACTCGTCATGCGCTGGGAAGGTGTGGGATTTGGGGGAGACAGAGGTTCGGCCCCTGCCCCAGAGGAGCCCACAGCCCAGGAGATTCGAGTTGTCAGCAAAGGGGCTCCTGCGTGTGACCGTGGAGCAGCAGGAGCGAAGAGGTGGGGCCGGGCAGCGGGGGGCGAGGGAGGAATGACGGTTCTACACAGCGTCTGCCTGCCCCGCTGTGGTGCATCCCTCCCTCAGTGTGGCAGTGACCCCTCCGCGCACGGAGGCTGAAGTCCTCTCTGACCTAGGCTCAGAGGGAAATTGAGGGTGAGGTCTCTGGGCACCCCAGCAGCCGGATGACAGCCCTTTATTATCCAGTGTGGTGGCTGGATCGCCTCAGGGAGGGCATCTGCCTCTGCTCCACAGGCCCTCAGAGCTGCTCTCAGGAGCCACAGGGGCCACAGATGTGAAGAGATACAGCTGGGAAAGGGCAGAAGCTCCTAGCGGCCTCCCTCGGGTCCCCTGGGCAGGCTGCGTGCCGGGCACTTCCCTCCCGGAACGGCAGGCGGCAGCATTGCCTAGGTCTTCATGTGGCGGCCTCTTCCCTGCAGGGAACCTAGGGCCCCTGCAGGCATCTTAGAGACCAGGGGCTTCCAGGAACAGAGTATGGGGGAGACTTAGGAGGGCACGGTGACTTTTCTCTGTAGCTCATAAAAACAGGGAGCTCGGATCCTTTTTGATCATAAAAATAGCTCTCCAGCTGAACTTCTGCTAACAGTCTGCTCATATTTTGATAGGGAACTTCCCAATAAATGATGAATGTGCTTCCCAGGAACAGAGTAATGCACAACGAGGAGGCTGGAGGAAAGAACCCCTCTCTCGCTTCCCAGCACCTGTGTTATTTCTCACAGGGAAAGAGAATGTGCTCTGAGAGCAGACTGTCCTGGGTTCAAATTCTGGCAGTGCGCCCACTGGCTATGATTTCTCCGTCATCGGTCTCAGGTCCTTTGACGACGAACTCAGATCACTGACACTATGCCGTTAATTCCAGGACAACCGCAGGACATCGCCTCTGCAGCCCACTGGATGCATGGAGGCGGCTCAGGAAACAGTGACCCGCTGTCTCTCAGAAGCACAGCCCCCCCGGGCATTGAGAGGCCCCCAGGCCCAGAGATGGACAAACTTACTTTTCTTCCTTCCTTTCTCTTGTCTTTCAGAAGAGGCTGCTGAATTGGAAACTCTGAGAGCGGCAGCTGCGGGGAAGGAGAAGGAAAGCACGAGGAAAGGGAGAGACGAGTCCGAGAAGGTGATGAAGCAGTGGGAGCGAGAGGCAGCTGACAGCGAGAAAGAGACAGAAGATGAGTTGTCTCAGGAGACTCTGAGGGTCCCAGCGAGTGAACAAGAAGAAAGCAGGCAGAGAGAAGCAGGGGAAGACAGCTCCTTCAGGAGATCGGGGCCGGGAGCCGCAGGGCACGACTCGGGAGATGTTGCCAAGAAAGCGTCCAGGGACCTGGGTGCAGGAATCGAGGAGGAGGAGGACAAGAAACCGTTAGAAGTGAGCAGAATGGAATCAAGAGAAATTTACAGAAGGCCTTCAGAGCTGGACCAGAAAACCTTGGGAGAATTAAGCAGAAGGGAATCAGAAGGACTGGAGAGTCAAGTTTTAGAAAACAACAAAAGAGAGTCAGAAGAAACAGGGAAAACAGAACCGGCAGAAACAGCAGAAGTGACAAAGGCAGAAAATGGTGAAAACGTGGAAGAAGGTGAAAAAGATGAATGAAGCAGCAGGCATCAGGACCAGGGGCCTCGGGGATCTTATTCAACGGGGCTTGAATTTTCAAGCTGAGATTTGTCTTTCATAGGAGAACACATGGACTGGGCTCCGCAGGTCCCCTCTGCCTCTTTCTGTTACTGTTTTCCCTTTCAATAGATACCTTTCACTCTTAAAAAACCCGAGTCTGTCATTTTTGCCTCCACGCTCACCCACAAGAGTCTTAGAGAATGAGGACCCAGCTCAGGGTGCCACTCTCCAAGCAAGAGCGTTTCAGGACGGTGAAGAAACAGGTGAGCTCCAAGGGACCAAGCTAGCTTAAAGAGGGGAAGAAAAGGGAAGGCCTGGGAGGGGAGGTACATTTGTGCAGCCACTGGCCATCGGGTCATCTTGCTGAGTCCCCTGCTGTGCTCAGGGCACTGTGGGAGGTTTGATGGAAAAAGTGATGATGGGACACGCTGAAGCCTGGCAGCACAATGAAGTGAATGCCGGCACTGATAGGGATATTATGCTGGAGGAGCGCAGAGGAAGAGTTCCTGTGAAGACGAGGGAGGAGTACCCAGGAGGAGTGGTGGCTGGACTCCACCTGCACCACCTCCACACGGTACAGTCAAGTAAATCAGGCTCCGCAAGCTGGCTTCCTCCTCCGCAGAACGGTATCTGCCCCCGTGGTTGGCATGAGGCTTCTCTGAGTGCTCAGCACAGTACGTGGTACATGGGAGGCTCTCCAAAATCCTACCGAGCTTTTTCGGTGGCCTCGCAGAGGAGGTGGGTGCTGAACAGCTGCCTCAGAGGATGAGCTAGGATTTCACTACATTATTCATCTGTCCCGGCTATTGCCATCCTGGTTCCATCCCTACAGTCCTTGGACGGGTTAGGGCTGACAGTAGGCTAGCTAGGTAGGCTAGCCAGACCCCGACTAATGTGAGGTGAGCGACGCATTTCCGAAGCAACAGTTCACGGGGCGCCAGGAAACTCACTAAGCAACATGTAGTATTCTAACGTAATGTTGTAAAACACACCCACAGCGCTAAACCCCACGATAAATAGAATATCACAACTTTAGGGGCGCCTGGGTGGCTCAGAGGATTAAAGCCTCTGCCTTCGGCTCGCATCATGATCCCAGCGTCTTGGGATCGAGCCCCACATCGGGCTCTCTGCTCGGCAGGGAGCCTGCTTCCTCCTCTCTCTCTGCCTGCCTCTCTGCCTACTTGTGATCTCCCTCTCTCTGTGAAATAAATAAATAAAATCTTTAAAAAAAAAAAAAGAATATCACAACTTTAAATAAGGACAGGATCTGACCTCGCACTTGCATGACCTTGCGTCCCTGGGCTCATCCCAACCCAGCGCGGGCCCGGGGAACGATGACTGTCCTACTCCTTCTAGAGTTCCTCGGGAACTCTCGAGGGCACACGTGCGCCGCGGCGGCGGGGGACTGGACGGGCGGCCGCCTACTTCACTCGCCGCCACTTCCTCTCCGCGCCGCGTCAGTTTCGGGTTTCGATTCGCCGCGCCTGCGCAGAGAGGCCCCGCCCTGCCCCCCCCCCCCCCCCCCGGGCCCACCGCCGCGCGCGCTCCGCCCCCCGGGCTATGTAAGGAGGCCCGGCGTGGGGGTCGCGCCACCGCTGGGCTACGTGTCCCTCCGCGCAGGCGGGCGGCCCCGGAGAGTTAGTGCCTCCCAAGGCGGCGGCGGCTGCGGCGGCTGCGGCGCCCCCCCCTCATCATGGTGAGCGGGCGCGGGGAGGCGGGACGGGGAAGCATATTACGGAAAACGAGAGTTCGGGGGCATTTCGGGAGGAAGTGGCATGCAAATAAGGACCCGAGGTTCGCGAGTTGAGCTCTGGCCTTCTGGGCCGTGGGGTGCAGCCTGAGGTAGGGGAGACCGGGGCCGAGTTGGGGAGCGGGCACGACCGCTGAAGGAGGGCGGGATCCGGCGCCTTGGGAGCTCGGCCCGCTGAGTCTGGGTTGGGGTAGTGCTGGGCGGGCATTCCTCGCCGCCTCCCGCCGCCCGAGGGCCTAATCTGAGAAAAGCTAGTGCCAGCGAAGCGCTCGGGGAGCTGCCGGGAAGTGGAGCCGTTTTAGAGCAGACCGCTTATAGCAACAGGTGCTGTCACTTGTGGCTTTTAGCAGGCGGGAAAACAAGCGGCTCAGAGAGGTGCTGCCGACACACAGCGAAGTAGTGGGGTGGGCAGAGCTGGACCGTGGTCGCAGGTGCCCTGGGCCGCCCGGTGCTGGGGCAGGCACGAAGACCACGACTCTGGGGGGGGAGCCGAGGGCAGAGGAGGAGGTGGCAGGCGTGGTGAATGAGGCCCTTTGTCCGGCGCTCTCCTGCCCTGCCCCCCACCAGCCCTTCTGTGGGACCATTGTCCCCCCCCCATCCAGACAAGAGAGTATTATCTGTTGCTGCCCTTGTGGGGGGAAGGGAGGCAGTCTTTGGGTAACCCTTCTCCAACCCCAGCCTCCTCTGCACACACAGAGCCAGGCAGCTGTGGCTTTGCCCAGACATAGCGGCCCCACCCCCAAAGAGGTCATCCTTAATAGGTTGCCAATAATGATGCCAAGAATATAAAGTTAGGGTTCACTCCTAGAACCACAGGGCATGCGCATCCAGCACCCTTTCCCTTGAGAGGCCGCAGCTGTGGGGCATCCTTGAAGCCGCAGCCCTGACCAGAGGGAATTCAGAGTTTAGGAACCTCAGACAAGCTCTCCTCTCCCTCCTCCACCACCAGCAGCCGGTGGCTACCCAGGACGGAGGAGGAGGAGTAGGTCCAGTCCGGGGCCTGGGAAGGTGCTCAGCGCACCGGGGTGCTTACAGTTCAGGGCTGGGAGCCCTGAGTAGGAGGCGGCCAGAGTCCAGGGGACGAGGCTGGTGGGGTGGCCTGGAGCGAGCTGGCTGACCTCTGCTCTTCCCCTCCTCACACACAGAACAGAAGCTTCTCCCGAAAGAGCCACACGTTCCTGCCCAAGATCTTCTTCCGCAAAATGTCATCCTCTGGGGCCAAGGACAAGCCGGAGCTGCAGTTTCCCTTCCTGCAGGATGAGGAGACCGTGGCCACGCTGCAGGAGTGCAAGACCCTCTTCCTCCTGCGCGGCCTGCCGGGCAGCGGCAAGTCCACCCTGGCGCGGGCCATCGTGGAGAGGTACCGCGACGGCACCAAGCTGGTGTCTGCCGACGCCTACAAGATCACGCCCGGGGGCCGAGGCGACTTCTCGGAGGAGTACAGGCGGCTGGACGAGGACCTGGCTGCCTACTGCCGACGCGACGTGCGCGTCCTGGTGCTGGACGACACCAACCACGAGCGGGAGCGGCTGGAGCAGCTCTTTGACTTGGCCGACCAGTACCAGTACCAGGTGGTGCTGGTGGAGCCCAAGACGGCGTGGCGGCTGGACTGCGCCCAGCTCAAGGAGAAGAACCAGTGGCAGCTGTCGGCCGACGAGCTGAAGAAGCTGAAGCCGGGGCTGGAGAAGGACTTCCTGCCGCTCTACTTCGGCTGGTTCCTGACCAAGAAAAGCTCCGACAGCCTCCGCAGAGCCGGCCAGGCCTTCCTGGAGGAGCTGGGCAACCACAAGGCCTTCAAGAAGGAGCTGCGACACTGTAGGTGGCCGGGGATGGGGGGGCAGGTGGGGGCGGGGAGCGGCCTTCCGCAGCCTCCCTCGGTGGGCACGTGGGGCCTGGGACCAATGCTGTCCTCCCTCAGTGGGGAGGCTCCCGGGCGCGAGGCACGGGGCCCCCTCTCGGCTCACCGCACCCCTCCTCCCCCCGCCTTGCCCTCCCCGATGGAGATCGCTGGCCCTGTCTCCTGGGCGGGTTGGCAGGGGAGCCTGTCCCCATTTCCTACAGCCGAGAGGGAGAACCTGAGGCGAATTTTCCACCTGGTGTTTAGCAGCAGAGCCATTTTTCTGAAGTAGAATATTCCATGGAGGGGCGCCTGGCTCGCTAAGTAAGTAGAGCCTGCGACTCTTGATTTTGGGGTGGTAAATCCCAGTCCCACGCTGGGAGGAGAGATCACTAAAAAAATAAGGGGCGCCTGGGTGGCTCTGTCAGTTAAGCGTCTGACTCTTCATTTTTGGCTCCGGTCATGATCTCAGGGTCCGTGAGATCGAGCCCCGCGTTGGAGTTTTGCTTAAGATTCTTTCTCTCTTCTCCCTCTGCCCCTCCTCGCATCCCTCTCTAAATAAATAATGAAAGAACTTAAAAAATATTCCACAAAATTCTAAACTGCAAAAAACTCACAACTAAGACCATTGTGACTTGGCCAGGTATGGTTCCCAGGTCTCAGGCCCCCAGGGCGCCTTCTGTGGCTTCCTGCAGTTCCAGGGACAGCCTCATGCCTAGGCCAGACCCCACATTCTGCAGGGGGGAGAAAGCCCCAGAGGGATGTGGGGTTTGCCCAGAGCCGTGGTGAGAGCCCTGGACTCCCATCAGCCCCAGCGGCGGCCTGCCCACACTGGGTGGGAGCTCTCCCCGCAGGGGCTGTGTGCTCCAGGGATGGGGCGGGTTTGGGATAAGGGAGGCCTTCGCTTTCCTACTTTCCTACGGTGGCCTCTTAGGGATAGCCACCCGCTAATCCATCTGTTCTTTAAACCCATTTGTGGTACCCCCCAATTTTAGATTATCTTCCCCCTTGAAATATCCCCAGCCATATGTCTGCGTGTTGTCCGGAGGCAGAATTTGTGCCTGGATAGTGCTCAGAGATCTCTTCTTGGCTCCTAAAGCTGGAACGCTGGGAAACCAGGGAACCGTGATGCCCGTGGTGCTGTTCGGGTGTGATCCCAGCACCTGGAACTGCTTGGCAGAAAAGCACCCTCCAGGGAGGGCTCCCGACTAGGACCGCTCTGCCTCTCGCAGCTGCCTTTACTGTTACAGGCCGCCACCCTCCCCGGCCGAAGACACAGCAGGAGAAATGTAACGGGCCTGCTCACAGAGCTCCCCCTGCCCCCTCCCCTGTGGAGGGTGAGAAACCTCCTCGTAGGGACTCAACTCTGGGAGTAAATACGACAGATCTAGTGACTGAAATGAGCCCCAAGACCTGGAGTCTGGAAATTGTAAATCACAGATACCCCAGGTCTCGCCATATAATGTCTCCTCTTATCCCAAGACCCTTCCTGCTGTAGGCCCTTTATAGGCTCTCATCCACCAAGCAGGCCTGCACGGTACCTGCTCTAGTGACTGGGTGACTTCCGGTCCGGGTAGGCCCGAGTGAAAGGGGGCACTGCTAAGAGTTCCCCGGGTGGTCCTGGGAAAATGGGTGTAGGCTCACCCTCATGGGACTTGGTTAGAAAAGGGTCAGTCATGTGCCCCAGGCCTTAGCTCTTTCTGACTCCTTCCGTCGTACCACAGTAGTTCCAACACTCTTGCTTTTCTACCCCATTTTTCATGACTTGCTTCCCTCTTCCAGATGTGTAGCTGATAAAGCCGAGATTCCCTTGGCCTTTGCTACCTGTCCCTGGGTTATGAGTGTTAGTTTCCAAATCTGGAAGAGAGATGTTTCACATCTACATAACGTGAAACGAGGGAATTTAGACCCCTTTTTGTAGCTCTGACATGGCTGTTAGTTTGACCAACTACCGAAGGAACGAAGAGCTGCTTACTGTCGTTTTCTTCCCCCTCCGAGCCCCCGTGGTCTTGGGAGGCGGGTGTGAGGATGGCCCCTGCTCTCTCCCTGCAGTCGTCTCTGGGGACGAGCCCAGGGAGAAGATCGAACTGGTCACCTACTTTGGGAAGAGACCCCCAGGCGTGCTGCACTGCACAACCAAGTTCTGTGACTACGGGAAGGCTGCGGGGGCAGACGAGTATGCCCAGCAGGATGTGAGTGCTCCCCCGGGACCCCTGGCTGAGGTGGGGAGAAGGCAGGGTCTTCTGGAAATGGGGGCTGGCTCAAGGCAGGGACCAGAAACCAGACAGCTTCAGGAAAAATGGCACCTCCCGCTCCAGCTCGCGGCCCCCAGAGGCCTAGTCACACAGATGTCGGCCGCCCTTTCTCTCCCCGCCCCTCCCCCACTGTCACCAGCCTGCGCCCCAGAGTCTTTTCCTACTGCAGACTGATGGTCGGCAGCTGTTCCTGCCTGTGTGGAGTTCCAAAGGTTAGGTGTTCCCCAGCCCCAGTGAGCCCTGTGCTCCGAGGTCCTAGTCCCCAGGTCCCACGCCTGGCCTTGCCCTGGAGTGGGGCACATCGAGGGATAGCGGGGTTCACTGGCTTTGGGGTGCCACACCTTTCTTCCCACTCAGCCGCTCTCTTCCACCCACAGACTGACTCAAGGTCCTTAAGCCGCAGGCGTGTGGCCTGGCTGCGCACTGGTCTCCAGCCTCTGGTGGCCTCCTCCGTGAGGCCTTCTGCCAGCCCTCTCTGTCTCCCCCACCCGTCTGCCCCGGTTAACGCAGCAGCCACTTTACTGATTGTCCATTGGCCTCCCCCGCTTGCACCGCAGTTCGGTTTACTGTCGCATCCGCGGCCCCCAGCACAGCTGCCTGAACGCACGGGTGACGCTGTCCACACCGTCTGAACCATTCATGCACTCAGCAGTGTTTAGTACACGCCTGCTAGGCACCAGGCACGAGGGACTGTGAGCGAAAATAAGACGCTTTCATGGTCGGTTGGGACAGATGGCCTGAGTCAGATATAACCAGATGTAAACCAGGGTGTACGAGGTAGAGTCTAATCCGAGGCTTCTATTTCTGACCTCTGAGATACTGCCCGGGCACTTGGGTGGCTTTTACCAGGATGAGCTGAGTAGCAGTGACAATAGCACTTGTCACTGTTCTAGAATCTTCACCCAGACACTCGTTTTCATCTGAGCACTGAAGTAGGTTCTAGCATCATCCCTGTAGAACAGGTGAAGGAGCCAACGTAGCGAGGTTAAAGGGTCACTGGGAGGTGGGGCGCCAGGCTCTGAGGTGGGGAAGCTCTGCCCGTGTCTTCAGGCTCCTTCACTGCATGGGGAGGAGGGGCGCGGCAGGGGGAGGGGCTCGGGCAGGCGCCGTGGCTTTCACCTGAGGCTTCTGCTCGGCGGTGCTCGCCTCTGCTAGGCTCCTCTTCGCCCAGCAGTTGGCGCCCGGGGCCACCACGTCCAGCTTAGCGCTGTCATTCTGTGCCCGCAGGTGGTGAAGAAGTCTTACTGCAAGGCCTTCACGCTGACCATCACTGCGCTCTTCGTGACGCCCAAGACTACTGGAGCCCGGGTGGAGCTGAGCGAGCAGGAGCTGCCATTGTGGCCCAGTGACGTGGACAAGCTGTCCCCCTCTGACAGCCTGCCCCGGGGGAGCCGGGCTCACATTACCCTCGGCTGCGCGGGTGACGTGGAGCCCGTGCAGACGGGCATTGACCTCCTGGAGATTGTGCGGCAGGAGAAGGGGGGCAGCCGAGGCGAGGAGGTGGGTGAGCTAAACCGGGGCAAACTCCACTCCTTGGGCAATGGGCGCTGGCTGCTGAGCCTGGCCAAGAAGCTGGAGGTCAGGGCCATCTTCACGGGATACTACGGGAAGGGCAAACCTGTGCCCACGCATGGCAGCCGCAAGGGGGGCGCCTTGCAGTCTTGCACCATCATCTGAGTGTTCTCACTGCCGTCGGCCCCCCCCCCCCCCCCCCCCCCCCGCTCCTCAGAAGGGAAGGGGTGGGGGGAGAGGGAAGCATGCCTTCTACTTAATCTTTGTTGTTGTTTTTTTTTTTTTTTTTTACTCAAAGTTAACCTTTCTGTAACTTTTTAAAAACTTGTAAAGTAACTTGTCCTGCCCTCCCTCGTCCCCTCTAACACCCAAGCTTTCAACACAGGAGGGGTGTGGGGAGCGCCATTCAGGAACCCAGAGCAAAGCTGATGAGGCTGAGCCAAGCTGGGCCTGTAGCTGCAGCCACAACCCCACGCCCTGCCGCCTGTCCCGGGTCCCCTGCCCCGAGCTGGCCAGCAGGGGAGATGCCCCAGAGCTGCATGTCCCCACAGGGTGGTCACGGCAGCTGTGGGAAACTGGCCATGGATTTGAGAGGGTGGGGGAATCCCTGGGCTTTGACCCCGAATCTAATCATTGCAGCCCCATGATGTAAGCTGGGGCTTTTTACCAGAGTAGAAAAGGGACTTTATGTCCCACCCTTGGCCGTAAGTGCCTGTCCCCTCCTCCTTTACACTGTGATTAGGGAACATTTGACAGCCACACCCCAGCTGGCTGCAGGTCTCACCCCAGGAAGGGGCTGGGCTGGCCATCCTTTCCAGCGGTGTGGCTCTGCTGTGGGGTTGGGGAGATCGAAGCCAGAGAAAGTCCCGTCTGCCCAGTCCAGCTTGCCTCCTTGGTGCCTCCAAAGGCCTCAGCACCTCCTCTACAGGGGTCTGGTTGGCGAGGGACCGAGTGAGCCAACGGAGTAGACCCCGGCTGGTAAGAGCCAAGCCCCCCTGGTGCTCTGAGAAGGGGTTTTTAACCTTGGTACGCGTGCTTTGGTTCCTGGGGTGCCCTTCACTGCCCCCTTGCTCAGTAACAGGGCCTTGCTAATCGGGTTGTCACTGGACGAAAAGTGCTTGAGATTTAAGTTACTATCCTGGCTTTGCCTGACCTCGGTGACTTGTAAGACTGACCGTGAAATAAACCATGTTAATCCTGGCCGTGTGCAGTCTCTCTCACCCTTCTGTGCCCAGCTCAGTCTTCCCTGGGGCCAGGGCTGCTGTATCAGGACTGGCTTTGTCGTGCAGCTTGGGGCCATCGGTCCTGTCTCCCCTCTGCTGGCTGGGCACAGCTGTGGTGAGGTTGGGCAGCCGAACAGTGTTGGCTTTCATGAGGCGGCAGAAAGGAGAGCGGCTGATCTTAGACGCACACAGAAAGTGGGGGGTAGCTGGGTCTGAGGGACTCGGGGCAGAGCCTGTCGTCGTCCTCTAACTGCGGCAGCAGGCCCACAGGTGTGCCAGCCCCCCGCAGTCAGAGGGCCTTCTTGGCCAGACCCATGGTTCCTGGTCTGGGGTGCTGCCAGTCCTCTAGGGAAGGCCACCCTTCCTTTGCAGGGTGCTGCAAACAGGGGAAGACCTGACATTCAGGACTTCTGTACAGGCCGGCGGGGGAGCTTCTCAGGCCTGGCTCAGTCATACTGTCGCCATGGCCTTGGCGTCAGTGGGGGAAGACTGGAAAGAAAGGGGCCGGGGCTCAGAAGGAAGAGAAGCAGTAGGTTAGCTATTTGGTCCACGGTCCTTTCCCAGCCAGTTCTACTACCAAAGTGCCAAAAACCTAAGTGTCAAAAGTCTCAAATCCCAATGCCTAAACTCCTAAAACATTACCTGCCACGAACTGTGCTTGACTTGAAGATCAGGACACTGGCCACCACTTCCTCCCCAGCTCTCTCCCACACAGAGGGGACAGCAGGGGAGAAGGCAAGGGGTATTTACTAAGAATGTGGTGAACAACCACGTGAGCTTAAAGTCTGTGCCTAGACCCCAGGGCCCAGGAGCTGCATGTCCCACCTGGAAAGGAGGCAGGATTTTTGTCCCTGTCCCCATGTCCCTTAGCCTGCAGTGGTTAGAGGACTCTGAGGGCCTATGTAAACCTCCTGTCCGGGTCAGCCCAGCCTCAGACTTCGCACCCAGCCACACTCCACGTGCGCTCCGGACACACGCAGCTTCTAGGGAGCTACAGCGGGACTGACGTCAGGCGGGGCCCAGCACCAACTCAGGCCTGCTCACCACTCCCAGGCTGAATAGGTCTGGGATACGTGGTTGGCATCCCCCTGCCATCAGGCCCCACGGGCAGGTGCTGAGCCTACAATCCTCGTGGGGGCTTGGCTCTGGCCTACCAACTCTGGAGTGACACAAAGCAGCTGCCAGAGCAAAGTGCCAGAAAGGGTCAAAACATTTTATTCTCTTAATTTTTTTTTCTTTTTTAATAAAGTTAAACAGTAAAACAAAAATTCACAAGTTGCCTCCCTGTCCACCCCCCGCCTCCCTCCCTTCCCCGCAGTCTTCGGCGCTGGCTCCCTTTCCTTCCCCCCACTCACACAGACACAGGGTATCCAACTAAGAAAACGAAACTGCTCTAAGGACGGGGAGATGAGATGAAGGGAGGAGGTGAACTGTGCCCACGTTCAAGGTTACACTGAGCAAGTCTGCACTTTCTGGGTTCTGGGTGGTTTCCTTTCATTAGCCAAATTGAAAAAAGAAATTCCCTGGACCAGATGCTGTAAGGCAAAAGAAGGACTTGTTAGCTGGCTCTGGGTGGGAAGATCACTCTGCTCTGATTACAGGAAAGTCTTCAAGGGCTGCTTCGAACTCAGAAAAACCACCAAGAGCATCAACAGCCTAGGTCCTCATGTCGTAGGGGAGCACGTGAGCAGCCGTGGGTGTGTAGCTTCTAAGCATCACTCTTGCAGAGAAGCCCCGCACTAGACAGCTTAGAGACGCCTCCCCGGCCCTGCAGAGGTGTGGATGAACGGTCCCAAGGCATGGTGCGCCCAGGAGCCTCCCTCCCTCCATCCTCAGCAGCCCGCGTGGATCTGTACTCTGCTAGGCGGGCCTCTTGTCGCCTCCACTGCCGGGCCCCTCTAACTCTCCAAGAGCTACCTAAGCGGGGAGTCGAGTTACGGGCCTGTGATCTGGGGAACTCCCGAGAGCGGGAAGCTTACCTTCAAAGCTGAAGCCCCCAGGACCACCAAAGAATGCCTTGAAGATATTGTTGGCATCAAAATCTGTGAAGCAGAGCAAGAAAACAGGCCAGGGACAAAAAGTTTAAAAAGTTAGACACATCTGAAGAGGAACTTATGGTGACACTTAGAATGGGGTCCCAAAGCTTTCCCAGATGCATCCCTTACCTCCTTTCCAAAACCTCACTGAGGGGATGGGCCTATCTGCACCCCCCCATGCCTATTGCTGCTCAATCCCACTTGTAGGATACACTCCCTCCTCCTTCCCAGCTGGGCCTAAAGGAAAGCTTTCTTTGCCTCAACCTACTTTGCCAGACCTTCTTCTCAACAACTGGGATGCCGTTTGCACTTACAAGTCTCGGCCCACGCTGTCTCCCTATAACGCTGGGGCTGCTACTGAGGGGGCGAAAATCTATCACTTCAACGCTAACAACATTAAATACAGGAATAAGATCTAAGGTTTATTGTATTCATTTGATTCCATGCTCTGTCTAGACTATGCCAGGAGGAAAAAAAAAACCCATGGTTTATTAAGTACCTATTAGGTGCCAATCATGGTGCTGGTTACTCTGCATACCTTACATCATCCCCAATTTATACTCAACAAAACCCAAGTACAGAGCTCAAGTAACTTGCTCAAGATCAGGCAGCCAGTGAAGGCAGCAGAACTGAACATTCCAGCTCCTGCCTGACTCCAGTGCTGCGGCCTCATCACCAGACCACAGCAGGTCTGCTGCCCTCACCCCCACCTGACTTCCTAAGCTCCACAGAGGATTTGTCTCCACCGGTTGATCCAACAGGCACATTGTGTCCAAAAGCAGATTCTTCCTTGCCTGTGTACCTGCTCATCTGGGGCCCCCCAGTCCAGTGACTGCTCCAACGAGTCAGCCATCTGAAGCCACTCAGCCTCATCCTTCCCTTCTTCCAACGCATCAGCGAGCACCTCCTGCTACATCTCCCACTGTGCCCTCCGACCCTTTCCTACCCATCATGCCTTCTGCCATCTCTCACGCCCTTCACTGCACCAAACCACCTGCTCGCTGCCATCACAAATATACTTCTGGAGCCAAACTCTGGTTCGGGGAGCCCCTCCTTAGAACCCTTCAATAGCTTTTGACTGCTCATTGCTCCTCTCAACTGCTGGACAGAGCAATGTTTGCTACTGGTAAACCTAAGTCATGTGTGCGCGCGCACACACACACCCTAAACCAGAGATAAGGATTATCTAGGTAACATCATTAATCCTATTTTAAATTCCAAGATTTTCTTAATGGAGAAGAGAGGGCTGGCATTAGCGACAGGGTCTGAGAAGTGTGCGGAGTTCTTGGCCTCTTGTCTCCAATGGAGCTTACAGCGAGCAGTGACGCTGACAGCTACGCTTCATTTTAAGTCTTTCAGGGAAACTGAACTCTGTGAAGCCTGCTGGGAATGAGTGACACGTAAATATCAGCCAGCATACACTCTGCAGTGGGGGGAAAACTTCTAGCCAATAGTGAAAAAGCCCATATTCCCTACTCCGGCTGCCAAGGCCTTCTGAGGGGGGATCCAGCTACTTTGCAGTCTCATGTCTCACCTTCCCCTGCCTCAAGCACCCTCTAGCCTCCCACACTCAGCCCCTCGCAGCTCCCCGAAGGTATTATTTCTGCATCTCCAAGCCTTCCCTTGCTAGTGCTCACCTTCTAAGTACCCACTCTGCATCCTCAGCACCTGCTACCCTTGACTGTCCTTGTTGGGACTCTACATCCAGGGATCAGGGGTCAGATGTGGCCTGTGGGTCAGTCTGGAAAGCCCAAGACTGGGTTCTTGAGGCTCAGGGAACCTGTTTGATTCACCTGTTATTTCCAGCGCCCAACATAGTGCCTCACACATTCCAAGTATTCATCCAGGGGGAGCCTTCACATCACTCTGCTTCCCTGCCTGTTACAGAGACTCCCCTTTGGAATGTCTTCAGAAAAAATCTAACCACCCACCGCTGTCAGGTTCATCCCAGGCTGCCCTAACCAACTCACCGCCCATATTCATGCCCTCCTCATCCAGGTCCTGCCCACTGTCATAACGAGTCTTTTTCTTGGGATCAGAGAGGATGGTAAAAGCTTCTCCAACTTCCTTGAACTTTTTCTCCTCCTCCTTCTGAACTTCGGCACTGGCTCCACTGTGCCGATCTAAAGGGAAGAGTATGGGAAGAACTCAGAATCACAGGAAAACAGTTTAAGACAGAGACCACTTTATGTCTAATTTTAGGATCTGGTACTTCCAAAGTCTGGAGGGTAGGGAACTTAGCAACAGCTCATTCCCAGCTGAAGAGCCAGAAACTTTCATTCTCGCCCGAGTTTGGCAAGGCCAGCCTGGTTTGTGCTTCCCAAGTCTCTTCCCCGCACCCGCTCTACCTGGATGGTGCATCAAGGCCCGTTTCCGATAAGCTTTCTTGATCTCATCCTCAGAGGCATTCTTGTCCACTCCCAGAATTTTATAGTAATCTTTCCTCTTACTCTTCTTCAGTTCCAGCTGTGCATTTTTTAGGAGCTGTTTGTGTTCTAGAAGGAGACAGCTGGAGTCAACGGACAAATCTGACTCTGGTTTCCCTTACCAGGTCCTAACACAGATAGATGCGTTACAGTCAGAAGCCTTATTAACCATACCAGGTGCTAAATTTATGTTTTCTTCTAAAGATTAAAAAAAAAAAAAAAAAGTCTACTCATACTTTGGTTCCTCCTATCAGCCTAATTACATTGAAAAGGAAGTGAAAGTGACAGAGAGGATTTAGGGCCAGAAGAGAAGAAGTGCCTTATCCTGCACTTGGCATCTCTCTGTTCACTACTTCTTGGCTAGCGATCAATAAGCTCCAGGTACATCCCTGATCCCTGAATCAAATGCTCCCGTGTCCAGTTTTAAGGGCCTAAGAGTAAGACCTCACAGTTCCTTGATAAACATGCTCTCAGACCCCTTTACCTTTTGTTTTCTCCGTCTGATATACTTTTTCATAGTCCCGCACTGCTTCTTCATACTGTTCTGTGTCCATGTAACTGAGAAGAAAATATAGGGTGGTATAGCAACATATTGATGGCCTTCGGTATCACTCTGGCAGAAGAGGCACAGCTCAAGCAAGAGACACACACTTTTGGTTGAGATGCTTCATGAAACAAGAGTCCTTAAGCTGGCCGTGAGAAAAAATTAACTACCAATTTCTCAAGGAAAAAGAGCGCGATCTCATGCCACTTGCACCCAACTAGCAAAGTGATATTCTGCTCTGAGCAGAAAGCAACCAACAGGAGAAGGTTCCTTCTGATTTCACAGAGCCCCCAAGAGGCGTCTGGACTGCCTTAGGAAAGGCAATGTGAGCACACCTACTTGAACAATTACTTGGGATTGAAATGCCAAAGAAAAATTATCAAGTGAGAGCAACGGATACGGAAAAGCTTTGAAATCTGTAGTGCCATAAACATGCAGGGCCAGCTCCAATCCAGAGTAGAAGTGGGATTAGTGAGCCACTTGAAAGATCAAGTTCAAGGTGGTGGCTGCTGGTAAATGCTTCCACCAAGACTAATCAATCTGAGAGATGTAGGTAAGCAAGAGAAAAGGAGACTCTAAACACAGGCTTGCTTCTATTTCATTAGTGTAGAAGAACAGGGGGTTGGGAGGTTGGCCTGAGATAGGAGGAATCTAGCTTGACAGGCTGATTGCCAGAACTTTTAAGACTTTCTCTTCCACAGAAGCAAAGTGGCGTTTTCCACATCCTTGTAAGATCACTGGTGCCAAGCCTGGCCTACCACTTAAACAGACGGAGGTAGACATTCCAGAGACAGACTGCATGGGCTGGGTGCAGCACAGCCAGCCACTGCACAACAGAGACCGAATTTACTACACCGCCCCTACACCAACCTGTCTTTGCAAACATCAGAGCTCCGCTGGGCTGAGAGGCCGGAGCAGGGTGGGGTGGTACTGATGTGACTGGCAAGAATGGTGAGAAAAGCCAGTGCCCTGCACACACACGGCACGAACGCTACCAGGAGCTCAGAGCACCCATTTACGGGACCAAGAATAATGTAAGCTGATAACCCCAGGTGTAGAATGATCTGACAGATAAGCAACCTGAAAGACCTTCCATGTCCTTTTGGAACATATTAAACAAACTTATTATAGTGATTTGCACTTTTATTTAAATTTTTTTCTATGTTGTACACCTGAAACAACAGAACACTGTATGTCAACTATATAGTTAGTAAAAAAGTATTTTTTTTAAGTTGAAGAAAAAGTAGAGAAGTAGAGCCTCAGGGAAACTGGGAAACTCCAGCCCATGAAAGGAAATGTAGCAAAGATCTGGCATCTCCCCAACTTCGAGGGTAAGTTGAGGCAGACTGGGTCAGCAGTCAGGCCCCTGCCCCTGGTTAGGCGTTGGCCTGCACCAACCTCCACTACTTCATGGCAATCCCAGCTACTTTAGGGGGCCACTGGCCAAATCTTTTGGGCCAACTGTGCCCAAAAGTACCTGCTGTCCCCTGTGGTGGGATCTCAAAGGCAGAGCCACTCAGAGGACAGTTCTGTTTCTACCACAATGATAAGGAGTTGTCTGATTAAAGCCATTTGATTTTTCTTTATTGAATACATATCAAGATGTAATTATCCACTTCATTATCCTAACAAGCCAAGAATTTTCTCTTCTCTCCCCATTCCTTGTTCAAACACTGCAGAGCGTTCAGAGCTGACACGGTGTTGGGCACCTCGCCGCCCTGCCCCACTAAACACTCAGGATTCTTTGCTGGCTATTACAGACAGCACCATGGTAAACTTGCATATGGCATTCTGTATCTGTTAAATTGAGGCAACAGCTGGGTCAGAGGGTATGCGCTATCTTCCAAAGCTTCCATGTTTGCCAGTGGTTTACAAACAAGAGATGACTGACAGCTGGTCTCACAGTCTATAATACAATTCCATGGATGTTTCTGTTTGACAGACTTATCTACTTAGAAATCCACTTAAAAACAAACAAAAGGACCACACACAGTAGCAATTTTCCTATTTTTAGGAAATGCGGATAGTTTTGGGAAAACTAAATGGGAAGCAGGCCATGCCCTGCACCGCTGATGAGACCGAGGAGCTGACCGCATGACGGGCTCCACAGGCATCAGTAACAGCACGAGTTCTTTGGATCTGACATTTCATGACAAGAAATGGAATGAGTGTTGGAGGATTAGTATACAACAAATAGGTCTTCCTTTTAGAAGTTTAAGGTAGGATGTTCTTTTCTGTCTGGGATATAATCTGAAATAAGAAGAGATGGATTTGGGGAGGTCTCTCTTAGCCCTTGCTGAGGTTCCTGTCTGGAGAGAAGAGTCTGGATGGACAAGTAAGCTGGGGAGCACCCTGACTCTGAAGGCAAATCTGGGCACTAGAACTAGGTAGGCATATCCTGGCTCATAAATCCCCGAGTCCCACGGAGCTATTTCAAATGGGGCTTCCTTCATACTGGGAGGCTGAGCCAGATTAAATCCCTTCCAACCGAAAGACCATTTCCCTAAGCCAGAACAAACAGGATAAGCACAACTCTAAACTGTCTCCATGAGATACTTTATTTCTTCCTCTTCCAAACACCATACATTCATTCCACAAAACATTTATTGAGTGAGCACCTACTATGTGCCAAGCACTGTGCCAAGTTAGAGCAAAAGTGTACAACACAAAATACAATCTCCAAAGGAAATGGATTTAAACTTTAACAAAAAGAATTTGGGTCAGGCATCAGAGGAAACTTACTGACCGTGAGGGGCGTAAGACACAGGCATGGGAGACTGAGGGAGCTTGTGCAATCTCCTCCGCTGGAGGTCTATAAAGATAGTCTAGGGCTGGAACAATCCCACCTAGAGGCAGGGGGAAGGACCAAATGACCTCACAACATCCCTGGGTCTGCTTCAGCATCCACAGTGCAATTCCCCTGGCAGGCCAGCAGCAACTCCCTCTTCCCCTCGCCCGCCGGAGGCACTCACCACTGAGCTCTTCTCAAGTAGGCTTTTATATAAGTGGCATCGAGCTTCACTGCACTCGTGCAGTCTTCTATTGCATCATCTAGTTTCCTAAGCTTCAGGAGAGAGAGAGCAGTCATACTTCACATCTCTGCGGTCTGAGGGAGCCCGGAGGCTGTGAGCACGGCTTCAAAATTCTAAGAGGATCAGTCACGCTGGCCCCCCAACTGTCACACTTACTCTAGGTCACTGAGAAAGCCAGTGTCTCAGAGGGCTAAGGACACCAGGTTCCAAACTGGTTTCTCTTCTATGGTATGGAAGCCAGGCACACTTATGTGCAGGGATAAACCACCTCTGCCATTCCGGCATAGTGTCCAAACAAGACGTGGAAATAGTTGGGGTGGTTCCTGCCCTTCATTCTCCCAAAGGCCAACGAGAGGGGTAAGAACTGCTCTGATTACTAAACACTGGAACGATGTTAAGAGCAAGGAGCCTGCTATTGTTTCTTATAGTATGAAGGACTACAATGGCCCGTAGACCGTTTCTACCCGACTGCAGTGAATATCACTTAGGATGGACAAAAAAACTAAGCCTGCCTCATACTCTAATTTCCTCCAAATCACTCCTAAGAAAGAAATAATCACTTGCTTAGGCCAAAAGCAGCAGTAACATTTGCACAAAAAATTATCCCAAAGCCTCCAGGCATTCTCTTAGTGGAGGAAAGGGATCTTGAGGAAGAACAGGTAGGAATAGCCTTCTAAACTGTCCCTCAAATACCCTTCAATTCCACGGAAAAGGTAAAAGTTGCCTCTCAGAAGGAAGTTCCTAACAAGCTGAGTCTTCCACCAAAACCACCTTCTCTTCTTTCACCTGGCCTGCCCTCATTAGGCAGAATCCCCAAGACCTCTTTGATGTCCCTTAAACATATTTCCATAGGCCCCGAGACCCAGACCGAGTGCTTACCTTGGAATTAACTGTGCCCCGATTACAGTAGAGTTTAGCATTTGTTTTTATATTGTTAGGGTCTATCCCCAGGGCTTCTGTGTACAGTTCATAGGCTAGCTTGTAATTTCCTTCTTTAAATGCTTTATTCCCATCTTCTTTCTTTGCTTTAAGTGCTTTGGCATTCTACAGGAAAAGCAAGGGGAGGTTAGTTCACAACCAGGAAACCTCAGGCCACTGTACAGAGAGGTCCAAGTCTATTTCCAATTTCTCAGATCCCAGGTGTTTAGCATCACACCGGCCCTGCCCACCACCCACCCCCTGCCCTGCCCCCACCTCCTGGGCTTCCTACAGAGTGAGTTGGGGAAACCAAGATTTACAAAAGAACACCAATGAGACTTGTTTACCCAGGCTTTACCACCACTCCCTAGGATAAACATTACTATTTTTTCTTCACTGAGGGAAGAAAAAAAGAAAAAACACACTTAGGTATTAAAAGGATCTGACCTTATATGATCACAATTACCTTTGGGCAAATAAAAGTAGTTCTGAAATAATTTATAATGAAAGGACAAAGCATCTTGGCAAGGTGGGAAAAGGAGCTATCACATTTCATGTGATCCTTGAACCTTCCACTCTTGACTTAACGGCTCAAAAACGAAGCTTTTTGTCCTACTCAGATCTGGGGTCTAGAACTTACTCTGCAAGCAATGCAGGCCTTCTCATGGTCAGGAGCCATCCTGAGAGCCTGTACAAAAAACTGAACCGCCTTCTCAATACAATCTTCATAATAAAGGCAAAGACCTCGTACATACAGAGCATCCGCATTGGTAGAATCCATTCGCAAAATGTCACTGCAATAGCCAGAAAGGGGCACATTCAGCCATGGTTTGGATCTCTCCACCATTACTATCATTTGTATTACTATCGCCAGTTTTTCTCCTGACCATGTGTCTAGTACAGAAAGCATCCAAACGTAGACAGATCCCAATGAGCTCTTCCCATACCTTCACCAAATAAACCAATTGTATTTACCTTTAATACACTTCATGTGTCTCAGTCTTTGTTAGAACAGAGACTGGCAAACTATAGCCCAAAGGGTCGAATACTGCCTGCCACTGTTTATATAAATTAAATTGTACTGAAATCTAGCCACGTCACCAGCTTATCAATTATCAATGGCTGCTTCTGCACTACAGTGGCAGAGGTGAATAGTTGCAACAGAGACTGTATGACCTACAAAGTCATACTTACCACCTGGCCCTTCCCAGAGCTCACAAACTTGTGGTGTAGGAAGAAAATGACATTAAAAAAAATAAAAAACAAAAAAACCCACCTCACACATCTGTTCTCCCACATGTGGCTGAAGTACCTACTGTACTTTTCTATATATCTGGTAGGTTTTCGAATCTGGTCTAACTTTGGCTTTAAGTCCCAGGAAGGTCTGCTCAGCTCTACCTGGTCTGCCTACAGGACATATGGTAGGCCCTGTGCTCCTGCTACAGAGAGCTGCCAGACAGCACCTGTCCAGTGGTGGGGCATTTCAATGCAGAACCGGCCTGACTTCATACCTGGCCACAGACTGTGCTTCTGGGTAACGACCTAGCATTGCTAAACATTCTGCTTTCAGGATTTTGAAGCGATGGCAGGCAGGGGCGAATTCTAGGGCACGGTCCATGCAGAAAACCACCTATGGGGAGAAGAAGGCAAATAAGGCTCTTCATTCTGGACTCTAGAAGTATCTTCATTTATTAAATATTTATTTATGCACTAAATATCTGGCCACGGGCAACAGACAGATTCAAAGAAAAATAACATCAGAACCTAGGAACATACCTAATTTGTTTGATTAAACCACTGAAACAAGGAGAGAAACTGATCCAGATGACAATGCCCTAACAACCGCAAACATTTAAGTACTTTATATACTGACCCATTTAATGCTCACAACAACTTTATAAAATAATTCTATGAAATATCTTATTTTATTAATGAGAAACTAAACTAAAACGTAGAGATTAAGGAATGCGTTCAAGGTCACCAAAGCTAGTGACAGCAGCAGGATTCAGTCTCAGACACTACGACTCCAGAGCCTGTTACTTTAATCACCATGCTAAGCTGCCTCCAAGGTGACTGTGATCAAAATTCACATTCGTCTAGTGCAGAAATACGGTTATTTGCTACTCCGCATAACTCACCATGCTTAGCCTATTACCTAAGACAAGAATACCCAAAATAACCTGATACAGAATTGTTGCTCCCTATATTATTAAAGTTGCTTGCAGTTCCCTCCTCCTTGTGCCATGAACCTCACATCTCACTAAGTACCCTGGTGGCCACCCTTCCCCTTTTTTTTTTTTTTTAAAGATTTTATTTATTTGACAGAGAGAAACACAGCGAGAGAGGGAACACAAGCAGAGGGAATGGTAGCAGGAGAAGCAGGCTTCCCACTGAGCAGAGAGCCTGATGCGGGGCTCAATCCCAGGACCCCGGGATCATGACCTGGGCTGAAGGCAGACGCTTAATGACTGAGCCACCCAGGCACCCCACACCCTTCCCCTTCTCTTTTTAAAAAGGTTTATTTATTATTTATTGGGGGGGTGTGAGTGGGGAGGAGGTGCAGAGGGAGAGAGAATCCTCAGACTCCTCACTGAGCATGGAGCCCAACACAGGGCACAATCCCAGGACCCTGAGATCGTGACCTGAGCTGAAATCAAGCGTTGGCTGCCCAACCGACTGAGCCACCCAGGCACCCCTCCACTTCTATTTTAGTAGAAATATATCAATAAAATGGTTGGTTTTAAATGGTCCTAAATAGACTTTATCAGATTACTATACTCAACATGTTAAGATGTAAACCAAAAGGCAAGTTGCTCTCTCACACACGCACATGCTGGGATTACTTGTCTTTCGGTAAAGCCTCTCCATATATTCCTATTTTCTCTTTTCATAAGTTTGTTCTCTGAGACTTCACTTTTTTTTTTTTAAGGGTTTTTATTTTATTTATTTGACAGAGAGAGAGAGACAACAAGAGAGGGAATACAAGCAGGGGAAGTGGGAGAGGGAGAAGCAGGCTTCCCACTGAGCAGGGAGCCTGATGCAGGGCTTGATCCCAGGCTCCTGGGATCATGACCTGAGCCAAAGGCAGATGCTTAACAACTGAGCCACCCAGGCGCCCAGAGGCCTCACTTCTGATTTAGCTGCTATTTCTGGGAGATCCTTGCTGAATCATATTCTCATCAAGGATAAATGACCCGAAGGAGCAATGTAGAATTAAGAGACACCCATTTTGTCAAAGAATCTGGCCATGGGGATCAGGAAGAAACGAAGTTTGAAAACTCAGAAGTAATAATAGGTCAAATTCCAGCAACAGGCAACTGGTCAGACATTCATATAATGGAACACCGACTGGCTCTAAAACAGAATGAAGTAACTTTCCACGTATTAGTACAGAAAGACTTCCAAGGTCTACTAAGTGAAAAAAAGCAAGGTACAGAATGGTGAAGAGCATACACCCTTTAATGTAAAAAAAGGAAAATCAGAAGTCTGTATTTCTAAACTGTAAGGGAACAGAAGAAACAAGACCAAAGATTACTTTAGGGGGTGAGAATGAGGCAGACAGAAGTTGGAGGGAATACCCGTCACTATCTGTTTATACTTCTAGCCCCCCGCTCCACCAGTACTTCTCACTTCTCGAGAATGAATAGCACCCATTCAAAAATTTAAATTTGAAAATATACAGAACTGGGGAAACACCAGGAGCTGCTCCACTGGGAAGACTGCAGTGTTCACAGAGCAACGTGGGGGGAGGACTCTCTTTCGGGGCACAGGTTACTATCATGAAAGTTCAGGTATCATGTAGGGTAGAGCCATGGTGCTAATTTTTCCCCCTTAAATAGAAAAAGAATTGGGGAGGGAGGGGAAGCAATCAGATGTAAGTGGCCACACCCCATTGCATCCGCAATGTTGTGTGTGGAGACGGTTCTACCCTTCGGGTCAGTGGCGTGTCAGCTGAAGGCTGAGTGCTTTACTCCCCACCCCCTACTCCCCATGACTAGGGACAGCTGCAGGCAAAGAAGATCTTTGTTTCTTCCAAGTTCATCTGTTTCCCCTGCCAGGATCATAATTCTTCATTTGTGACATCACCATGAGCTACAGTGGGGGGGGCTGGGATGTCACAAACAGAGGATTCTGTCACAAACTGGGGATTCTGGCTCCAGAGTGGGCAAGAGAGAAAAGAAACTCAAAAGACTGCCTATTGAGACAACGCTTTTGCCTATGGAAACCTCAGAAAACATGACAGAAGGCAGAATCGCTTTCTAAACACATACACACCCCTCAAAAAAACTTATGAATCACAGTACAAAGACACTGTGGTTATTAAAACCAATGGACAGAAGAGGGATGCTAATAAGTTAATGCTGGGACTCTGCATAAGCTATTCAGAAATATTTATTACCAAATAAAAGACCCGCACAATTTGTTACTTAAGAATAATTAAGAATAGGGCGCCTGGGTGGCTCAGTGGGTTAAAGCCTCTGCCTTTGGCTCAGGTCATGATCTCAGGGTCCTGGGATCAAGCCCCGCATCTGGCTCTCCACTCAGCGGGGAGCCTGCTTCTCCTCCTCTCTCTGACTGCCTCTCTGCCTACTTGTGATCTGTCAAATAAATAAATAAAATTTTAAAAAAATAAGAATAATTCTTAATTGTACCCTTTTATCAAGCGTTTATTGAGTACATTCTACAGAAAGCACTGAGCAAATTCTCACATATGAAATAATCTGTTGCTTAGATGATACAAATCACTTTTAAGTGATCCTGAAAATTGATTGTAATCGGTGGTTTTTACCTTTTTAGGGGGCCATTCACTGCCCCTTTTGAAACTCTAATGAAAGCTATTTCCAAATATCACCTAAGCAGGGAATTAGGAATTATACAGATATGGCATAACCACTATAAACAAGATCTACAAAGATATCTAGAACTTTTATACCTTTCCCCTGTTTTCAGATAGGTGAACCCCTTTGGCACATAAATTTTCACTGCTCCATAAAGGAGAGTAGTGTGCTTTCACAGAAAGGCCTAACATCAAAACGGTAGTGATGACAGATTAAGTATATTGGTCAAAAATCTAAAAGGAGCCTCTATTTTTTATTTAGACCTGCATCTAATTCACATAAAGCAGGAGTTAAAGCCAGCACTCATTCAAATTAAAATGGATTACCCAAACCTAATTTTTAATTCCAGCCAGTATTCCCCCTATTAGCCAGCACACTCTTAGGATGCTATTTTATATCAAAAGCAGGAAAAAACTCAAGTAAACTCACATTGCTTTTTATCATAAAGCCAAATATAATTAAGGAAATAAATACCTTGGCAAAAAATTTTTTAGATGCCATTTTGGTAGTTTCTTGCAAAACTTAACATGCTTTTACCACACAATCCAGCAATTGCATTCCTTGGTATTTATCCCAAAAGAGGTGACCACTTACATCCACACAAAAACCCGCACACAGACATTTAGAACAGCTCTATTCATAACTGTCAAAATCGTGACTGTAACACATGTGCCTCTGGGGGCACCTGGGCAGCTCAGTCAGTTAAGTATATGCCTTCATCTGCCTTCAGCTCAGGTCATGATCCCAGGGTCCTGGGTTCAAATCCCGCATCCAGCTCCCTGCTCAGCGGGGAGTGTGCTTCTCCCTCTCCCTCTGCCTTTCCCTCATGTTCGTGCTCTCTCTGGTGCGCTTGCTCTCAAATAAATAAAATCTTTAAAAAAAAAAAAAGTGCCTCTGGTGGGGAATGTTGATAATGGGGGAGACTATACACACATAGGGGCACGGGGTATGAGAACTCTTTGTACCTTCCTCTCACTTTTGCGGTGAACCTGTTTTTTGTGTGTGTGTGTGTGTTTTTAAAGATTTTATTTAAAATAAGATTTTAAACCTTTAAAATCTTTAAAAAGCCAGCCAGAGAGAGATCAACAGTGAACCTGTTTATTGTTTTTTTAAGATTTTATTTATTTGACAGAGAGAGAGAGAGATCACAAGTAGGCAGAGGCAGGTAGAGAGAGAGAGAAACAGGCTCTCTGCCGAGCAGGGAGCCCAATGTGGGGCTCAATCCCAGAACCCCGAGATCATGACCTGAGCCGAAGAGAGAGGCTTTAACCCACTGAGCCACCCAGGCGCCCCAACGGTGAACCTGTTCTTTAAAAGTCTTAAAAAAAAAAAAAAAAAGAAAAAAGGGAAGGTAATTTATTACCTTCTGGATTTATTATACATACATACATACATATATATATATATATAAATTTATTATTCTGGATCTTCTGTACCATACTACACACACACACACACCCCTTCTGTAACATACTACACACACGCGCGCGCGTGCAGCGCATGTGCAGCCTTGTGATAAAGGATAAATGAGATTTCCCCATAGTTGTACTTTACCTTCCGAAAGTCCCGCTTCTCAAAATCCGTTTCTGCTATTTTCTCATATTCTATGACTGCATTAGCATTCTTGAACTATACCACAAAATCAGATAAGGGAAAGTTTAAATGATGTTGTAGATTTAACAACCACAAAAATCAAGGTTTTGATGAATTATGAGTTCAAGAAAATCAGAACCAGAGACTTTTCACAAATCAAGTTGGTAAAGATGCAGCCAAGACACCTAACAGGCAGGCTAATGCCCTACCTGCGCCCTCAGTGTGAGCTTCAAGTCAGGAATATCAGTCATGCCTTGACAGACATAAACTAAAGGCACGGCATCGTCAGAGGTTGAGCAGAAGTTTCCAGAATCTCACTAAAACACATCCAGGAGTAAACTGAGAATAAATGGAAATGGAACTAAAACACATTTTAGCTGCTACTGATTTAATCAGGATTTGAATTTACTCAAACTCTTTAACCTCACTCAAATCCGTTCCTTGCAGCATCTGCCTGCTCCTCAGCCATCTCAGAAACCCTCCATTTTACAGATTTCTAAACTATAAATCGTATTCAAAATTCTGTCTACATATAAGAAACTGAGGCTCAGACAGGCTATGAGACTTGCCTAGAGTTACCCAGGTGTGGCAACGGCAGAAGTGAGACTAGCTCTCGGTTCTTTTTTTTTTGGGGGGGGAGGGGGGAGAAGCTCTCAGTTCTGACTTTCAGGTCACTATACCAGCGTCTTTTTCCATATGGACAAGATCAGAACCATACCTCCTGTTGTGCCTGAGCATTTTTGTGATCCAGTTCTAGGGCTCTCTGGAAACTACGACATGCTGCCATGGCATTCCCTAGAGATAGATGGCATTTGCCCTCTCGTAGATGTCCCTAGAAGAAATGCAAAGAGCAAAGAAAAGGAGCATGATTGGCCAAGCAGAGAGCACTCAACAGCAGCAACAAACACCCACACAAAACCAACATGGAATGAAAGTGGCTAGAGCAGTGGTTCTCACCCAGGGGGGATTCCACCCTCCAGGGGACAGTTAGCAACGCTGGAGACATGTTTGGTTGTCACAGCTAGGGAGAAAGGGTGCTACTTATACCTGGTGGTTAAAGAGATGCTGCTAAACATTATGCAACACACAGGATAGCCCCCCACAACAAAGAATTATCTGGCCCCAAATGTCTACAGGTAGTCAAGACTACCTCAGCAAGTCTCATAAGCCCAGGGCTAGAGGAACGCAACTGTAGCAACCAGTCCTCCCCAGATGGTCCCATTACGTACCCGGACGAAGCTGTCATCCAACCTCACTGACTGCTGTGCATCCCCAAGGGCTTCCCGGAACTTTCCGAGCATCATCAAAGTGGCTGCTCGATTCCCATAATAGCTAGCATTTTTAGGACACATATCTACAGGAAGGGCAGAAGAAAATAAAGCTTAGCATGGGTCACTGCTTCAAAAACTCAGGGGCCATCTCCCCTCAGAACTACATCAAAGCAATCAAACTATAATAGGAATGCTGACATACTCTCTTTAAAAGGCCATGGCCCAATTTTTGACTACCTGTGCAAACAGATAGCAGCAATGATACGACCAATTAAAAAATAAAAGTTACTTAAAAATAATTTATAATAGCTTTAAAAAGGTCATTGATTAACCTTTAAAGGGGAAGGGTCAGCATATTCATCTTCTTAATGAATTGTATTATATATAATATGAGATGGAAAATGAATTTGCACTTGCTGAATTAAGGGTGGAGAGCCTGTAAATAAGTTAGGTGAGAAACATGCTGACACGGGATTAAAATATGCTGGCAGATGGAGCATGATAGTTGTTAAGACTTGAAAATTAATATAAGGGCCATTTTCTAACATGGTTAAATGAACTGGAAATGGCTGAGATGCATTTAGGTGGATTATCTTTTTTTTTTTTTTTAGGTGGATTATCTTTTTGCTGTATCTAAAATTTCTGGACTTGCCTTTGTCAAATGAAGACATAAGTCTTCATCATAAGAAGTCATCCCTCATAAGCCAATTAAGTCTGAAAGATCTCACAGAGTAAGTTACGAACCTACTAAGCCAAAGGGTACTTTTTCAAGAGGTGCTACTTATAATAGTATTTATATTTAGCAAATTTATCTTCCAACATAACCAGTAGGTTCTTCTCACCTATGGCTTTTGTATAATAGTTATAAGCTTCATTGTAATCTTTCTTGGCATAGTATGCATTTCCTTGTTCCTTGAAAGACTCCGCTTCCCTGAAAAGGAAAGAGAAAGAAGAGCATGTTATACACAGGGAATGACCTCTGTAATCTCAGGAGCAATCTTTGGTCTAGAGCCCCAGGCATACTGAGCTGAAAGTTAGTGTGATACTTGAAGGAATTTATAGATTTGTTTGATGCTACTTTTTTTTGTCACTTAGATACATTCAAACTAAACCAAGAAAACTTCTTTCATGTTACCTGCCTTTCCTCACTATTCCTACCTAGTCATATCCCATACAACAAGCAAATTTACACATCCTCTCACAGAGACTGAAATTTTTAAAGTTTATTTATTTATTAAGTAATCTCTACACCCAACACGGGCTCAAACTCATTACCCCGAGGAGATCAAGAGTTGCATGTTCCTCTGAGCCAGCCAGGTGCCCCTGAATTTTGATATTTATTTCCTTTCCACTGTGTCACAACTGCTGCCTCTTTAGCAAACATAAAAAATCAGTTACAGGGGCGCCTGGGTGGCTCAATGGATTAAAGCCTCTGCCTTCGGCTCAAGTCATGATCTCAGGGTCCTGGGATCGAGCCCCGCATTGGGCTCTCTGCTCAGCAGGGAGCCTGCTTCCCCCTCTCTCTCTGCCTGCCCATCGGCCTACTTGTGATCTCTCTCTCTCTCAAATAAGTAAATAAAATCTTAAAAAAAAAAAATCAGTTACAGATCACTCCATTTAAGGGCAATGATTTCTTAAAGTGAAATGGGTCACATCCTTAGAGTTCTAACGATTTTCTTGAAAACTGGCTCATGCATTTGTCACTGAAAGGACAAGCAGAACAAAAGCAAGTGGCAAAGGAGTTAAAAGCATAGCATATTGGTGTTTAAGACGGAGGAAAAAAAAATGATGGAGGACAGAGCTGAGTGACAGCAGAGACCAAGAACTTGGATAACAGGGACATATGAGGTATAGTGTGTCATCAGTGCCATGCTCTCAGTAGTACCCATCTACTGATGTTCTCTCTGCCTATCACATCTATGTGGATACTTATGCCCCACTACCATTCCTATAGTACCTTGTTTAACCATCAGGTGGATAATATCAGAATTTCTGCCCTATTCCAAGATCCATTTTTGAAGCTATGCCATTAGACAAACTGTACTTTCCGAAAGGAATAATGTTATGTAAGAAGAATCATATTCCAGATCAAGGAACTAGAATTGAGTAAGACATGACCAACAATGTTTTACAAGAACTAGGAACCTCTACCAAAAATACCCCAAATCATTCTAAAGACCAAATTGAGTGACAAAGATTAATTCTTTACCCAAGTGATTCCTGCAATATAACTAAATATCTGAGCATTTTTGTTATAAGGAAGAATCTTTTTATTTCTGTCCTCTACACATCCAAAAAAGAATCCAGTTCAAGGGAAGTAGGGACAAAAGTACCTAATTCTTAACATAGTGATGGTATGGGAGTTTATAGCTTGATTCTATGGACATTGGCATTGGGAAGATTTCATTTATTTACTTACATATTTTAAACTATAAAGTGGCAAAGCCGCCCTCCTTTTATTGAGGCTATCTCCCTTTCCATTCTTCTCCAGCACTGGCCTGGCAAGCCCTACTAACATGAAAAGGCTGACAGAAGAAAGGAGAAGGAAAATGGTAATGATCTATACATGTTGACAGATTTGAATGGTGATGGACGTAAATCTGAATAATTTACACCAACTGGTACAATGCTATAAAGAGGCCATTTGGTATTAAAAGTCCTCAAGAAGGATCCCCCAACTGCAAGATTTATATGACCAACTGCAACCTTTCTACATGGTGTATATCATCCTATAACTCTAAATTAAGCAAAGCACTATAAAAACTATGAGGGGTCTATCCTTTAAGAGCAGACATATCAAGAGATTTGAAGAAAGGGCTTCCCCAACACTGAATGTCAGAAGCTGAGTCAAACGACTGTGAAGAAACAGAGTGGTAAATTCAAAGGAAACATAGGGCCTACAATGCACCTGAGAAGACCTAGTCTTCTCTTCAGCTGGCTAGTGGCTAAGTACACAAATCCTTGAGGAAAACCAAGGGTATCCAGGCACTTGGAAAGACACTGTATTAGCAGTAGAAAGCTTGTTAGTCAAAGGTGAAGCAATCCGTAGAGCTACAGAAAGGTGCCCTTTCTTTCCTAAAACACTAACTTCATGGAGGCTAGGGACTTCAGCACTGGCTTCTATAAAAACACAAAACATGATTTCTGTGGAGAGTCAGAAATAATTACTGAAGCCTGGTACTTTCCATGCGTTATCTTCCTACCAGGTACTTCATTATTCCTGTTTCTCAGAAGAGTAAACTAAGGGGTAGAGATTAAAAACTGGCCCAAGGTCGGGATGTCAAGCCACACCTGTCAGATTCCAAATCTTGTGCAGTGTCCACTCTGCTAAGCTTTCTCTCCAGTGCTCATCTCTAACTATTGCTTAAGACTAAAAATTAATCTGTCCTGCTAGGAATAAGACATGGGCAATGAATGTGAATTTCTTCAAACTAAGACATAAAATAGCCCCAGCATATAAAATCCAACTCCAGAACTACAATCTGAATTTTTAAACAAGCTAAATGACATTCGTAACAATTACTCAGAGAGACAGCAGGGCTCCTTTCTCTTTAAGATGCAAGACCTAGTGAACTGGACTTTGCCTCCCCCAAGAAATGCATTTCATTTTAGTAAATGGTGAGTAGATTCCATTCTAGAGCAAACAAAGCGAGTAATGTAGAGTCAGCCCACAGCAGAAAGAACAAGAAGAATTGTGTTGTGACAAGTTACCATGTTTTTAACCTCACACTGCACAGCATCAGGCCAGAATTAGCTATTCCCACACAATTGCCTCATGAAAAGGACTTATTTTCATAGAAACATGGTTGATTTACAGCTGCCTAAACAATGGGCACTTAGTGCTTTTAGGCTGAATGCTTATTTTTTGCCTTCAGGTCCAACTCCCAAAGTGGAGTCCCTCCATCATTTTGAACCTCCCCACCAAATACGCGACAAGCTTTAACCAATGGGCCTGACCCTGTGAGACCAGCCGAGGAAAAAGTGGATCTTTGGAATCCAGCATGGCAGCAGCAAGAACTGAACAAGGCTGCATCAGGAACAATTCCAGGGTCAAATCCATTCAAGTCCTGCCCTGGGAGTCTGAGAAAGGGCTGAAGCTTGTTCAAGTTGCCCTTACAGCAAAGGGACTGAAGGATGAGATGTCAAAGGCGTGGGACTGGAAAAGAAGGAGAAGAGCTGGTTAACAAGGGAATTGAGAGCAATCTGGTGCTGATATCTGTCACTCCACTCACTGCCAAGCATCAATGGATTTGATAACTAAGTGAAGTTACAACCTGTGCCTACCAAAACACATCAGCACTGAGAAAGGAAGGATTGGAATTAATTGGGTCCACCTAGACCAACCAAAAAGAGGAAAGAGGTCCAAAAAGGACTAAATTACACTACCGGTTATTTTCCATAGCCACAAAATAAAATCAGACTAAACCCTGAAATATAATACCACATCAAAATAGAGACTTGGCCGTAACTGACCTACTGGAGCTACTAATAGCTACACTACATCTCTAGTACTTTCTCGGACTTTCAAAGGCATTCCATGGGCCTCCTGAAATGGTTATAGCAATACTCTTCCAAGTCCTTCAACGGAGGAAGAGCCAGGGAAGCATCCAAGGCAGCTGCACAGGCTGCCTAAGTCTAACAGTCCCTGGTTTTTTCCCTCTAGATCCCGTTAGCCAATGTCATGGGTTTTAGATTAAAACTAATGTATCTAGTTTCCCACCCAATCTCTAAGCAGAATAACCTTCACCTCTGACTCGCCAGGAGATTCTGGGAAAGACTCTACCCTCCTCCACCAAACCCATCCTTTCGCTTTAATAGTCAGCAACAAATTCCTGTGAAAAGAGCTACTGAAAGATTTTCAAAAACTTCTATCCCCTTTGGAGGTATCAGGGGAGGGTCCACCACAACAGGATCAGTGCTGGAGGGCCTGGGAGGCCTTCTCTCTGACAGAAACAGGTAAAGAGACTACATTCCACTCTTGGTCTGCTTTGCTTTTTAAAATGTATTTATCTTTTGGAAATAACTTCATCAATCCGAAAACTGCAGCCTGACACCTGCTCTTCTACACTACACATGTTAAAAACCTGTATATCCTCTGATCATGCACTTATATTCTCTCTCCCCCAACGCAGCACTCATTTATCACAGATGCTAATTACTCCAACGAACAGTGCCAAGGGAACCATTCGGTGTCACACAGGTCTTAGCAGGGCTCAGCATCATGTGATCAATTCAGACAACTTGGGCTTATGATCACCAGTCAACTTTGCACGTTTATAGCTCAGCTAAATTAAACATACATTAAAACACCGCAGTTCACATTGCAACGTGACCCAAATTAGATGCCCTATAAAAATCTCCATTTTCTTTCTAAATACTTCCAAGTTGAATGGTAAAGCAAGATCTTTGCCTTAGACCAACTAGTCTACCTTTTAGCAATCAAAGAGTTAGAGAATTTTACTCATCAGCTTTCATTAATGCAGGGTTCATTGGGTGGCAGTTTTTAAAACGCCCTCGATATGACTGAGTTCTCTTTGGAAATGCTTCATATTTCATGTATTTGTAAATTAATAAAATAGGGATAAGATGCTTCAGTATTTGTACAATGTCACTTTAAGGTTTATCACCTCTGTGCATAAAAATAAAGACTAGTAGGGCACCTGGGTGGCTCAGTCAGTTAAGTGTCTGCCTTTGGCTCAGGTCATGATCCCAAGGTCCTAGGATGGAGCTCCGGCATTGGACTCCCTGCTCAGCGGGGAGCATGCTTCTCCCCGCTGCTTGTATTCTCTATCAAATAAATAAATAAATCTTAAAAAAAAAAAAAAGACTAGAACAGTTCACTATTCCATTGACATCTGCAGTTTAAGAAATGGGGATTAGATTTTTGTATAAGAAAAATATACCTGACTGGTTCTACTTATTTAAAGTATTTGGCTAGAATAATGTATTTTTAATAAAGTTTAGCTCTTCTAGTAGTCATTAATAATACTTTAAATCCAAAGAGATGTGGAAGCTTGAATGAGATCTTTTTTTTCTCTTTTTTTCATTTTCTTGATGTATTTGGATACTTCTGATGTGGAAGGAAAAAATCTAACTGCTAAAAATACAACCCAAGACAAGATGATTTTCTTTTGTTAGAGCAGAGGAGTATTTCAGGGCCTTTGATTTTGGAGACTATTCTACTGGCAGGAAGAATCTTAGAAGATACCTATTAACAATACTTTATACTGTCCCTGAGTCAAATATCCTTTATGCATTCTTACTATATTTACTACTTCCAAAATGTCACCTTCACTCTGTGATTGTTGCACCCATTTCTTTCATTCAGTCAAGTATACTAGCTGCCCCTTGATCTAGAAACATCCTCCACCCTTTAGAATTCACGGGATCTTAGCCAGTCTCAGAGTGGAAATTCCTTCCTCCTTCCCACAGCCTGAGACCTCTTGTCCCCAGAGGCATGTCACTGGGCCTGTTTAACATTGTACTTTCTCTGACCTCCATGAAGAATAAAGTAAAAGGAACCCGGGAGCCTTTTATTCCATCTTACCAATCGCACACTATTCTTTCTTTGTTTTCTAACTATTCTACAGATGAAAGGACAAGTTTTATCTATATAGGTAGGTGGAGCAATTCCACGGATTCAGTGCTTGCTGAATGCAAGGTGTTATATACTGAGTGTGAATAAGGCTTCAAGACAGTACAGAGAAAACAGAGGGTGGGGTCTCCAACTGCTACCAGGTGGTAAAAGTGAGCTACCCACCTTCCTTTATCCAATTTGCTTTAGAATAAACAGCTTCTGCTTTTACTTTAAAGCACAATTAAAATACCCACCCTTCTCCCAAAAAGAGGGGAGAAGATGAAGATGAAGAAAACTCATTAACCTACCAGTTCAAATTGTTCTCTTTCTGGACTTTCAGGGGGAAGCCTCAACAGGGGCAGAGCCAGAAAGGACCAAGGGGAGTCGCAGATACATTCTACACAAGGCAGTAGCACTCTCTACTGCTCGAGTAGGGAAGGACACCAGGCAACACACTGGAGTTGGCAATGTCTTATTCAATGTGTGTGTG
>CM053619.1:31080486-31110431 GCA_028646535.1 Procyon lotor
TTTCAGAAGCCAATCTGAGGACCTAAGTCACTGGCCTCTCAGCAATAGCCAGAGTCTTGTTTTCATAACATACTCCAGAACCCATCCTTTTCTATCCCTTGGTTCCCCATTCTGTGAGATCTGCTACTACCCTCGTCGGGACATTAGCACCCAACAAAAATCTAGAACTAAGGAGCTATAATTAAGAAAAAGGCTGCTTTCTGAGTTTTTTGGGGAAGCAGGGGTGGAGGTGGGAACCAGAGTGGGGAGTCTACATTGTCAACTGGTATGTGGCTTCTACAGGTCTCACAAAAAAATACTAAAATAAAGTTCTCTTGGTTCCTTACTTTAACAGGTGATTGACTATCTCAGAGAAAACTGCTGGAGCTTGCAGAAACTCCCTAAGAGTAAGACAAAATGTTGCTTGCCTCACCCACCCTCTCCCCAAAGCCTAATAATAGAATCAAAAGAGATGGTTAACACTTTAAGTAATACAACACAGAATGTTAGGGGTCAGAATTAGACTCTGAAAGTAAAATATTCCTCTTCATATTTCATTCTCAAAAGTCTCAAATACTCACACCCCTGCCAATGATGGGATAAAAGACAGGAACTGCTATTTTGATTTAGAGGAGGAAGAAAAAAATTGTCAATCCAATAAAATGAATAGACATTGGAATAACTTGTGCGATGAATTCTGCTCTTACTGTTGAAATTCAGAGAGTTTAAAAGAATACCTGGAACGACCTCTAAGCAACTTCCACATCACTCAGCACTGAAGAAAAGGGACCAAACATTAGTGGAGTAAGGGAGAAATGGGCTCTCAGAGGGACTGTGCATCAGACCACAAGGCACCTAGGTAGCCGCTGACCATTGTTCTCCAATCTTCTAAAAGTCCTAGAGAAAAAAACCAAAGGCAAGTGCCCAGTACTCCGCTTTTAAAAACTTTTAAAATACTAGCTTCAATGACTACACCCATCCCTGATTGGCTAGAATGTTCAATAAGCCTGGGTTTTAAGCCAATCAGATTTCTGGTCGTTGGGAATGGACTAGACACTAGAGCAACTGCCATTCAACTTGGCTCAATTTGGTTGGTTTCTGGTTCTGGTTAGTATGTGGACCTGAATTAAAGCAGCAAGGACAGAGAGACTCTTCCTCTGTACTCTACCTTAACTACAGTTATGATTTAACAACTTTTTAAAAGATTTTTAAGTAATCGCTACACCCAACGTGGGGCTCGAACTCACAACCACAAGAACAAGAGTCCTATGTTGTATCGACTGAGCCAGCCAGGCTCCCTTGATTTAACAATTTCACCACTTGTTAATATCAGGTTCAATTAATCAATTAATTAATCAAGATCAATCCTGGTATTCAGAATTCTGTATTCCTAGCTTTATCCTCTCCTTTTTTTTTTTTAAAGATTTTATTTTTATTTATTTCAGAGAGAGAGGGAGATCACAAGTAGGCAGAGAGGCAGGCAGAGAGAGAGGGGGAAGCAGGCTCCCTGCTGAGCAGAGAGCCCAACGCGGGGCTCGATCCCACCAGGACCCTGAGATCATGACCTGAGCTGAAGGCAGAGGTTTTAACCCCCTGAGCCACCCAGGCACCCCGCTTTATCCTCTCCTTAACCATGACTTATTTGTCCCACCTCCCATTTCTTCACTTCTGACCCCACATTTAAAGTACACCAAAATGAAAATGAAGGGTGAAAGCAGTGTTTTCAATGATTTGAGTTTAAGGTCAAAGATAATATCCCATTCAGCCTGTGCGCTTACTGTAATGTCTAGCTGCCTACCCTGGAACTTCAAGAGAAAGGTTAGAGAGACAAATGCCTAAGAATTTAAAACAGAGGAAGAAGAGCTGGGGAAGGCATCCCCACAAGCTCTACAGTTATGGCCATTAACTCCAAAATGTCCCAGGAAGGTGTAGTAAATAGCAACTGCACCAGACCCTGAGATACAGATTCAGGGTTCAGTGCTTCCCACCAACAACATGAATAGAGAAATAAAAAACAAACTTTAGAGTTCAGCTACCTGGATACTGAGAAAGGACCTAATGTTCTTGCTTGAGTCCACCATGAAAACAGATACAGAGAAGATGATCAGATCATGAAATCAGATAAGTATGTTCTATTTCCTAAATCCACAGCTTCCATTGGTTCCTTTAGACCCTATTGTCCAGTCACGCTGGATACATGCTGAGACACAAAAGTGTTTCCTCTATTGATGAGCAACTTGAAATCCTTCAATTTTACCATAATAAAGACTACTTATAAACACCTTCTAGCCTAGGAAATGTGACCAGAGAACCTTCACTTGAAATAGGTATTCATATATCAGATAAAGCAATCAGCAACTTCCCAGGAAAGTGTAAGGCTTGAAATTAAATTAAATTAGGTGAATTGTAAAACCTCTGAAATTTAGCTCTCTGGCTCCCCAAGTAGTTTTCTCTATTCTGGTGGGCAAAGAGAAATAAATAATCTTCATGTTCAGAATCCTGATCTATTTTGGAGTGCCAATTAATACATCTTTTATTTTAGCCTCTCAGCTGCTATGGGGGGAAAAGAACTTTGTCAGAGTGACAGGCAAAAAAAAAAAAAAGAAGAAGAAGAAGAAATCCATTTCTTTTCTCTCTAGAGACACCAAAGCTAATGAAACAAAACATGCAGCCATTTAAAATGCCCCAACCATGAGGCTCATGTTTTGAAAGCACTTCTCACTTTGCCCCCTGTGGGACTGTAACAATTTAGCAGCAGCAGCATGCCCTTGAGCCCAGATGCAAAGAAGGAAGGACCCTTGCTGGACTTCACAAAAACAACCCAAGAGACCCATAGACTCCTGTGTCCCCAAGTGAACTGGTGGTAGGACTGTAACAAGAGACACAAACTTGACCAAATGACTAAAGGGATGTCCCTATCCCTGCCCTCTGCTATGGCTACACAGGATTACAGGATACATGAAAAATGTAAAACTACCTTCTTCCAAAACTTCAACATCATCACTCCATTTTCAGTATTGGAAAACCATACACAAGCAAGGCTTTTTCTTGTTAACGGAGCCTAGTGTTTACTCTCCTAAGGATGCCTTATATGGCAGAAAGTCAAACTGATTTTATTTATTTTCCTTTTGATTTGCTCACCTAAGTGGATAAGTATGTATGTCTTATTATAACTAAAAGAGATCTATATAAATTTGTATTACGTATAAGTCTATTTAGCAGATGTATTTTTTTCACATTTAAATTTACAGTATTTTTTCTCAGTGGTAGATAAAACAACTGCATTTCACACTCAATGATGTCTTAAATTCCAAAAATAAGGCAGTTAACCTAAGTCAACACTGCTCTTTATCTGCTGTACTGCTACCAAATACTATGTTTTTGTGTGATGTGGTCATGTTACAGCATCACCTATTTTCCATTTCTTAATATAGCTTAAGGTTCATTTACTATAACTTTATGAGGCTGTGTGTGTTTCAAGAGGGACCTGCTTTAGATAGAGGGCTTTGAAGTAAAACCCCAAGTAGGGATAAAGATCTATACTAAGTAGGAGAAGGTTTTTTCAAATTACTACATATAGCCCAAGTCCCTATTTATAGCACACAAAACAACCCCACTGAACTCCTTACAATACCAAGTAAATTCTTGCAGTTAATGTAAGCTCTGTCTGTGCCCGGTTGGGGAAGAGGGTTGGGGAGGTTTTTTCCATTTCCAAGTTCCTTAATGATGTCTAATTCTAAACACCTGAGAAGAACTAGGTATGCTGTGAAAACTCAAAACTCAAGAACAGAGACTAGACTCTGGTATCCTGCCTTCTCTGATTATCCCTGGAGCTTACTTACTACACTTTGTCAAGCCTCTCAGTTCTCAACAGATCTTGGGACACCGGGTGCTGTAAACTATCTTGAAGCTTGGTAATTATTCATTCCACCATTAGTGAGTACCTCCTATATTTCTAACTTGGATAGTAAAAAATTCTCAGAATCCTGGTTTCCGATCTCACAAAGCCAGACTGAAGCCATACAGGGTTTAGTACAAAGATATGAAAGATGAGGGAAGGAGACTAAGGGAATTGTAGCCAATTAATCTGCAGTTGATAAGAAAAGGGCTCCGGGCTTCCTGAACCTTTTCCTTAATTCTCCTTCAGGATTAGGACCAGCATAACTATCTACAATTGTGCTCCAACCCACTTCCAACAACCTGCTTTAGCTGTAGCCAGAATCCAGAGTGTTCTCGAAAACCACTCACTCAGCAGCTCCCTTGGCTAGTCCAGACTGGCAATCTCGAGCCACTGCGGCTGCCCGGCGGTGCCAACAGCGCCCAAGCAGTTGCCTTCCTCTCTGCTGTTTGTAACTTAAGAAAAAACAGTCCTGGGAAGAATGAGGATCTTCCTCCGGAAAGACGGAGGGGCAGGAGGTTGACGTGCAGAGCACGAGAGAAGGCCCTCACTCTTCCTTCTTCCTCTGTCATCTCCGACTTCTGGGGTACGGGGAAGGGGCACCGGGTAAATAATGAAGACACACTTGGACCCAGCCTAGTGGTCGCTGGGGTACATGACTGAGTAATGGGGGTGAGAACTGGAAGTGAGGAGAACAAGGGCTTTGGAGATGCAAAGTGCTGACAGACAACAATGCACAGAAGTTAACCAGAGAAAGGGGGCCCGGGGGCGATGTAAGAAGTCGTCATCGTCGCCGCGCAGCCTCCCCCACACCACGACAGACCTCTGAGATTCCCCTCAGAGACCCGGCCCCTACAGTAAGGGGGACGTTCCTCCTGGCTGGAGAACAGAGCTGTTCCTCCGCTCCCCAACCAGGCGGAAGCAGGAGGGGAGGGCCGACCTCCGGGAGCGCCCCTTCAGGGGGTCTGTCCGGACTTATCTCAAATGGGGGGGGTCGCGGAGGGCGGGGCATCGCCTCCACAGGGGTTGCATCATGGCAGGGACAGGTTTCCTGGGGTCATGGAGCTGAAGCTCGTCCCTTCCACTCCCCCGCTACCCGGTTACCTCTTCGCTTCCTCGTCGTCGTGCAGCTCTGGCTCGGTCGCCGCCATTACCACATCGCACTCCGCGGCAGCCGCCATCTTACCGCCGGGACCAGAGAGGCGGGTGGGAGGCAGGCGGTGAAGAGCACTTCCGGCTGGAGCATCGAGCAGCTCAGCGGCGCTGCGCCCAGAGAGGCTCCCTCGGGCCCGTCTACCAGCGAGAGGCTCCGCTTGGGGCCAGAGCGGCCTCCCGCCCCCGGAGGTCCACGGTGGTCTCCGCGCCGGGGCGGGGGCCCAGGGACCGTTCCTGTGAGTAGGGGGCGCCACTTTATCCGTGGATCGGAAGTGGGGGGTATAAGAGGATGACGCCTCTCTAGGCCTGAGTTGTCATCAGTATGCTGAGAGCTTCGTTGCCATAGCAACTTCCAATCCTAGAGAGTCTCCAGTAAGGTGCAGGAGAATCTGAGTTGGGTTGAGGACTCGATGACCCAGGACTCCGGAGGGAAAGATATCCCACTACTACCTTCCTGACCTTGGAGTGTGTCCACAGCTTCCTCCCGGGAAAGGCAAGAAGACACACTTTGAGCCCAGTTCCCCCAGCTTTCATCGGCCCTTGGAAGCCCTGCCCAGCCAAGCCAGGGGAACGCAGGGCGTCTTCACCCCGCGCCTTTCATCCCCTCTGGATCTCCAAGCAACAACTGGTTCATCACCCTAATGACGCTGACCCTTTTATGAGGCTGCTTTCATGTCAGCTGCTTGGGAGTGCCATCTCAGCATTAAGCCTAGGGAGGGTGGCACGGCGCCCCAGACCCTGCCCTGGAGTTTATAAGGCAGCTCGCAGGGTGAGGTCCCTGCTCCATAGTGTCCCCAGTACTCTCACCCTTTATAGAAACACCCTGCTCAGCACGCTTGTCTTGCCGAATGCAGTCTGGACTGGGAACTCAAACGGGGCAAGGGCACAGCTTAATCACCTTTGTAGTACCTCCCTCCTCACCCAAATCAACTATTTGTGGGTATGAATTAAAATGGAGTTTTCTGTGGTTAAATTGGGGGAACTTGAGGTTAAAATTTTAAAGTTAAGAGGAACTAAAATAAGAAGGGGGCAAGTTGGGGCGCCTGGGTGGCTCAGTCCTTTAAGTGTCTGCGTTTGGCTGAGGTCATGATCCCAGGGTCCTGGGATCAAGCCCCGCATCAGGCTCCCTGCCCAGTGGGAGGCCTGCTTCTCCCCCTCCCACTCTCCCTGCTTGTGTTCCCTCTCTCGCTCTCTCTGCCAAAAAAAAGCAAGCAAACAAAACAAAACAAAAACTTTAAAAAACTAAGTCTTAAAAGGGGTGCAAGTGAATTTAAAAATGATGGCCTCCTTTCCTCCACTTCTCCCTAGTATGTGCCATTCTCAGTAGTCTTCTAAGGTCCCATTTATCACAGTGCTAAGGGGAGCAGAAACCACAGCCACCACTGGGTAGGGAAGGATGGGAAAGGCACAGTCGGTGGGAAGGGAGAAGTCATTCATCCAGCCAATCATTCACTAGCCTCTCCAAAGTGTCTATTTTGTGCTAGGCTGGGAGGGCGTAGACTCACAGACCACTTGCCCTGTCTCCCAATGGCTTACAGTCTACCGTCTACTACAAGAAGCCAACCTGTCTTCAGACCATCTTCCCACTGTGTTCTTTGCATCTAAGCCAACTCATTTACTCTCATAACTTTAATTTTAGCTGTAGGTGTCACTGAACTCTGTTGATATCTCTAACCTACACTTCTCAGTTGTGAATTCTAGATCTCTATATCCAACTATCTACTGGATCTCTTGGGTGTTTCACAAATCCTGGAGACGTAATTAAGTTGAACGTGTCACACTCTCCCCACTTTTCAACAAAAGAAGAAACAAATGTGGTACTTGATTCTCTTTTCCTGAATTCCTTATCTTGTCAAATCGATTCACCATGCCACTGGTCACCAAATTAGAAAGATAGGAGACATGATAAACTCCCTCTTTCTTACGCCTGACTGACTCCCAATTTATCACCAAGCCTTTTTATTCTCGTACCAAATGTCTTCTAAATCTATCTCTCTGTGTTCCATCCCAATTCAGGCTCTCATTACTTTTATTTTTAAAACTTGGAATACTACCATAGTCTCCTAACTGGCCCCCAGTCTCATCTCTCTCCATTTTTACTCTTCTACCAATGACTTTCTACACTCGATCTTAGCCAAAGGGCTGAGAAGCGATTACCAATGACTTTCTTAAAAGCAAAAACTGATCATGTCACTTCATTGGCATCAAATCTATCAATGGCTTTCCACTGCTGTTAGGATACAGCTTGAACTCTGACCTACCACAAGGCCTTTGACTACTTGCCTCCTTTCGACCACTAATATTGACCCCAAATACTTGTAGTTCCAGAAAATGCTATGACTTTTGCCAGTTGCCTCCACCCTTTCCTTCCACACCCTTCAAATCTCAAAACAGACATAACCTCCTCCAAGAAGTTTTCCGTGATGCCCGCTGTCCCTGAAGTTAAATGCTCTTTACTGTGCTCCCACAGCACCTCGGTAATAGCTCTCACCGGGCCGAACTATAACTGATGGTTTAGATGTCTAGCTCCTCTGGACCGTGACCAAATTCGTCCATTTTTCTCTCAGAATGTGGTTTTGTACCTGGCACAGAGTAGGTCCTCAGAAGACATCTGACGAATAAACGATTGAATAAAAGAAGTGTTACTGCACTATGGTAGGCTTTAGAGAAAGAACATCTGGGCATCAGAGACACCAGCACCCCGCGTCCGGGGAGCCTAGAACCGGGTGCTCAGGTGCACTGCGAGCCCAGGTCCCGTCATTCTCCCCGCCAGCCTCTGGGGGCGCTGTGTGTCCGGCTCCCGCTGGCCGCCGCCGGAATTGGTCATGCCGGACGGAAGCCGGGGGGGGCGGGGCCAGACGGAGCCTGGAAGGACCCCGGAGGAAAAGCAGAGCCCTTGTGGCTGTGCTGCCCCTCCCCTGGTCCCGGCGCGCCTGGAGGGGCCCGGCCGGGGTGCTGCGAGGGCTCCGGGAGGTACGGAGCTGGGAGGCCGCTGCGTGCGGGCCCCCTTAGGTGGCGGTCTCTGCCTCCGATTCCCTCTGGGGGCCCCCCTCGTGGGGAAATCGGTGGCGGGAGCCCTCTGGCAGGGCCAGCAGGCGGAGGAGGGGTCTGTATCAGGAGTTTACTCGAGAGGTCTCTGTTTGGGACACCTTTGGGGAGCACATCTGTATCTGTTCTCTGGGGCAGTTTTGGTCTGGGGTTCCTTCTGGGAAGCCTGTGTTTAGGATGCCTTCCACGAGATCTCTGTCTGGGACCTCTTCGCTGAAGGGGCTTCTGTGTCTGAGCCTCCTAATCCTGCTTTGTCACTTCAAAGACAGCACATATTTTCTCCTTTCCGAAGCCTTTTCCCCTTAGATTCTTTCACTCTTTGCTTTGCTGTCCGATGTTCATCATCTTAGCCATGGACTTGACTATGAGTTAGAGGGAATTAATTGTTGTCCAGGTAAATCATACAAGAAGGCAAAACACCCTCCTTATTTGCTCACTCTCCTCACGAAGAGTGGCTTAAGACAGATCCACACAAAACAGCATTCCTGCTTATTTCTCCACGGAGTCGTGGTTCAAGACCAGAAGCTGAGCCCAGACCTCCTTCAGCAACTGGTCTTCCACATCCCGTGCACAGAAGGGACCCTGGGCAGTGGCTCCTTTTAATCAGAGACTCTCTTCCCCCTTTATGGCAACATTTACTGAGAACATAACCGGAGCCAGTTCCTGGCCCCGTACTGGTTGTAACAAAGATGAATAAAGTCTAGCTCACTGTCCAGTACCGGACATAGACCCATCATTCCAATACACCCTGACCCCAGGAGGGGACAGACATTGCCGAATCCCTGAGGCTGTGTATTCTGTCCAGATCCTGGGCTCTCAGTTACAGGAGGTCTGCTCTGTGTTTTCATCCCACCTCACCCAGTGTGCTTTTGCTTTTCAGGGTTGAAGGCTAAGCATGGGGAAGAGCTGCAAGGTGGTCGTGTGTGGCCAAGCATCTGTGGGCAAAACTTCAATCCTGGAGCAGCTTCTGTATGGGAACCACGTAGTAGGTGAGTGTTGTGGGGGAGAGGCATGGTGGAAGAAGTTGAAGAATAAGTAGGATTTGATCATAACACGAGAAGGCTAAAAGCTGCTGGTGGTGGTTATTGTACCCTACGGAGTAAAATCTGCATAATGACCCCAACCCTAGCATATTGAAATCCGGAGAGAGGAAACCCGATGCTTGAGATAGGGAGGAAAAGTTCTCAAGTCACACTTTTGCTTAGCATGGGATTAGCATGAGGTTAATATCTGTTTCCTGCTCCCCCCTCCCCCCAAGTCATCCAGTCCTGTTGGACTGTCCATCTCTGGCCCTCTCTCCTCGGCCCCACATTCCTTTCTCCCTCTAGCTGATAAGTGCATTAGGATATACTCAGTCCCTCATCTGTCCTCTCTACAAACAAGTTTTCTCTTCATCTTGTCCCAGGTTCTGAGATGATTGAGACCCAGGAAGACATCTACGTGGGCTCCATTGAGACCGACCGGGGGGTGCGGGAGCAGGTGCGTTTCTACGACACCCGGGGGCTCCGAGATGGGGCCGAGCTGCCCCGGCACTGCTTCTCCTGCACTGACGGCTATGTCCTGGTCTATAGCACGGATAGCCGAGAGTCCTTCCAGCGTGTGGAGCTGCTCAAGAAGGAGATCGACAAATCCAAGGACAAGAAGGAGGTGTGTGTTGGGGGGTCAGGGGGACACCGGTGATGAGAGGAAATGGGCCCTGGGCTGGCTTTGGGGAGCCTGGCATGGCTCTGGTTTTCATTCATATCCCAGGAGGTGGGATAGGAGCTAGAGGGGGGATGGAGGCCACTTCCTCCTGGAGGCAGCCATGTGCTGAGGCAGCTCGACCAGAGAGGCTTTCCTTTGGTTTCAGAGGTTCCTGACCTAAGTTCAGAAGCCCCCACTAATTTTTCTTGCTGATGGTTCCTTGCTCTTAGCTGTGAAGGCCCTTCTGTTCCCGAATCCCCCTGTAAGCTGCAGGCATTTGGGGGGTGCTCCCTTACCAGTTGTTTAGACAGACACACTGATTGCCCGTAACAAACAGGCATAGGAGATAGAGGGCTTCTAAGGGAACTCCTGGGGGGGGGGTGGGCCCGATGGAGGCCAGAATTTAAGCCGAGGAAGGAGAGGACAAAGCAACCATCTCCCTCTCCCCAGTCATTGTTTCTAACATAGGAAGAGGTGACACATTAGCCATTGAGACTTTCGCTTCTCTTAGGACTCCTAGGTAGGTGCCTGCCGTCACACCCAGGCCTGGGGTCCACGGTACATCCATCCTCAGGTTTCTACTCTGTCCGTCTTCCCCAGGTCACCATCGTGGTCCTGGGCAACAAGTGTGACCTACAGGAGCAGCGGCGTGTCGACCCAGACGTGGCTCAGCACTGGGCCAAGTCCGAGAAGGTGAAGCTGTGGGAGGTGTCTGTGGCCGACCGCCGCTCCCTGCTCGAGCCCTTCGTGTACCTGGCCAGCAAGATGACCCAGCCCCAGAGCAAGTCTGCTTTCCCCCTCAGCCGCAAGAACAAGGGCAGCGGCTCCTTGGACGGCTGAAGAGCTGCCGTCCCTTCTCCACCTTCCCAGCCTCATTCCGGCTGCTGGGACTCTGGAAGATGTGTCCAGCGGTGGGGTTAGGCAAGCTGTCCTTCCCAGGCCAGGCAGCTGGGCTGTCCCAGGCTCAGGTCTCTTTCGCTCCCTCCCAGCTCGGGGAAGTGCAGATAATCTAGGCTAGTGCCCCCCCCCCCCAAATCCCCTCCTGTCCAGCTCTCATCATCCCTGCCCTGCTGTGACCTGGGGCGGTTGTGGGGCAGTGTCCCCTACCACCTGCCCTGGGCGGGAAGCAGAGCTGCCATGCAGAAGTGCCCGGTCCAGGCTCTGCTTCCTGTCACAGGGGTCCCCTCACCTGTGGGTTTCCTGCCAGGGACAGACAGACACGTGCGCACACACACTCACACACTCACACTTATGGCACCAGCCAGGACTCCGGAGAAAGGCGTGCGTGCGTGTAGACGTGTGCATGCGTGCATGTGTCCAGCTCTGACTGTCCTCTCCTTGGCCGGAAGAAGCCAGCCTCCTGGGAAAGTGTAATTTTCCGCTTTCACTCTTCCCCCCAGTTGTTTTGCTTCCTCTTCCTGCTCAGGGAGCACACGGCCCTCATTGGGTGAGACAGGACAGAGTGATGGCTGGGCTTCACCAGCTGGCTTTGGGAGCCAGCCAGGCCTTTCCCCTCTCTGGGTTTCAGTTTTCTCATCTGTAAGGTGATGGGAGTTGCTTAGATGATCTTCAGGATCCTCTCCAGCCCTCAGATTTTATCATGCCTGTGGCTTGGGGCTGGCTGTTACTGTGCCCTTGGCTTCTCCCTCTTCAAGGTGCTATGCCTCCTGGCCCTGGAGGCCGAGACACTGCTCCCCCCAACCACCAGGGGGCAGGAGTGCAGCGGCCACCCAGTGCCTGATCCGCAGACCTCACACCAGTGGGGCCTGGTCTTCACCCCTTCCTGTGGTTGTTTTCAGCTAAGAGCTGGCCTTCTATTTATAAATTACTTGTGTTTTTCTGCCTGCTGCCATGGTGAAGATTGGACAAGGTGCTCCTCCAGCCCCTCCTTACCTCAGATGCCTGAAAAGAACAAGGCAAACCAGTAGCAGCTTCTCAGGAGCTGACAGATCTGTCGGGACTCAGAAGGTTACACTTTCAACATGCTATAAAGTAAGCTTGTCACCCACAGCTTCCCGTGTCCACTTCATGCTCCTCATGTGCACACCCAGCATAGCTGAGACCCTGGGGCCAGTGACCTCTAGTACACGGCCCTTCTCCCCAAGATGGGAGAGGTGAGCCGGGCAGCCCGCCCAGGGCTGGGTGAGTCGAGGCAGAGCAGATACAGGCTCGGGCTGGAATTCATTTATTGATGCATTGGACACAATAAAACCACAACTGTTATCAAAAAGTTTCCCTCCCCTCCCCGCTTCTTCTCCTCCCATTGGAAATATCTAAAAAAAACCCAAAAAAAAACAGATATGGGTGGAGACCGGCAAAGTCCCACAGTGTGGGGTGAAGGAGCAGTGTTGGGGGGTGGGATGGAGGTGGTGACGTTGACTTTGACGGCATGGAAATGGGTCTTGAGAGTATGTCATTCTGGATCCCAACGCTCAGCTTCACAGTGAGGGGGCTGGGTGCTGGCTGAAAAGGGCGGGACCGGTTTGGGGTGAGGAGCTGGAGGGGAAAGCTCTTTGGGAGTCCTGAGGTTGGGGGGGGGGGTTGGTGTTTGCTGGGTCCAGAGTTCGAGACCCAGTGCTCCTCCCACCCAGCTGGGGTTCACGAGGAATCAATGAAAGGCCGAGGAGAGGGCTTGTGTGGGGTTGATCACCTCTGTTAAAACTGGGCCCAGCCAGAGAATCATTCTCACCTACCCCTCTCCTAGCCCCATCTTGTCAGAGCAGAGGAACCCTAAAAGCTTTCAGCCCCATCCCCATCTTGGCTTTGCCCACCGCTCCGCACTGCTCCCTCTCTCCTCTACAGTCCTCTTCCACTCCCCCAGGGTCACCTTGCCCAGATAGCCTTGAACCCTCTCCAGCTTGAGACCCTATCTGCCACCTCCAGTGAATTCCACTGGAGAATCTAGTGAATGGAGACGGGCTCCCCCGCAGGCTTGTCCCTAGGCTCAAAGTTCAGATTCCTAGGGCCTCTGGCCGTGAGAGTATAGGCCTTGAGTTGGGGAGATGAGAGCACCATGGGGCTGGGGCTAGGGTTTTGCATAGATCTTTGGGATTTCTCAGTTTGCTCCCCATAAGTCAGGCTGGGCAATGCAGGGGAGCCCGGCATTAGCCTGAGAAGGCTGGGAAAATGGGGGTGGGGATAGAAGGTCCTTGGGCCAGGAGGGTAGTAGTGGAGTCCCCAGTCCAGACTGGGTAAAGAGCAGGTGTCCTTGAAACTAGCCCAGCTCTTCCTAGGTTGGGCAGGAAGCCCTCAGGCAGTCTCCTGGGGCATGGAGGAAACTGAGGCATCTCGGGAAGAAGAGGCAGGGACAGCGACTGCTGGGAAATGGGCCCTGGCCTCCCCTGGAAGCCTAGTAGGGGGCAAAGACGATGGGCCCCGTGGCAGGGCGGACGGCTCCTGCTGGGGTGCGAAACAGAGCTGGGCCCAGGATGGGAGCTGGGAAGAGGGTGGTGGCTGCCGTGGGGGCAGGCCGGAGGGCCAGGGGCCCTGGCAGGGCACAGATGGCGGCGGCTGCCGCGGGGATCGGGCTGGGCAGGAAGCGGGCCGCCAGCGTCTTGGTGAGTTGCTTTTGCAAGGCCAGTTTCGACTGCAGAGAGGAGAGAGAAGAATGGACACAGTCTGACCCAGGAAAATCCCACCCCTCCCGGGGCACCATCTTTGGGCTTTCTGCTGCAGGAAAGACGTGCCTTTTAGGGTTCCAAACCTAAATCCTCCCTTCCCACCCCCAAACGCTCATTCCAAAGGGCTTTCTCCACCACCTGTCTTCCTGCCCAGAGGAAGGAGGCTGAGACTATCTCTAGGAGATGCACGCCCACCCCTTGCTCTTGACCCTGAGATTACTATCTTGGCCCACCTCCCCGGAAATTCCTTGGGCAGATCCCAAGATGGCCACAAACCCCAGCCCAGCTCTCCCTCGGCCCAGGCAGCCTTGATAGGGGTGCAGGGCGGGGGGTGGCTTCCTTCCTGCCCCACCTCCTCCCCCCCCAGTCCCCAACTTGCCCTTCTGGCCCACCCTCTCCCTGCAGGCCCCAGCCCGGCTGTTGCCTGGAGACAGATACCTTGAGGATACTCACAGCCAGCGCTGCATGTTTCTGCAGCTTGCTGTGCTGGCTGGAGGGCTTGGGGGGCTTCCCAGCCAGCCGGTCTTTGTGCCTCCTGCTGCTCAGGTGCTAACGGACAAACAGACAGACTGGCAACAGGATGAGGAAGCCCAAGGACCCCTCTGCACTACCCGGTCATCCTCAACTAGCTAACCCTCCACCCGTGAGCCACACGTTGGACACACATTTATGGGGTGTCACCCTGGCAAGGGCAGGTGAGACTTGGCCTCTGCCCCACAGGATCCCACTGTCCCTCCTCTTCCTCCGCTGGCTCCCTCCCCGCGCCCAACACCAGTCCCACCCCCTCAGCCCTGCTCCAGCCCCTGTCTGGGCCTCACGTCTCCCACCTGCTTGAGTTGGGTCTCTGAATTGACCTGGAGCTGACACAGAGCACAGTGAAAAGGGGGGCTGGGCCCCTGTCGGCCCCCCTGGCCCCCTGCCACTCTCTTGGCCTTGTGTCCAGCTCCCCGGGGCACTGGGCGGCCTCGGCCTCTTCGGGGAGCACCTCGCTGACCTTCCACCATCCACCGGTGCTTGGCTCCTGAGGGAGGAGGGGAGACAGCCCATCAGCACCAAAGAGGGGCTGCAAGGGCCATGGAGAACCCCTCCGAACCAGGTCAGTCTGGCGGCCCCGCCAAGCCTCCAGGCCGCTCTCTCCTCCAGCCACCTGAGAGTTCTCCTCCCCACCTCTGCAAGGTCCTCCCAGCCTCCGTCATTTCCCACCAGACATCCCCTCCCCCAGGCCTTCTTGTGGTGCAACTGACGGCTTCCCTTGGCCCTCATCTCCTGCCTTCCTTCTGTGTCTGACCGAAGGACAGATGGAGGAGGTGTTTCCGGCCTTCCCCCAGTGACCCCTCACTCTGGCTGCCCCAGACTTATCATCCCAATTCTCCCACCTCAAGCATCAGGTGGAGGACCCAGAATGCCCGCCCAATCACGGCTGAACACAATGCCTGTGTCACCAAGCCCTTGAGCAAAACGCCCCAAAACTCCAGCCTGCCTGCAGCTGGGGAGGGCCGTCTGCCTGCCCTTCTCTTCCCCTAGACTCCAGCACACTGACCTGTGTTGTGAGCTTGAAGCTGGGAGGCAGAGTTCACGGTCACCTTGCACGTGGGGCAATAGAGGCGCCCCTTCTCGCTCCTGCCCTCCCCACTCACACCGCTTCCCACAGCAGCCGCTGCTGGCTCAGGCCCTGGCGCCTCTCTCCCAGGCTCTGGGGAGCAGGGTGGGCAGGAGGAGGAAGAGGAAGCGGAGGCAGCATCCAAGAGGTCTGAGGGAGCTGGCTCCTTGGGTGTGGGGTCCGGAGTCAGTGGTGGCTGAAGTTGGGGGCCGGAAGGAGGGGCTGCAGGAACTGCTGGGGAGATGGAAGGCATCGGGTAAGAATCATCTTGAGACCATGATTTTAAGTAGTTATATATTAGGGGTGGCATGGCAGAGGGGAGGGGTCCCTAATGTAGGAATGACCAGCAGTGAAATCCAGACTCTACTCTCCCACCCAACTCACTGGGCAGACTTGGGCCTCTTTGGGTCTCAGCTTCCCATTTGAAAATATAAAGTTGGGACAGAGGGGTCTCAGAAAGCCCTTGCAGCCCTAATCCTCTAGAGTTATTAGCTAACTATTAAAGAAGTGGAAGTTACAAAAAAGGTGCACTGGAATATTCAGCACTATTCAAAATAGCATAAAACTGGAAACTATCCAGGATGCATGGGTGGCTTAGCTGGTTGAGCATCTGCCTCGGCTCAGGTCATGATCTCAGGGTCCTGGGATCGAGCCCCACATCTGGCTCCACGCTTAGTGGGAAGTTTGCTTCTCCCTGTCCCTCTGCCCCTACCCCTTGCTCATTCTCTCTCTCTCTCTCTCAAATAAACAGAATCTTAAAAAAAAAAAAAAAAAAAGACAAAACTGGAAGTTATCCAAATGTCCACAACAGGAGAATAGATTAAAAAAAAAAAAAAAAAAAGAGCCATATGGTCACACAAGAGGGCACTACACAGCCACACACAACACTGAAGAGGCCAGGCACCAAGCCGCCATACTACAGGATTCACCAAAACCAGGGGCAACTGATCAATGGTAAGAAAAGTTAAGATCACTTAGGGGAGGAGTGGAGGTAGTTGAATAGTATTGCCTCAAATTCACGTCTGCCTGAAACCTCAGAATGTGGTCTTATTTGGAACCAGGTCTTCGCAGATGTAAGAAGTTAAGATGAGATCATAGTGGACCGGGGTGGGCCCTAATCCAATGACTGATGTCCTTATAAAAGACCATGTGGAAATAAAATAGGGTAAAAACAGAGAGGGAGACAAACGGCAAGAGACTCATACCTCTAGGAAACAAACAGGGTTGCTAGCAGGGAGGGTGGGGAATGGGGTAACTAGGTGATGGCATTAAGGGGGAGCACCTGATGGAATGAGCACTGGGTGTTATATGCAAATGATGAATCAATAATTCTACCCAGAAATCAATAATACACGCTATGTTAACTAACTGGAATTTAAACAAAACAAGACCATGTGAAGACACAGAGACATGGGAAAGATGTGACGTGAAGACAGAGGCAGAGATTGGATGGATGAATCTATAAGCCAAGGATGGCCAGCAACCACCAGAAGCTAGATGAGAAGCATGGGACAGATTCTCCATCTGAGCCCCCCACAAAGGAACCAACCCCGTCAACGCCTTGATTTCAAACTTCTCACCTCCAGCCAGAACGGTGAGAAAACAAATGTCTGTTTCTTGTCAGCCACCCACTGTGTGGTCCCTCACTGTGGTGGCCCTGGGAAGCTAATACAACAAGGCAGTGAATGGGCGGGATGGGAGGGGGACAGTCTAGGAGGGCTTCCGGGTGCTGGCGTCATGTTTCTTGGTCTCGGTATATTCAGACTGGGAAGGCTCACTGAGCCCAACACTTGTGATATGTGCCTTTTTCTGTCTGTATGGACTACCCCAACATTGGCAAAAATAATAAGCAGAAATCTCCCAACCCCTCACCAGAAACCAGATTTGGATTGAGGAGTAGGGAGAGGAGGGAGAAGAGTTCAGGACTGGGGCGCCTGGGTGGCTCAGTGGGTTAAGCGACTGCCTTCAGCTCAGGTTATGATCCCAGGGTCCTGGGATCGAGCCCCGCATCGGGCTCCCTGCTCAGCGGGAAGCCTGCTTCTCCCTCTCCCACTCCCCCTGCTTGTGTTCCCTCTCTCCCTGTGTCTCTCTCTGTCAAATTAATAAATAGATCTTAAAAAAAAAAAAAAAGAGTTCAGGACTGACCTTTGCTCTGCGGCTCTCCAAGGGATCCACTGGCTGGAGTCGGGGTTGGGGACACCAGCACCCCATCCCGGGCCAGGGTCTGTGGCTTCTGCTTGCTCTTGGCAGCTTCGACAGCCTTGAGTTTTCTGGCATGTTTGTGGCCTTTGTAATGTGCTTCGGCTTGGTTCTGGGGAGAGGAGGACTTGGGGTCACCATTTATTTGCTGAGTGCCCCCTCAATGAGCTGGCACCGGGAAAGGGGCAGGTCAGAGGGGGCAGGGCCCCAGCCAGATAAGAGAGGAGTCCTTGTCATCACAGCATGTGTGTGGCCCTGAGGTTTACAGAATTCTTTCTCATACATGAGCCCCCAGGCAAACAGCCTCCGGCTTTAAATTCTGTCTCGCCCACTTATTAGCTGTGCGTCTCTGGGCGAGTCACCTCACCTCTCTGAGCCTCAGTTTGCTGACTCATATGCTTTGTGACAATACCTATCTCACAGGGCTGTGAGAATTAAAAGAACATGAAGGGCACCGGGGTGGCTCAGCCGGTTAAATGGCCGACTCTTGATTTTGGCTCAGGTCATGATTTCAGGGTCATGGGATGGAGCCCCCTGTTGGGCTCCATGTTAGCCAGGAGGAGTCTGCTTCGGGTTCTTTCTCCCTCTGCCCCTCCCCTTGCTCTCTCTCAAATAAATAAAATTTTTTAAAAAATAAATAAATAGCACACGAATGACAAGGGCCTAGTACATACAGCAGGTGCTCAACAAATGTTAGTTACCAAGTTAATAAATGCACAATGGAGAAAACAGAGCAGTTCCCTCACCTGGGGTATGTGCACCCCGGAACATTCATCCCTTTTTTCATTTTTTTCAGCAAATAATTTTTGAGCACTTGCTCTTTGCCAGGCTCTGTGCCAGGTGCCCAGCATGGAGAAGACAAGGTCCCTCCCTCAGAGAGCAGTCTTTCTGTCCATCTCTTGCAAGACTCATATAACCCAAAAACCTAGAGGGAGCCCCTGAATCTGGCCTGTTAGTGTCCTCCCTCCTTCAACCAGGGGTCCCTGCTTATTGCTCCCAAGTGTAGGAAAGATGGGCCCCTGTGGCCCCTCCTCGACCCTTCCACCAAAGCAGATCTCCCCAAGCCCCAGAATTGTCCAGACAAAAGGTAAATATTCCCTGGGAGGCCAGGATGAGGCTCCTCCACTATCTAGGGGTTGGCTCTGGTAGAAAGCATGTGAGCCTTGGGGTCAGCCAGGCCTGGGTTCAAATCCCAGCTCTGCCTCATTAACATCAGGGATGTTAATAGCACCTCCATCCATCTCACAAAGCATCAGGAGAACTAATTAAGATGACGGGCATGAACATATTCAACACATCAACTCCCCGGTGCTTTAAGAGCTCAGCTCCAGACCAGGAACTGATAGGGACCTTGGGGACCCAGAGCTGGGAAGGGCAGTCTTTTCTCTTGCAGAAGGATCCAGAACACAGGAGAGAACCAGAGCAGGGGGAAATGGAGGCCCCGGGGCCACTGGAGATGAGGCAGAGAACTTTGGAGAGAGGACAGGGCAGGATGGGGCTAGGACTAGGAGCACGTCTTCTGGGACTTGTTCTGTCCCAGGGATGGAAAACACGGACCCCTGTCTCTTTGCCAGCCCTATTCATCCAGGCAAGTCCCGAGCAGCCGGTGTCCAGCCCTCTCCCTGCCCAGCCCCCTCCCCAGCCTGTTTCCACGACTCCCTCTCACCGCTGAGTTGAACCTCAGGTGACAGATGTTACAGGAAATGAAGAGCTTCTTCTTCAGAGGGGAGGGGACCCCAAACGTGTGGCTGATGACAGCTTTCTGGATCGGGTCCATCTGTGAAGGGGGTGGGAGGGCACAATAATGCTGGGGTCGGCTCCGGACGGGGAGGCAATACAAAATGCCAAACACTAAAGCCTATTGAGGAGGGCAGGCATGGGACGTAGGAAGAACTTCCCCATCCTTGCAGACAGGAGACACACAAAAGAAGAAACAGTCTCTTCCCTGGCTGACTTCCCTGGCCGACTTTGCCCGGGCTTCAGCATGAAGAGTTGGTGGGCCGTGACCAGGGTGACTTCCGTGATCTCAAGAAACACCACCATGTCCTGGTGATCACCTTGGCATCTCTTGTTGCCCCTCTGGTCTCTAGTTTGGGTGGGGTTTTTTTTCCTTATTCACAAGAATCACAACTATTGGGACAAAGATGGGGGGCAGGGAGAAGCAGGGACAGGACAAAGAATCTCTCTATTGGAAATCTGCTCTCATAATCCAGCCTTGTGCTGGGCCTGTGGGCTGGGGGAGAGAAGGCTTATCTTTTCAGCTCTGCCACTGTCACAGGGCCTGGGTGGGGGGGCATGGCCAGGGCAGTTGGGGGGCCGGGAAGGGGCAGGTGGCAGCACGTGGAGACCAGACGGTTCCCTGAGTTGTAGGATTATTTCTTTGATATATTAATTTACATGGGGCTTTTTTTCTTCTTCCTTATTTTAAGGAAGATTTATTTTTTTTTCCTTTTTATAAAACCAAGCCTTTATGTTCCTTTTCTCAGGGGCTGCTTTTTTGGACCAAAAGCAGTTTTCTGGGCTTGCTTATCAAGACATTCATTTCCAGACTTTCCTGAGAGAAGAGAACAGAGGCTTTGAGAGCAAAGCACGGTTTCAGAAACTCCCCAGGGAAGAGAATGAGGTTCTAACCCTCACCTAAGAGCACCTGGGGCTGGGGGCAGACAGGGACAGGAGCACGGCCTGCAGGGCCCCCAGTGATGCAGGCAAAAGCAGCGGTACCCACTCCCAAGGGACTGTGGGCATGGTGCATCAGCAAGTGACAGAGAGGACCAAAGAACAGGGGACCCTACCCAAATGGCTCAGGATCCTGTGGACCTCTGTGCGGCCCTGGAGGTTAGAAAGGAAGGGACTCCTAAGATTGAATGAGACTGAATTTCCCACCATCTTGTTAGGATGGGCTGGGGCTCCTTGATGATTGCATTTGATGTTTCAGAATTAAAGAGAGGGGGATACTTCTTATAGTGAAGTAAAAGTAAAAGCATGCTCCCTGCACTTGTCATTCACACACACGCACACGTGGAAATACACAGACATACAGCCAAGAGACCTACAGGCAGGTGCGAATCCCAGAGCCATGCAGAAAGGCGCAGACCCACAGGAGTACACATGGCACACTTCACAGACGCACAATCACCCAACCCAACCACACACACACACACACACACACACACACTCAGAGGTCAGACACACACCGAACATGGACAGAGTTGACACAAAGACACAAAATATCTCTCAGAGACACAGGCACATACATTAATTACATATAGTCATCAAGGCACAAAGAATTGTTTACAAATACACACACCCACACACCCACAACCACAAGTAACACACAAAGACCCACCGAGACATAAACTAAGACAGAAGGGCACACCCCCAATGCACAAAGACATGCACAGACCATCCACAGACGTCCCTCTACAAAAACTCAAGTGTGACCTCCGGGGCCACGGGCTCAGCGGTCGTTACTGGGGGAGGGGGTGATGTCATCTTCGTTCCTTGTCCCCAGGGAAAGCTGGACCCAGGGGTCCCTGTTTTGGGAGTACCCAGTCACTCTTGGGGATGTTGCTCCTACTTATACCCAGCTTCCAAGAGCCAACCCCTCTGCACCCACCTTCCCTACCCTCCCCTAGACTTGGCTGCATGCCCCCACCCGCCAGCCCAGCCCGTACCGTGCTGAAGTTGGGGGTGAGACTGAGCGGGGCGGCACCATTGAAGTGGAAGGCGAGCAAGTGCTTGAAGTCCAGCGGGGGCTGCAGAGGCCTGGTGGGCAGGGGCAGGGAGGCCAGCAGGGGGCTGGGGGCACTGGAAGCCGGGCCTGCTGCGGGAGGAAGAAGGGCAGGGTCTGAAATGGGGAGCCACAGGACTTGCGGCAACCTCCAAGGCCAGAACAAGAGGCTGATGGGCTTCTTGGGTATGGGGCCGGGGCAGAAACTGTCTCCCTCTTCAGAAAACAGCACTGGCTAAGCCCCGGGCACTCCCAGCCCATTTCTGTGCCTCTCCTCTCCACAGTGGGGGGAGCAGAAGCAGGGAGACCACAGTTCTCAGCTCCTGGTCCCGAAGGATGCCCTTCCCATCCCCTCCAGAGGCAGCCCGAGGGCCCCCAATGGACCCCAGCAGGGAATCAGGCCAAAGGAGGGGACAGAGGAGTCCTGACACATATACACACACCACCATTGAGACCATATGATGTACCGGGTTTCCATTTATTGCAAATTAAACCCACACCCAGGAGGCTGGGGAAAAGGCCAGCCCCCTCACCTCTCGCTAACTGCCCCCCTCCTGATCCCCACATCATTCACAGCAGGGGCTGACAGAGAAGACAGGAAACCCGTTGGACTCTGAAGGGACATGTTCCCCTATAGCTCTGGTGAGCCCCCAACTCCTCTCGGGAGGCAAAAAGCCCTCCACCCCCTGGGTCAGGCCCGAGACTGGTCCTCAGAGTTGGTCCGTCCAGCCCTGTGGTTTTACAGTCTTTGGTCTTAAAGGTCTGAGGCAAGGGCAGGGGAAGACTAGGAATTCTGGAGAGCAACCAGACTCTGAGAAAAAAAAGAATTAGAAATCAATCCAGTCCACCGGGACTTTTCTGGACCCTGTCATTGCAAAACCATCAGAAGTCCTTTTAGATTTTTTGTGTGTTGACAATATGCAAGATAGGTTTATTCTACATTTATAGACGTATATGTCTATATACACAGCCATATACAGAAGAGCCTCAGGCAGCCTATCGGTGGGCACCTGTGCCTCCCTTCAACTGGTAGCTTATGCACAGAGGGGAAAAGTTGAGCTACTCCTCACCAAACTCTGGCAAGGGCAGGAGCGATATTGACGGCGCCCCCAAACCTAGCATCTGTGCCGGCTCGCCCAGCTACCCCCTCGACGCAGCCCTTCCTCCACAGCCCACTGGGTGGGGTTAGTACTCAGCAGAGGAAGCCCGGGGCAGGTGGGTGGGAGGCCACAGTGAGGCGGCCAGCCGGCGGGCGGCGTGCAAATCCGCCTTGGGCCCCTAGAGCGCCAAGGAGCCCAAGGCCGGCTGGGCGGAGGGAAGGTGGCCGCCGTCACGTGAGCTGCGACCCCAGGAGCCCCTCCGCCCACCCACTCTCCAAGAACTCCACAGCCAGCGCAAAGTCAAACTCGTGCAGCGGAGGCCCATCCACGGCGATCTTCACCACCGGGCCGCCCCGGCCCTCCCCGGCCCCGCTCTGCCCCCACCACCGCAGCTCCCGGCTGCGGCCCACCTTGTCCAGGAGGCCGGCGCCCGCGGGCAGCGCCAAGGCCAGGGCGGCTAAGGCGGCGAAGTCCGGGAAGAGCTCGTGCAGCTCAGAGCGCGCGCACGCCAGCTTGGCGCACAGGGCCCGCGGGCCCAGCCGCCCTAGGCTGCACACGACGCGCTTGAAGAGGGCAAAGTCGCCCAGCGCGCGCTGGCGCACCACGGCGGGGGCGAAGGTGCGCAGCAGCACCCGCAGCGCTCCCTCGCCGTGTGTGCCCAGCTCCTCGGGTGCCTGCGGGTAGCCCCGCGGGTCGAAGATCGCCGCGAAGGCGGCCACGGCGTCCAGCGAGGGCCCGGGATAGGAGTCCCCCAGTCCCCTCCGCATGGAGTCCAGGAAGGCCCCTCGCAGCCGTTCCAAGCCCCGCACGGCAGCCTCGGAGTAGCCAACCAGCTCCACGCCGCGGTAGGTGCAGCGCCCACCGCCCAAGTCGGGGCCCGAGGAAGCCAGCTCCTGCAGGAAGCCCTGGAGGCGCGCCCCACCCGAGCTGCGCTGAGCTTGGAGGGAGGCCGCGGCTGCCATCACCAGGGGCTGCAGCAAGGCCAAGTCCGGCTCTTCTGGCTGCAGGACAAGAGCGAGCTTCTGCACGGTGGGCAGAGTGTCCAGCAGCAGGTGGGTGAAGGCCACGAAGGTGAACTGGCGCAGGGCGAGGGCCAGCGCCCTAGCTGTAGGGGAGGCGGGGGCAGAGGCCTCCAGGGTGGGCACCAGGCAAGGCCAAGCCTCAGCCACTGCTTCCACGATAGGCAGCAAGGATGCCCAGGGCACTGGCCGTGGTCCTGCCAAGTCAATAGCTGCAAGGTCCAGGGCCGCCCGGAGCTCGGGGACCGTGTGGGAACTGGGGCCACCATGGAGGCGGAATAGGGCATCCAGCACACTTTCATATTCACTTAGGTAGGCAGGGGGCTCGGGATCTGTCCGGCCTGGGAGGCAGTGTAGTTCGGTGAGCAGTGGGCAGGCGGCGCGGAGTTGTGGGCCCACATGCCCAAGGCGGTCCCCGGGGAGGCTCGAGCTGAGCCAGGCCAGCTTGGCTGCAGACACGCCGAAGGCCTGCAGGATGTCCAGGAGTTGGCCAGCAGTGGCCTCACCCTCCTGTAGTTCCACACTGCCCAGGAAGGTGGTAGCCGGCTGGCCATCACAGGGGGACACCGAAGTGGCAAACAAGGCCAGACTGTGGGACTCAGGCCAGTCCCTGGTCTCGTCCAACACCAGCCCCACATACGGGGATGCCTTCAGGCGCTGGCAGGCCTCTGTGTGCAAGACACTGGCAATGGCCACCTGGGACAGCCAGGGAGAGAAACGGAGGGACAGAGTTAGGCTTGTCCTGAGCAGGGGAGGTAGCAGTACAGAAGACAGAAAGGGCATAGGCCTCGGGCGCAGACACACCTATCCTGGTGTGGCTGCTTACTGGCTGTGTGACCTTGGGCAAGTCATTTCACCTCTCTGAGCCTGTTTCCTCAGCTCTGAAATCAGGCTACCTGCCTCTCTGCTCCTTAAAAGGTTGTTGTCAATTAAAAATGCAACTTCTGGGGCTCCTGGGTGGCTCAGTTGGTTAAGCAACTGCCTTCAGTTCAGGTCATGATCCCAGAGTCCTGGGATCGAGCCCCGCATCGGGCTCCCTGCTCAGCGAAGAGCCTGCTTCTCCTTCTTTCTCTGCCTGATGCTCTGCTTACTTGTGCTATCTTTCTGTCAAATAAATAAATAAAAATCTTATAAAAAAAAAAAAAAGTAACTTTTTGTGGCTGTGCTTGTAAGTGTAAAAATGCATGAGGAACCATGAAGATTCCACAACATTCTGTGTGTTTCTACAGCATTGCCCCAGTCTGTATTCTCAGGGGTCTCCCTCCTCTCTGCTGCTCGGGGATTAACTGATAGACAGACATGTTACCTCCCAGTTACACAGAGCGCCAACTGTGTGCTCTGTCTGTCATCTCCCCACAGGATTTGATCTAACTCTCACAGCCTCATGCCAGTCTCTGGGACTCACACATCTGGTACCTAGGACAGAGCTGCAACTTGCATACCCCGAGGGGCCTCGTGGGTGTTACTGGGCTTGGCGAGGGCCAGGGATACACCAAAGGGAATGGAGAAGCCGTGGGTCTAGTCTTCATGCCCTGAGAGCGCAGGGACCTAGCTTTTCAGAAGTCACAAATCCATATTTTTATATGTAATCTCTCTGGTGGTTGTTGTTAACTTGGAAACTAATTGAGGTTTTCCAAAAACACTGTGAAAATCAACAAAATACATCTGTGGGCCAGTCAAGCCCCCAGGCTACGCAGCTTGCAACCTCTGGCCTGGGCTCTGAGGGAATGCGCCGGTCCCCCCCCCCCCAGGACAGGGCCCAGTCTGGCCTCTTTGTGGCCAAGCCCCCAGCAGCTGGCTCAGGGCCTGGCCAAGAGCACGCCTCAGGGGAAGATTCTGCGGGGTGAAGACAGGAATGAAGCTCTCTGGCTGCTGCCCGGGGGCCTGGCATGCTGGGCCTGCGCCCAGACGGCTCGATGTCCTCCCTCCTCACACCCTTCCCCATGCCTCTGGCCGCCACCCACCTGCATGTCCCTCACCCTCCTGGGGCTGTAGCAGCCGCCGTGCTCTGTGCCCAGCAAGGCCTGGCACAGGTTGACCCTCTGCAGCTCGAGCAGGGCGGAGCAGCGGTCGTCCGGCACGTCCTCCTTGGCCATGCAGTACACCGTGGTCAGCACTGCCACTTTGGCCGGGTCCACCTCCGCCTTGACGCCCCTGGAGGTGGGGGCGGTCTCCAGGTCCGGGTAGGCCCCGCCTCCCTCGGCTTGGCCCTCGAAAGTGGGCTGGCCCCGGTTGACCGCCAGAGCCTGGCGGTGGGCCCCCGAGGTCACGTGGCGCAGCAGGGCGTGGCGCTGGAAGTTGTCGGTGCCCACGGTGAAGGCGTTCTCGGCTTTGCCGTGCTTGTTCCGCACCAGGGCCTGGCGGCACTCGAGGCAAAACATCAGCTTCCGCTCGTAGTCAAAGTCCAGCCAGGGAAACTCCTCTTTCCAGTGCTCGTTGAAGTAACGCTTGCACTTCTTATTGGAGTTGGAGGCCTCTCCCGCGGGTTTCTTCCCTGGGGGCACCATTCCTGCTCGGGGGGCAGGGCACCCCCAACCCCCACCCAAGTGCTCTGGCCCCCCAGCCTACCCCTACACACAGCGGCACCTCCCTTATCAATGGAAGTTGGTGGGGAGGGCAGGAGGGGGGCAGCACGCCGGTCTAATGGGGACCATCCATCTAACTTAGCTGGGAAAGTTTATTCCCGCTCTGCCGGTGGGAGACTGGAGATGAAAGAGACAAGGGAGAGGTGTTAGGGGGTCCACCTTGGGTTCATGCTGCCCACAGAGCACTCCCCGGCTGATGGGCGGATGGCACCGAATGGGGAAGGGCTACTGGGAATGGATGGGGTCATGCAAAGGGCCACAGAATGTCATCCAAAGTGGGGGAGGCCAGGGGACCCACTCTGATGGTCTCCCTCCATCCAGGACAAGGCACTGACGAGCTTTGACTGTCAAAACATGTCAGAACTCAGCTCTGGAAAGACTGGCACCGTCCGTGCAACCATATTTTATAGGTGGGGGCACTGAGTCTGGGCAACGGCAGTGCTCAGGGCTCATGAATAATCTGTGACTGAGCCAGGATAGGACCTCAACTCCTCACTCAAGGGATGGCCAGTCTCTCCAGTCCACATCCTTTATTTCATCGGAATGAAGTTAGCACAAAGCTGAACTCCCAGAGCCATGGGACCAAAGAACGGCATTTGTTTTCACTGGACCTCCCTTTCCTAAACTTGTACCTGGGCACACTCACACGCACACACACACCCTGACTGTGCTTCGGGGACAGGAAGCCCAGAAGAGGGGGCAGGCCCCAGACCCAAGGAGCTAGCTGGCTGCCTGCACCTTGCTCACTCTTCCACCACACCAGGAACAAGCCTAGGTGAGCCGTTCAGGACCAGAGGCTACGTCCAGCCAACGACCCAAACCAGCCAAATCTACCTCCTTATTATTCCTCCACCCCGTCCCATAGATGCCCACTCAGAACAATAGCAGTAACTACCCTTTGCCAAGTGTGAACTGCATTGGCTTTGTGCTAAGGACTTTGCAGTAACTCCAGAAGACCAAGATTACTGTTGCAAGTACTTTCTAAGGGTGCTACTCTCCTCATTTTGGAGAGGAGGAAACCAAGGCTGGGGGACCTTAAGTGATTTGCCCAAGGTTCCACAAGCAGAAAGGGGCTGAGGCAGAGTTAGAATCCACGTCCAGGGGTGCCTGGGTGGCTCCGTCGGTTAAGCATCTGCCTTTGGCTCAGGTCATGATGCAGGGTCCTGGGATCGAGCCTCACATCGGGCACCCTGCTCAGCGAGGAGCTTGCTTCTCCCTCTCCCTCTGCTCCCTACCCTCCACTCACGCTCAGTCTCTCTCTCTAATAAAAAAATAAGATCTTTAAAAAAAAAAAAAAAAGGTCCTGTTAAGAAAATGAAGTCTTTAAAAAACAACAACAACAACAACTCTACATCCACTTGACCCCTGAGGCTGAGACTCTCGCCTGCACTATGTCACTTGGATTAGGCACCTGCCTCCACCGCGGCAGTCATGCCCCCAAATTCATCCCTCGCTAGGCATCCAGAGAGCGCGCCCACACACAGGTCACTCCTTCGCTTTCCTCTCTTCACTGCTGTCCTAAGTGATTGTCTGATCTACACACCTCCCCACGAGCAAGTCAGCCCGCGAGGTCCTCCCCAGCCTCCCGCTGCTCAGCCAGCTCCAAAAGTTCACCATTCCCCCCCACACACCCAGCTGTTACTCTGCTCCCGTTTTCATGGTCTGTGCCTGGAATTTCCTATCCCTCCTCCAGCCCCATTCTGCCCCATTCTCCTTGGCTAATTCCCATTCATTCCTGGAGAGCAGCTCTGCATCCTCTCTGCCGGGGCTGGTGACTGTCCTCTAGTCACCTGTAATTCCCTGGGTGTGGGTCTTGATAATACAATATGGTAAACTCAGGGATTCTCTGCACTTGGTTCCTGGAAGGCCAAGATCACGTCTGTTCATTTTGGGATCCCTAAGTCCCTATAGGGGGCTTGGCATGCAGATGCTTTTGTGCAAAATTTGTTAAGAGAATGGAAGGACTGATTTGGGCTATATGAAAGAACTTCCTGTTTCTAAGGCTATTGGTTAAATGACTGGGCTCTGAGAAAGCAGGTACTGTCTTGTCCTCCCGATATGCCCAGCACGCCTCATGGAACCAAGCACTTAGTGGATAAGTAAAACAAGGGCAGATGAACAGAATTCCAGGGGCAGCCTGTTCAGGGCAAGGGAAGGTGCTCCCTATTGCACTGAAACCCATCAGTCCTCTTTCCTTAGATGCTTAGTGGCATTTGGGACTGCTCACCCCACCCTCCTTGAAGCAAGCATTTCTCTTGGCTTCCAAGACCCTCTGTCCCCTGGCTTTCCTTTCCCCCATCAGCACCCCTCCGCCTCTGATGTCATCTCCTCCTCCTTTTCCTAACCTAAAACTGTCCAAAAAGTTCAGGGCCATGTCTGCTGGTCACCTTGAAATAGACCACCCCAGCCCGAGCTACTCCTCTGGGTGCCACACCTCTCCATCTAACTACTTTCCCAGCTTGTCTAGATGGAACTATCAGTCCCTATAGATATGCTCCACTCACAGTCGTCCCCAGCTCAGGAAACATCTGCTCTCCTACCCAGGTGCTTTGGCCAGAACGCTGCCCCTCCAGCCCCTGCTCTCTTCCACATCCTGGACCTGGTCTAACTACAGGTGCTGTCGGTTATCCCTCCACAATCTGCCTGTAACCTGTCTCTTCTCTCCACGCCGCTACCACCAGCCTCGCCCAGGGGACCTGCATCTCCTGCCTGGACTATGGCAGTCACTTCCTGATGGCACGCTGGGTTTCCACTCTTATCCTTCTCTGAGCCATCTGGGCCGATAGCAGCTGGAGGGGACTTTTGAAAACATGCTGCTTAAAACCCCTCTGTGACTGCTTATTCTCTGAGGCCAATGCCAGGATCCCTTTCAAGGTCTGCCAAATGCCCAGGCATTGCTGACCTCTCTGGCAGCCACCTGTGCCTCTCTCCCCTTCCAGCTACATCATCCTTCCCTCAGTTCCTCCAGAGTGTGTCCCCAGGGCCTTTGCACATGCTGTACCTCCTTCCAGAATGTCTCCACTTCCTCTCAACGCTTTGCCTATTTCACTTCCCCCCTCTTCCAAGAGACTTCTCTATCCCTTCCCAGGAGGTCCCTTTCTTTTCTGTCATTACTTCCTGTTTGCTTCCTCTGCTGTACTCCTCACTGTTTATAAATTTGCTTATTTCCTCTGCATTTCTATTGCATGGTGCTCTCTCTCTCTCTCTCCTTCTTCTCCCTCTCTCTCAAAAATGCAAGCTTCTTGAGGGCAGGAAAGGTTACTAACTTGTTCACATCTGAACCCCAAGGAAGGGAACTTTGCCTGGCACCCAGCAGGTGCTCCACAAAATTTGGAGGGGTGGGGATGAATAAGGAACCACCAGCTTTCAAGAAGAGAGAACACTGGAGTGGGGCCTTGGGCACCTGTTGGGTGCCTAAAACAGCTGCCTTTGGCCTCCTTTCCTCCCAAGATCCCATGATTCTGTCTAGCCCACCATGCAGAGGATCTTCCAAAGGGGAGAAGGTGCAATTCCAAGGGGGTACCCTTTGAAAGTTTGTCAACTCCTTTCTATATGCCTAGAAACTGGCTATCTTGCCCCATTCTGCAGACGGATAAAATTACTATGGGCCCTAGGATGTGTCTGATAAAAGAACAAAAGAGTATGTAGGTGGGATGCAGGGAAAATGAAGTCTGAAACTGCACTGTCAGATATGGTAGTTAGTAACCACGTGTGGCTCTTTGGAATTAATCAGAATTAGAAAAACATTTTAGAATTCCTAGGTCTCACTGGCCACATTTTGAGTTCCTGATAACCACATGTGGCTACTAGCCACTGTATGAAATGGCCCAGACAGAGACCATTTACTTCATCCCAGAAAGTTCTGTTGGACTGTCCTGCTCTAAAACCACCCAGCCAAAGTCACTGACATTCCTCTAGGTCAGCCTGAGGGAACCAGGCTGGATGGGGTGGGTGTAAATAAAATGTGACTTTGTGACGGAGGCTGACCAGGGTGGCCCACCTGTCAGACCCAGGTCCCGCACACCTCTCTGCACCCTGGCCACCTGGACGTGAGCCACCACAACTTGCAGGGTCCCTGGGGTGACTGTGTATTGGTCTGTGGTCCCCATCACCTGCCCCCCCCTGCGCCGCCCCCCCATCAGCCTCAAACAGCACGGATGTAGCCCCAGATGACTGGTCCCGCGCTTCCTCCCCTGGCCCCTTTGGGCCCTTTTCCTTGGGGAGCCCCTAAGGGGATCCTCACTCCGGTGGAGGGTGGAGGGCGTAGGGCGGGCAAGGTGGGGGATCCCTGCTCACCCCGGGGCCAGGACACGGAGGGCTGGGGAACTT
>CM053619.1:31110931-31162769 GCA_028646535.1 Procyon lotor
CTGGGGCACTTGGGGATTTAGTCTCCCCTTCCCATCAACACAGTCTCCCAGAAATGACTTCCAACAGCACCCCCTGCAACTGGGTACACTTTTCTCCCACACAAGGCCTAGGGCACACACTGATTTAGGGTCAGGACCTCCCCAGTGGCTTCTGGGAACTCCCCCAGCACCCTTCACCAGCACTGCTCTGCGCCACCCACCGTCTGCCGCTGACATTCACCGTGAACCCTGGCCCCCCGGCTGCGGGGATGGCGCGTGAGTCATGGCACATGCACACGCACGTGACCGCTGGCTCGTGGCTACACTCCAATGAAGGGAAACACCGCAGACCCACAACCTGCCCCAGGAGGGTACCGCACAGCCTGGCACCCATGAGAGGGTCTTCTGTGATGGCATTTTGTAGCAGAACACCCCGGCTAAGTCCCTCCCTTCTCGGCCCTGGACAGGGGTCCACAGCTGGGACCCATGGCTCACTGGATGGCTGCCTCAAGGGGGCGAGCTATTGCTCTGGTCAAAGGACTGTCACTACAGAGTGGCAGAAAAGAGGCCACCCTCCCGGGTCCAACTGAGGCTGGGGCAGGGGCACAGAGCAGGTGTCTTATGAACTAACATCACTCTGGCGGCCGCCCAAGGGAGAGGATCTGGGCAAACCACATCCTGCTGCTTTGCCATCACTTGGAAAGATACACCGAGGAGCACAGGACATGCACCCTGCGATTCACAGGCACCCGTACAGACGGCAACAGGCACGAACGCGAAGGCACACACGTACACACCTCTCCTCCTGATGAGACCATCTAGGCACACGGACATGCGCTCTACAGTGGGGATACCCACGCAGAGAGGGACAGATGCCCAGGCTGGCTGGAGGCAAAGGCTGGCCCGGAGGCCACACACAAGCATGCACGTACACAATGCCTGTACACACAGATGAGCAAGAGCAACAAAGACACGCTCAGATCATATATACCCAGAGGGACACACACGAGGACACCAGCCCCCTAGGAAGGCGTATGCAGACAATATGAAACCGCAGACAGGCAGCGGCACGCACCATCACAAAGAGATGGATAGACACAAAGGTCTATATACAGACACGGTTGCCCAGAGATAGGTGCGTGCACACACCCTCCCTTGCAAAATTAAATGCATCTGGGGCGCCTGAGTGGCTCAGTGGATTAAGCCTCTGCCTCTGGCTCGGGTCATGATCTCAGGGTCCTGGGATCGAGCCCCGCATTGGGCTCTCTGCTCCGTGGGGAGCCTGCTTCCCCCCCTCTCTCTGCCTGCCTCTCTGCCTACTTGTGATCTCTTTCTCTCTGTCAAATAAATAAAATCTTTTAAAAAAAAAGTTAAATGCATCAAATATACACACAAGCTCGTGTAGCCAGACCTAGAGTCTCTCTTGCCCACCACAAGTCACAGGGACATATGGGAGGGTCCTCCCTGAGCCCCTCGGTCCCCGACACATCTCAAATAGTAAAGCTGCCCTTCCTACCACAGAAGAAACTAAAACTCTGAAGAAAATGGGAATCCAGGAGGGAGAGAGAGCCAAAGGCAGGGAATGGGAGGCTGATCCAAGATCTGCTTGCCCAGCCCCTGGTCGGCTTAAGATTCCCACCGTGGACAGAGGGTGCTCTCACATTTTGCAGATCCCACCCCCAGCTGGAGGAAGACCCCCTAAGACCAGTCACAAGAAGAACTCTGCCCCAGCCCTCCAGCCCTTGCCCTTGTGGAAGGGGTTCCCCAAAATACCTCTTAAAAGGTAATGGCTGTCTCCCTTCAAGAATGCCAGGTAACCCCTGTGTGGAGGGTGAGCCAAGAGACCATGGATATAGGTGAGGGGCACTGGTGTGGACCCCAGGGCGGTGGCTGGGCCTCAGATCGGAGCCACCCAGATTTCTGCCTGTCTCCCTCTGCCCACTTCTCTCTCTCTTCACTGAAATAATGACTCCCTCTTCAATTATCTCCCGCCCCACCCCCTACAACCTCCCAGGAGACTCCTGGCAGCCCCTTAGAGGCCGTCGAAGGTATGATTTGATACAAGAAACCTCTGGCACAGGGCTTTCAAGCGAGCATCTGCCCCGAAGGGTAGCCCCCTCCCTCCTGCAGGGTGCACCCCCAGTTTCCTGACCAGTCCTGCCCTCCGCCGCCACCCCTCCCTTTGTTCCCAGCCACAGTGGGGGCTCCCCTGCCCAGCCCTGGACCTGCGAAAAGGTACAAGAGTCAAATGGCCACCAGAATCTCTCCACAGACAACTTTTTGGGGCCAAAAACAGCAGGAAAAGCGTAGGGCAGAGAGAGGAGAGAGCCACTCTTGTCCGAGCCCCCGCCCCCACGCTCTGGCACCCCTAGCACTCACCCAAGAGCATTCTCTGGCTTTGGAGGCACCGCTGAGCGGCCGTCTGAGGAGCAAATGAAACGAGCCAGGGAGTGACAGAGGGAAGGGGTGGGGATGCGAGGGACAGGAGGGGAGGGCTGAGGGAGGGACTCATTCCTGCTCCTGCTGGAAAGCAGCGGTTGCAGGGCTCTTTCTCCCCTGGCCTGGAAGCAGCTGCCTGGTCCCTAGTTTCTCTCATCCCAACCAGGGTGGAAAGCACAGAGCACTTCTGGCCTCAAGGGTGGAGGATCGGGCAACTGTGGGGACCGGGGACAGGGGTGGCATCCCTCCCCCTCCTCCCAAAATCCCTCTCTAGTGCCTCTTGTACTTCAGTGCAGAGTTGACCCTGTCCATAGAGACCTCCAAAAGGAGGTGCTGCCAGCCCCTTCCCAGCCTGCCAGAAAGTTCTTGCTGAACTTTGCAGCTCTGCTTCGGGGCTTACTGCTGCAGGAGCCCCCATTCTCCTGGCCAGCCTTACTCATCCGCTGGCCCACCATCCTCTTACGTTTACCTCCTTGTGCTGAAGGGGAAACTGAGGCCCAGAGAGGCGTCACCCCTTCATCCCAGAGCACTGGCCATGGTGGTGGGGGAAGGGAGCCCCAGGCGACTGGCCCTTCTTAGTCCAGTATCACCGTTGGACCTACTACCCGGGCAATGCCAGGTGGGGTAGGGGGTGTTCATCTGATCAGCTAGAACTTCTGACCCTGCTTCCCTGCTCCAGACCCTTCCCTACACCCAGGCTCAGCTCCCCCACCACCATTTGCTCCTTCCTCCCCCCTCCCCTTCCTGACTTGGGCCAGCTCTCCACTCACCTGAGCACCTGGTGGCCCGGAGGGGGGGTGGAATGGGGGAGAGAAGGCAGCCAACCCACAGCTGGATACAGTCTGGCATTCCAGGCCCAGCGCTAGCCCCCCACCCCCTCAGCATCCTGTCTCCACCAGACAATAACCTGTAATCTCTGGAGCAGCCAGTATAGCCAGCAAAGGGTCTGGGGAGGGGTTGGCAGCAGCAGCTCCTGAAAACAGGTTTGTTAGGAAGAGGCTCGGGGGAAGGAGCCACTCGTTTGGGGAGAGGAAGGAAACTCAAGCCCAGGGCTAATTAACCCACCCAGACACAGACGGAATCTTTGTCTTCTTGAGGGCAGGGATCTAAGCTAAGCCCCCTAATTCTCCACCCAGACAACCTTGCATTTCCTGGTGGTCTCAGGTAGGGGGGAGTGTCTGATGGTCAGGTTCACACCTGGGGGAAGGGGAGGTGATGGCTGTCCCCAGAGAGTGAGGGGCACTTCCATCACTTGCCACGTAAGGAGAACAGCAGCAGGAGGCGCTGGTTAGACTGCAAGAAGAACTTACCGGTGGCCTTGGGGGACCCTGTGTCTCCGAAACATGCACCCAAAGACCTCGGGATGGATTGGGGGGCACTGAAGAGCAATCAGCAGCCCAGGGAGATACAGAAGCGATGGGGGGACAGGCTGGAGGGTGTCCAGGGCTTCCTGATGGGACTGAAATTAATCCATCTGCGAGGAGTGGGGGGGTGAGGAGCTCATCAAGCCGGTGACTCAGGCGTGACCTGAGCTCAAGGTCTTTGATCTCTGGGGCTCAGAATGCAGCAAGAGGCTTGTGTAGTCAAAGACTCGGAGAGGAGATGGAGGGTCTGATTAGGACAGGAGCAAGGGGAGGTCTGAGGGTGCAAGGCAGGCAACAGCCTCCACCCACCACGCTGATCCCTGGCCACCCCCAAAGCCTCCACGTCTTTGACCTGAAATCCATTATCGTCTGAGTTCATCTCTGTTCTCCTGTCCCCCTTAGTGTCTACTCTGCACTCTGCACTCCCCACCCAAGGCCCCCCTGGCCTGTTCAGAACTTAAGTCATTTCCAAAATCCCCTCCTCTCTGCTCCGGTGTCATGTTGCACTCTTGATGGTAGATGGGGGGGTGGGGTGGGCGGTGGCAGCGGTGAATTGTATGGCTGGGTCAGTGCTGCCAAGAGAAGGGAGGGATTGGCTTTGGGAGGCTCCCCTCCCCTCCCCAGCCAGGTGAGGCCAAGTGGGGGATGGCTGGCATCTCCCCATTTTTCAGTGGACGATACCAAGGCACAGGGCAGAGGAGAGGCCACGGGTTCTGAGCACTGTGATGTTATCTGGGAGCCAGCCTGCCTTCTCTGGCCATCCCTCCTCCCCATTCCTAAAACATCCAGGTCCAGTATCTCTTCGTATGCGCTGCTCTCCTCAGTAGCAGCAGGGCTGGACGAGTGGGACACTCTGGGATCTAAACCCAGCTTTGTGGCTTTAGGTGTGTTGCCTACACTCTCTGAGTTCCAACCTCCCGTGTAAAGTGAGAACTGAGTGCCACCATCTCCTCCGGGCATGGCTGGGTGAGGGGTAAATGCCTCGCTGCTTGGGGACGTGCTCCCCGAGCAGTGCAGGTCTCAAGCAGATGTTTTCGGGTTCCTTGTGCTCTGGGCAGGCCTGACATCCCCATAGAGGCTGGGGCTGAGAGGGCAGAACCAGCAAACCTTTCTGCTAAAATTGTTCGGGGCGCGCGTGTGTGCATGTGTGTGTGCGCGGTGGTCAGCAGGGCCGCTGAGTTCAACCTTATCAGGGTGGAGGAGCCTGGTGCCCACACACACCACCCGTGGGAGGAAGGGCAAGATGAGGCAGAGAAAGATGGCTCAGGGCACATTCCTGCAGGAGGAAACGGATGGGGTGGAGGGTGGGCGGGGGAAGATGGGGAAGCATGTGGGGAGGTGGGGGGGATCAGGGAAGTCTGGGGTACCTGCCATTTCCCCATCCTGTGCCCCCTCCCAAGTGTTCCAGGCTCACTTAGGTGTGGCTGAGCAAGGAGGCCACTGACCCAAGCATTGGTTCAGAGAGGGAAGAGTTCCTGTCCCCTGCTCCCACGGTGGCCTCAGGGACATGAGCAGGAGAGGGTCCCCACCTCACTGCCTGTGACGGCCTGTCACCATGCAAGCCGCCAGCCCCAAAGACCCCGAATCAGAATGACAGCTCCCAGAGTGGCCTTCCCACACCCACACCTTCAGCACCCTCCCACCAATGAGTGGTCCTCCTAGCTGCCACCCGCCTGCTCCTGCACGTGTCTAGAAGCAGAGCCATGTGTTAAAAGCTCCTTACACTTTGCCGCAAGCCTCTAGAAGGTTTCTGTGTGACTCTTCTGTTCAGAGGCCGAGGCTGCCCCCAGTCAGCTCTGCTCTGGCTCAGTCCCCACCAAGGGCTGGGAGAGGCCTTCGGTATGGCTGAGGACCCCTCATCCCCAGTCCTCACCCCAGGGCAATTGCTGGGGCTACCTCTCCCACTCCCAGTTCTAAAAGAGCCAAGGACACAGGAGAAATCCATGGGAGTGTGTGGAGTGGCCTGGAGTAGGCTCAGAAATAATGAGGCCAACGGAGAACTGCCAAGAGAAGAGAGGGGGCCCTTAGCTGGGGCCCCCAGCGGGGGCCCCCAAATTCCAGGGTTCCCACAAATCTGAAGACCCTTGATCCCTGCCCCAGGCACCGCTGTCACCCTCCCATGCTCCCATAGTGGTACCCCCTCCCTCAGGAGGGCAGTGAGAAAGGTCTGGCCCCATCGCTGCCTCTCCCTCTGGACCGTGTGTGTACCTGAGGGCAGGCTCCGAGCACCCCTCCGGGCGGAATCCTGACCCAGGCCAGCACAGACAGATGACTGCAGGGACAGTGACGCACCCCCCCATTTCATAATCTGGAGAGGAGGAGCGGGCATCCCGTCTCCTGCTGTCCCCACAAACCTACCCAGAACTCTGGGGATGAGGACTGTGGGAAGAGGGAAGCCCAGAGAAGGGGACCCCATTCCCGTGGACAGTCTGTCTCTGGCCACATCTCATGCTGTGGCCTTTTTTCCTCGCACGCCACGGGCTCTCTCCAGGGGGGCACGGTGGGCAGGAAGGGAGAGAAGGAAGGCTTGTACCCCAGGGACTGCTGCCCAGAAGCAGGGCTGAAGAGGCCACGCTGGGGCTGGAGGGGGCAGCCAGGCCAGACTGGCCTTCCCCACCCCCTACTGCCCTCCAGGCCTGCTTCCCTGACGGTGCCCCCCTTCTGAGGACGGCACGACCTGGCACGGCATCACCTCACCTGGAGTCATCCTGGGCACCTCCCTCTCCACATCCCTCTGTCACCGAGTCCTGCTGCCTCTGCTACAGGAAATACCCCAAAATCTGTGTCGTGCTTCTTCTCAGGTACCCCCAAGTCTTACCCTTCCCCCTTGCCAGAGACATCTAAAAACTCTAACGACTCCTGCTCAGAGCCCTTCAGGGACACCCATGACCTTCAGGACAGAGGCTAAGCTCCCAGCCTGGCTGCGAGGTCCTCCCAGCTGGTTCCCGCTCACCTTCGGCTGCACCCGCCGCACACCCAGCGCTGCCCACCGCTCTGGGAAAGCCACGGGCCTCAGATCGCAGAGCTCCAGCTCTTTCTCTGCCTGGGATTTCCTTTCCAAGGTCCAATGTCAACATCACTTCTCAAGTTTTCTCTGACTTCTGTCAATTCCCCTGTCTCTGACTTCTCCAAGCACCGTCTACCTGCCCCTTTGGAACCTGTTGTTATCTTGGGCAAATCTGTCTGCCTGTGTCTTCAGACCTTTCTCGACAGGCAGGTTTGCCACCTTTGAAAAATACAAATTCCTCGACAAATCCTGTATGTTTTTAGTTATATGCAGAATCTAAAAGAGTCAGTCTCGGGGCGCCTGGGTGGCTCAGTCAACTGAGTGAAGTGAAGCGACTTCACTTCAACTCAGTGAAGCGGTTGCCTTTGGCTCAGGTCATGATCTCAGGGTCCTGGGATCGAGCCCCGCATCGGGCTCTCTGCTCAGCGGGGACCCTGCTTCTCCCTCTCCTTCCCACTGGTGTTCTCTCTTGCTATCTCTGTCTCTCTCCCAAATCAATAAACACAATCTTAAAAAAAAAAATCTAGGGACACCTGGGTGGCTCAGTTGGTTAAGCGGCTGCCTTTGGCTCAAGTCATGGTCCTGGGATGGAGTCCCATATCGGGCTCCTTGCTCAGCAGGGAGCATGCTTCTCCCTCTGCCTCTGCCTGCCACTCTGCCTGCTTGTGCACTCACTCTCTCTGACAAATAAATAAATAAATAAATAAATAAATAAATAAAATCTTTAAAAAAATCTTTCTTTAAAAAAAAATCTAAAGGGGCACCTGGGTGGCTCAGTGGGTTAAGGCCTCTGCCTTAGGCTCAGGTCATGATCTCAGGGTCCTGGGATCGAGCCCCACATCGGGCTCTCTGCTCAGCAGGGAGCCTGCTTCCCCTTCACTCTCTGCCTGCCTCTCTGCCTACTTGTGATTTCTCTTTCTCTCTCTGTCAAATAAATAAGTAAAATCTTTAAAAAAAAATTTAAAAAGTCTGTCTTGGAGAAATAAGGATTACAGTCATGGTGGTCAGGGGCTGGTGGGTAGGGGCAATGGGTAGATGCTGGTCAAAGGGAACAAACTCCCAGCTATCAGATAAATAAGATCTGGGGATCGAATGCACAGCGTGGGGACTGTAATTAACAATGCTGTATTACGCACTTACGTTGGGAAAAGATGTTAAATGTTATTGACACACACACATACAATCATAATTATGGGAGGGGATGGAGGTGTTGAGTAACCTTATTGTGGTCATCGTTTTGCATTACACAGGTGTATTAAGTCATCACATTGTACACCTTAAGCTGACATGTCAATAATATCTCAATAAAGCTGGAAAAAGGTAAAAATACAAGTCCTCCAAACAGCAGCTTGCTGTTTGTTGGTTTCTATAATTAGCTAAAGAATGAATGAGTGACTTTTGAACACAGACACACACACAGACACACATACACACACACACACACACTCTAGAAATATCCATACAGTCAGATATACCCTTACTCAGAGCCACAGCCTTGGTGTCCAGCCCCAAGCACTCAGGTGGAGGACCATCCCCTGCCTTTGCTTACGCGGTGACCTCTGCCTGCAGTGTCCTTTCTTCCCACACCCCTGTTCCAAGGCTCAGTGTGTCCCCCTTCCTCCAGGAGGCCTTTCCTGGTGTCCCCAGGTATAATCACCCCTTCTCCCTTTGTACCCACACATGGCGCCCACAACACTCATCTGCTCTTTTTGCAGCTGTCTCAGACCAAAAGACAGACTCCGTATCAGAGTAGGATGGTGAGGAGTCCGATGAGGATTTATCCCCAGGCTCCAGCATAGTGAGGGAAATGCAGTGGGTGACCCGTGAATATTTGCCAAAAGAACCGAATGGCCTTCTGGCAAAGCTCCCGACCTGGGCTGCAAAGTAGATTTCCAGTGGCTGCTCCCAAGAACCAGGTAGAAGTTCTGGCCCTTCCCACCTCCCACACTGGGCCTGGTTCTGAACTTGTTTCCCCTGCCAGCCAAGCAGCCCGCCTCTCCTTGTTTTCCCCATGGCCCCCATGTGCCTGTCAGCTCGAATCACCTTCATGAATGCATTCACCCATTTCCCCCAGAAATCTGTCTTGTAGCCAGCGGCCCCTTCAGCTCACAGCCAAACCTCTGCAAAGTCACCCCAGCCAGGGAGAGGGAGAAATCCTGGCCAGGAGTTCAGCCGCCACAGGAAGAGGGGCTTCCCCTGTCTGTCCCTCAGCCAGAGGGCCATGCACCTTGCTGACCCCAGCCTTCAGAGACTAGAGCAGGAGCCCAGGCTACCGCTTGTCAGAAAGGCTATCCCTGCCAGGGGGCTCCAGAATGGAGAAATCCTGCCTAGGGGTCCTGGTCCCCAGAGACCCCACAGAGAGAGTTCCCACACCCCAAAAAGACCTCAAGAGAAGTCCTCAGTCCTAAAGACCCTCTGAGAGACCCCACAGAGGGCTATCCAGATGTATCAGGGGGACTTCTGACTGTGAGGCCCCAGTGAGGGGACCCCAGACCCAACACCCACCCCCAGAGAGAGGCCACAGCCCCAGAGCCTCTCACGGGGCCCAGACGGAGCCTGTGGGAGCAGCGCCCCTCTGCACTGACCTGGCCCGGCGGGGGTCTTCCCCAAGCTGAGCTGCCTCAGCCGCCGCTGGTGGGCGCGCCCCCCGCAGTGCACCTGGGCCTGGGCTGCGGAGTTCAGCTGGATGTTGCAGACATCACACAGCGTGTAGGATGGCCGTTTTCTTTCCCGCTTGGGCTTCGGCAGTTCTGGGGGCCGAGGGGGGCACTCTGTAGTTCCAGATACGGAGGGCTCTTTCTCACCCGGGGGAGAGGGGCTCAGTGGCCGCTTCATACCTGAGCAGAGAGAGGAGAGGATGAGTAAACAGGCTGAGAACCGTGAACATGTAGGAGGCGCAAGAGGGACTCAAGACCCCGAGACCCCAGTGCCCTGTGTCCCAGATGAAGCTCCTCCGCTTTTGGACATCCCCAACCCAAGGGTGGCAAAGGGAGCGTGACGGGGTCCATTTCAAGCAAAGCAGCACTAAGATACAGGAATGTCTGGAAGAGCATCACAAATGTCCACACACCAAGAGGCTGACACCTGGGGCCTTGGCCACAGAGCAAAGTCAGAGAGGAAGACTTGGATGTTGGGGAGCAGCCAGGGAGAGGAAGCAGCGAGGTTAGGGGAGTCACACTGGGGGAAGCCAGGGCCCTACTCTTGGCCTCGCAGCAGGCGCTGACAGTCCTGTGACAGGCAGGCGTGTGGTGCTTGCCGTAGCCGCTAGCCAGAGGGCCGACTGCGGAAACCCTACCTCCCTACGCCCAGCGCCCAGCCGGGTGACATTCACAAACGTTGACAGTGTGCGAAGCCATCCCCACCCCTGGCCCACGTGGCTCCAGATGTCCCTCACTGTGAGGGCCACCCAGGCCATGGCAACAGCTGATATTTTCAGTAGCGACCTGGGCCCTGCTGTCTGCGTCTGTGGAACACAGCCTCTTCACACACACACACACACACACACACACACACACGCGCGTGCCTCCCTTCCAGGCCCTTCAGCTGCCACACACCATCTTTCTGTTCCGACTCACTTCTCTGGAACCTTCCTGCCTAACTCCTCAGCTCCTACCTGCTCTCTTCTCGGGTTGCCAACTCCCTTCCTCACACTGAACTGTGTTCCTTTTCACTTCCTAGGTGTGTGTGTGTGTGTGTGTGTGTGTGTGTGTGTGTGTGCTCTCTGCCGGGACTGCATACGCGGTGCTCCCTGAGAGCCTGGCCTGAGCCTCCCAACCCCCCTCGCGGGGACAGAGAATTCCTGAGCTCAGGGACCTGTGACTTCCTCACAGGCCTCGGAAGAAACCCACCCTGAGGACACCTTGATTTTGGACCTCTGACTTCCAAGACTGTGAGGCAATACATTTCTGTTGTGGAGGCCACCTGGTTGGTGGTACTTTGGAAACGAGTACGTGGAAGATCTGCCCCGTGGGCTTTCGGAGGTGCCCTGTGGCTTGAGGGCCAGTGGTCCCCGAAGCCAGGTGGCGCTGCGAGGGTGCAGTACCATCGACAGGCTCCAGGTGGCGCAGCGACCATCCAGCGGGAAGCGAAGTCGGGGGAACTCCATATCCCTCCTGGCTGGGAGGGCCCCACTTCTCCACACCCTTGCCGCCCCTAGCCCGGGCCATGCCAACCTCTCAGGCGCTGTGTCGGGGGTCCAGGGCACAGTCCTGCCCTCCCAGTAACCCTGGGAGGTTACTGCCCTCACCCTGTGAGCAACCCCCTCCTGGGTGGCACTGAGTCCCCGCCTACATTCTGCACTGTCTCACCTCTAGGGGGAGGTGATCAGAGTTCTGTTCCGGCCCGCACAAGTCTTCCCCTACCCTCCCAGCAGGAGGAAGGAGCCAGAACAAAGTGCCATTTGCAAGTGTTTTTTTTTTGGGGGGGGGGTCCAGCTTGCCAGCGGGAAGAGGCTTCAGGGGAATGAGCTTTTCCTGGCCAGGCCTGCCCCGCCAGTGAGGGGACAGGGGACTTTGAAATCTCGGTGCCATTTATGACAGGCGGGCTGAGGACACGGCCCAAGAGAGCCCGACAAGTATCTGCCAGGGGGCTGATTAAACCTCTGTGATATACAGCCTCTGGGCTCACGGGGCCTGCCTGCATTCCGGCGCTAATTGTGCTCCCTGGCCGGGCTGCCGGCCTGCCATAACCTGCCCAGCCTGACCCAGCCTTCCCAGCTGTCCCCTCAGGAGCCACACTCCAGCTATGACTCCCAGCCAGAAACTGGGGAGGGGTGGACACTTTTGAGGGCACCCACACATCTGTCTGACCCCTGCCGTGAGCCTCAGCAGGCCAGCACCCCCTGCCCTCACCCCTCTAAAGCAGCAGTGTGACTCACCCTCACTGGACCTGCACGGGGACAGGACCTGGCTCCCACATTCTCTTTAACAGAAGAGGAAACTGAGTCCCAGAAGAGGGGAGTGGACTGGCTTCAAAGTACGTGGAAAGATAGGGAAGAGCTGTTTCTAGAAGCTTCCTTGCCTCCCTCTTTACCCATCTACCCAGGCCACCTCTTTAGAATTACAACTCCATTTACTGAGAGCTTACTATGTGCCAGGTGCTTTGCACATAGGATCTCTTTTAAACTTCATAACAACCCCGTGAGGTGGGCACTATTATTAACCTATTATCCCACTTCTTAGATTAGAGAGCAGGCATCGAGAAGTCTCATAACCAGATGGGAAACCTACACTGGTCTGACCCTGGAGCCCAAGTCCTTAACCACTGCCTTATCCCCCCTCTTCTTAAAGCCTGCCAAGTCCTCTTTGAACTTCTGTGTGGGGAGGGGGCTTTACAGATTCTGGGAAGGACTCCTGGGGGGTCTTGGGGGTGCCCATCCCCTAACAGGCTGGAGTGCCCAGCAGGGAGGGGCCGGAGCCAGAGAGGCTGGGAGAGAGGGACGTGAAGAAAGGGAGAGAAGTGAACCCGAACTGAGTTCTGGAAAGGACCAAGTGAAGTCGGCAAAAAAGAGCACACATATACCCAGGCGTCTGCCTGTGATTGGCGCAGACAAAGCTCTCTCGCTCCCACCTTGCCTGAGGGAAGTCCAAGGCTGCAGCAGGGAGCCGGGGCTGGACAGCGGAGGGACCCACCCATGCAAAGGCAGGCTCGCACCAGAGCTGGAGAGCTGGTGGAGGCCAAGGCTGCTGCCTGCCTATTTGTCCGCTCACAGGGAGCCGGAGGAGGTAGGGGATGGAGGGAGCACCCAGGCCCGGCCCCAGGGCTCCGCCTCCACCACTTTTGCCGAGGGATGCATGGACTTCTGGGCTTGGGTTTCCGTGGGGCCCTCGGGCACTGCAGCGGGGTGGAGCTCTTGGCCTGCCCATCACAAGAGGGCCGGCTGGAAAGGGACCTTGGAAGCCATACAGTGCAGAACAGGGAGTTGTTTAAGCTGCAGCCTGGGGAAGGGGTCCTCAGGAAAGAGCCGCTTTTGCCAGAGGGTTAACAGGAGAGGAAGGTTCTAGGCCTGTCCCCAGCCTTTGGCAAGGCATGAAGGGCTCCCTCACTAAATCCTTAATGAGCCCAATTACACTCTGGTATTTTCCCCCGTGCCTGCCAACATCTACCCTCCCACCTTCCCCAGCCAGGTCCTAGGCCCTGCCTCTGAGAAGGGAGCCCGGCTGGCTGGCCAACCTCGGGCTAGTCCCTGTGCCTCTGGGCTTCAGTTTTCCCTCTTTAAAGAGAGGGGGGTTGGGCAGGGCTAATCTCTTAGGTCCTTTGCAGGCAGTGTTGTCACTGCAGCTCCAAGCAGCTGCCTCCGAGGTGGGGGTGCAGGGAAGACCAGGTTATATGGGCCTGTCTCAGCCATCACAGAAAGGCGGGGTGGGTTTGGAGAAACAACTGCCCATTGCCCTCTGAGCGCTGTGCAGACAGCCTCCATTAACCCTCACAACAACCCCGTGAGGCATTACAAATGAGGAAACTGAGGCTCAGGGTCGAAACAAGAGGCAGGTGAGTGGGGCCAGTCCTCTCCCATCCTGTGCCGCAGGGAGAGGGGGTGCACGGCCTGGGGGCCCCGTCCCACTCCCTCCCTCCCCACCAACCCAGCTGCAGAGAGAAGTGTCTAGAAGAAGAGAGGCCTTGTTTGTTCTCGTCCTAGCAGAGCGTGGGTCCTCTGGGGCCCAGCTGCCCACTCAGTGCCCCTGAGGGGCCACCACTGAGCCTACTGGTCTCTCCTGCCACCTCCCCTCTCCCAAGGCTGATGGCTTTCTCGGGTGAGGAAGGGGGAATTAGCCACCTCAGTGCTTGCTCACCACAGGGTGACATCTACCCCCCACCATTCTGTGGGGTCAGAGAGCTGGAGTCACACCCAGGAGGAGCCAGAGACCCCCGTGAGAGGAGTAGGATGGCCATGCCAACCCCCAGTCCACACCTCCCCGCTTTGCCAGGGCCCAGGTGGGGGGTTTCCACTGGGCAAACCAAAGCAGGCACGTCTGTTTTCCCATCCAAAGTGGTGACAGCGGCAGCCCATCACCTTCCCCTGGAGATGCTGGGTGCCGGGGTTTCAGGAGTAAACTGGCTAGGAGGTGCTGAAAGCCAACACTCAGCTCCAAGGAAGGGTGAGAGAGGGCACGGGAGGTGAGGGACAGCCATGGTCCAGGGATGAGGTCACCATCCCCCACCATTTCCCCTCCCCCAGTCTGTCCTCATCCCTCTAGGCTGAGCCCCCAGAGGGCCTCCTGCCATCCTGACACCCCCACAAATTGGAGCTGCCTCTCCCGGGCAGTGGTACTCCCTCAAAAGAGCCTCAAGCCACCCTCAGGAAGGAAGTCCTTCTTGCTATCTAACCTGCAACTCTCCTTGTAGGTGACACAGTGACCACTCAGAGAAGCTGATCGAAGACAGTGATGGGAAGGAGCTGTTAGGAAGGCAAGATCAGCCTTGGCACCCCCTTTTCTAGACTCTGCTGCCAGGTCAGGCCAGGGAAACCAGATTGTTGTGCAGGAGATCCCCTTAACTCCAGCCCTCTTAGCATCAGGGCCCAGGATCTTGGTGCCCCGGCCTCCTCACCCGCAGCTTGCTCGCCCAGCCCAGCTCTCGGCAGGCTGAGTGGAAGCTCCCCCAAGCCCCATTCCCTGCCTGTGATGGCTCCACCACCGACACTTCCAAGCTAGGGCTGGGGTGTCCGTCGGAAGAGCCAGAGGGAGGAAGGTTGAGTCCCCAGATTGTTTGTTGAGAGTTGTGGGTGGAAGGCAGCCCAGGAGGGCCCCACCTGTGCCCTTTGCTAAAGAGGAGGCTACAGGCTTGTGGGGGAGGGGGGAAAGGGCCGACAGGAAGGCCTCCAATGATGGGAATTGTGTAAATGGAGGGCGATAGGGAGTGTGCTCTTCGCTCCCCTAAAAAGACAATAGGAGATCTCTCCTCCCCTACTCCTTCCATTATATTTAATCCCCTGGGCTGATACGGGTGGATTGATTTTGGGGTTCTCTATAGAGAAGAGAGAGTGAGTTATTTGGTCGAGCTCCCTGTCTCTAGAGAATGGTCCCCTCCTGAGGGTGGGAGTCTCACCTTCTCTGCCCTCTGCTTTCCAGCCTCCCTTCCCCTAGGGGAAACTGGAAGTCCTTCTTGCCATCACTCTTGTCTCCTCTCCCAACCTCGGGCGTTTGGCTAAGTTGCGGTTCTTGCCTGCCCACCTCCCCCACCCCACAAGGTGGGGCGGGGTCCTCGCGGCTGCGCGCAGCCCTACTGAGCCACCCACACCCCCAGCCCGCGCGCGGCCCCCTCGGGCGCTCAGCCCCAGCGGAGCTCTGTCCGGGATGGGGAGCCGGGAGTGCGGTCCCGCGGCCGGCGCCTACCTGAAGGGCGCTCGCGACCCGATCGGGGCCGCATCCGGCTCCCCACGGCCTCCGCGGGGCGATCCGGACTCCCGGCTCCTGGAGGTGCGTGGCGGTGGAGTCCCGGCCTGCGAGTCCCGGAGCAGCCGCCCGTCTCCCGAGCCCGCCCCCGGCCGGCCGGCGCCGAGCAGGTGCCAGGAGCCGCGCGGCTTGGATCAGAGCTCAGGCGAGACCCCGGAAAGGAGCTGCGCGGCGGGGCTCCCAGGCAGGACAGGCGAGGGGAGACCCAGGGGTGCTCCTCGCAGAAGGGCTGGCCCCATCGGTGAGTAGCCTTATCCCTGGCCCGCCAGGCATGAATGCCCGTTGGTGTGTGAGGGACCCTAGAGCTCAGGGAAGGGAGTCCCAAAGGGGCCACCTCCCAGGGCTCGTCTGTGATCTCCCCACCCCTTGGAAATGCCCCTCTTTTGGGGGGAAGCTGGGAGAAAAGGAAGAAGCTGACATTCAGGGAGCACCTCCTGGGTGCCAGGAGGGATGACATTCAATCCCCATAAGGACTCTGCCTGAACTGGTTTGATCCCCATTTTACAGACTGGAAAACAGAAAGATTGTAACTGGGCCAAGTCATACAGGAAGTGAGCACCATGCAGGAGACTCCAGACTGCTCCTAGGATCCCTTTCCAGTGGGGGAAACTTCCCCGATGTGTGTGGCTGAGGATCTCTCCTGGTTTCTCCCAGAGCACCCGTGCATGGTGGCCCAGAGTGGCCAAACAATGCAGGGGCAAGAAGGCCAAGCAGGGCTGGGCCAGAGGCAGGGGCTGGAGGCAGGACCCCCTGAGATCGCTCCGCAGACTTTAACGGAGAGGCAGTAATAGGGGAAGAAAGCGAATCTCAAAGAGAGGGAGTAGAAGTGGCTCTTGTATCTGAAGAAGATGCGTGTGTGCCCTGTAAAGGGGAAGTCCTACCATGGGGAGCCCTGGCCAAGCCTCGCCCACTGGCTGCCCCTCAGTTTCACAGAACTTCCCGGTCCTCACACCCACCAACTCACTCCTGTCTTGAGGCCTTTGCCCCTGCTGCTCCCTCTGCCTGAAACCCTGAAACTGCTCCCCTGACCTTCACAGGCTTGTTCCCTGGTGGCTCAGGCCTCAGCTCCAATGTCCCCTCCCCAGGTGACTTCCCTCCTGGCACATCCCCCAAGATGTCCTCCTTCTGCTTGGCTACTTACCTGTCTCCGCCGTGAGGGCGCGCCCTTCATCTCCCAGGTGCCTAAAGCACCAGCACAAAGCTTGATGGCTGCTCACAGATGCCCAATAAACAGTTGTTGAAGGAATGCATGAGTTCCTCCCCTCTCTAAAGGCAACTCCATATTACATTGCGCACTTCAGTGGGGCGAACTGTACGCTCCGTGAATTATATCTTAATAAAGCGGTTACTATAAAAAAAAAAAAAAAAGCCCAGGGCGGGGCAGACGGTCGCGGTACACGTGCACCCCGTCGTCCGGCCTCGAACTTGATCCAGTCACACCTCTGCCAGGCACAGTCCACATCCTGTGTCTGTCCGTGGAGAGTCACAGTTGCTCAGGCTTGGAAGGGGTCTTAGAGGTCACCTTGTCCCTTTCGTAACCTGTCCCTGACAAGCTACCCTCTGGCGTCTGCTTGCTCGCACACGCCCGTGACAGGGAGCTCCCTGCCTCACCAGACAGGATATTCCATTGTTGGGTGGTTCTCAGTGACAAAAATCTCATCAGTACGCAGGCCTGAAAGCTGATTTTCTGTAATGCTTCTGCACAGGTCCTAGATCCACTCCTTGGTCACGCAGAGAAAACACACACCACCTTCCCCAACCCGCTGAACATGGCTGGCAGCTTCTTCCTAAGGGGTTTCTTCTCCCAGCTAAAGAGACCCATTTCCCTCAATTCTTCCCTGACATGGCCACCTCCTCCAGGAAGCCCCTCCTGTGTGCTCCCAGGACACTCTGTGTTGGTCCTTAACACTGTACTTTGCACGTTGTATTGAAATGTCTTCCCCAAATCCTGCCCCAGCCACCCCCTGCACTAAATGGGGGAAGTTCTAGGCCTTTATTCACTCCCTTCTGCCCAGGACCTTACGTGGAGACCAACTGAGCCAAACGAAGTAATTAATAAAAATGTGTTTCTGGGGGGTTTATTATCCTAGTCACGTCCCTCTAAACTGATCTAGGCTTCCAATGTCCTCCTTAGAACAGAACAAAGGAGAGTATCACTGCCCCCCATCCTCAATCCTATTTTCTATGAGTGCTATCCACTCCTTAACTTTTCTGCACTCTTGAGTCAGCTCTGTACAGAACTTGGGGGGGGGGGGTATGTCCACAAAACCCCCCGGAGCTATTTTCCCATGATATGCCGGCAAGCTCAGCCTCCCCCTCTAATCGCCAAGAGAGCGATTTCTTGAACTGTGAGCACCAGACCTAGGCCTGGGCTTGCTGGCGCTCCCGTTCGGCCCACGGCCTGTTGAAATCATTCAGCAGGACCACAGGTGCGAGCTTAGTGCCACGGCAGAGACGTGGCTTCACCGAGATACCTAGGAAAAACACACCCAGCCTCGCACACAGACAAAACGCTGTCGCTAATTGAGGGCCTTCTGTATCCTGTAGTCTTTCCATACTTTTATCCTCCCATAGTCCGGAAAGATTAGTAGGTATTCCACTCCTTGTTTTGAAGATAAGGAAAGGGAGGCTCCGAGAGGTTAGTTCAACTGCCCGAGGTCACACAGCTTGGCAGGGGTGAAGTTGAAACCCATCTGGTTGACTCCAAGCCCTAGGCTCTCTTTGCTCCTGGTCCTGATGCCTCTCAAGGCTTTATCTCAAAATGTCCTGACACTTCTTTCCTGTAACAGCGGGGTGAGGAGGAAGGAAACACGGAAATCTTCTTCATAATAATGGGAGCTGGAGGCGTCCGGTGGTGGTGCCGGTGTTCCCTTGCCAACCTACCACTCCTCCGAGGACGGCTTCAGGCCCTGGGTTATTGCCTTTCCCCCTCCCCCACCGGAAAATGACCCTTAGTCCAGATAAAGCCACCGAGCCTCTAGTCAGGCCGCTCAGTTCTCACTGTAGTCCAGTCTCATCCCGGTATCTCCTCTTCCTCTGCCTTGTCTGTGAGGAATCCCCAGGCCCAGAACAGTGCCTGGCACTCCAAAGGCAACCAATCCATGTTGCTGGATTTGGGGAACAAACTGACTCTCGTTAAGAGAGCCAGAAGTGGGTTGGGTTCCTTACTCAGGCTGGGTGGGCTGAGACAAATGACTTTCCCTCTCTGAGCTTCGGTCTCCTTATCTATAAAACTTGGCCAGCAAAACATAACAACAAAGCCCAGGGTAATAAGAGATCATCCCTGCAGAGGACCCGACATCACATGCATCTGATAATTAATATGAGCATCATAAATGACGTGTTAGGGTCCCCGCTTGAGAGACAGGATACTGGGGCTCAGAGTGGGGATGGGACTCATAGAGCCCACGGTACCCGCTTGGAATTGGCTTGGACAGGACAAGGAGCCTGGTTGTGCCTGCCTTCAGGCTGAGCCCTCTTCCTGGCTCCCTGGGGCCTTCCCTGAGTGCTCAGTATATCTAATTTCTACCACAAAATTATGAGATGATTATACTAATCATTCATAGTAATAATACCAACAGCCCCAGCTGAAGCAAAGCCGGTGGCAAAGGGACTCAGGCAAGGAGCCCCAGACCCCTGCCCGGCCAGCGGCTTCTAGTCCGCTCATGGCCCCAGTCGGGGCTGGGGTATGCAGAGTGATTTTGGGCCCCTGGGTTCCAGGAGGGTGAGAAAGGTCCCAGCCTCAGGTGGGCCTGTCCCATCCATCATAGCTCTCTTCTGTTCCATCCCCGAAAGGGCAAACTCACTGAAGACCTGACCCAGTCCGCCATGATCCCTCCCCCAACGGGGCCAGCCTTTCGCCTCCTAAAATAGCCCAGAGCCACCATGTGCCCAGGGCGGCTCCCCACTGGTTGCAAATCCCCCTGAAATTAAATCCCCATCCTGCCCCAAGCAGGACGGCACCACCTCCTGTCCTGCTGAGCTCCAGGGCTGGCCAGGCTCCCCCCAGTGGAAACCGGGACAGTCGTCCTTCACGGTGACCGAGACATAAATCCCCAAATAATGAGACAGGCGCTGGGAACACAGAACGAGACACGGTGTTAATTGGTTCACTTCTGGGCAGGCATGATGTGGAGGCCACAGCAGCAGGCCTTGGTTTTCCGGCCAGCAAAATGGGGTAGGGGGCTGTGATGACGTCCCGAGTCCCCGGCTGGGCGGATTTTCTGTGCCCTCTGACCGGCTTCCCACCCAGACCCACCAGCAGCTCTTTCGGACCTGGCTAGAACACTAACTTCTCAGATGTAAAAGGGAAGGACCAGGGTCCACTTGTCCAGGTCTCAAGATAGGGAGGCCCAAATCATCCCTCCCATGTTCTCGAACCATCTTCGTTCCACTAAAACCAAACCAAAAGGCTTGGTCCACCTCAGCATGCAGGAGGACGGGGAGCAGGGCAGGAGGGCCCAGCGGAGCCTCCCTGCTCCTCGTGTGAGGCCGGTGATGGATTCTTGGACGAGCATGAGGTCCTCCGTTTGTAGTGATCAGGATGAGATTATCACATTAAACTTTAAAAGTCTTTGCTCAAAAAGCAGCAGCAACCGCTGACACCCTTGACTCCCCCGCCTGCCACCATCACCCTCTCTTGGACCGTGGCCAGATGAGCTCCAGATCCTGGCCGCTTGGAGGCTCCGCTGCACAGGCTAGAGGCAGGGGGATGGACAGAATGAACTCTCCGGGCCTGAGCCGCTTCCGAGTGGTGGTGAGACAGCAGGGGGCGGAGCCAGGGGAAAGGGGTGAGCGTTGTCTGGGGGATGGAGTTTGGAGGGCCGCCGGGGAACCCAAGGAATTTGGGATCAGGCAGACCTACACTGATTACGACTCTGCCTGGGAGCACGTGCCTTTGCTCCACACCTCAGTCTCCTTGCCTGTGAAATGGGGATAACAATGACAATAACAGACAACAACGCCCCTGACCCAAGGCTGACAGCTGAGATTAACGAAGACAACAGACAGACCAACCCCTGCAAGCCACCAAGAGCCATGACGGTGAAGGATGACGTTAGTTATAGTAGGAAGGATGGTGATCAGACTGCAGAAAGAACTTCCTCCCAGCTGTGCATTGCAAACCAATGGGGCAAGAAGAGGGGCCAGGCACACAGGCCTGAATGGGACCCCCAAAACATCACCCACGATCCCCCTTCCCGTCCAGGGAGCCCATCCCCTGGTCCAGACCAAACCCCTCCCTTCCTGCCCATCACCTTGCCTCCACGGCTGCCAGCCTGTCCTCACTCTTTCCTAGTCCAAAGCTGTATCCAACTCATGTTTGTTGCCAACGCAACGGAAATTATTTCAGTCCCCTCACCCGGCTTGGCAAAGCCGCCTGGGCTGTATAGGAGAGGCCAGAGCTGGAGGGCAGGAAGCTGGGAAGTGAGGTGCCCATGGCAGGGTGGCCCCCTCTCCCAGAATATTAGCTTCAATAGCAGCAGTCAAGAAGGCAGTCGGCCTCCTGGGGGGACTTCCCCATACTGCCCCTCGGAGGGAAGGGAAAGGCTGAGGGCGCCGGGGGTCCTCACCGGGACCTTGGCTTCCTTCCCTCTTACTTAAAGAGTTGCATTCAGAGCAGGGCCGGGAAAGGCCCTGACTACCAGCCAGGAGCAACCCTGCAGAAATTAAGATCTTTGAATTTCTTGACCCACCCTTCATTTCCTGATGCTCTTATTTAGTCTGTTCCACAGAATCCTCCCGCTCCGGCCCACCCCACTGGACCTTGGGGCCCTTCCCCTTCCTCAGTATTAGAAGCTAGATCCAGAAGGCTGGAGGCAGGGAGAGGCTAAAAATGACCCCGAGATCCCAGGGTCACCCTGAGCGGGAGGGAGGGAGATGGTGTGGTGGCCCCGGTCCACCTTACCGGCCAGGGAGAAGCGCCGACCACATCAAGGAGTCCTCCTTTCAAATCGGCTGGTGGGTGGAGGCACACGGCTCTCGAAGGAGGCCTTTCAAAACCAGCCGAGAGGTTCCAAGAACACTCCTGGGCGTTCAACATGTCCCAGGCCCCCCCCAGGCCCTCTGTCCGGCTCCCGGGGCTGCTCAGTGGCCTGAGCTGGGAGGCAGTGTAGGGCCCGCGGCAGGAGTCTTCAGACCTTGGGCGAGTGGCTTCACCTCTGTGATCTAACAGGGTCACAGATGGCCCCTGGTCATGCGGTTGTTGGGAACATTAAGGGACGAGGTAGGGAGATGCCTCCCTTTGTGCCTGTCAGAGAAGGGGCTCAGGAACTGGCGGAGTAAACATCTGTTAGACACCAGCCACAAGCCAGTCCCTCCATCTTCGCCCAGGGGATCCAGCACCGAACAAAAGTCCCGAGGGGCCATTACGGAGTTTTCAATCTAGGGGCAATGGTCATGGTCTCTAGGGAGATAACCGCACGAGGTCAGGGAGGATGAGCGACGAGGAAAAGCCTCTCTCAGGAGGGGGATACTTCAGCCCAGACCTGGCTGACGTGAGGGACAGGCCTGCCTCAGGGTCCTCTATGGCGGCCCACCGGAGTCACAGGGCCAGCTCTGAAAGCTTCTGATCGCTCGGCCCCTCCCCGGGGGGTCCTGACGGGATGGGGCTGGGATCTTAAATTCTGCCCAAGTGATCCTGATGTGCGGCCAAAGGTGAGAACCGCTCACCTTGCAGTTTTCCCAAGAGCACGTCCGTGTGAGTGGGACCAGCAGCCTGGGCCGGGCTGCAGCCCTTGGGGGTCGGATTTAGGCACCGGGGTGAGATCCAGCATCTGCCTTTCTGACAAGCCCCCGGGTGATTTGGAAGAGCAGGCAGGTCTAGAGATATGTCTAGGGGACAAAGTCTGAGCTCCACGCTTGGCACTGAGAGCCCCCCACCACGGACCCCAGCCATACCCCCATGGGACCACCCGCTGCTCTGTGACACACTGACCCATCTCTGCTCTGGTGCCTGGGAAGCACCTCCTTTCTCCCAGTCAGGTCCTGGGCCTACTCCTAGACTGATCGTGGAACCCAAAGGGCCCCACTGCTGTGGGCTTGGGATCTGTTTCCTCCCTGCCCTCAGCCCCTTGGCCAGAACCCCTGTGCCATTCTGCCCACACTTCCTGCCCGGCCAGACCCTGGGCTCTCGGAGGTCGGGCTGGCCTCTCCCATGTGGCACCCAGCCTGGCATCCCACAGGGTATGCCTTGTCCTACTTGAAGGAGTACCAAATCTACCCCGCCTCTGCTGGGCACAGCTGCCCCCACAACTCGGCAGGGTTGTGACCCTCTCCGAGAGCTCCTTGCTCCATCCCTCCCCCCAGATCTCCTCCTCCCGACTCCTCTTGTGGAATCTGACTTTCTCTCCTCTCGTACCCTTAGCCCTGCCCTGCAGGCCAGGCCCTGGGATGGGAGACATTGCACACTTATGTTCCCCAAGGCTTAGGCGTGCCAGAAGACACCCCATCCCTGAAGAATTAGGGTCCCCCCACTTTAGGTGATGGGCATGATGGCCACCTCTCTTTTGGGAAGCAACATAGTATAGCCATGATGCCTGGGTTCAGTCCTACCTCTGCCACTTCCTAACCATGTCACCTTGGCCACCTCCGTGCCTCAGTTTCCCCAACTGTAAAATAAGAATAAATACTGCCTCTCTTAGAGGGTTACTGCAGGGATTAAAGGAGTCAATAGTCATTATGTGTTCAGCAAACAGGCACATGGTAACCGCTATGTGTGTTTGTTAAATAATGTTTAAAAACACACGATCCTATGCAGGTGACGCTTTATCCATCCGTGACGTGAGTCCTGACAATGCACCAGGTCTGGGAGGCAGGGATTAAGATTCCATTTTACAGGTGAGGAGACTGAGGATCAAGGGGAGGAAGAGACTGCCGGAACCAACACCCAACCCCCGCGAGCCTTCTCTCTCTCGGCACCCCCAGGCCCACCTCCCTCACGCCTCAGGCGCCCAGCCTGGCCCAGGTGGGCTCCATGCCCGGCACTGACAGAGGCCCCTTTGTACCCCTGCCCAGGATCACACCCTGAGCTCAGAGCCACGGCCAGACAAGCGCCCTGTGTCTGGGACTGTTTCACCGCCAGGCCTGCGGTCGTCCTGGCCCCTCCAGCCACGTGCTCTGGCTGGGCGGATGCGAAGGCCGCCCCCACCCCTCCCAGCGCCCCCACCCCAACCTCAGCAGGGTATCCCTGACCCTCCCTCAGCCATATTCAACCAGGAGACAGACTGGGAGGCAGCCCCAAGGAAAACACCCCATTCTCGGTCTCCACCTCGTCCCAATTCCGGGTGGCCAGACTCTAAGGAGTCCGGGACCCCCGAGGTAGGGACAGGCAGGGGCTCAGGGGGTGGGGAATGACATGGAGGTTATTCTGGTTACCCTTTCTGTCTCCCTAATCTTTCTTCAATCTGTTGGCTTCTCTTTATACCTGGACTGGCAAACTAGCCTCCTCACCGGCCTCCCTGCCTCCACTTCCCCATCTTCTACTTTCCCAGTTTGTTCTCCACGCACCAGAAGGAGCCTTTTAAAAAGGGAAATCCGGTCACGTCCCTCTCCTGCCCTAAACCTCCAAAGGCTTCTCCCTCACCTTCTCCTCAGGAGAATCCTTATCCCTAGCCTGGAAGATCGGGCCTCTGTCCATCTCCCCCAAACCCTTCTCCTCTTCCAGACCACCCCTCCACTGGACTCCCCCCCCCCCGATTTACTGAGCTACAAATACAACTCTCCAGCCGCAGATGTCACCAGTAGAGCTAACACTGATGACAGCTAGGACCAGATACCGAAAAACTCCTCGTTGACCAAAATGGACAGGGGACCCCAGTCTTGGTCACAAATGTTTCTTAAAATTTCAGTCTTCCAAAATCAGATGCGTCTACTCAGTAGGTCACACAATGGCTGAGACTAAGGTCAGGAGCCTGTAGTGGGAGCCGAATTGACAGATGGAGCAAATCTCGACAAAGCAAAATTTATACGGCATCGATGCCGATGAAAAGAATTCCAGTAAAATTAAAATGGAATTTTAAAAAAATGGGAATGTGTTTAGCTGTACCATGTAGGAAAAATGGAAAAATCGGATCAAGGAATTAAATTGGATGAAAAGAGTTCAAACTGGAAACCACTTTCTAAAGAAGTCTTCAGTGCTGGTATGTTTTGGTTTAAAATGTTTGCATTCAAAACATCCTGGGGGTCCAAATGTCCAGGTCAAAAGATCCTGTGCCCCTCCGATGTTTTTGCATCCCTCCCTCCCCTGCTCAGGACACTCTGGCCACACTGGGCTCTTTCTCTCCTGGAGCACCGCGAGGTGCCCCTGACCTCGGAGCATTCTCAAACTCTGTTCTTTCCGCCTGGAGCAGCACTCTTTTCCTCCCGGCCCCCTGCCTTGCCTTCTCATGGCTGATACTGAAATGCCACCTCCATGAGCTGTCTTCCCTCACTGCCCTCCTTAAGGTGGCTTTCCTTCCTGCCTCCTCACGCTCCTTCTTCTTCACCCTGTCATATTCCCCACCTTGAATGCCCAGGGCAGGCCTACCAAGTGTAACACACAGTAGGTGCTAAATAAATATTTGTGGGATGAATGACTAAATCAGTGTCACAGCGGTGAGGGGCAGGGGAATGGGTCGGAGCTCACGAGGGCCCTTGGGAGGAAAAAGGGACAGGACAGAGATACACCCTGTCACCTCTGTCCCCACCCTGACCCCCTGACCCATGACACCAAGTTCCAGAGGAGCCTATAAGCAAGAGAGAAATGAGAAGACAATGTCAGACCTGTTTCATCCCTGTCCCTTGCCCAGCTTCCCAAGGCCTGGGTCCCTGTGCCAAGTGCCCAGCTGTCCGCCAGCTGGGCTGCCCCCACCACTGCCCGGCCCCCACTTTTGGCTGTGGGCTGGGCTATTTGGGGAAACTTCCTGATCTCCCCTCTGGCCTCTCCACCTCCATACCTCATCCTGAAGCCCCGGAATAGCTGTCCCAGCCTCAACCTAGGGACAGCCGCATTCCAATCAGCACCCAGATGGCTGAAACCATGTCTAATAGCTTCTCGTGTCCCTCTCCCCTCAGGAAGCTGCTAACTAGGACAGCAGATCTCAGAACGAGGTCACAAGAATGCTACCTGCCCCTACATTCCCTTTCTAGCCGGAGGCACACGGGCGGGGACCAGGAGCCTCCACGACGGGCCAGGGAGGATGGAGGGAATGTGGGGGAGGGTGAGATGCAGACAGAAGTGGGTTCTGTTTGTTCAGGGGGCAGCACTGGCCCAAGCCGGCGAGCAGACCTGGTTTCGAATCCAGACCCTGCCTCGGTGGGGATTTCGTTACCTCTGCAGGTGCTCAGAAGGCAGGACGAGACGGTGCTGTATATAGTACGGTACCACATCCAGGGATGGACCTCAGGGTCCCGGGGAGATGGTTCTGGGACAGATCCCTGGGGGCCGCAAGCCCATCAGAGCACTAGTTCTCTGTCCGAGTCTCACGCTACCCCTGACTCAATCCTCAGCCCTGACAGTGGTTCGGCAGGTAGGCAGACTTCTCCCACTTTCTGAAGACCACCCCTAATGTGTTCCTCTCTGGGAGCCCCCAAAGAACCTGAGGGATGCAGTGCCCAATACCGTTTCCAGGTGGTTCCCCTCCCCCCGGGGAGGGATGGGGGTGGTGAGCAGTGTGGCTCGTACCTCCCCATCCTGCCTGCCCTGAGACCAGGAGGGGGGAAAAGTCTAAGGCCCGGGGATGGAGAAGAGGCAGGTGGGAACCTGGGGGAGGGTGGTGAGGGGGATGGGGGTGGTGGGACATGGCAGGCCCTGGGCTGGCCTCCTGCCAGGGCATCTGAACTGGAGACAACTATCTGTGGATTCTGTCCTCTCCCCGCCCAAGGAAACCTTACTCAAAAAAACAAACAGCCAACACAGCGGCTCCTGTGCGAGAGGCCAGGGCAAGCGAGGAGAGGCTGGCTGAGGTGGGGGCCCGGGGAGAGGGCAGGGAGGCGGAGCAGGGCCCTCACCCCGGGCCTGGGCTGCTGGGGGGAAGTGTTTGGAACAGGGCAGGGAGTACGCTGGTGGTTTGGAGCAGGAAGCTGGGGCCTGGGGTGGGTGCGCTGAGCTTGGCCGCTTCGAGGAAAAGGGTCAAGTCAGCCCCACTCTGGTCAGTGCCTCTTCTGAGGGAGACTCCAAGTCCCCAGCATCCTTCCTCCAGCTCCGGGTCAATCAGATCAACCAGACAGACAAGGGGCTCTCTTCTTTGTCGCTCGGAGCCCCCAGCCTTGCTCCCCAGCCATGACCCTGGGCCTTGTGGCTGAAGAAGAAGTCTGGAGCCAAAGTCCCCAAGTTCTGAAGTCCTCAATGGAGCAGCTGGGGAAGGGTGGGCTGACATCCATCCTCTCCAGAACCTCCTCCCCTCCTCGCCCGGCAGTGGAGCGGCCCAGACGAGAGGACAGCACCCCCACCCCACGCTTCGTCACCTTTCACACACCCAGGGACATCCGGCTGTCCTGCTCCTCTGGGACACATCGCGAGAGTAAGACAGGCAGAGATCGGACAGACGCACACCCAGACTTAGAGGCAGAGAGGGAGAGAGGTAGAGACAGAAAGATGAACTCAAGAGATGCCATTCACTTGGAGACACAGAGCTGAGACAAGGACAGAGCCTGGGAGAGGCGTGTGCGTGTGACAGAGACAAAAAAAGAAAGGGACTTAGAAAGACAAGGACAGGGTGGCTCAGTCGGTTAAAGCCTCTGCCTTCGGCTCAGGTCATGATCTCAGAGTCCTGGGATAGAGCCCCACATGGGGGGCTCAGCAGGGAGCCTGCTTCCCCTCCTCTCTCTGCCTACTTGTGATCTCTCTCTCTCTCTGTCAAATAAATATTTTTTAAAAAGTGACAGGGACAGAGACATTCAAACAGAGAAAGAGAGAGAGAGAAAGACACACAGAAAAAGAGATGGACCCAGAGATGGGGAGGAAGGAGAGACAAATGGAAATGACAGGCATAGGTGCAGGGGAAGGACCAAGCAGGGGACCCGGAGACAGATGCACTTACAAGCTGAGAGGCTAAAAGAGACCCACAGAGCTATGCAGGGACAGACGGACGGAGAGAGACTCAGGGCCTGGGGACACTCCAGACAGATTTGGGGGAGGGGCAGAGGTGCCGAATGTCGAGTCCAGTGGGGTTTTCAGGGAGCCCCAGGAGGGCACTGCTGCTGTCTTCTATCCCCAACACCAAAGCTCTGCAGGAGTCTGGCCCCCAGCCACTCCCGAGTAAGCCAACCCTTGGCCACTGGAGCTGGCAGGTCACCCAAGGTGAATGAAAAGTCACCGATCGGGGAGGGTGACACGGCGGCTATGGTGGAGGCAGGCGGGTGGCCCAGGTGCACGTGTCAGCGTGAGCCTGCAGGGCCCCATGCCTGACATTGCCCTCGGAGCCGAGTTTAGGGGTGTGCCAGCTCGGAGAGCACCATCTGCGAGTTCACGCAGGGGGACACGTGTGCCTGGCTGTGCGAGAGTGTCCGAGGGTCGGTGTGCCTGCGTCTAGCCCCACCGAGTCCTCCAGGGCGCCAACAGGGCCAAGGTGGCAGGTCTGGTCCTCAGAAAGCCCAATCAGAGTCAAGGAGCGCCAGAGCCAGCCACAAAAAGGCCATGCGTCTCTCCTCTCTGAACAGACGGCGTGTCCAGGTGCCACAGGGCACTCTACTGGAGTCGAGACCAATGTGCCGTTCATTCCCGCCAGGGATGAACCCCACTGCCTGGCCAGCTGGCCCCCACACTCTTCTCCAGCCAAAGCCCAAGATTCAAACTTACCGGAGGACCCACATTACAGACCCACAGCCCCTTCCCGGCTGCGGGCGCCTCTCTCTCCAAGAAGGGCAGTGGGACAGGTGGTGGGGTCAGGCCCTGACCTCCCTCCGCCCCAGCCTCACAGCCCTACCCACTGCTGCGGCAGCTCGGCTGAGCTCCTGGGCCCCAGAGAGTGTCCACACCCTCCCCGAGCTCAGGAGATAAGCGACTCTCTCTCTCATCCATCCCCTCTTAAGCATCACAGGACGTTTGAAAAAACTGTCCCAATTTTGGGGTGGAGAACGAGGTCAGTGAGCCCAAGTGGGGATTGCTTGTTAGTGACAGCTGACAGTCTCCATTTCACCTTGAAGCTCCTTTCTGGTCGGGTGGGGGTGGGGCGTGTCTTAAGCCCGGTTTTACAGGGGTGTTGCTGGGCAGGGGCGGGGGAAGGGAGAACGGGGAGGACCGAGTGAGCAGGAAGGGAATTCGCCGAATGGCAGCATCTGTCCCGGGTGCTGCCAGGCCCACCCCTAATATTTGTAGGGTCTGGGGCAAGAGAACGAGTGAGGGCCCACCTGTCCAGGGCTAAATATTTAGAAGTTAGAAATCAAGCCAACACACTCTTAATGACAACGTGTTCTAATCTCCCATCTTGACAAGGACAGTTTCATAACCTAGAAGACTAGGTTCCAATATAGATATCTCAGACTCCGGGAAGTTTTGTGGGAGAGCGACGCTGTGCAGGGAGTGCTCCTTTCTGCACCGCAAGGGACTCTGATGGACACATGTGGATGCCTAGCCTCACACCAGGGCTCCATCCTCATGCCTGGCAAAGAGCTGCGCCTTAGCCATCGTCAGTGGCCCCTCGAGTTTAGGGGAGCCCATGCTAGCGGCAGAAGCTGCACCGAGAACCGTCCCAGGGTGGCAGTTTGCACAGTGACCATCTGGGTGGGGACCTCCCAGAGTCACAGGTCTGGGGAATGTGATCTTGAAGGGGACCTACCAGCTCATCTCCTTGGCCCTGCTGACCCCCTCGGCCCATAGGGAGAGGGCTAGCCAGAGGAGGATCCGAGCGGAGCCCTTGAAATTACTCAGTGGGGACACAGGCACTCCCTCCCCTGCCCAGGTTTAAGGGTGATTACTAGACCCAGCCTTCCCCAGCAGCCTCCAGAGCTGGGGCCAGGGCTGTCTTTCCATTGGAGGGCAGCTTGGACAATCCCCAAACAGGACTTTCAGTCACTTGTATTATTTATCTTCCTGGAAAAATTTAGTGCGGCTCGATCCCAACTTGTGGATTTCTGGCGCCGGGGAGGGCAGGGAGGTGATGACAATGGGGCTTTTTTGTTTTTGTTTTTGTTTTCCAGTTGGGTCTCTAAGCCACTCTGTTCTCTTAACGCATAGCCCCAAGTGAGCTCCTGCTGCTAGTGGCCCCTGCCCTGCTGGGCAACCCTGCTCTTCTCCGAAAGAGGAGAGGGGCCCCGGGCAGCCCAGATAGATCTAGGTGAGATCCAGGGACCAGCAGGGAGCAGGAGCTGGAGAGGTGGTGCTGGTGAAGGGCATTGCTCTCTCTGGCCAAGTTTAAAAAAAAAAACTCCTCCCCCCCCTCCAGCAGATCGGCTTTGCTGTCCTAAGCTCGAAGGGACACTCATACTTGTTGAGCTCTCACCAGGCGCCAGGCGCTATCCTAAGCGCTCTCTGTGCATATTCTCATTTAATCCTTGCGGCCACCCTGTGAGATGGGTTCCATTGTTATCCCCATTTTACAGGTGGGGAAGCAAATTCAAAGAGGTTAATTAAGTAATTTGGCCAAGGTCACACAGTAGGTACAGGTGATAGAACTCAAGTCTAACTGACCACAACGACCCTGCTTTTTCCACTATAGCACACTGCCTCCCAGAAGCAAGAAGCGGGCACAGAAGCAGAAGGGATGAAGGTCAGATACGAGAAAGAACTTCCTGACAATGATAGTCTGTGTGGTGGAAAGGAGACAATGGAATGGGGAAATTAGACATACACAGGAAGCCCTCCCATCTGCATTGGATCTCCGTCTGTCCCTGGGCTTGTGATGATCTCTAGAAGGTCTGTGGGGTCCTCGCTGGATCCAGAGGGCACCATCCTGACCTCCCTTTTTTCTACAGTCTGGGGTCCTCTGCTCTACCTCAGCCCAGCACCAAAGCCCAAAGTCTGACTCTCCCCTGTGGCTCCGAGCATGACATCTGAGCTGTTAGCCCCAGACCTCCTCTTCCAGGAAACCCTCATGAGTACTAGGAGGCAGGACCCCTTTCCTACAAACCAAACCGCAACACGGAGCCCCCAAAGATACGCTGAGTCTGCAGGAAGGCTCCCTTCAGTGATCACCTTTTCCGCCTGGCTCTGGGACACGAACACAGAAAAGATCTAGGCAGTCTCCAGGCTCTCTGGGCTCCCCAGACCGTCTGGATGACCCCTGGCTCCCCCCGCAACCCATGCACAACATATATTTGTTACCCAGGTGTAACAAATGATGCGAGTCCCCCGGGCTTACCAGAAAAACCCAGGTCCCAGCTCAGCTGCGCACTCTTACCTCATTTACCCACAGAACAGACGATGTTTGGGTCACCCCCATCACTCCCTAAGGGTGGGGAGAGGATGCCGCACTTGGATGAGGCCCAGGGCACCCCAAGTCAGTGAGTGGGTCCTCACCGGGAGCCCTGCTGTCACTACCCCCAACCTGCTCTCCTCCAGAAAGCTATGTGCCTAATGCCCGGCTCTGTCCCTTCTCATCCCTCAGAGCCCAGCGGGGCATCAGGGATAACCAGCCCGGAGCTTCTAAACTTCTTCAGAGTTTAGTCCCACCCGATAGCTGCCCAGCCTCCGTGCGCAGAGCCGAAGGGCCGTCCTCACTGTCCCTTGGGGTCCCCCAGTCTTGCGACCAGGGCACAGGACAGGTGGAGGGGGCTGCCTTGTTCTCCCCGCGCTGCCCTCGAGGTCCTCAGCGTGGACCAGTCCGCGTCGCCGACTTACCTGCAGGGCAGAGACGGAGCCTGCCGCGGCCACCTGCTCTCGCTGCGCTCCGGAGCGCCGCGGCTTGGGGCTGGCCGGGGGAGGGGGCGGAGCCCGGGAGGGGGCGGGGCCCGGGAGGGGGAGCCGCGGCGGAGCCCCTCCCTGAGTCGTGGTTGGGCCGGGTGGGCGGGCTCATTCAGGTGGGCTGAAAGGAGGAGAGCTTCTGGGCCACTAGGGAGGGTCTGGAGCTGTGGCTCGTTGAGGGCTGTAAAGGTAGGATGCCTGTGTCCCCGAGGACCTCACGAAACCCCACGCTTCGGGCAGCCTAGCCCCCACGGCTGGGAGGCCGTGGCTCCACATGAAGACCCTTCACCAGAAAAAGAAAGCCTTGAAACCTTTCCTGGCCTGAGTCCCCCCTTCCATCCTAGCTCAAGAAAGCTCTCCCAGCCTGGCAGGTGGGTGCGAGACAGGTCACCCCCTCTAAAGTCAGGGTCCCCCATCCAGGGGTCAGCTGCATAGGGGTCCAGGCCACTGAGGGGGTCATTAGGTGCCCAGGTATCCTCCATCCATCTCTCCCTGCAACACTAGCCCCTGCCAGCTCGGGCCCCTCAGCTGTCACCGTTTAGCCCTGGAATGACAGGCGTCCAGACTCCGTGCGTCCAGCCGCATTCAAGGCCACTGAGCTTAGCACCCCTGGGCCCCTGCCCCCCCTCCCTCTGCCCCCAGTCGCTAATTTTATTAACCTGTAAAAGGCACGTTGCTGGCATGGGAGATAAGTGAAGGCGAAGTGGCAGCGGATGGGCAGAAGACAGGCCCCAGGAGGCGGAGATGTGGCAGCAGGGAGAAGGGTAACTCCTGGAACCAAGGCTGAGGGACACCGGAGATTAGGAGGAAGACAGGCTCCAGGAAAGGGGTGATGGAGACCAGAGAGACTGGAACTGGAATTTCAGCCTCCATCAGACAAGAGACCGGAGAAAGGTGCTGGGGAAAAGGGAGGGCTTCATTTCCCCGTCTACCCTTTAGGCAGGACCAAGGATGTAGCAGGAGGGAAGGGGGTTAGACTGCGGGAAGGACTGCCATCCTGCTCTCAAATCTCTGCCCTAGCCCCCTCCCTTCCTCTTGAAGGTGACTCCTGCCTGCTGGGCCTCTTACTACAGAAATAGCCCTTTCCCTGAAGAATCAACCTAGATCTTGCCTTTCTTTCTCTCTTGTTAAAATGAGAACAGAAAATTTAGGCCTTTACCACTTCCCCCACTGCCATGCCTACCTGAGCACCACCCCTCAAGCCCTGGATCTCAGCCTCTCCCGAGCCCAGGGAGGTGACCTGGGGGTTAGGGGAAAATGGAAGGGGCACTGCTGGGGTCAGAGCCTCTAACGAAGTGGGGGGGCAGGAGGTGCCTCACATTCTGGATGGCTCTCAAATTTAGACTTGTGATACTCTCTCCAAATAAGGTTACATGAGAACCATCAAGAGGGGTGGTTAAAAAAACAACTTTAACATTAAAAATTTCTCACAAAGCAGATCAGGGGAGAGGAGGGGTTACTTGGGAATGAGGAAACTTTTGAAGGTGATGGCTGTGTTCATTACCTTGATTGTGGAGGATAGGTTAAAATTTATCAAGCTGTACACTAGAAATATGTAGTGTATTTTATGTGAATTATCCCTCAATGGATCTATTTTAAAAATGTGATATTTTAAAAGATTGTATGTATTTGAGAGAGAGTCCGAGATAGCAATAGAGAGAGCGTGAGGGGGAAGAGAGAGAAGCAGGCTCCTTTCTGAGCAGAGAGCCCAATGTGGGGCTCAATTCTAGGACCATGAGATCAGGACCTGAGCTGAAGGCGGACGCTTAACCAACTGAGCCACGCAGGTGCCCCACTACATCTTTTCTGTAGCAATTTTCTACTAGTTTATTTTCAATTTATGAGGAGCCTCAAAAAACAGAAGGGAAGGAATGTCAAGGGGTCAAGGGAAACTGTTGATTGCTTGTAGAGTGGCCAGCTTCCTGCCTCAGTTTCCCTCCCAGCCCCCCAATCTAGTGCATCTGAGTGTCAGTGGGTGTGAAGGGGGCCTGGGACCGAGCTGTGGCCCCCGAGTTGCTTCCTCAGTGTGGGGGTCTGAGCCAGCTTGGGCGCCCCAGGTTCCTCTGTGGCTGGTGGGACCCAGGCTTTGCCCAAGGGAAGACGGTGGCTGCTGCGGTTTCTCCTGCCCCCTGCAGCCTGAGGCGGGCACTGCAGTGACAAGGTGCTCAGTCCAGGGAGAGGTCGGCCAGGTTCTGGGCACAGTACTGCAGGAAGTCGAAGTCAGGCACTGGGAAGGGCACGCGGGACCACTTCTTGGCCTGGACTCTCCCCTGGGGCGTCTCTAGAAGCATGCTGCGGACCCGGAGCGCCGGCAGCTTCACTGACTTGTAGATCATCTGCAGACCCCAGGCCTGAGGGCAGAACAGGGAAGGCGGGGCTGGGATCACTGTCCTCACACAGGCTTCTCTCCTCAAGGTGGGGGATCCGTGAAAGCAGAGCCCGTGTCTCCCACCTCCGAGCTGTCTCCCCAGTCGCATTGTGGGCTCCCTAACCTAGCGGTTCAACCTCTCTTCTCTGACTAGGGGCTCCTGGGGCAGAGCAGGAAGGCGTCCTGATGGCAGAAGCCCGGGCCTCCTCTCTCAGACTGGGGACCTCTGAAGACGAGTTAAGGACCATGGCCCCAACACTTACCTCCCCACAGTTCCTGCAATGAATGGTACCCCCAGGCTTCCAGTCCTTGAAGACTCTGTCAATGACCACAGCCCCCCGGGAGACATTGTAGTAGATCCTGGAGAGGAGCGGGAGTCAGTCCTCATGCCCTCCAGCTTGCTGGGCCTCCCCCTGGGCCTTGGGCTCTTCCGCCTGCCAATAAGCCCAGAGACTCCGCAGAGCCAGGAGCTGCCCACCAGTAACTTCTGCCTGCGCAGCCTCATTGCGTGCCCTCTGCTCAGGCCTCAGCACTAAGCACCCGGATGATTCTAACTGCCCCCCAGTGCATCTCCCAGCTCCGCCCTTCCATCCCAATCCATCCTCTCTCCCAACCCACACCATCCTTCGGCCAACTGCCAGGGTGATCGCCTAAAATGTAAATCTGACCTTGACGCTCCCTTTCTCAAAATCCACCCAAGACTCCTCACTGCCTGAGGCTAGACTTTCAGGCCTGAACTTCATGGCTTTCCCCTGGTCAGCCTGTCTTCCTCGGAGTCTCATCCTTCACAGTCCTTCCCACACGAGCCAGCCAGAGGCAGTGCTGGCACATCATCCCTGCCTGGGCTCATGCCCCTTCCAGCCCGATCCGTCCCGCAAGACCTCGTTGAAATGCTGCCTCCTTAAATGAGAGGACCTGGTGTGCAGATCCTTGGCCCAGGGGCCTGGCACACAGTGGCTCCCTAGTAAATACTTAATGAACGGATGGACGGATGGAGGATGGGGGGAGGTCACCCTCAAGGGGACAGAGGATGAGAGGGTGATGGCTCAGGGACAAGCAGCCCCTCTGTCTTCAGCGTGGGTGGGACCAGATGGGGGTGGGGGGTGGGGAGCCCAGTTCGCGGCCTCTCAGCATTTGGTGTCCCCAACTCCAGCGCCTGCCCAACCGCACAGTGGCTGTGGAACCCTGGACAAGTCACTCCGCCTCTCCGAGCCTCTGTTTGCTTACCTGCGAAATGGGGCAGTGATAAAACCTGTCTAACCAGCCTCTTGAAAATACAGACTTGGTACTTGTCAAAAACGCCCTTTCAGCTCCCAAAGGCTCAGGGCGCTGTCTGGATGGGAGGTGTTCTCGCTCCCTCACGCCCCTCTCTCCCTCTCATCCTGCCAGCCCCTTCCCCAGGCCTCACGAGAAGTTGGGGTTCACGTTGACGTGGTGGGCGTCCTCCACCTTCCGCAGGTCACTCCCATGGCCCACGGCCACCATGCAGTTGACACAGAGGAGCTGCACCTGCTCAGCCGGAAACTGCTGCCGCCGACTCTCCCGCTGGGCTGCCCGGGCCGCCCGCTTGACCAGGGCGGCCTGCTGTAGGTCCCGGATCTGGGGTCAGAGGGGACACCGGGCAGAGCTGGGGCCTCCAGCTCTGGGGGCCTGACCCCGGGAACGCTCTCAGGGTCTAAGGGCTCCCAAAGACCTCGGATCATTAGTACCCAGAAGGGACTTCCCTCCACCCTCCCTGGAGCTTCGAGAAGCAGGTCTGTGGAGGAAAAGAATATGGACCAGGGGCAGTGCCGGGAGCAGAGGCAGTGCTGGGAGCAGGGCGAGCTTTGTTGCCGAGTCTCTGCCTCCTCTTTGGAGGATTTTGTGCAAAGCTGCTTCTTTGACTCTAACATGGGGCATCACTAATAATTAGGCTGGGATGACAGGGATACCCAGGGATCATCCTGGGTGAGGCTGGACGATGGTGACTCCGCCTCAGGGGAAACTGACTTAAGTCCTGGTTCTGGGCTTATTTTGTGTGCGTGTCTCTCCCCCCGCCCGTCCCGCCACCTGGTGCTGGAAGCATTGTCAGGCAGCTCTCACAGGTACACAAAGTATTTGGTGACACGGCATTTTGAAGAAGAGCCCGTTTTGAAGAATAGCCGCTGCCGTCCCAGGCAGCCCCACCCTTGGCCTCTACCCCTCCTGCCATTTAAACCTTCCCAGGTGGGCCATGTTAGCCCCCAGAGAAAGGGGGGAGCAGGGGCATGGGTGCAGCCAGAGACCTTCCAGGCAGAGCGCCCAGAGCCCCGCAGCCCACACGGTGTGCAGGCCGCCCACTGACCTTGGCCAGGTACGTGGCCTCGTCCATCTCTTGCACGGCAGCCACGGCCTGCTCCATCAGCGTCTCCAGAACCTCGTTGGTCAGCTCCCGCCGCAGCTCCCGACTGCCTTGGGTCGCCACAAACGAGTACACACTCTGACCAGCCCGGGCACGGCCCCTGGCCTGAGGAAGGAGATCGGCAGGGTCAGAGAGCCTGCGGTCCCACGAGGCTCTCCGAGGGCTGTTGGTGACACAGGGCTCGCGCACCTGGACCATGGAGATCTCGTTGGTCAGGAGCCCATAGCGCACCACCACGTTGCATTGGGGGATGTCCAGTCCCTCTTCTGCCACACTGGTGGCCACCAGGAGGTTCAGGGTGCCGGTCCGGAACTTCCGGATCACTTCTTGCTGGTCTCTCTGGCATGGGGGAGGAGAAAGAGGATGGTCGCCAGGTGGGTTGCCTGCCCTCCCCTAGCCCAGCATCACCTGGTTCAACGAGTTTGGCTCCTTTTCCGAGGGAGCCTGAGTCTCCACCGCTACTCCCAGCATCTGACCCGTCTTGCCAGGTGATTGACCACCTAACCCCTGTCTCCCCTACAGACTCCTAAGGGTCCCCACCTGTCTATGCTGGATGGCCTCAGGACCTGTGCTTCTCCAGCAAGGGACCCCAGACCTCTGATCCTCTGTCCTGAAAACACCACTTACCTCCTTCCCCGCAAATCCCCCAAGCTTCAGCCTCTCTGCCCCCAGGGACCCCCAAACTAGGAAAACCTTCAGTACTGGGGATCTCAGCGTCCACCTCTCTCCCCCTGTTCTCTGCCTTCCGCCTGGGGAAACCAGCCCCTCATAGCTCCGTGAAGACTCTATCTCCACCCCTTCTCCCCCAGTCCCAGCTTCTCTCCTCAGAGGCCACACCTGGGTCATATGGGTGCTCTGGCTGCTGTTCCCCGCCCCGATCAGCAGGTCAGCCCTGATGTCCATGGTCTGCAGGCCCGGCTGCTGCTGGAGCCAGAGCAGGAGGGAGTGGGCGCTCTGGCGGGTCTGAGTGAAGACGATGCCCCGAGGGCTGCTGTCACTGCCCTGGAACTGCTCCCGGAGGATCTGTTCTAGCATCTCCAGTTTGGGGTTCTCCGGGCTGCGTGTTGCCAGGTGGGCCAGCTCATTCTTGTAATCTGCCAGAAAAGCCCAAAACAGAGCCACCGGCCTCAGGCCTGGAGGTGGGCAGGGCATGGGGGGAGAGGGTGTGGCTCACAGGGGCAGGACTGTGGGGGTAGAGGGAGCCTGGGGATATCTGCTCCTGATCCCCCTGAACTTCACCAAGACAACATTCGAGGACATGCTCCACCCACCCAGCCAGCCTGACCCCAAGGGCCTACAGCACAGAATTCTTTGCAGACACACCTCTGACTTCTGCTACCACCGGTTAACTCGACCTCAGGTCTCTCCGTTCACAAAGATCCTTGCCCCGCCCCTCAGGCTTGAGGAGGCCTCTTGCCTTAAACGCCACTTTCTGACCACATCCCTTTCCCAGCTTAAAGGCACCACACACCCCAGACTTTCAAGAGACAGTCCCCCAACTAAATGAGTTAGTTTTCATGTCCATACAAACCTTTACAAATGAGGGCATACATCTTTTATCCTATCGATGCCCTTGACTCTCGGTTAGAAAAACAGGGCCCAGTACCCTCGTTGGCCGCTTGCCACCCCTCGTGGGCGCCGGGGTCCCCTCTAGTCCAGTTCCCGCGGGCCTCACCATCGAACAGCGCCGGCAGCCAGCGCTCGGCCTGAAGGACCCGGGTCTTCGTGGCGCGCTCCCTGTCGTAGAAATCCCGCAGCCAGTCCAGGGCGTCCACAGCACGTACCGTGTCGTGGATGAGCAGCGCATCGTTGTAGCGCCGCAGGTGAAGAGCGTAGACCCGGCGTTCCTGGAGCCCGGCCTCGGCCGCTGCGGACCGGCGGGGGGCGCAGGGTCTGAGCGGTCACGCCCCTCCAGCCCTCCTCCCGCCTAGACTCCGCCCCCCGAGAGGGGAGCTCCGCCCCGGCAGGTCCCCGCCTCCTGGCCCTCCAAGCGCACGGCCCCTCTCACCAGCCTGGCTCAGCTCCACCACCTGCTGCTCGTAATTCTGCGTGCCGAAGTCCCGGCTCAACTCGGGCATCTCCAGGCGGTTGTGGATTCGGTCCATGAGCTTCTTCAGTGTGTCCCCAAATGGGTCCTGGGTGGGAAGAGGGCGTGAAGGGATTCCCATACACATGGAGGTGGGGGGCAGTGAGCACCCAGTGGGGGCGCTGAGCTCTGCCTGAAGCCGCACTGCTCCTGCCACCAAGCCGGTGTTTGAGAAGAGGGAGCTCCAGAGAGAAGCCTGCCGGGACGTGAAGGAGTCCCATCTGGAGGCTGGGGTCCTTGCTCTGCCTCTGCTTCCTGCGTGACCTTGACCTCTGGCCTGGACACAGCAGTGTCTAAGCCCTTGTGCAGCCCTGTCCTAGCAGACACCAGACAGTGTCTGCACCGCAGGAGAACCTCAGCACAAAGGGCCCGAGGTGTAGAGTTTGCAAAGCACCCCACAGGGTTTCTGCAGATGCCCACAGAGGTATCAGAGTCAAACAGCAGGCTACGGGCATGGGCTGGAACTTCCCCATTTCACAGAACGAATAGAGGCTCAGAGAAATAAGCAAGTATCCGGAAGTCCCAGAGCGCTTTTGGGTGGAGTCAGAGCTCAAAGCCAGGTGCCCTGACTTCACACCAGACCCCTCCCCCACCCCGCCCCCTCACCTGGCTGCGCCTGTGGCAGAGGTTGTACTGTTTGCAGGGCTGAGGCCTGAGCTCCTGCAGCTGGGGGCGGTAGGTCTGCGGTGACATGATGCGCCACGTGTCCAGGTTGGCACAGAGCTGGGGCAAGACAAAGGCGTTCACTCGAATGGGGGAGTGTTGTGAGAACAGTGGGCAGAGCTCTGAGACCAGCTAGGTCCCAGCCGCCGGGCAGGGCCACCGGAAGGGGGGATTCACTTCCTCAACAAATATTTACAGCCCGCCTTCTCTGTGCCCAGGGCTGTTGTAGGTAGCGGGGATCCAGAGTCTTATTTTGGAGTTGGGGGTGGACAGATGATAAACCAGTGAAGAATAGCAGAATGGGAGGGTTCCAGGCAATATTAATGAGCTCTGAAGACAATAAAATTGGATGGCATGATAAGAGTGCAGTGGGGGTGATCAGGGAAGGTTCTAAGGAGGTGACATTTAAGCTGTTCCCTGAATGACAAGAAAGAGCCAGACAGGTCAAGTGCAGGGGGAAGGGCATTCAGAGCAAAAGGAATGGCAAGCACAAGAGTCCTGAGAAGGACCTTAGATATGCTCAAGATCCAGAGAGGAGGCTGGTGGAGTAGGGGTGAGGGGAGGTGGGGAGGCAGGCTGGACCCATGGAACTTTGTAAGCCACGGTAGAGACGGCGGAGTCTTATCTGAGCACAGTGAGAAGCCACGGGAGACGGGAGCTTGTGTGCCTGGGAGGGCTGCTGGGCATGGGGCCGGCCGGGGGTGGGAGTGGGGGGCTCTGGCGGGCGGAGAGCCACGGGGCCAAGCTGACCTGCAGGATGTGGTCGATGGCCCCCTCGAGCGTGGAGGCCCCGCCAGTGCCTGGGGAGGCCGTGAGCCCCAGCACCTGGGGCAGGGGCCGCGTCCTCTGGAGTTTGTGCTCTAGGTACCGGCTCAGGATGACGTTGTAGACAGTGTCTTTGCGCGTGTGGTGACACTCATCCACCACAAGCAGGGAGAAGGCTGGGGACACATGGGACAAGGCTGTGACCTACACCTGCAAAGCCCCCCCACAAGCTCTTCTGCAGCTAAACCCCACAGGTCGTCTCACTCCTTTCTCCTCTCACAACTTGCAGCCGGGCTTGGGAGAGCAGCCCGGGCAGGGCCGACTTACCTCCACTTTACACATTAGTCAACTGAGGCTCAGCGGGGATGGCTGGGGGACTTGCCCCAGATCCTGCACTGTAGCCAGGCCGACTTCCACGAGGCTGTATGCCAGCACTTGGTGAATGGGGAACCCCTCACTCCCACCGAATGTCCCAATGGTTTTACCAGAAGGGGTGGCCCGGGGGGCAGCAGGTAGGCTGCCCCAGGTGCAAACCCTTGGCCCTCGCTCGAGGTGCTCACCATTGAGCTCCACGTGCTCCTCCTCCTCGGGGCTGGTCAGTGCCATCTGGAGCAGCTCCGCTGTGCAGATGATCAAGTCATGGCTCCGGGCCAGTTGGCCAAAGCCAGCTCGTGGCCCCATGTCCCCACTCAGGGTTATAATGGCCCAGCGTCTATCCAGCATGCGGCTGAACTCCTCACAGTGCTGGCTCACCAGGTGCACCTGAGGACGGAGAATGAGGTGCGGACGGGAAGCTGGATGGACGGCAAGGTGACCCCCCAGGACTGGGCCGGGGGCAGGAATGGGAGAAAAGGCAGGTGAGGTTAGAGGGGGCCGCGGCAGCCCCGGAGTTCTGGACGGGCTTGGGGGACACCTGAGGAGCTGAGACCCCGCCGAAGGGAGGGCGGGCTGCTCACCCTGTTGACCAGCACCACCACCTTGGCCCCGTCCACAGTCTCTAGATGCCTCTTGGCCACGTACGCAGCCGCCCGGGTCTTCCCAGCCCCCGTGGGCAGCCACACGATGATATTCTTGCCCTCCAGGGCGGGCATGATCACCTCCCACTGGTAGGGTCGCAGCTCCATTCTGAGAACGGAAGGAGACTCAGACCCCCAGCCCACCCGGGCCCCTCCCCACTCCTGGCGAGCCCAGTCCGGGGCCGAGACCACCCGGTCCCTGCTTGAGGGAGGTGAGGCAGGGCACCGAAGGGATCTACCAGGAACCTGATATGGCCGAGACAGGAGGCGGAAGTAACACGAACTCCACCTGACTTCTGCCCTGTGGGTTCTTATCTACAACACCTGCGGAGGCGCCAAGGGTGTCCCACTTAGCTTAGCCCGATGCCGACGCCGACGCCGACGCCAACGATGCGGGCTGAGCTGAAATCAAATCGAAAACAGAAACTGAAACCGAAGGAGGAGCCAATTCGGGCAGAGCTCAACCTCAGGAATCTCCCTTCCCCCCTCCCCCAGAAAAGCTGCGGGGGGAAAGCACCCTTTCACTCCTCCTGGGTCCTGCTGGCCCCTCCCCTGAGAGTGAAGTCTCAGACACCCACCCCGCCCCCACGGCTTTTGAGCCAGCTGTAACCACGTCCACTCAGGGCAAGGTGGCCAGGTGGAGACTGGGACCCCTGCAGCCCCCACACCGGGACCAGGAGCAGCCAGGAGTGGGGAGAAGTGGGGGCTGCAGACAGGCATATGCCATCACCCCAGGGGCACGGGACTAGGCAGGAGGCTGGCCACAGCACCATCGGAGGGTTTTTTTTTAAGATTGTATTTATCTGAGAGCACGTGGCAGAGAGCACGAACAGGGGGAGTGGCAGAGGGACAGGGAGAAGCAGGCTCTCCGCTGAGCCCAGGGCTCTATCCCAGGACCTTGGGATCACGACCCGAGCCTAAGGCAGATGCTTAACCGCCTGAGCCCCCTGGGTGCCCCATCCGAGGTTTAATAGGTCCAGTTTTGCAGGAGGTCCAGGCCGGAACGGGGTCAACCTCCCAAGGTTGGGGACCCTACCAAAGAAACAATCACACAGAGAAAAAAAAAAGCTTTATTGTTCCCTCTGAGGGATTAATGCCAGGAAATGAATGGTCCCTGGGCCCCCCACCTCTGGGGGGCAGACAAAACAGTGCAGGGTGAGGGGTGAGGCACGGCCCCTCTAGTCCCAGTTGAACTTCCAAACACTGAAGCCCCTCCCTCCTCACGCTAAGATGGGCAGTCCCGACCCTCGAGGACACAGTGGGCCGGGTCAGGCCCAGGACTTCAAGACTCCACAGCTCTGTGGGAACAGGGCTGGGGTCCACCGGGGGCAGGGCAGGGCTTATCCTCTAGCCAGCAGCCACTTGGGAGGGGCTGAGCCCCAGACCCAAGAGACCCCTCCCAAGGTCAGATACAACGAAAGCTGTGTGTGCAGGCGGGTGGCACCCGCGGCCCAGGAAGGGCTGCGGGGCTGGGGGCTGGAGCGTCTCCAGCTGAGAGGCACTCGGGCGCCAGGGCCCCCCCACGACCGGATCAGAACCCGAGATGGAGACATTCCAGGTCAAGGCTGCAGTCCAAAGCCGGAGACTACTTGTCAATGAGCCCCCCCTCCTTGAGCTTGAAGTAGAAGAACTTCTCCAGGGCGCTGGCGCAGCGGCAGTACTCGCTGTCCGGGGGGTTGTACTCGCGGCAGTTGGCGATGACCCGCTGCAGGTCGGCCACGAAGAGCTTGCGGGTGACGTAGTAGCGGCTGCGCAGACGCTCAGTCATGGTCTTCAGGTCTGGGGCAGCGGGACGGAAGGGCACCCCTTCAGGAGGCTGAGCGGAGGGGGCCGTCCGCGGGCGGGAGGGGCAGGGTTAGGGGCAGAAGTGGAAGGAACGGATGGGAATGGAGCGTCCTCACCGATAGGGAAGCGGATGACCTCATAGTAGTCAGGGGCCTCCGACTTCTTCACAGGCTCCATGAAGGGCCAGGCGCTGGGGTGTGACTGCAGAGGAAAGCCGGGCTGGAGCCAGGCCCACTGTGCCCCCCGCCCAGCTCGTGAGCACCACCCAGCCCAGCCACTGGTGCAGGTGCCCCCGGAAGGGAACCTGGTCTCCCCACCTTGATCTGGGCCAGCAAGTTTTTGAGGGTTGTGTAGAGCTGGTCTGGATCCTTCAGCTCCTTCCTGGGGCGAGAGATGCCGCGTCTGAGGGCCTGGGTCCTTCTGCCTCCCCCGACACCCGCCCCCTCCACACAACACTCACCCCTTCTCCTTCCCCAGTGGCTTCCAGCCCGTCTCTCCTGCAAAGTGGGGAGTGGGGAGAGCATCCCTAAGAATTTGAGAACACACCCCCCGCAGGGTGCCCCCTCCCCCACCAAGACCCCTGCTCACGAATGCCGGGGACACTCTCCACGGGGATCTGCCTCACTCCCTCCTTGAAGCAGCTGAGCCCCGGGTAGACCTTTCGGATCTGGGCCTGTTTGCGCTCAATCAGCTTCTTGATGATCTGAGGGAAGGCAGGGTCTGAGGGGCCAATTCCAGCCCCAGCAGCAACCCTCCTGGGGCCAGAGGCCGAGGCCCTGCCCCTGAGCCCAGGTGCCTCACCTCCTAACTTCCCTGAGAGGCAAAGCAAGAACCAAGATCCTGGCTCGTGCCCACCTCACAAGTGCACATACATGTGCTCAGCCCCACACGCACATGAAAAGCCCCAGGGCTGAGTGCGTGTGCACCCCTCCACACACACACACCTCCTTCTGCTTTTTGATGATGTGGGACAGCTCCGTGTAGGGGATCCGGGGATTCAGCTCGCACTCCATCAACGTCGCACCCTCATAGTCCTTAATGTAGCCCAGGTAGCGGCTCTTGGGCACTTTGATGTCCTTGGAGAAACCCTAGGGAGTGGGCAGTCATGACCCGGCCCATCAGCAAGGCCCTTCCAACTTGAATAACCCTTCCCCCAGAAGCCCCCGAGGGGCCGTGAAGGCCATGTCCCCTCCCCCCGGTTCCCAGATCACCTTCTGTGGTAGCTGGTACAACGATCTGTGTTGTGTGGGCTCAATTAATCTGTCCCTGGAAAGGCTCCAAGTCAGCTGCCCCTCCCAAGCCACCCTCCAGACTCCAGAGCCTCCCAGGTCTCCCAGCCTGAGACCCACTGCCCTACAGGTCCCGGCTCTTCACGGGGTGCCCGTGGGAGGCAGGCAGCTGGGCGCGGAAGACTTCCCCGGCGGTGCTGGATGGAACAGGGAGCCTCCCATCCCATCCCATCCCATCCCCACCAGCGTGCTAGACAGGATGACTTCTAGCCCCGGGCAGCAGGCACATGTGGGCTGCGACGAGGGTCACCTGCTTTTTGAAGTAGCCAATGGCATACTCGTCGGCATAGGTGAGGAAGTAGAGAATGTTGTGTTTGATGTGATACTCCTTCAGGTGGTTCATCAGGTGAGTCCCATAGCCCTGCGGGGGCAGGGGAGCAGGGCTTAGCTGGGGGGTCCGCACGGAGCGAGCAGACTGGATAGGAGGGAGGGACAGCCAGGGGACCCGGGACAGGGAGGAGGAAAGGCAACTGGCAGAGGAAGGGGAGTCTGGGGGGGAAAGCAAAGGACACTGGGTTTCTAAGCGCTTACTCTGGGCCTGGTGTGGTGCCTGGGACTTTACAGACCACCTCTCAAGTCATTTTACAGGAAAAAAAAAAAAACCCAAGAAACCAAAACCTGAAACTCAACTATGTTAGGAAATGTGTCCAAGGTCAGCCAGCCAACCATGGTAAGGCCAGGACTGAAATCCCAACCAGGAAGTTGCCGTCCCCATGTCACTGGTTCCCAGTTCCTGGGCCTCAGAGTAAGGGGGGAAGAGGAAGAGGAATCACAAGGGCCCTACTCATTTCAAATCTGAACCCTCAAGAGAGGGCATCTCCCACACACATCAAGACCAAGGTGCCCCATGCAAATCTGGCTTACGTGAACCGTGACCCAGGGACCCTGCCAGCGGGTCTGCTGTGCAAGGACAGAACCCAGGACCATCACCCAGCACAAGGCTAGTGTAAAAACTATTAACTCCCTGATATATGTGAATGTTCTGGTGATGAAGGAAATTCAGGTCCATTTAAAAGCACTGCTGACGGGGCACCTGGGTGGCTCAGTCGGTTAAGTGGCCAACTCTTGATCACAGCTCAGGTCCAGATCTCAAGGTCTCCAGATTGAGCCCCACATAGGGATCTATGCTCAGTAGGGAGTCTGCTTGAGATTCTCTCCCTCTGCCCCTCCCCCTACTTGTGTGCTCATGCGCTTGCTCGCTCTCTATAAAGTAAATAAAAAAACTTTTAAAAAAGAGAAAATAAGAGCAAAATAACACTGTCAACAAGTGTTTTTTTAAGGCAGTTACCAAAGGACAACCGCCCCCTTGTGGGGCTGGGAGGAACTGCCCGGCCACTGAAAGGGGCTGGAGACTGCGGCCCCAACCCACTGTGAACTCAGGAGGAGCAGGTGGTGGGATGGGGCTGGGGCCAAGGCACTCACCTTGACCTGCTCGTTGGAAGTGACGGCACAGAAGACAATCTCCGTGAAGCCCTGAGTGGGAAACATGCGGAAGCAGATCCCACCGATGACCCGCCCATCCTTGATCAAGGCCAGAGTCTTGTGCTTCCTAAGGGGAGCGGGGACAGGTCATGGGCCGTACCTGGCCCCCAAATGCCCCCCAGGTCCCTAGAGCCTTAGACCCGGGAGCGGAGAAGCAAGTATTCCCACAGGTTGCGGGGGAAGGGGGTGGGGACCGAGGACAGGCCTGATGCCTGGGGCTGGGGCTTTTGTGGGGACGCACGGGTCAAAGACGAGGCGGGCGATGTACTCCTTGGGCATGCGCGGCAGCTGGTGGGAGAAGACGTTCTGCAGCCCCACAAGCCAGAGCAACACCCGCCGGTTGGCCTTGGGCGTCAGCGAGTTGCCGATGACGTGGAACTCAATGATGCCACGGCGCTCCTCCAGGCGGGCTGTCTCGTCCCGGGCTGCATTGGCTGACAGCAGGCTCGTCTGGGCATCAGAGGGGAGGGGGTGAGCTGGGGCCTCTGGCTGGTGAGGCCCCCTCCCCACACTGTGCAACGAGCCGGGCCGCCCACCTCAGGCCCCAGCATGGCGGCGGGGTCAGTGATGGTGAGCATGACCTCGTTGACCAGCTCCATGGGGATGTCGCCCATTACGCGGAGCCGCTTGGCATCCTCCAGGGTCAGGTTCTCGGGGAGCTTCCTCTTCTCACCTGCTAGGGAAGGTTGGCAGAGTCTCCGGTGGACAGCCAGAGAGGTTAGGGGAGGGCTGAGTCAGAGTCAGGGGTCAGGGGTCAAGTACCCACCTGGCATGGGCTCCGCCCCTCCGGAATCCAGGCTCAAGGAGCTGTTGCTACCGCCACCCATGGTGGGGCTGAAGATGGGGGCGCTGGGGACAACTGCTGCGCTGACCGTAGCTGAGGGGGCGGAATCAGGGGTGGGGGCGCGGTCAGAGTTGGTGGTGGGTCCCAAAAAGGGATCCCCACACATACCCTCCTGCATATCCCCGCGGCTGCCATCAGCAGTGCCTCGTCCCCAGCGGAGGGCTGAGCTTTGCCAGGGAGGCCAAGCCGAGAGCCTGCAGAGCCTGCTGGGGCACATACCCGGCCTGGGCACCAGCTGGGTCCCCTCTGAGGGCGGCATGGTGAAGCCGGACTCCCAGATCGGAGAGTTTGCCCCATAGATCTCCTCCTCCAGCATGGACAGGAATCTGCAGGGAGGATACAGGCTGTCTCACAACTCTGTCCTCCAACCAAGGCAGCAGCCTGGACCAGGCACCAGAAGAACTGGGGGCAGGTCAAAGAAACCCTGTTGTCAGGGAACTGGGAGCTGGGAACGGAGACAGCCTTCAGACCAGGAGAAGACACAGTCCCCGGCTTCGTGGGAGCCCCCAGTCAGAGGCAGAACAGGACAATCCAGGCAGAGATCAGAGGCCCAGTCTGCCACAGTGTGCGGCACAGGGCGACAGGGTCTGAGCTGGTGCTGTCCTGAGCTAAGCGGCCAAGGGCACAAGTCACTCTGGGTCTCAGGATCCCCTCCTGCTACCTCATATTCCCAGCTGGCGGCAGAAGGGGCCCTGAAAGGCCTGCATTAGTCAGTGAAGGCTTCTTACACGGGGAGTTATGAGCCAGGTTTAAAACAAGAGGAAGGTGCAACAGAACAGAGGAAAATCTTACACAAAGGACTACAACAGGAGTGGAAATTGGTTTCACCGCAAGCATGAGCTCTGGTTTCTCCACACGCTGTGCCTCTGAGGCTGTGTCCAGGCCTCATGGGACACAATGAGTCCCATCTACCAGGAGTGTGGGCAGGGGGGTAATCTTAGCATCGGGCCATGTCCCTGCCATCCCCAGACTAGTACACGCAAAGGCAAATACCAGTAAGTCGCTGGTATTCCCACCTGGGCCCCAGACAAGTCTGCCACGTAGACACCCAGATCCCAGGAGGCTCCGGGAGGGGAAGGAGGGACCACTCCAGGAAGCCTTTCTGGGAATAAAGGGGACAACAGGGAGGATGGGAACTTGCGGCAGAATCCTGATAGGCCAGAACGAAACTTACTTTGGGAAGTGGGTGAGGATGAGGGTCCTCTTCTCAGGCACCAGCTTGTCCTTCTCCACCCGGAATTTCTCCAGCAACTGCCGCCGGGTCACCGTGAAGATGGAGCGGAGGAGGCTTCGCCCAAAGATGTGAGTGGTTTCGTAGCGCGGGAGGCTGTCACAACTCTGGGGCACGTGGCAGTAGCAGAGCCACCTGTGGGCAGCGGGGAGGTGGGAAGGGAGAACGGAGACGCTGGACCCAGGCTGGGCCTCCAGGCCTCGCCCCCCCTCCCCACCCTGGCTGGCCCTGGCTGGGCCTACCTGGTGTAATTGACCTTGTAGGTAGCCACGTCCTCGGCCTGAGACCGCTGCCGAAACTGGGCAGGCGTCTCAAGCTTCCAGTAGTTAAGGCAGAGCAGGAACATCTTTGAGAGCTCAAACATCGTCTGCCGCTCCCGAGGAGCCAGGTGACTGAACTTGTACTGCACAAAGTTCAGCACACCCTGAGAAGTGGGCAGGGCACAAGACCAGGAAGGAGAGGTGAGCAGCCAGCAGGAGTTTCTTACCCCAAACCTGGCGCTTCCTGAGGGCAGGCTAAAGCTCACCTCTCGCTCTGGGGCTCTCAGTGAAAAGAAAAACCCTGCCCCTTTTTCACCTCCATGCCCATCTTAAGTCCCAAACCTCCTCCCTTCTCTGAACCTGTCCCTTGTTCTCAGCCTGAGGAAGCTGGGGAACACAGGCTCTTCACTCCTCCAAGATGCCCCCAATTCTCTTACCACCTTCCTCACCCCACCTGCTCAATATTAGGCTTCTCAAATGGGGGGCTGCCCAGGGAGCCCTCCACCACGGGCCGGGTCATCTGCAGGATGCATTTCCGCAGGAGCTGGAGGAAGAGGAAGGGGGAGGAGTAGAGGTCAGCCGAGCTCAGAGCTGCAGACCCCCCAGCCCTACCTCCTTTGCTCACTCATACTCACTTGGATGAAACTCACCTTGAAGAGGTAGAAATAGACTTGCTTAGTGTCTGTATCCTCCTCTTTGTGAACAGACATAAAGAGATTCTCCACGTCTACCACCATACCCAGCAACCGGTTAATCTCGTCCTCTGACACATTCTCCAGGTGGGACACGTGGTCGGCTGTAAGGACAGGTGGTAGAGTTGGAAAGAATGGAACCATCACCAGAGCTCCCCGCCCCTCTTCATCACCAGCCAATTTACAACCTCAGTCCCTCCAACCAGCGTGACCAGCAGTGAGACCGGCTGCTCCTACGTCAGCCCTTGGGTGGATCCTGTCTCTTCTGGGCTAGCAGATTTCCTGTCTCTTCCCTTGGGAGAATACAACCCAATCCCTCCGTAAGGAGGCATTTTTGGCTCCACAGATAAAGCTCCGTGGCACTTAAATCATCCTGTCCAAGCAGGACCCAGCACCTGCCCCCGCCCCAGCTCCAAGGGCACTACCTGCCTTACCCAAGGGGTGCTCACAACTGCGGCACAGCTCGCTGAGGTTGGCAGCTGGCTGCTGCAGGTCCATGCGGGGTGCAGTGGGGGGCTTGGGGTTTTTCCAGCCATTACACTTGCAGGTTTCATTGGCCTGGCGGCAGAAGACTCAGTCAACAGCCCTGTAACTGGGGACGGGGCGCCGATCCCCAGCGACAGATTTGCCCCCATTCCCACCCGAGCCCCTGGATGCCCCAAGCCCCGCCCCTTCTCACCCCAGGCCCCGCCCCCACCTTGCAAGCCGAGAAGACCCCTAGCTTCTCAAGCTTCTTGGCGCGCGGCAGCCCCCGGACTTGCGCCTTCCTCTGGCTGGCGCGCTGCTGCTGGCTCAGACCAGGTCGAGCCGGATCCCCTCCGCTCCCGGTCCCCCCACTTCCTACCCCAGGACCCCCAGTCCCTGTGCTGCCGGCTGGCGCTGCAGCTGGGGCGGGGGCTGGTGCCGGAGTGGGAGCCGGAGTCGGGGCTGAAGCCGGGCTAGGGGCAGGAGTCGGAGTTGGGGCAGGGGCTGGAGACTGAAGGGGACGGGGCTGCGTGGCCGGGGCCGGGGTCGAGGCCTGGGAAGGTTCCGCCATGTCCTCCCCCGCAGCGGAGCGCGGCGCGGCGCTCCCAGCGCTAGGGCCGCATGGGCAACCGGCACCCAGTGCGCAGGCGTCGCTGCGCCGGAGCATGGTGGGAGTTGTAGTCTTCCACTGCCGCTCCCTTCGCCTCCGGCTTCCAGACTTTTCTGTCATCTCTGTGGGTCCCAGACAAACAAGTGAAGCCTGAGTCATTACCCCAGATTGGTCTCTCCTCGCTTATAATCTCTCTTTGAAGGCTTCTGGAATAGTGAAGATTGCTGTTTTCTTGGGGACTTGGAGAAGCATCTGAGAAAACAGGCTTCTGTTGAGAGGAATCGTGGAATCTGCCCACCTCCCAAGCGTGGGGGTAGCAAGGCCGGCCTGGGGTCTGGAGTTGTCTTGGCTTCCCGGCACATCTCCTCCCACCCCTACCCCGGCCCTGTCCCACAAGTCTGCAGACAGAATTGCAGCTACAGTGGAGTTTAAGAAGCAACACTTCCATTTCCTGCCCCGCGAAGTGGTTACACGGGTGTGCTCTCTGTGGGATAATTCGGTTGTACTCTTTGGTGCACTTTCTTGTATTACGTTACCCTTCAGCAATAAAGGATTATTGTAAAAGCACTGAGCACCAGAGGATGGCCATGGTCACAAAGCAGGATACGGAGATAAGGATGAGGCAGGAGGGCACATCCTAGTGTGCGGGGAATGGCTCTCCCCCTAACACCTTGGGCACCTCGGGGGCAGGGCTGGGGTCTTCATTTCGCCCCAGAGCCCAGCCCTGAGTTGGCCACGGTAGACCCAGGGTCTGATGTATGAAGGAAACCAAGAAGCCGCGTTCACCTCCCAAGCCCCGTGTGTCACAGGATTGTGAGCGGTAAGAGAAAGGACGTTTGGAGAATGGGAGACCCCCACGGTCACACCCCCTTGGCTCTCTGTTCAGCGGACGATCCTTGTCCTCAGGACCGATTCTTGGAAGGGCCAGAGCCCAGCGGCTCAGTCCCGTCTGCCCTACGCTGGTGAGCGCTCTGGGGTCGGGCCCCCACGGTTGGCCTACGCAGGTGCCACCCAGCCCGGGGCTGGGAGAAAGGGGCAGGCACCAGGATAAGAGCAGCAGCGGCGCGCCGGGGTGGCTGACAACCGGAACTGGGGAGGCAGGACTCGCTCGGCGGCGTGTTCCACCCCTTTCCCGGTAGGGGAGAGGAGCGGGGCTGATTGGAGCTGGGCCTCGCGAGGGCCTCTGGAGTATGAGTGCTGCGGCCGCGCGCCCAGCGCCACGCCCAGCGCCTCGCGCCGTTGGACAGCAGTTGCTCACTCGGATGCAGCGGGTCGGTAGCGGTCTCTCGGGTCTCCCCTGCGGGAGCCAGGTACCGTCCCGAAGTCCCAGCGCAGCCCTTGCCGACCAGAACCAGGTGGCCACGCTTCCGGTACGGCTGCTCAGGGACGATGCGGTGGCTGCGCGGAACAACATCCATGCGGAGGATGGCTTCCAGATGAAGGTGGATGCCTGCGGCTTTGCCCCCGAGGAGCTGGTGGTGCAAGTGGACGGCCAATGTCTGATGGTGACCGGCCAGCGGCAACTGGAGGGCTGCAGCCCAGATGGGGCCGGCTACCGTGTGGCGCAGAGGGTGCACCGGCAGCTGCAACTACCTCCGGACCTGGATCCCGCCTCCATGACCTGCAGCATGACCCCCTCAGGCCAGCTGTGTGTCAGAGGCCCATGCAGGGTGCTGCCTCCCCCTGAAGCCCCAAAAGGCCCATCCCCGAGAGTCCGGGGCCGTTACTCCAAGAAGGGCCAACCTAACCTGACCCAGTAAACAACTAAGTGTGCAGCAGCAGCCTTGGTGTTCTGTGGTCTTTTCTTGGGGTCGTGGTCAGCGGTTGAGGCATAACAGGGGTACAGAGAAGGCCACTGGAGGGCCAGGGGAAGTAGGGAAGGCACTTTAAGGTGGTGATCCACCAAGAATCAGGCCTCTGCAGGCCTGGGAGAAGTTGGGGGCGCTCAGTGGATCCACCGCCCAGCCCCTGGCGGCTGACAGCAGCAGCTCCAGCAGGGAGCAGCAGAGGGCCAGGAGGCCCACGGGGGGACCCGGCTCCACCACCAGCAGAGGGCCCCTCTGACCAGACAGATGGCTTGGACCCGGTGTGGGGTGGTCCCTTGGCCTCATGAGCAGCCCAAGGTCCCAGAAGTCACCTGGGAAGAGGGTGAGAGGAGGACCCAGTCCTTCACAAGGTACAGACTTAATCAAAAAACCCCAAAGAGTTGTTTCTGGTGTTTCAGAGACCATTTTCAAATACAAACTGCACATCACCCCAGTATAATCTGGAGGGGGGCAAGGGAAAGGCAAATGCAGACCCCTCAACCTCAGACTTGGTGAGATTCAGCCCCAGGTCACTCTCCCCACCCCCACTCCCTAAGCTGGTACCAGTAAGGGCTTCTTTCTCTTGGTTACCATGACCACCAGCATCCCCTCATTTGGGGGGTGGGGGGAAGCCTCTGTTCCACAAGATTCAGTGGTTCATTTTTGAACTCAAGTAAGCTAGAGCGGATATGGTCTGATAAAGTCTGCCAGAGAAAGACAAGGAACACAAGCGGGAGGTCGATTGATCGGCTGACTATATTGACAAGATACTGATTGGTTACATGTTGAAGAAAACATACAATACAAAATACAGAAAAAGTTGGTTCCATCCCCTCCCACTCCCCCCCTTACCCACCCACCCCCAAATACTCATCATCGTGATTTGGTCAGAACAGGGCTCAGAGCCAGAGGTCAGGGTGATGGGGGAGAAGGGGCAGGTTGTGGGCAATGGGTTGGTGACTGTCACAGTAATGCTGTGGTTTCTCTCCCAGCTGTGAGTCGGTGGGGGGGCGGGGGGCTGCGGCCTGATGACAGCCAGCTGAGGGGAGAGCTGCCTCTCCCTTCCCTCGCCTCTAGGGCCTGCCCCACCACCCAGAA
>CM053619.1:31163269-31233578 GCA_028646535.1 Procyon lotor
CCCACCTGGAATTCCACGGCTCTCTTGCTGGCCAGGTCCGCCTTGTTTCCCGCGAGCGCGATGACGATGTTGGGGCTGGCCTGCCTCTGTAGCTCCTTCACCCAGTTCTTGGCCCGTGCAAACGTGTCCTGGGGAGACAGGGCCAGAATGTCAGGGAGACAGAGGAGGCATTCTGCCCAGGGCCGCTCACTAGAGAAGCTCGAGCTGACAGAGCCCTGAAGATTCCGGTGAGACACCCCCCCAGACGCCAGAGGCAACCCACCCCCACCCATCCAGGAACAAAGTGTCGAGAAGTAAGGGGGAATCTTTACTGTGTTGGTGATGTCATAGACCACGATGGCAGCCTGGGCCCCCCGATAGTACATGGGGGCCAGGCTGTGATACCGCTCCTGTCCAGCTGTGTCCCAGATCTCAAACTTGACTGTTGTGTCGTCCAAACAGACCGTCTGGGTGAGGAAGGCCGCTGTAAGAGGGAAGGCAGTGTCACAAGGCAAGAAGGAGTCCAGAAGCCACGCCCACACGTCCCTAGTACCGTATCGGGGCCCTGGCACTTAGAGGCCCTCTGCCAAGCCAGGCCCAGAGACGCCCCCAGCCCAGCAGCCAAGGCAGGCCTGAGCAGGGTATGTGGAGTTTGCGTTTTTCTGCCACGTGTCGAGGCGGCAGGGGGCTGCACAAGCTTTACGGACCCACACCAGGCAAGGGCAGAGGGAAGTCTGCCTGCCCTTGAGCCATTTCAGGAGCACACTCTGAGGAGGAATGCGGCAGGGGCAGGAGAGGCAAAACCCGGGGGGACAAGCGACTCCAAGCACAGGAAGGGTGGGCCCACCCACTCCTCCCCCACCTCCTCCCTCCCCTCACCGAGAACAGTCCGACTGGAAACCTCCACAGGCCCTCGGTTTGCTCCAGCCCAGGAGTGTTACTGACCTTCGGTTTCCTGAGGACACTGTCACACGCTTAGCTACACTGGGGACGCCTGAGAGTACACACTGTTCCACTGCCAGGCGGAGGCCGGGTGGCTGGCTTCCCAGCTGCCCCTGCCACCTCCAGGCATGCTGGCTAGCTACCATCCCCGGCTTTGACCTTGACCCCTTCCTGACTGGCCACCCCGTGGTTTGACCTTCAGGGAACACAATGACCCCATCTTGGGCCTGAGGAGACGAGGAGGGACCACGTGGCGCTTGTGCATATGCTTCAGAGGAGTTCTAGAGCTGGGTGAGGCAGGTGGGAGCCCCCGCGCCTGGGACCCACCAGAGGGTCCCAAAGAGCCCTGTGTGGAAGCCCGCTCGCCTTGTCTGCCCTCCCCCCACCTCCAGGAGGGGCCCCGGGGACTGCCTCACTTCCTTCTCTCCAGCTTCTGACTTGAATGCTGAGGAGGCAGCAGAAGACTGCTGACACGGCCCATTTAGCTTCCAGCTGCCTGGAAACCTCCTACCAAGAGGGTAGAGAAAGGATGACTCAAGCCCAAGGTCGGCCCTGGCCCCTCGAGGTTTGTCCTGGCCACCGAGGCAGGGGACCGAGTCCAGACCATTCCATGCTAAACACTGACTACTGGGATATCAAAGACGGCCTCTGAGCTCAAGGGTAAAGGTCAGCTTCAGAAACACTGGCCCACTCACCAGGCCATTTCCCCATTCTGGAAAGTAGGAGAGGCCAGCACAGATGCACTGCCTGGCACAGTAAGAAGGACCCTCAGAGATACAGACCCAGCCTCTCCCCTCCCAGAGGCCAGGGCAGTGGGAAGGTCTTAGCCGAGGCCACACAATACTCCAGTGGCGTCATTAGAAGCAGCCAGTTTCTGACCACGAGCTAAGTTCTGATGGAGGATTGCTGGGGCTCTGGGGGGACACCAGCTGTCGGATTCAATCCCAGGGCCCAGGTGAGGGAGAGGTGCTGCCGCCCCCAGCACGTTTAGCCTCTCTGGGCAGGCGGCTCCCTTCTCCCTCAAGGCCAAGGCATTTCTCTGGCATTGCTGAGGCCGCCCCACGCCCCTGTGCCCGCTCACCTCCAATTGTGCTCTCCTGGTACTCATGGAACTGTCCCTTGACGAAGCGGAGGACAAGGCTAGATTTGCCCACCGCAGACTCCCCCAGCAGGACCAGCTTAAACTGACAGATCTTGTTCCCAGCGGCTGGTCCATTGGGTCGCGCTGCACCTCCCCGACCCGCCATGGCCCGTCCTGCTGTCGTGGTACCAGCGAGCGTGGGGCGGGGGCCGGCGCTGTGCGAAGAGGCACTCAGGGAGGAGGGGGACCTCCAACTGCAAGAGAGATTAGCAGTACCGGTCAGTCCAGAGACTGCTGCTCAGCGAGGCCTTCTTAAATCACGGGTCTCTCCCTCTGCCCCCCACCAGGGACCTGATTACCTCCCCTCCTGCCAACTCCTGGATCCCAGGCCCCAGAAGTTAGCAGAAGAGCCCTAGCTACGATGTACTGCACACCTATTTGCTCTACAATCATCTGAGCAGTAAAAGTGGTCTCCCAACTTTAGGCTCATGGTTCTGAGCAAACATACTGGCTTCCCAATCCCAAATATGTACATGTGCATATAAATTAAACACACACAGGAGAACGAGCATATGGCAGCCTGGTGGCAGTTAACAGGCGCCTTGGGGTACCAAAAAATCACCCGGGGAAGATGCCAGGACGCAGGTGAACAATGAACTTGCGGTCCAGTAGCTAAGATCACAGCCCACCTCTGTGCAAAGCCAGAGTGGATGGTGAGACGGACCAGGGCACAGGAAGTCCCAGCAGAAAGCTCATCCACGGTCAAGGTGCTTGGCCAAACCTGTGGGGACTCAAGGAGCAGGGAGCGCCTGGCCAGTGCAAGTCGTTACCAAAACAGCCATTTTGTCCTGCCGTCTCGAGAAGGACCGCCCGACTTCCTCAGTCTGAGGCTGGACTGTGCCCTGGGATCAGAGCCTCATTTCGCTCCTCCATCCTGAACCTCTTCCCTCAGTCCTCTCATTTGTGACGGGCCCGAAGTCTCATACACATTAAAACACAAAACACACACGAAACCACACACACACCAGAGCCAGAGAGCTCCAAATTTCCCTTATGAGCAGAGACCTCAGTTCCATTCTCTCTCCCGGCAGAGGCGGAGGGTGACGCAGAGAAAGAGCTGGGGAGGTGCGGGAGGGCAGAGACAAACAAGGGACACCGAGACCTGCACCCCCGGCAGCTGGTGACAGCTTAGTCACTGTTAGCGATAGCTTTGGAGGCGCAAAGAAGGATGAGGAGCCTATCTCCAGAAGCCTCTAGCAGACTTATACTAAAAACACCAGAACACATACACAGTGTTTAACAGACCAGTGCTCAGAGGAGGTATTTGGTCCCGAGCATCTGTACGGCATCTGAGCCTAAGCTGGAAAGAGAAAGCTGTGATTCAACTCCCCTTGGCACGATGGAGTCCATGCAGGAGGAGTGTTTCGAACCAGATCCCAAGTCCAGCCCTGACCTGCCCCCTGAGCAAGGGGAGTGCGTCCCCCCCAGTCAGAGGACAGGGCTGTGAATGAAGAGCAGGACAGATCTGTGGGAAGAGATGGGCTATGCTCACACAAGAAGCTAACAGCAAAGGGCTTGCTTTGTTCGGTCTGAAATCCTTTTTCACATCTCTGTCCTCCTGGCAACTCATTTAAAAAGTGAGCTTCAGGAAGAATGATTCACTAGCCAGGAACAACAGTTTCCTTTCTGGACTGCGCCAAAGGAAAAGAGGTTTGAAATGGGAGCCACCTCTTCCCCAAGAATACAGGAAGGCACTTTTGGGGGGGGGGGGATCATGATAAGGGACAAGAAATGCTAGTTCTACCGTATTTTATAGTTTACGGGGTTCTCTTTTCACCCCACTGATGTCTGCAAGGTTCTATGACCCTCTGAGGCAGGGTCTGTGCTTTTAGCTTTGGGCTTTTTTTTTTTTTTTTTTAAGATCTATTTATTTGAAAGAGTGCATGAGTGAAGGAGCGGGCACCCACACACAAGTGGGGAGAGGCAGAGGGAGAGAGAGAGAATCCTTAAGCAGACTTCCCGCTGAACACAGAGCCCAACGCCAGGCTCGATCCCAGGACTCTGAGATCATGACCCGAGCCGACATCAAGATCCGGCCCCTGTAACTGCCTGAGCCATCCAGGCGGTCCAAGTGCCTTTGGCTTCTTTGAGAGCCTTCCTCACAAGGCCTACTTATATACTGGGAATTCAGAGTGCTCGCCAAGGAAATCAGTTCCAGAGACAGCTAGCATTTACTGAGTGATTGCACAACCATTATCTCCCTTAAGCTTTAAAACGATCCCCCCGCCCCCCCCTTTTTTTTTCAGATAAATAGCCTGACGCTCAGGTGTTACATGCCCAGCTCAAGGCCACCCAGCACACAGGTGACAGAGTGGGACGCGGGCTGCCAGCACGCTCCTTTATCTCCCTGCCCATCTCCCTGCCGTGGGAAGAATGCTGGAGCAACACCCACCCCGTGTTTGGTTTCTGGTTGCGGGGGAATGAGCCCCCCCTTTTCGTGGCAGCAGCTTTGCTGGCCTGCAAGGTGGGGCTGCCGCTGACAGTCACAGGGACACTGCAGGCCCTGAGTACTGCCACCAGCGGGAGGGGCCGCCCGGGGCCAGGCAGGGCAACAGCAGCAGAGGGAAACCACAATGGAATTACAAGTTGGTTATTACCACAAATCCACGGGACACATCCTCTTGGCTGGGCGGCAGAAAGCGGCTGGGGCTACAGGAGGTATGAAGGAATGGGGAGAGAAGATGAAGTCCCCGATTCCAACAAAACCAGAGCAGCTGGCGCTGGGGGCTACTGGGGTGGGGAGTAACCAGCACCCACAAGTCAAGAATCACGAGATAACATCTAAGTCTTGTTCCTATCCAATCGGTGGGTTTCCAAATCCTTCCCAGACAGAACCTAGTATTGCTAACAGTCAGAAGGGGGGACAAGTAACTCTTATCTAGTGGTTCTTGACCTTGTCTGCACATCAAAATCGCCTGTGCCAGCCAGCCCCTGGAGGGTCCGGTGAAGGTCTGGAGGAGGGCCTGGTCTTTACTGTTGTATCTTTTCAAAGATGATTTATTTATTTATTTATTTGAGAGCTAGCGCTAGAAAGAACAAGCAGGGGGAGGGGGAAGGGGGAGGGAGGGAAGGAGACTCCCCACTGAGTAGGGAGCTCAATGCAAGGCTTGATCTCATGACCCTGAGATCATCACCCAAGGTGGAATCAAGGGTCAAGATGCTTAACCGACTGAGCCACCCAGGTACCCCTGTATTTTTTTTTAAAGTACTATAGGATGGGGTGCCTGGGTGGCTCAGTGGGTTAAAGCCTCTGCCTTTGGTTCAGGTCACGATCTCAGGGTCCTGGGGTCGAGCCCCACATCGGGCTCTCTGCTCAGCGGGGAGCCTGCTTCCCCCTCTCTCCCTGCCTGTCGCTCTACATGCTTATGATCTCTCTGTCAAATAAATAAATAAAATCTTTTAAAAAATATCTATTTCTAGAGGTGCATGGGTGGCTCAGTGGGTTAAAGCCTCTGCCTTCGGCTCAGGTCATGATCTCAGGGTCCTAGGATGGAGCCCCGCATCGGGCTCTCTGCTTAGTGGGGAGCCTGCTTCCCCCTCTCTCTCGCCTGCCTCTCTGCCTACCTGTGATCTCTCTGTCAAATAAATAAATAAAATCTTTAAAAAAAAATAAAATAAAAACTAAAGGACCGTAGGTGCTCTGCCTGGCACACTCTGGCTGGTGACATGTTCTGCTAGAAGCTGGTCCTGCTCTCCAGAGACAGCTGAGCAGGCACACATGGTACTTTTTATGGCCTGCGTGGCCTCGTGGTTTTCCTGGCCTCACTGGTGGTCACGTGAACAAAGGTATTGAACCTTCCCAGACAACAAAGCATGGAGAAAGCTGATTTTGCCTCAGAAGGCACATGAAGACAAGGGAGTGCTTCAGACAGGCGAAGGCCACACCCAGAACCTCAGGACACTTTCTGCCCTCCCCTCTCAAGACTGGGAAGCTGAGGATGCACCCGGGTAGGTGGCAAAGGTAAATTCATGCACTGAGCTCGCCTGCCTGTGGGAATCTTCTGAACTAATGGCAAGAATTATCCACAGGGAGTCAGGTGATAGAATTATAACCAAGAATGCCATAGTGAAAATCTTCTTTTAGACAAAACCAGGAGAGTGGGTGGCTCAGTTGGTTAGGCATCTACCTTTGGCTCAAGTCATGATCCCAGAGTCCTGGGATCAAGTCCTGCATTGGGCTCCTTGCTCAGCGGGAAGCATGTCTCTCCCTCTGCCTGCTCGTGCTCTCTCTTTTTGGCATATAAATAAAAATCTTAAAAAAAAAAAAAAAAATTAAATGATTAAAAAAAAAAGAGTCTAAGTTGTAGTCAGAGTTTCTTACAAGATACAGAATGGGCCAAAGATTTTATTTTTTGAACCAGTTTCTCCAACACCAGGAAAAACATGTGAGTAGGATAGATTTCCTCCTGGGTATTTTCACGAAGCTGCTCAAATGGGTAGAGCTTCAGACCCTTGACATGATCTGCTCCTCTCACCCTCCAAATCTCAGCCTTGGTTTGTTCAGAGGCCATGGAGGAGAAGCACTATCCCCAACCTCATTAACTTCACAGGAAATGGGAGAGACTATCAGGACTGGGGGGTGCCCTACACTTTCCCAAACAACGCACATGAAAAGACAGAAGGGACCTGTCCTCTTGAACATTTGCCCAGCCAGGTCTGGGGCCAAGCTCGGAGGGTGGAGAGAGAGCAAAACACTGCTCTGCCTTACCTGGTTTCTCTCTACTCCAGACACTATGTGTAAGTGGGTACTAAACTTTTTGTTATCAGAATCACACAGGGCGTTTAGAAAAATAACCCAGGCCCACTGAATTAAAATCTCTAGAAGTGGAGTCCAGAAAATGCTTTTAAGATAAGTTCCCCCAGGGATTCTAGGCAGCCAACTCAAGCACACGAGCTACAGTTGATACAGGAAGGAGGGAGGAACGCAAGAGACTGTAAGACACCCCCAGATCAGCGCCATGAGGATCCGATTGGGGTGAGGGCCGATTCCTGGTTTCACTCAACTACTGAGGACTTCAAGACACCTGACTCTGCGGCACTGTTGCCCCTCGCCCTAGCCTCCACCAGACACGTGTCTTCTTGAACCGTGAAGTCACCCAGTTCATACTTTTTGTCCTTCCTGGTAAAAGAGTGAGCAATTCCAGCTGATGGGTGTCTCTCGTGCTTCCTGTTTGCTTCAGAGACTTCCTCTAGCTGACAGTCCTGGCACAGCCTGGATTAGAGCTGATTAGGGAAACCAATCAGACTCTGTTGACCAGAGGCTGAGAAGGGCTCACTCAAGGTTAGCCCTTGGAGCGGGGGGAGGCTTGTGAACCAAGTGACCCCACCCCGCCCAGGGGCCCCTAGAGGTGGTTCTGGCCAGTGACCCTTCAGCTCTACTTGACTCTAGATGAAAGCATTCCTGAATATTTAACAAAAGAGCTGGGCAAGAAAAGATGAGGAGGGGAGATCCAATTTGTTCACTTAAAGAGAACCAAATGTGGGCCACAGGAGCAGAGGTAATTAGGTTCAAAGGTGAAGGTGGAAGACTGAAAAGCTCAAATCGGCCGGGGAGGAAATGATTTACCCATAGGTTCAAGAACACAGCTCTTCCCCAAAGGGGAAAATCACCACTACCAGCACAGTGGACCAGAAGGCAGACTCTCAGCAGGACCACCGGGGCCTCTGGCTGGTGGCAGAGCCAGAGGGAAGAAAAGTCTGAAGCAACACAAGCCATGAGCCACATGAGGTTCCCACTCAGCCTTCCCTCGGGCAAGTGGCAGCTTAGGACTTGGGAGACTGAACTGAGTTTAGTTAAAGCCAAGTGACCCTGGCCAAGTCAGACGAGCGACTGCTGTCACCTTCAGTCTCTTATCTATAAAATGGTACTGTTTAGTACCGATCGCACGGGGCTGCGGGAGGGCTTAAATCCAACAGTACACGGTGTGTACAGTGTGTACAACATGGTATGAGGCTGAAGGCGAGGCTCTAACAAATGACAGGTTTATTACACTACTCGGGCCTGACTAGTTTTGACTCACTGGTTGTCAAAGCATGAAGTCCTTGAAGACCCAATCCTCTTTCCAATTACGGAGATGAAGATGAGGTGAGGTGGCCTGTCCAGGGTCACAGCCAGGAGGTGGCAGAGCCCGAGCCCAGGACTCATGACTCTCAGACCGCCCCCATCACTGCTAGAAAACCCAAGAATATTAAGTGTTATTACAGCCTCTACAAGTAAGTGGGGCTGTGCCCTTCGATGTGGCCTTCCACAGCACGTGGCCTCTAATAACGAAAAACAGAGTTTGCATCAAACTGAAAAAAAAAAAAATATTGCTAAATGGAAAAATTCCATTATCTTGATTTGGGAGGCAGACACACATATGTCCATAGATATAAAAATCCATCAAGCTGTCCAACTTAGATGTGTTCATCATACAACATGTAAGTTACAGGTCAACAAAAAGGCAAGGAGTGTTTCTGGCATAGAATTTTGCATCTAGTGGTAAGAAATTAAAGCTTACAAATGACATGCAACCAATCTAGCTCCCCTGTATGTAAGCCACCTTCTGCCTCTTCTACGGTATAACAAAATTCAGAATAATAAAGATAAACAAAAAGATGATGCCTGAATTGGAAGAGGGCCAAGAGAGAGGCACCCAACTGGCTCAGTCAGAGCAGTACGCGGCTCTTGATCTCAGGGTCATGAGTTCGAGCTCCTGGCTGGGTGTGGAGATTCCTTAAATAAATTAAAAAACATTATTAAATGTTTGTTAAATGTAATAAACATTATGTTTATTAAAACATAAAAAAAAAAAGGAAGGCTGAGATAGCACAAAGGTACCCACCTAATAAGGCACAAGCAAACAGGGTTCAATACAAATAGGACTGCTACACACATACTAAGAATATATTTGTACTTAACTGTGGGCTGAAGAATTTTTAAGTTGTTTCAAAGCTACATAGTAAAAAGAGAAGTTGACATTTATGTCTTCTGATGAGGAGAAAGGTTACAATGGTGGGGCTCTGCACTCTCTGGCCAGTCCAGAGAGCGTGTGCCGAGGACAAGGGTTTAGGGGTGCAGGTCGGGGGATGCAATCAAAGACAGGAGCATCTTCCTGTGTGACCTTGCAACGGAGGGCCTTGTCCCACCTGGAAATGTTAACAGAGGAATCCTGGCCCTGGCAGCCAGCAGCTTAAAAGCCCAGGTTGAGATCTGATGGGTGTGCCAGCCAGGGGTGAAGCTCCTCACCCCACTGATAAGTAGGGGCTTCAGGATCAGGAGGGCTGGCAGCAGGGGGGGAAGGGGCGCCGCATTTCCACAGTCCCAGTAAGGACTCCCTTTCCAGGTGGGAGGGAGGTCAATGAGCCCAGAGAAGGGCTCTGAGTGAGGTGGCTCCCCTCCCCCGAATCTGCCCCAGCCCACCCAACTCCCTCAACCGTATGCCCCTTTCAGGGAGAACAGCCCTCTGGGGGCTGGCTGTCCACACTTCCCTGGCACAGTGGCGCCGGCGGAGGCCACAGGGGCTCCGACTGCTCCAACCCCTGCAGGAGGGGCCCGTGGGCAGGGGCGCCAGGATGCTTAAACCCTAGACGCACATGACCAAGTGGCCCTCCCCACCCAGGCAGAACCTGGGGTTCTAGAGCCCCCTCCCCCTGGGCAGAAAGATGCCAAGCTGAGTGAGGCAGAAGCTGCCCTTGAGGGACAGACTCCCAGCTTCCCGGAGCCTCGCCTCAGCAGGAACACCAAGAAGGCCTTCCCTGAGTTTTGTGCTGCCTCCTCAGCTCTCCATGACAGACGGTCCCCGAGAGGCCGGCAGAAGCCGACTCAGCAAGCACCAACTTTCAGGCGGAGGATGGAAACCTCCAGTCCCTGCTCCTTCTCTTCCTGAGCCCACGGGGAGGAAGACTGCTGGTGGGATTGGGGGGGGGGGGAGCGCGCGGGTTACAACATGTATCTGCTGACACGGTTGGGTCAGTGTGGGCCGCTGTGGATGGCCCACAGTGTGGACGTCAGTGGACACAGTGTGGGCCGCCTGTACCGTCCACAGAAGGTCCCCAGGACTCAACGGGCAGCTCTGAGATCCTCGTTCCCGGGTCCTGCAGGCCAACAGAGCAGCCGGACATTCGGGTGGCAGGTTAGCGAGGAAGGCCAGCCAGACGGGACCGTGGGAGGCTGCAACCAGACAAGGCCTGTCCTGCCTCCTAATTCCAAGAGGCACCGGGGCCCCTGGGCACGCAATGCTGGCATTCCTAAGAGGCTCTTCTCCCTAAGAGGGCCCAGTGTCCAACTCAGCACACCCCTCTCAGCAAGGCTGTGGCAGACGGCCCGGCCCCAACCAGGGCAGCTCTCTAAGAAGCCTCAAGCAAGAGCTTGATGTGAAGTCTGGCACCTTCTGTGGCACAAAGGGACACCCCTCTGGCTACCAGGCCTGTGGGGACAGGCCTGAGGCTGAGGGGTAGTTCACACCCCACCAGCCAGCTCTTCACCTGCTGGGGCCAGGTGTGGAGGCGCCACCCACACCAGCCGCGGCCCTGGGGCAGGTAACATGAAAGCCAGTGAGGACAGGCATAGGGTCCCTGCTGACAACCCTGTGTTGGTTCCGCTCCTGCAGTTACTACACAGTTTGCTTAGGACGATTCTAACTGGAATCTCAGCAACACAGGGCCCATCTTCCCATCTGGCGCAGGAGGGTCTCTGCAGGGGCCAAGAGCACCAGCAGGGACAGCTGCCACTTCGGCTGCTGCCCAGGCCCAGCAAGACGCCAAGAACCTCTGGTGAATGTCAGGGTCATCGACAACACCTGTTCATGTGGGAACTCATACCAACAAGTGCAACTGACGCCCCTCACAAACCCTCCCTGACTTTCCAAAAAAAAAAAAACCTGAAAACAAAACAAAGCCAATTTAATTCACCGTCCTCAGCTCCTAAACAGAGAGCAGAGGGCAGAGGCTGTGTTTGAGAGGCGAATGGGGAAAAGAGAATCGGGTATCAGACACCAGCAAACCAAATTCCTCTTGCTCAGGACACCGCACATGCTGTGGTCAGAGGCTGCCCAACACACAAGAAACAAGGTCAAAGTTCCCACCGTGAGATCTGAGGGACCAGGGCTACTCTCAGGAGCCTAGAGACCAAAGCACAATGTTTTAGGCTGACTTTTTCTTTTCTTCCTTAATCTTTGCTGAACAAAATGCAGAATAGTACCAGGGGAAGAAACCAGGCAATGATTGGGTCTGAACGAGTTTCAGTGAGTGAATCACACTAATAGGTCGACGGCCCCAAATTATCATGCGGCTGTTATGGGTGGCACGAGGTTGGAGAACTTGGGGACTTGAGGACAAGGAGTGATAAGGTAGAGAGATTAAGGGCACTGTTGTAGATGAGAAGGATCTCACAACAAAATTCTCAAAGGCTGCACTATGGGTTTCCTTTTTTTTCTTTTAAGATTTTATTTATTTATTTATTTGTCAGAGAGAGAAAAAACACAAGCAAGCACAAGCACGGGGAGCTATAGGCAGAGGGAGAAGCGGGTTCCCCACTAAGCAAGGGTCCTGATGAGGGAATCGATCCAGGACCTCAGGATCAGGACCTGAGCCAAAGGTGGACGCTTGACAGCCACCCAGGATCCCTGGGTTTCCTTCCTGAAGTGTGAACAGCACTCAACATCATGCCTGACGCACAGTAGGTGCTCATAAATGCGGTGCACGGAGCCTGTAATAAAGGCCTGGCTGGGTCTGGGGAGTGATGGGGCGGCTGAAGGCTTAAATCCACATCCACCTGCCAGACTGCTCGTCACCCCTCAGGATGGGGCCACAGCCCAGCCCAGGAGCCCCCTCCGACGGGACCTACTAGGTTCCTTCCACCCAGGGGCTGAGAGCACCAGTGCCGGAGTCCGAGCAACTCCAGTTCCACTCCCGCAGCCACCATGCACTAGGGTGACCTGGTACCGAGTCACGGCCCCCACTTCCTTACATGTAAAACGGAGAGACTAGTGAGCCCATCTCCCAGAGCTGCCGGGAAGAGGCTACGGGAAAGACTCCCAGCGGAGGGCCTAGCTCCAAGCAAGCACTCGCTCCACGTTGCTGGGGCGGGGAAGCCCCTGGCTCTGGAAGTCCCTGCGAAGGAAGCGGATCCTCAATCGGTATGTTCATCCACTAGTCACACATTCATTCTGCTTGCTGTCTCCCTGGACCCCACACTTCAGCGCCCCTCACTGGGAGAGAAGGCTGAACGGGACACTGCAGGGTCTGAACGTTTGTGTCCTGCCCCCCAAATTCTTCCGTTGAAATCCTAATCCCAGTGTGATGGTATCTGGAGGTGAGGCCTTTGGGAGGTGATCAGGCCCGAGGGTAGCAGCGCACTCATGACTGGGATTAGTGCCCTTTTAAAAGAGGCTCCAGAGAGCTCCCCTGCCCCGCCCCCCCAACCAGGTGAGGACACAGCGAGAAGTCAGCCTGGAAGGCGACCTTCACCGGAACCTAGACCTTCACCGGAACCTAACCGTGCCGGCTGCCACCTGTATCTTGGGCTCCCTGCTTCCCAGGAAAAATAAAATTTCCCTGCTTATAAGCCATCCAGTCTGTGGCATTTCGGTACGGTGGCCCGAATAGACTAAAGACAACAACTTTCAACAGTGTCCTAGAAAAAGGCCCAGCTCACCCTTGGTGTCCCGTGTCCTGTCAATAACCATAACCTTGTATTCCCTGAAGCCCGGCTTCCAAAGCCATAAGAATGGAGGGGGGACCACCGTGATCCAGAAAAACCAGCAGAGTTGAACCCTCTACCAGATAAACCATAACCCCTTAAAAAAAAAAAGAAAGAAAAAGCCCCACAGGAGAAAGCATCTTAAAGCCCAAATGCCCTTCCTTCCATTTCAAAGCCTCTTTCAGGAAAGGGAAGAAGTAGTTCAGTTGTGGAGAGGGGGAGGGGACAGGACCAGGGCAGCTGACAAAGAAACCAGAGTTCCTTTTAAAGAACTAGGCTGGCAATGCAAGAGGTTTGGAAACTGGCGTCATTAATCACCACAGCCCCCGAGCAGCTCCGGGAGCAGTGTGATGACTAGGAGAGCAGCCGGGGTGAGGAAGGCCACCCACGCCCAGGATGCTCTGATAGAGCCACCTGAAGGGGACACACACGCAGCTATGAATAGAAAGACTAAAGGCTTGTAAACCAACTCCTGTTAGGATCCCAAGTTAGTGTTTCCAGAAGGGCTCAAGTTACATGTCTTCAGAGGGCTGACAGTACAGAAGGATTTAAGCTAGTCAATGACTCAGGATCACAGCTCAAAGTGACAGCCACAGCCCTGGGCCTGCCTAGAGCCACAAACCCCCCCCGAAAGGGGAGGTCTGTTTTTGAACGCCAGCAAAAGGGCGCTGGCCCAGACCACATGGACTGTCTCGTAAGACCCAGGGCCCTGGAAGGTCGGGCTGGAGAGAGCGTAGCACCTGCAATACGGAATGATGATGTAGCTCATCTTCCCACCTGGCCAGTAAACTCCAGAGTAAACACCACATCTGACCATTTGTGGATTGGTCCAGGCATCGAGCAGGGTGACGGGAAGTATGGGCGCATGAGTCGAGAAGCAGTGGCCCTGCTGCTGGGGTCAACCGCCACGACGCTCACACTCACTCACACACACCCCTCCCGGCGGGGCACCTCCACCTTGTCTACTTCCGGTGTCTTCGGAGACTAGCCAGCAAGACGGGACAGGACCCGTCCCGTGTGAGACACGTGTTAAGAGACACAACTTGAACCCACACACAGGTCTCCGGATCAACATACTTGGCGGAAATGGTTACTAAGAAGGCAGTGCGGTCCTGGAGAGACAGCCGATTCTAGACTGTCTTGTTTAGACAGGCAAGGCGAGCCTGGAGCATCTTGCTGAGCCGAGGAGTGAAGAAGTGCTCACAAAAGGAAATGGGGGTGGCCCCAAGGGCGCGGACAGCGCTCCCCAGGGAGCGGACCCCGAACAACCTGAGCAATATGACAAAGCAGTATCCGATTATAAACTGAAGGCGAAAATAAGTATCCATGAGCCCGCACCGTTATAAATGGAGGAAGGAAGAAATAAGGGATGACAGACCCATCTCCCCGTTGCAGGAATTCCACATAATCCTCGCAGATCCACGGCCCTTGTGTGCGCTGCACAGAGTAACTTCCTTCCCAAGAGGACAGGACAGAGAGGGGAGACAGTGACTTCGCAGCGGGGAAACCTGACCCACGTCAACTTAGCCAGGTGACCGAGGTTGACACCAGCAGTGACAAGTCACGGTAGATGGATGTGCCCTCGACCCATGATGAACGGCGGCACTTCACCTGTGTGGTCTGCCCCCCCAAAACTCTTAACTGCCGCGTCGTCATGAGGGAAACGTTAGACAAAAGAGAAAAATGCACTATGAAATACCCGACCAGCATTCCTCAAGGTGGTCGAGCTCATCAAACACAAGGGAGGTCTAAGAAACCGCCTCAGCCAAGAGGAGCCTTAAGGTCACACGACGACTAAATGCAGTATGGTATCAGGAAGGGATCTTGGAACAGAAAAAGGTAAGGAAATCTGAATGAGATAGGAGCCTTTAATAATTGTGTATCCAAACTGGTTCATTCATTGTGACCAGTGTACAGATGTTAATGGTGAGAGAACTCTCCTATGGTGTGCACCTGTTCTAAAACAATCCTGAAATAAAATTACCAAAAAAAAAAAAAAAAAAAAGGGCTCAGTTGGTTAAGTATCTGCCTTGGGCTCAGGTCATGATCCCAGGATCCTGGGATGGAGCCCCACATGGGGCTCCCTGCTCAGTGGGGAGCCTGCTTCTCTCCTCTCCCTCTGCAAAAAAAGAAAAAAAAAAAAAAAACAAACAAAAAACAAGGCAGGCAGTGGCTCGTCTTGTGACAAAATGAGACCCAAGGACTCCAGTTACCACAAATTCACGTTCCTAAGACAAGTTAACTCTACAGGGAGCTGCCCCGAGGGGCTTGCAGGAAGAGGGGCAGTAGGAGCCACACCAATAGTACCAATAGTCCCAAGAACCACATTCCATGGGCACGGGGCCTGGGAGTTTCAAGTCCATGCCAGTCAGTTCCATAGACGAGGCTGCTCCCACCACCGCCGGCCTGCACCGCTGCTGGTGCCAGTCTTAAGACCTCCCTCCTTCGAGAATGAGCCTGTGCAGATGTGCTGAGCAGCACCCTTAGACCAGAGTTAAAGTCCCTCCCAGTGATCGTCGCTGAGTCCCAGCCTGGCCTCAGTGCCACCTCAGCACGAGAAGCCACAGCAGCCTGGAGACCAGAGAGCCATGCTGTAGAAGGTGGCCCACGGGACTGTGGCTGGCCAAAGCCATGCCCCACCCCTCCCGGCGAAACCCTTCACCAGGAAGACTGAGACTGGCAGATTGCCCCCCTCTGGAAGCTTAGTTTGTGACCCGTCCCCACCCCTGTGTCATCTGCACTTAATCCTTCATCCCATTTCACGGGTTTGGTCTCCATCCGTGAGCAGCTTGCTGGAGGATGGGGCAGAGATATGGCCCAGGCTTTGGGGTCAGACGGATAGAAGCGATTCCCGGGTTCACCAGGTCCACGCTGTGTGAGCTCAGAAAGTGTGTGTGCCAGGACGTGAACCAGGAATGTGTGCCCCTTCCTTTAACAACTGCAGGAGGGGGTGTCCGTGATGGGGACCATGCGAGGGCTGGATGTGCGGATAAAACGGGACATGATCTGCACCCCTACAGGGTTCATGCACTAGACAAGGGGTGCTGAGAGGAGAGTGCAAGGAGGAGAGAAGCTCTCAGCCTCCGTAGGGGAAGAGAAGCCTTCACAGAGGAAGTGATGATCCACCTGCCCTAGGAGAGAGCAAAGTCCGGAGATGCAGCCCCCAGGCAGGGGAGGGGGTGAAAAGCCCTCCGGGCAAAGGGAGGAGCACAGAGCCCAGACTCGGGGCCAGAGGGCCTGTGCTGTATAGGGATCTGAGCACAGGCTGGATTCTGAGCCTGGACTGCTGAGTTCCCCACCTCAACAAGGGGGTTCAACACAGTGCAGCCTCCTGGGGCTGTCCTGGGGATTACGGAGTCAGTACGTGCGAGGGGCTGGGCAGAGCACCTGGCACACAGCAAGCAAAGCTCAAAAAGTTGCACTTTTACTTGTATTACTGTTCCTACAAAGAGGAGACGGGGATATATAATCTGAAAACTACTCTCTTAAAATACCAGGATATTCATGCAGCGGGGTCCTTAAGAAATATGCCAATTCTCCCCTGCCACGGCTCCTGAAAGCCCCTGACCTTCATGCCATCTCAGTTTATAAATCCTACCCGAAGCAGTGCTTCTTAGATAGCCCCCACAAAAGTACCCCCCGACTAAAGTCAGGGTAGAGGAAATGCAAAAAACCCAGGAATCTGGGAATTGAATGCAAAGCAGCCTGCCACGACCAAAATATTGTCTTCGAGTTTCTTGTTTTAGCTTTAGATTCACGCAAACTTTGCATTCTAATCTGTAACAGATCCAGGACTGTTTTAATGCAAAAATGTTTTAAGAGGAAGACGGAAGGACCTAGAAGACGCAAAGGCCTCTATTAGTCTGCAGCTCTGAGTCTCCACAGCACAAGACCCCAGCAGGGTCCAAGAAGCCCAGTGGGAGAAGCCCAGTCAAGGCTGAGCATTCCCTTCTGTAAAATGGGAAGACAACCCACAGCAACCCTGCTCGCTATCTACGAGATGAGACAACATGGGAAACCATCAAGCAAAGCACCAGGCATCACAGCAACACCTGGTACAGATGCTCAACCAGAGTCCTCGGGATGGGGGTGCCTGGGTGGCTCCATGGTTAGTGTCTGCCTTTGGCTCAGGTCATGATCCGCGGGTCCTGGGATCGAGCCCCACATCAGGGAGCCCGCTTCTCCCTCTCCCACTCCCCCTGCTTGTGTCCCCTTTCTCACTGTGTCTCTCTGTCAAATAAATAAGTAAAATCTAAAAAAAAACCACCAAAAACAAGAATCCTAGGGATGAATTATGGTACGCCTTCAAAACCCTCCCAATCCACAAAATTGCTATTTGTGTCTATCTATCCTGTGCCAGGGCCTGGACTAGCTCCTTTACCCTGTGTTTCTAATTCTGCAAAATACTTTGTATCCCCATTTCACTGGAAAAGACAGAGGCCCAACCAAGTCATGTAACAAGTCCAAGGCCCTGTGACCGGTTGAGTGGGGGAGTGTGGATGACAACTCAGCTCGGGCTGGCTCTCAAGCTCTCCTGCTTTCCACCCTTCCATCCCACCTGTTCACTGGGCAAGGGTCAGTGGAAGAAAGCTCTCTCTAAGAAGTACTTGCTTCTTGGGGTTAAATTTAAATTTATGACCTCGCTGTTTCCATGTGAATTCTGGTGAAAGGAGCTCCTGGTGGACAGCCGCAGTCTTCCCGCCTGCAAGCAGCAGTAGCAGCAGCGCCAAGCAGAGTCAGGGGGCGCGGAGCAGAAGCAGCCTCTGTTGACTCCCATTACCCACAACCCTGCCCGGAGAGACCCCTGAGCCCACTCACTTTTACTTTCATTTTCTAGCCATCAAGACTTTCGGGTTCCCAGAAATTAATGGTATAGATGTCAGCTAACTGTCAGGCCCTGGAAAGTACTGACCTGGGATTCATAACTGCCATGGTCCCAGGAGGCAGAAGAGCTAGGGATCCAGGAGGGCCAGAGGGTGGAGCGGGGGGTGGGGAAGAAAACGGAAGCAGAGGAGGGGCATCAATGACGAGGATGCTGAAGGGTCTGCACTGGAGCCTCTGCTTGCTCACCCTGCGCGCTCATTCCTTAAACCGACCCAGGGAGGGCTCACTCTTAGGGGAGACGAGGCACTTCGAATCACAAATCCCAAGTCCCAGTTCTACTGCTTTCTGACTGGATGACCTAAGGCGAGCTACTTAAATTCCTTCAGCGTCATCTCTAAAATGGAGATACAAATCCCACCACCTCCTAGGACTCTGTGAGGAACAGGTGTGAAAAGAACTTTGTTTCCTGTGAGAAACATGCATGAAAAAAAAAACTGCAACTTTGAAATGATTCCTAAAAACCTGCTGTTGGGGCGCCTGGGGGGCTCAGTCGGTTAAGCACCTGCCTTCAGCTCAGGTCATGATCCCTGGGTCCTGGGATCACCCGGCGTCAGGCTCCCCCTCAGCGAGGAGTCCACTTCTCCCTCTCCCTCGCCCCGCCCCGCCCCCTGCTCATGCTCTCTCTCTCTAGTGAAGATATAAAAATTTAAAAGATAACAATAATAAAATAAAAATCAGTTACCACCTCCTCTCTATTGTATGAAGGCAGAAAAGGCCAACTAGTTGGAAGAGGCAAAAGAGGAGAAGCTTGTCTCACACAGAGCCCTCCCTCTTTCTGCCAAGCAACATCAGCTCACTGCTTGGGACTCTCCAATCCCTGGATGCCAGAAGTGGCTGCCTAACTACCCAGGGCACTGATGCCTTCCACGTCAGGAGGCTGGCAGCCTCATCCAGGGACTCCCAAAGAGTTCCAGAAACCACAGCTCACTACCAAGGAGGTAGGTTTGGTCAGAGACCAATGGCCAGTGAGCAAGCAGGCCTCTCGGGCCCTGCCCCTTGGAGGCACAGGCTGACCAGATTAGAGAAACGAGGCTGCCTGCAGAAGTCTCCAACAACCCTCCAACGAAGACCACACAGATAGAGAGCTTGTGATCCAGCTGCAGACCCTAATAAGGTAGGCTTTCTTATTGTCCAATAAAAAAATGAATGCATCCCAGGTCTAGCTCAAAAGTTTGCAGGTGTCAGACGCTGGTGACTGTCCAGAAGAAGTCAAAAAGCTTTAGTACTGTAAGGGCAGTAAAGATGGCCCAGAACACTGAAGAGCTACAGAAATTCCCAAGGACTGCATGGTCTTTCCTCTCTCTCTTGGCTAAGGATAGCAAGGATCAGTTACGGCCTCAAAGAGTCAGGCTACTCTCACTAATGTGCAGTCTCTGGCCTGTACTTTGGCCACATAACAAAACCCGCAAGCGTGGTCTGAGACAACAGCCATTTCACACACCTAAGTTCCAAGCAATAGACAAGGATCAGATGTCAGTACAGGCTGCCTCATGGAAAGCCTGGGGGGCAGGGGCGGGGCAGGGAGGGGGAGGAATCAGTACTTTCCAGCCTGCATGGGAATTCCTTGGGCTACAAAAATCAGCACATTAAGAACCCAGAGGTGCCACTATGGTCTCAATTTACTCCTCTGTAATCTACAATTTGTCCAAGCCCAGAAGGGATTGGAGAGGCCCTGAGACTAGATAGAAGTGGCACAGACCTGTTGATCGAGGTGGTGCATGTGTGCATTTTTGCGAGTGGGAAAGAGATAGGCCAGGACCCTTCAATTCCACACTCCTGATTTTTTGTCTTTGCCCTACTCCCTAAAGACCAGCAGACTGCAGTCCCAGGAGAAGCAGTCCCTCTGAAGCAGCTTGGAAACCACTCACGTGCTCTGGGAGGACAGGGCTGAGCCTGGAGCAAGGGGGAGGGGGAGAGGAGGGGAGAGAGAAGATAATGAATGGGCAGATCCACCCTGATCTGTGATCTGTAGCTAGGATTAAGCAAACCTCAGCTAAATTTTTCAGAGGCAGGAAGAGAAATACACTCAGAGAACACAACTATGAGAACAACGTAACTAGAGGACAGCGTTGGGAGTGGAGGGGGCAAGACAAGAAGACAGCTCATTTCTAAAAAGTGGCCCAGACTTTAAATTTTGCTGAGATCCTGGCTGGCTCCCCGGCTTGAGGAAAGAGAGGAAGTGAGGAGCTGTGGGAGCCTGTGCGTGTGGAAGGCTCTCACCCAGGACCCCTCGGCCCGCCCAAGAGATCGAGATAAAATTTCTCTAGGGCTGGAGGGGACAAATGTTTTTGTGGGACGAGTGGGGGCGGAGGGGGTAGGAAAAAACGGCGACAGACAGCACTCCTCGCCACCTCTATAGAAAAGGAAGGCAGGCTCCTTCATAACTAGCAAAGATTCCTCCAGTTCTGAGAACAGAGGGGGCAGAATCTGGGGTCTCTCTCTCCACAACTGGACTGGACAGGCCAGGGGAGAGCCCTGGGGGTTTCCCAAGGTTCATAAAGGGCAGGTAAAGGAAGGAAAGAAGGGCCCCCACTTTGGCCCGACGCCTGGGAAGCCCCTTAAGAGGGGGCTACGGGTCGGGGGAGGGGTCAGTATCCCCTTAAGCCGGGGTTGGGCGGGAGGAAGTGCTGGCCCGAAGAGGCTTCAGCGCGAGTGAGACACTGGGACCCGGGACAGGCACACTCACGGCGGCTCCGGGGCGGCGGCGTTACTTGGGGCCGGGGCTCGGACAGACTCCTCTCCTCTCCCCCCGGCGGTGTCCCAGGCTCCGGCCTCCACTTCCGCCTTTCAGCCGCTCCGGATCCGGATCTCCACCTCAGGCCCGCCCCTCAATACTCCCAAGTGACTGACAGGGCGGAAAGACCAATGGGAGGCACTCTTGGCCGACTCACAGGCAACGCCTGTGGGGGGCAAGGGCGAGGCGGGAGAGCGCGCGCGAGGGACGGCGGGACTTGTAGTTCACAGAGCTGGGAGGAGTCGGTGGCCGCCTGGGATTTAGACTTAGGGTGGAGCCGGCTGCTGGCGAGGCGGAGCCCGACCGGGAACTTTTTAAAGCCGGGCCTGCCAACCGCGTCACCCTGGGTTCCAGGAGCCCCGAGGGGAGGAGGGTGAGAGAGCGCTGGAAGAGGGCAGGAGGCTGTGTGTGCAGAATTGGGAAAGGAAAAACATGGTGTGAATGAAAACGCACATGAGTCCGCAGTCCTGAGCACTGGCTAAACCGGAGAAGCCCCTGTCTGCACTTTCTCGGCCAAGTCAGCTCCAGGAGCCTGGCTGTGTGGGACATTCTGTGCCGGGGAAGGTGATGCAAGAGCTATAGGAAGGGTTTTCTGGAGGCTACCGGGTGAGATCAAAGGGAGAGTTCCTGCCACTTGTCAGCCATGAACCAGGACCCTCCTCCTTTGGCTGGACACCGAGACACACCAGGATCACCTGCCTCTGCCTCTGCCTCCCGCCCGCCCCACCTCCAACCCGAACCAGCTCTTTTTCTGATGCCCACAACAGAGCCGGACCACTTCTGCTTTGGCTCGCCCCATCCATAAATACAGACTAGAACCACTTCTGTTTGCCTCCCCCACCTTGACCTCCATATGGATCAGGACTATTTCTATTTTTCTATTTTTTTCCTTCCCTCAATATGCATTAGGACCACTTCTGTCTCTGCCCGCCCCATCCCCCAACACAGACCGGTGTCTCCTCTGCCTTGGCGTCCCACTGCCAGGAACACTCCTCAAAACCTGTATGGAATCAAAGCTCAGGCCCTCGGTGCTGGGGGTGTTGTTCCTGTGACACTCCAATCAGACTTGGAGCCTGAGCTGGGGAGCCAACCTGTTTGGGACAGCCTGCCATAAAACTGCCCACACCTAGTTCCATCTGGTCACTGGGGGGCTTCTTTCTAACAGTGTCCGTAACCCCCGTCTCCCCACCCCTGCACCCCTGCAGTGACCATCCTAGAAGTGAAAGCTAAGAGGGAAGAAAGGCTTAGGAGAGCAAAGGAGAGGGAGGCCGAATGGAATTCCTGGCAGGTTCTTGGCTAATAACAAGCTTTCTCCCCAGCCCCTGCTGTACCTGGCCTGCAACGGGTACAAGATCAATTATATACTCCCCAGTTATAGTGGGGAGTCCCATGAGCTCCTTTTCCAGGGCTGGAGGGGGGCCTGAGCCGGGACTCTGTCCCTCTCGCATATGTGTCTGCATCTGAGGCTGTGATGGGTAGGGGGAGGAGGGGGCATAACGGGCCCACAGTGACTCATTAAGGTTTCTGCCTCATCCCTGGGGCCTCTGGTGGCGTGAGTGCGGTGCCAAGTGGATTGCTTGGCGCCTTCGCCCTTCCTAGAGACAGCAACAGGGCCCTGGGGTGTGCTGGGGAGTGACTGCTCTGTAGGCTCCTCCAAAGCCCTGGGGCTCTCGGGCCAACCCCCAGAAACATCCAGAGCCAACAACTACAAAAATAAAGCATTTATTTCCTATCCAAAAGTGAGCCCTGGGCGTTGGGTGGTAAAGGAGAGTTGGAGAGCAGGGTGAGTGTGTGAGGAGTCAGGGCCCTGAGTGACACCTTGTCGGATGTGGGAAGAACAGGCTTGGCTGAGCTCTGGTGCAGGGGGAGGGGTAGAGAGCGCTGTGGGGACTGTTTCAAGTTGCTGGCAGCAGAAGAGACCACCTTCGGTGAACAGCCTGCAGAAAGACAGAAACAGAGATGTTGACAGAGCCAGGCATAGAAATCGACATTGCTGGGCCCATAAAGCTCCCGCTGGAGCAGAGGAACCTGGGAGGGAACTCTAAGAAAGGAACCACAAACCCAAATACCTCCAGAGACCCAAGAATTCAGATGAGGGAAGCTAGCTTGCTGTCAGGAGATGACCTCAAGAGGCCCCATCTCAAGAGGATGGTGGCCACTCAACATCACGTCGATTGTTGCCAGGTGGAATGTTGGCCCAGGATTGCCAGAAGTCCCCACAGTTTTTAGAGAAGCTGGACTATCTGGATATTTATGTGAACTCTCCTGATTTTTAGTGCCGGCAACTCACTCATATTATAAAAAAAAATAATAATCAATGAGAACTGAAGAATACGTATCTGGGGTCATCATGTTTCCCGAGTGGGCTGAGCAATGAGGTGGGCCCCTCCAGTCTCGGCTGGTAGCGGGAGGTCTAAGGAGTCTTAGGTTGCTCAGATGCTCGCCATCTCAAACCTATCCCTCTCAAAGTGACATTGCTTCCAAGGTCTCCAGCAGGGCCCGGGGGGACCTGGCGGGGGGCTCTGGGACAGAAGGCCTCACAATATCATGAAGTTATCTCTGCAGTGGAATCTGCAATCTGTCCCTCTTGCCTTGGACACCAAGATCCTGCCGGCTCTTGCCTCAGCCTTCACCTCCTGCGCTGGACCTGGAACCCTCCCCCAGCCCCCAATGCTCCCCCATATCTACCTGCCTCCGGGTCCTGGGGACAAAGCAGGACATGTCATCTGCCCGGCATAATCGGCACTGCATTCCGTCTCATGCCTGTTGGGTTCCACAGCCTCAGGTGGCTCCCCTCACAGAGGGGAAAGACGGGGGAAGGTTTGGAAAAGGGAACAGGGTCAGAAGTGACCAGGCTTTGTAAAAAAGTCCAGAGAATGCAGAGCCAACCAGACCAGCTGGTGGCTGCTGACCCGAGGCAGAAGGCCAAGGGGCCCAGCCCCTCCCTGGAGGGCAGGCAGCAGTGCCCACCCCAGACAGGCCTGGGCCTAGGGCCTGGGTCAGTGGAACGTGTCTGGCCTGGACCGAAAGCTCTGTCGCATGAGGCGAGGGGTCGGAGGTGAGGCCTCTGGCACTGGGGAGGGTCCCAGAGACTCAGGCTCTGAGGGATAGGGAGACAGCACGGAGGGTCTCAGGTTGTGGAGGGTGGCCCCCAACTCTGCTGTCCCCACGCTGGCCGGGCAGTGGACCTCCGCGAGAGTAGTATCCTGGAGGCTAGGCGGTGGTCCAGATAGACAGGGAGAGATGCACGGAGGCCTCAGCTGGGGACCAGGAGGGTCTGGGGGCCGAGCCGAGGCTACTGGGTGGCCCGGGGGACCCAGCCTGGCCTGTAACAGGCCCATGATGTGTCGAAGCTCCCGGCTCAGCTGAGACACTTCCTGGTTGAGACGGGAGATCTGTTGGAAATATAGCCCCAGGTGTCACGACAACCACCACTCTCCTAGGTGCACCCCCCCCCCCAGTTTACTCCTGGGGGTAAAAACTCCTTCACAGCCACCCCGAGAGAAAGGCAGGGTAGGGGTTCTCTTTGTCGAGATGTAAACACTCAGACTCTTTGGGACGGTGGCTATTGCAACAACCACGCCCCCCACCCCCGACTTTTACAAGAGGCAGAAAAATGGGCCTCGAAGAGGCCACAAAGCTGGAGGAGACAGACACAGGCTTAGTCTCAGGCGATCCCAGTACACACGCTCAAGTGTGTCTATTCCGTGCTTTGCAAATTTCAGGGAGTACAGAATCAACTGAGAAACTTGTCGAAATGCAGGTTCCTGGGCCCTGCCCCAGATACTCTGAATTGGGTGAGGCTCAGGAGTCTGCCTCTTACGGGTGCTGACAGACACTCAAGTGTGGGAACCGCTGTGACCCAAGCAGGACTGGCCCTCTAAGTGGCTGAACCAGGCCCCGGTCCTGCCCCCAGCCCCAAGGCCCTCCCAGCCCAGGGGCTGCCCTCCTGGGATGCCTGCGTTGTTTACCAGAACCCAGGGAAGGCCCGCTCCCAAAGGGTTGGGCCTGGCAGTGCCCTGGTGACAGCTCAGAGATCCCCGAGGAGCAGGCAGAGGCAGAGCCTTGCCATACAGGATCTGGGCTCTTCCTGACCAGGGTTCAGACATTAAGATCCAGCTCTCCCAGGGCTGAAGGCCTCTGTGCCTCCCTGTCCTCTGCCCTCCATGGTTGCTGAGCATTGACTTCCCAGGGCCGGAGGGAGGAAAGGGACTTGGTAGGGGGCAGGTCCCTAAAGGAGAGAACACCAAGGCCGTGGAGGGAGAGAAGGCCTGGAGCAGCTGGGAAGGAAGGGAAGCAGCGGTCACTGAGGGCTTAGAGCCAGTCAGGGACTGGCCGGGCACAGATGTGCTCTTATCTCATCCTCAACCACTCTGGCGAAAACATATTCTTCTCCCCATGTTTAGACGAGGAAATTGAAGTTCAGGGCCATTGTGGGACTTGCCCAAGGTCACCCAGCTAGTGTGAATATGTGAACTCAGGACTCTGGGTCTAAACCCTGAAATGCTCTTCTATGAGGCAAATCTCCCAAGATGATATTTTCCAAGGTCGGAGGGGAGAAGCCAGCCCCAACCCACCTCCTGGTTCAGCCTGCAGACCTTTTCCTTCATCTCCTCAGCCTCTGTGGTCAGTTCCTGGCTGGGCCTGGTCCCTGCGGGCAGAATAGGGTAAAGGGATGCAGGGTGAGTGTGGGGAGCAGGGGTCTATAGCCTGGGCCGGGTCCCCTCCTGTTGCTGGGCAGGCAGAGAACAAGGGGAGAGCAAGTTCTGGGCTCATGATGATGGGGAACCTGGACTCTTCAGGCTGGCTGCAAGGCCCTATGACTTCCCCAGCCCCTTCTTCTCACCCCTGCCCCAGCTTTATATCCAGAAGCTTCTCTACAGCACCAATGCTCTCCTCTCCTGCCTTTATGCCTTCCAGCAATGGCCTTGCTCCACCTCTTAATCACCTACCCAACCTTTAAGACCCACCACAAGGGTCCTCTTCTCTAAGAAGGAGAGTTAAGAGTGACCTCTTCTCCTACCTCAGAACCTTGTTCTTGTCTCAGTCATGGTACTTAACACCCCGCTCTGGAATCTAGCTTACTAAGGATGTAGGCCAGGTCTGGCTTACACCTGTGCACGCCCAGCACAGAACCTGGCATGTGGTCAGCCCTTATTACGTGTAGGATGGATGGATGAAGGGATGGGTGGCTGGCGGATGAATGGGTGACCGAGCGGTGAAGTTGTGGCTGGCCCTTACCTGAAGGAGGGGCCTGTGAGCAAGGCCTAGGGTGCTCAGGCCTCCTGCTGAACCGGAACGTAGGGGCCTCCGCTGTGCTGCCAGAGTCCTCGATGCCATCCACTATCCTGGGTTGGGGGCAGTGATCATCAGTCCCGTGGGGAGAGGGCAAGGGCTGGAGCAGAGCAGGCAGAGGGGACCAGGGACAGTGGTGTCAGGGAGCTGGGGAGGGTGGGGTTGCAAGTGTGGTGGATCAGGAAGGGCGGATGGGCAGATGGGGCAGAGACAGGACGAGCACTGGACGAGCACTGGTTGGGATGCTGGGGACAGAGCCCAGAGAAGGTTCTGGAAGCCAGCAGGGGTATGGGGAAGGCAGGGGAGGCTGGCGTCTCACCGGGGACTGAGGTCCGGAGGTCCAAAGGTTCCCAGTGGGGGAATGAGAAGCTGAGGGAGCTTCCAGGCAGCGGAGCCCCTGGGCGGGGCATGAGGGGAGGGGCTGTGGCCCCGGCCAGCCAAGGCGGGGGAAGGAGTTGGGGACAGGGAAGGGGAGGAGACAAGGGCTGAGAATGGGGGCAGCTCCTCGCCCAAGAGGCTGACCAGGGAGCCCCGGGGTCGTGCTGGGCTGAGGTTGGGCAGCAGGAGGGGCCGGCGGGGCCTAGAACCACCCCCAGACTCCACCCCAGTCTCAGCCTCTGTGATGGATGGCAGGGTCTTGTCTGAGGAGGAGCCAAGGCTTTCCGAGCGGGGCTGTGGGCAGAGGGCAGCTGGTGTCAGGACAGCGAATAACAGGCCCCTTCATTAAGCAACAGCCTTCAGTGGCAGATGCCGCTCCCCCTCCCCCTCCCTTCTCCGGGCAGCAAAGGAGCCAAGGGAAGGGGCCCCCAGCTCCCAGACTCTCCCCCACGCAACCTCAACCCGACCCAGGAAGGTGTTACCTGGGAGAGGCGAGGAGACCGGGAAAAGCGGCTGAGGCCCTGCGGGGACACGAGGGGGTTTCAAGCTGACTCACACCTCCCCCCTCGCCTGCCGCAGCACTGCCTAGTCCTACCCATGCTGTGGGCTCTGAGAATGTGGGGCCTTTCTGTGGAACTGAGTCAGAGATACCCTCCAACTCCAACTCAGAGACGTCTGAGTGGCAGAGTCAATCTGAAAAGCAGCGAAAGACAAAAGCCCAGAGCCTAAGCCAAAATGGGCTCAGGACATATCTGGTGAGGGCAGCAGAGGAAACCCGGGGGATGATGTCCTAGTTCAGAGAGGGACTTGACAGAGGAAGAGCCCCCGAGGGGGACTGCTCCCAAGGCGAGGGCCCTCTGAGGGGTCTGGAGTGATGCTGGGGGCGGGGGGCAACAGGAGATGATGGGTTGGAGGGGTTGGAAGTAGGATCGGTGAGAGATGGTCCATGGGATTGGGTGATGGCCAATGGAGGAGGGTCAGGTGGGCATGGAAGATGTTAAGCATGGAAGGGACAATGGAAAGGGGGTGCCTGGGATTGAGAAAGGATTTTCTCAGGGTGGAAGGAAATGCATGGGGAGGTCTGCTCTGAAGGAGGGGACCTCGGAGGAGATGGAGGCCATGGGAGGGTCTACATACATTGGTGTCAGAGCCCTGGCGCAGGTTGAAGGTGAGGTCCCGGGGCAGGCCAGCCCGGAAGGCAGCCCCGTACTCAGGATAGAGCCTCAGGACCTCAGCCAGCCCTCGGCTGCTCAGCTGCTGCAGGCCACAGTAGGTCAGTGCCTTCACATCAGCGCTGGTCTTCAGCACGCAGCTCGGGCCTGCCCCTGACCCAGGCTCCTGCCCCGGCTCAGGGATATCTGCCCCAATCAGGTCCCCCTTCCCTGTGGGTAAGGGATGGGGACAGTCAGCTGGAGGAGAGGGACGAAGAGGATATCAGTGGGAGGTGCTCAATGGATTTGACAGATGGTCAGTGTGTTTGAAGGGTGGTCGAAGATGGATCAATCAATAAGATTGGTGGAAATAATCAATGGAGTTGGGGAAAAGTCAGTGGAGAATGACGGATGAAGTTGAGAGACAGTCAGTGGGGGATGTCAGTATAATCAATGGAGTTGGATGATCAGTTAAGAATGGTCAGAGGGGTCAGTTAAAGAGTAAAGGTCAATGGAGTTGAGGGTCAATGAGAAGGGTCAATGGAGTTGGGAGATGGTGCAGTGGGAAAGGACCAATTGAGTTGGGGGAGAATCACTGGGGGAAGGTTGATGGGTTGATGGCCAATGGGATTAGGGGAGAGTCCGAGGGTATGGGACAGTAGTAGGGGGAAGGGACCAAGAAAGAGGACTCCTCAGCAGGAATTCCACATATCCACTAAGGGTAACCCAGTCCCCAGGTTCCCAGGCCCACCCAAGGCCTTGAGGGCCAGGTTCTGGGGTAGGTCATAGGTGGTGGTGGGATCCTCACCCAGGATGGCCAGCACCATGTTGTCTCGAAGCACCTCGAGCGAGCCGGAGCAGACGTAGTAGTGGGCCTGCAGGGCGTCCCCACGGCGCAGCAGGTACTCGCCCGGGGCGCAGAACGAGGTCTTGATGTGCAGGGAGAGGGCCCGCAGGCAGCCCCTGCTCGCTGCTCCGAACAGCGGCAGCTGCAGGATCTCCCGGTTCAGGTGCATAGCGATGTCAGCTCTCAGCTCGTCTGGGAAGTCACGCAGTAACTGCATAAGGGGCATAGGTCATTCTGGCCATCCCCCTACGGCTGCTAGTTGAGTTCCACAAATGTGCTGAGCCGTCTTCCAGGGGAGAGCCCCAACCTGCCCTTTGCTTGGAAGTGACCCATTTCTGACCTTCAGGAAGACCTCAGTTGTGCTCGTGTGTGGACCTCCCGACCCAAGTTCTGGAGCAGAGACTAGGTCTCTTCCTGTCTGTCCACTGCCCATACTACATGACTTCATGCAGTCACTCTCATGCCCTGGTTGCTCAGCCCCACGCAAGGACCAGTCCTGGTGGGTCAGCCTTTCAACCAGGAGTCAGGAAACTAGCAGTCAGCTCTGCCTCTAAATCCCTGCGGACCTTGGGCAATCCATTTGCTCCCTCTGGGCCTCTGTATCCTCATCTGTAAAGATGCAAGGTTACCCTAGGCCTTGAGCGTTACCAGTGACCTTCAAGGAACCGAACTTAATGTTCACAGAACCATCCGCGTCTTACAGATGAGCCCCTAGGCCACTCTGGCTTGCTGATGTCTCCCTCTTGACCCCATTTCCTCCCCAGGCTCCTCTTCTAACTTTCCACACTCTTCCATGGCAACCAGTTCCATGACTTCCCTACTCCTGGTGAGCCGGGAGCCCTGCATACGGGTCTAGACCTGTGTTCTCACCTACCTATGGAGAAGCTTCCACCTGGATCTTCCACAAGCACCACACCCTCATCCTGGTCGTTTTCACCCCTAAGTCCAACCTTCCTCCTGCAATGCCTCCATCACATCACTCTGCCCAAACCAGGAACCTGGGCTTCCTTCTGAGCCCCTCTCCTCCCACCAGCTGATCGCCAGGTTCCACGGCTCCTACTCTCAGAAACACTTCCTAGAGCCTCAGGCCACTCATCAGCCTAAAAGTTTTGCAGGATAAAATCTAAATTGGAGACCATCCATGAGCTGGGCGGGCCTGCCTCCCCAGCCTTGTCTCTTACACTCCTGTCTCCCTCCTCCCTCCACAGCACTCACACCCCGGATCCCGAGGGCTCACTGAAGGACTTTCAGTTCCCTGAACTCGCCCTGCTCTTTTGCGTCAACGTTTCCGGACCTGGGGTCCTAATGCTCTTTCTGCCTGGAATGGTCTCTGGTAGCAGGCTGATTTCCTTCCTGCCCTTCACAACGTCCCCTCTTCTGTGCCCCCTTCCCCGAGTCATTGAGGTCCAGGCACAATGTCACCTCCCTGGAACCACCATCCCTCCAGCAGAGTCCTAATCACTGCGTATTTATTTATTTATTACCTGTCCACCTCCCTCACTCAACTGGGGTCTCCCTGAGGACAAAGGGCTGAGTGCCATGATCCCTGAGCTCCCCGTGTCCCGCACAGAGGCTGGCCCAAAGCAAGTGCTCAGGCAACGCAGGCTGGGGCAGGGGATTTGAGGGGGGGGGGGCGGCGCGGCGGTGGCATTAGCTGAGGCCTGAGCTCCCTTTCAGCTCTTGTATTCCTAGTGCAAAGGGAAAGAGATGTGGATTTGGGTGATGATCTGGGCGATGAGCCGGCCTCCACTCCGTCCCCACCGCGGGAGCCCGGCGCACTACCTCTTTGGCGTCGATGCCGCTGTTGACGGCCCACGTGGTCTGGAAGGACTCGAGCATGCGCTGCTTGAGCGGCCGCGGCAGGCGGTGCACGCGAATGAAGTCCTTGAGGTCCTTCATGCGGCTGTGGTAGAGCGAGCGGCGCGAGTACATACGCTGGATGATGGCCGTCACGTTCCCGAACACCACGGCGTGCATCAGCGCTGCAGCGGCGGCAGTGGGCAGCCCGTCAGGGACGCCCCCAAACCCACCCTGCCCTCCGTGGCTCTGGGCTCCCCGAGAAGGAGGGACAGGAGAGCCAGCGGGCTTGGGTGGGGGCAGGGAGGGGCCACACCTGAGGCTCCTCTCCTGCCCCCTCCCCCCAACTAGGTCATGAACTTGGGTTTCCCACCCCCTTCTCAAGAGGCTCCGCCTGCTTTGTGGCGTGCTCCCCCCTCCCCCGACCAGGGGCCAGCATGTAGTAGATGCTGAGGAAACGGCTATGAATGAATGAATGAATGAATGCGCGACTGTCTGGACGTGGGTGGACATCTTGCCTTCTCGGAGCCCGTTTCCCCATCTGCACGCGGGGCTTAGCAGGGCCACCCCGGGGCTTGGCAGGCCCGGCCTCACCGCCTATGAGCATGGTGCAGATGGAGAAGATCTTCTCCGCGTCGGTGTTGGCGCACACGTTGCCGAAGCCCACGCTGGTGAGGCTGCTCAGCGTGAAGTACAGGGCAGCGATGTAGGCGCTGCGCCGCGACGGGCCGCCCGCCGAGCCATTGACGTAGGGCTCCTCCAGCCGCTTGCCCAGCTCATGCAACCAGCCTGGGGGGTGGAGGGAGGCAAGGAGCAGCTGCCCTGGCCAGCGGAGAGCTGGCTTTCCCTGAGCTGCCTGCGCTTGACCTTGGGCAAGTATTTACAGAGGCGAGGGGAGGTTTGCACCCGCAGGCACAGGAAACGAATGTGAGGAGCAGCCTGGGCCTGGAACTCCCCACAGTGAGCTGGTTACAGTTGCAGTTAGCAAGGCTAAGCTGCTGACTGCTTGAGGGGGGACTCTCACAGGGTCCTGGATTTGACCTGTCAGACCTTCTCACTGCCCTGGTGGAACTTACAGTCTGGAGGGGAGAGGCGCATGAAATAAATTGCAGGTGGGCCGTGAGCTACTAAAAAGGAAGTACAGGGCATCCAGGAGCCATAAGTTGGTTAGGGGTGGGGGGCGGGGGCATGGTTCGTAAAGGGCTCCATTAGGACAGAGCGTTTTAGTGGAGATTGCAAGGAACAGAAAAGTCACCTAGGGGAAGAAGGGAGGGAGAGGATTCCGGAGAGGAAAACACGTTCAAGGCCATTGGGAGAAAGCAGTACATGCGCGTGCTGGAAGGAGGCCAGTGTGGCTGCGGCACATAGTGCAGGGGAGAAGGGGAGGCCAGGTGGGGAGAGAAAGGCTGCGGGGCTGCACAGGATGTGGACCGAGGGCGGACTTGATTTTGAGGGCAGTGCGGAGCCACTGAAAGGGTCCAGGCAGGGTATTGCTCCCTCTACCCCAAACGCCCTCCCCACCATCCGAGTGTCTCCTGTACTGTTTTGATTGCCTACCACTGGTCTGGCTCCCCTGCCAGTAGGCTATGAGGTCAGCCCAAGGCAGACCCTTGGTCTTCAACTCTGTGCTTCCACGCCTGACCGGGAAGGAGCTCAACGCACGTTTGTTGCGTGGAGGGAAGACTGTAGGGTGGTGGGTGCGGTGCTGGGGGAGGCATCAGCTTGGGGACAGGGACTGGCGATGGGTGTCCGTGGAAGCCTGGGGTCGCCAGCTCACCGATGTCCCAAAGCAGCGGGTCATTGGCCTCCATCTCCCGGCGCCCGATGACGTACCAGACGCAGGCCATCCAGTGGGCGAGGAGAGCAAAGACGGACATGAGCAGCGTGAGCACCACCGCGCTGCACTGCGAGTAGCGCTCCAGCTTCTGCAGCAGCCGCAGCAGCCGCAGCAGCCGCACGGTCTTCAGCAGGTGCACCAGCGAAGTCTGCGGGAGTGTGGCGGGGGAGGCTGTCAGCGGGCACACCTCCTTAGAGCCCCCATGGCCCCTCCCAGCGCCTTGTCACCAGATGCCCTGGAGCCAGGGGAAGCTGCAGCAGGGAAAACGGCCCTGCTGTCCTGAGAAAGTGCCCAAGGAATGCAGCAGGGAGAGAGTAATACTAAAGCTCACAAAGGCGAACACCTAACTATGTGCATACTTGCTTACTTATGTAAGTACTTGCTATATGTGTCAGGCACTGGGCTAAGCATTTATAATCCTCGTGAAAAACTCACGCCTTCGGTTCACTTATCATCATCGTTCCCGGTTTGCCGGTGAGTAAACTAAGGCTCGGAGAGGCTAGTGATTTGCTCAAGGTCACACGCCAAGGAAATGATGGAGTTAGGACTTCCATCTGAACGGCTACCCAAGTCCGCTTTGTGCTTGCTGCCTCTGGCACCAGGGGCTGGTGAAAAAGCAAGTCCTGGTCAGAGTAGGGAATGATCTTTGGCCCCTGCTCGACAGCCCCAGAGTTCTAGGTTCAATCGGCTGCTGACACGAGCTGGTTGTCAGCGATGCCAGCATCTTGTGAAGGGAGCCGTTCCTCGAGACACAGAGAAGCAAGGGAGACCTGGGGACTGGGGAAGATTGGGGGCTATTCCAGGGCGGGCCAGCTACAGATGAGAGGGGCATGCTGGGATGTTGAGGAAAGGAGACCAGGAACTGAGGGAGCCTCGGCTCGGGGCTTTGAGGTCTTAACCCTTGTAGGGCCGGGGCCGGGGGTGATTACTCGTGGCACCAGTAAGCAGCCCTTAAGTGTTACCAATATTACCACTATGACTGTTTTCACTGTGGTCATTAATGCTTCAAGTAGCCCTCCAAATTTTAGAGATGAGGAGCAGGTGCTCTGGGTGGGGGCAACTTGGAAGCGAGGGCTGGGGGCTCGAGGGCAGTGCCTGGGGAACTTAGCATGAAGGCCCTTCCAGAAGCCTCTAGCAACATCCCCCATAGTCTTGGCCCTACCCGGCTCCTGAGCCACCTCCTGTCCTTTTCTCTAATTTTAGGTGAAGGAGCTGGAAAGGAGGTGGCCCTGCTTCCCCCACATGGACCGTCTCCAGGGCTTAACGCCTGCCCCCAGCTCCCAGAGCTTCTCCTCGGGACTCGAATCCTTCAGGACCGCTTCTGTCACCTGGCCCTGCATCTCCCTCTCCCGAGGACCTCGTCTCCTTTTCCTTGGACCGGAGTGTCCCAGGCCCGGCTCCTTCCGGTCCATAGCTCTGCCAGTGCCCACTCATCCTCTCTCTTTGCCCTGCCTCCCCCCTGCCCAGCATTGCTTCTTATCTGCCCTTATGCCACATCATCCACTCGGGGGCCTTGCATTCCTGGGAAGCGGGGTGGTGTGGTGGGACGAGGAATAGACTAGGAGTCTGGAGACCTGGTTCCAATCTCCTGCCTGCCACTGCTAGCTGTGTGACCCGTGGCAAGCCGCTTAACCTCTCTGAGCCTTTGCATCTACCTCTGAAAAAGAGAATGTGCCCTGAGGGGTTACTGGGAGACTCCTATGAGATGATGTGCAAGAAAGGACTTAGTAAATGAAAGGTGGTCCCGAAGGTACCAGAGCAGGGGGACTGTCTGGGAGGAGGGACAGGGGCCCCTCTGCAGCTCTCCCTCTCCCCAGGGACAGCTGTCTGCCCGTGGATACAGCCTGCTGGGCATGGGATGGGAGAGTGCGCTCATGGGGAGGGTGGGCAGCTCTCCTCTGAGTGGCCGGAGTCCCGGGGCAGACATACACACATGCACGTGTGTGGGAGCGTGCACACACGTGTACACAGCCAGGAGAAGAGGCCCACAGCCCGTTGGCGGCTAGTTAAATCCGGCTGCGTGTAGGTGGTTTCCTGCTATAGCTGAGTGTGGCAGAGAGAGGAGCGCACAGGGAAACTGCTCTCCACCTCCCCACCCAACAGCCAAGGGAGTCTGGGGACACAGGGTGGGACTCCCTCCCCTGGACTTGAGAGCACCTACTATCTGCCGGCTGAGTGCAGAGCTGACCACCCAGGGCACCTCCAGGCAGTCCCCGGGGAGATGGGAGGACCCAGGTCCTGGCACTCTCTGCCTCCAAACCCACCCTACAGCCTCCACCTCCTTGTCTTGGCTTACTCTGTTCCCCCCAGATGCTCTCTCCCCATCCCCTGCCAGCCAAATCCTGCTCTCTGTCTGGGGTCTAGCTCTGCTCTGTCTCCTGCAGGAGCCCTTCCCCGACCACCGGAGCCTTTTCCCCAGCTGGGGCGCTTTGGCCTCCCCGGCGCTGGCTAGATTTCAGATCCGCAGATCACTTTCACGCATGCCCGCTTTCCTGCCTGGAACTCCAAGATCAGCTAGCTCCAGGCCCAACCCCCGGCAATACCTGGGCCCTGTCTTCCTCTCCATTCACCTCTTCTGTTCCTGCTGTCCCCTCCAACAGTCCTGCCCCCTCACCAGCTTAGCTGCCTGGAGGCTGAATCCTTGTCCCTTTTCCCCACAGTGACCATGCCCCACACAGTGCTTTGCAGACAGCTAAATGCTCATCAGTTGTTTGTTAAATAAAAATGTGAAAAGTACCACTCATTTGGCATCAGACCAACGCCGCCTTGGTAGCCCTAGTTAGCTTTTCATTTGTCTCAGCTTCCCTCAGTGAGTGAGCCGAGCTCCCCAAGAGCACAGACCCTCCCAGCTCCTTCTGAGCAGCAAGCACGGGGCTTGGCCCACAGCAGCTGCCTGACAGCTACTTGCAGGTGGACGGATGGGAAGGGCTGAGTCTGGGTTGGGGTCGGTCCCTTAGTGAGAGATGCTGCGCTGAATTTGGGAGGCTGGGCTGCTGGGTGGGACAGGGGTCACTCACCACGGTGATGTTGAAGACATAAAGCAGGTCAAACGGCAGAGCAGCAATAAGGTCAACAAAGAACCAGGTGGCCAGGTAGTGAAGGCCAATGGAACGAGGAGCAGAGACCACCTGGCCGGACTGGGACACATAGGTGGTGCGGAAGTTCAGGATGATATCTGGGGGTGCAAGAGGCTGTTACTAGGGGGCTTTGAGTAAGCTGGGAATAAGCCCGAGACCCAGAATGGAGTTGGAGGCAGAAATGCAGATGACAGATTGGGCTTCTCGTTGTTCTTTAGGGACGAGTGGCCTAAAGGCTGAAGGGGTCGGGGCTCAGGGCATATGGACCATGAGGACTTAAAGACCCAGAAGAGGTTGGGCTCTGAATATCCAGGTCCTGCAGGCTCAGGATGGAGCGAAGCTTGGGTGAGAGGGTTCCCCCAGCCCACCCTCCAGGGCATGTGGGGCAGGGGGTCTGACCCAGGATGAAGAGCATCTCCACGGCGATGTCGCTGACAAGGGTGTGCCGGGAGGTGATGGGGGTGTCATCATCGCCCAAGAAGCAGACATTGTAGGGGACGGTGACCGCAACGTAGAAGGTGGCGAGGAGGATGAGGCCGTCCCACACGGCCTTGGGGACGCTGTAGTGGAGGAGGAGGCAGCGGGACCCCCCCACGGAGGCCACCTTGTACTCGGGCACTGATGGCTTTGGCTCAAACACGTTCTAGGGGGAGAGGGGTGGCGGTTGGGGACATTTAAGGGAAAGGGGAGCCAAAGCTTAGGGAAGGGAAAGGCGGGGGAGGGGGGAGGAGGGGAGTGGGTGTTGAGGGCATGACCATGAGAGGAGATGGAAGGTATGGGAGAAGGGTTCAGGGCCTGGCACCTGACATTTCCTTCCTCTGCCAACCTACTGCTCGGGCCCCCTTCGGATCAGTCATGTTTTGTGGGGGGTATTTATAAGGCTTGACCTTCACCTTGCTTGAGAAGGAGAGTATGACAAATCAGGCACATGCCTCAGACCTCCCAAGCGGTTATTAACTTCTCCCTCAAGTTTTGCTTGGAATCTAGGGTCCTTGTGGGGGATGGGAATATCCCAGAGATGAGGGGTGCTGACACAGCACACCCCATTCCCTGCTTCCCCCACAAACTACACAGGAGATTGGAGAATCGATCCCATGGCTTTATCAGGGTCCTAAGGCTAGATACCAGGACCCCAATGGGGGCTTTCTTCCTAGAATCACAGTTTGTGATTTCACACTCCCACCCCGTGAGATAACACTATCATGCAGAGGTGGCGGATGTAATTGCTGCTAGATCTCTTCCCCTATGACATTGTCAGAGTAAAGTAATGTCAATCATAAGGAAGCAAGGGGGATGGGGTTGAAAGAAGATGTGAGGGCACATGGGACACAGCAGAGAGTCATACATGAGAAATGCATGGATGGAGGAACAAGCTACTGTAGGGAGATTAGACAGACAGGGAGACATTAGCAAAGACGCCTCAGAATCACAGCTAGGAGATGTTGGGATGGAGATAGGACTCACATTATTGGTTTTCATGCCTCCCTGGCGCCGGCGGCCAAAGTGGCCAGTCAACCGGTGGAGGACAGTACGGCTCTGCCTCCTGGCAGATCGAAGTCTTGAGCCGGCTCCCCTCCTGCCAAGGGAGTTTTCTGTTGAGAAGAAAGGTGCAGAGATAAGTGGGGGTACGTTCCATGAGGCCAGGTAGGGAGACGTCTTGAGTGACCCTCAGCAAGGACCTCTAATCGTTTATGCCTCCTCCCCAGACCTGCAGTTACCATGATTACTGTCCCCATGGCCTCCTGGGGAGCCAAGTGCTGGGCCTCCACTCTGAGTGATGTCTTTGAAGGAAAAGAGGAAAAGCACAACTTCCCCCATCTCATTCTTAATGGGCATCATGTCCAAGAGGCACCAAAAGGCTGAGCCTGTGGATGTAGAGAGATGGAAGAGGAGGGTGAGCAGCCCACGGCGCCCCTTTCCCTTGATTATCCAAGGTTCCTAGGCATGGTCAAAGGGCTTGGCAAAGGTTTAGAGATGGAAAGAACCCCAGAGATTATATCAGCTGACTCCTTCCCCTCCTGATGGGAGAAGCAAGGCCTAGAGAGGATCAGGGATGCACTCAGGGTCACATAGTCAGCTTATGGCCATGTGGGGCCAGCATCCAAGCACCCTGCACAAGGTTGCAGGGTGGGCCAGGCCCCCTTACCATCCTTTCTATAGAAGCAGATTTCAGCCCGGTGCTCCTGATGGCCCTCCAGGGCCTTGTGCAGCCTCTGCAGGGCTGGCTCGCTGGTCTCTGGACCATAGAGGAAACGGCAGCTGCAGGTTTTCTGCATGACCTCAGTGCGGCCGTAGCCTGTGAGCTCGCAGAATCCGTCAGAGCAGTAGACAATGGGAAAACCCCGTGGGCCCTGTGCGTTGGCCAGCAGGAAGTTGCTGTCTGTGGGAAGAAGAGGCCAAGGTTAGGTCAAGGCCAGGAGGGGAGCTTAGCTTCAAGATAGGCAGTACCTCCCCCAAGCTGTGGTCAGAGGTCACAGAGCCAGAAGGTTCCCAGGCTTCCATGTGATTCCCGGATCCCCTTTGGGATATTCTGAAATGAGAGTAAGAAGAGATAGAGCAAAAGGACAAGGACTTAAGGATGGCCTGGAACCAGGACAGGGACTACTGGGGGGTAGAAGGTCACGCAGTCCTTCCCCTGCCTTGAAGCCAGTGAGCTATTACAAGGGAGCTGGGGTAGGAAGGGCATGGGCTCCAGCATGACACCTCTGCCACTTTCCGACTGTAACCTGGGACACTGGTTAATGAACTCTTCGGTGCCTCAACTTTCTTATCTGCAAAGTGGGACATAATATATCTTCCTCACACGGCTGTTGTGAAAGTTACATGAGTTACCTGGGGAGAGCAAATCCTGGCACATACAAAGTGCTACACTGAGAAGGTAAAATGACTCCCCCACGTTCCCACAGCTTTCAAAACACATGCATAGCCACTATCCTGCCCTCCTATTAGAAAGTAAACAGGGCACAGATTCTGGTGATATCACACCAATTTTATTGGAAACCAGAAGACGGAGATTATCCAAACTCACAAATCTCCTTCGTTGGGGGAGGGAGACAATGATGAGTAGTGTCCTCATTCTCTGCCTTCCAGGAAAGGCCCTCTTTTTAGCATCTCTTTGGGTAATTTCAGGGGGTCTGTCCCAGTGCTCAAAGTCTGACGGCATATTGGGCAAGGAAGTTTCTAGTCCAGCAACCCCAGGAGCAGAACCTGAGCTGGCTTCCTCTGGCTCCAATGGGTGGAAGCCACAGGAGGGCTCTGTGGGCCAGCCAGGGGCAGTCTCAGCTGAGAGAAGGGGCCTGAGACACAACCAGTGCAGGATGCTAAGAGGGGTGAGTGCGTGGGAGTGAAGAGGCTGATGGGGACTGAAGGTGCCTGGGAGGCTCTGGGCCCTGGGCAGCAGCCTCCTTCTTCCATCCCAGGGCCCGTTGCCCAGGTGATGGGAGCTATGGAAACAAGGGAGGTGTCTGTGGGGGGTTGGGGGGAGAGGCGGCAAGGGCCCCGGCGGCTCGGTTTCCGCCTGCGGGTATCGCTCCCTCCACTTTCCAGACACTGACCAGGGTGCCCGAAGAGGGCAGAGGGAGATCGCTCTGCTCCAAAGGAGGGAAAGGGAAAGGCGGGAGAAGAGGCTGGGAAGGAGGAGTGTGGCTGTCCAAGGTGCTGAACCTGGAATCCAAACTGGGGGTGGGTGAGCAGAGAGTTCCCTTCGTCACACGGACAACCCCCCTCCGCCTGCCTCACCTCCCTCAGACACAGACGCGCCAAGATTTGGGGGCGCGTGACCTTAATCCAAGCTAGGTGCTGCTGAAGTCTGATCTTTTTCTTTCTTTCTTTTTTCTTTTCTGGGGGGGAAGGAGATGCTGGAGCCTTCTGGAAGTAGACTCCAGAGCGCCTGACCACTTCTGCGTCTCGGATACCCCCACACACTCGCCCCAGCAGAGCTCTAGGAGCGGGCGGCTGCCAAGGCCTCTCCTCCGCTTTGCGGCACAAAGAGCCTTTCCTGACTCCAGTCACACCCCCACCTTAGCCCCCCACACTCTTGGCCCTTTCCCCGCCCCCCTTCGCAGTGCACTCCCAGTCCTGTTCCTTTCCCGCGGCTTCGGGAGTTGCTAGACCATCAACTCCACTCTCGCCGCCTCGGGTCTCACCACATCCAGTAGACCCGCGCCGGTGCCGAGGCTGACTTGGCCCCAGCTCGAACACCCAGCCCCAGCCTCGCCCCACTCACGCGTGCCGTCGAAGCGGGTGGCGATGGTGTCCAGAAAGGTGTTTTGCGGGGCCAGCAACCCCTTCATGACCGGCATGGCCTCGGGGCTGGGGTTAGAGGCGCGGCGCTGGGGGGCGTTCAGCGCGGCGGGGCGGGAGGGGGCGCGCTGCCGGAGGGGCCGGGGCGCCCCATGCGCCCGCCTGCCTCCTCCCCTCCTCTCAGCGGCGCCGCCGCCGCTGCCTCTCTGCTCTGAACCCCGCAGCTCTCGGCACAGCTTGGCGCCGCCTCGGTCCCCCCACCTCCCCGCGGGCCAAGTTCTTTCCCCCGGGCTCGGCCCGCGCCCGCCACGTGGCCCGCACGGGGAGGGGCCGCCAGCGACACCCTCACCCTTCTCCGCTGCCCTCCTCCGGGAGGGGAGCGGCCCACGCGTGTCTCTCCCAGAGAGAATTCGGGACACGCCCACCTGGAGCCGAGACCCAGGAGGTGGGGCGGGGCTTGGGTGGCAGGCACGCCCCCTTCCCGGGGTGGCCACGCCCCCACGCGTGGTTCCCCGGCGACTCCTTCGTGGCTCCGCCCCGCGGGTTTCCCCGCGCGCCGCCCACGCTGGTAATGGTGTTTGGTTCACAGTGCCGCCTGCTGGAGTTGAGATATTTCGCAGCTCCCCGGTTTCCTGCGCTCTAGTATGAGACAAGGGTTAAAGAGACTAGTTTTGCCGGTGGAGGATCTGCAGGACGGCTGGGAATTCAACTTCTAGAATGGCTTAACCTTCCATCGTGCCTCACTTTGGGTAGGGCACCCTGGCGAGTTCTGCCTCTGAGTGCAACTGGATGGGTGAAAAGAGCCTTGGGGTACATGGGGTAGAATGCCAGTTCTGCTACTCACTGTGTGACTTAGCCTCTTCGAGCCTCACTTTTCTTATCTGTAAAACGGAGCTAATAATTTTCACCTCATGCGGTTGTGAGAATTTAATATAATCCAACATGGTTTTGCTACACGGTGAGTGTGTTGAAGAGCAATTTCTCTCTTCCTGTAGTCTTGATTTAACCCTCCTTTTCTCTGCTGCCATTCAAGTAGGGAAAGAGGCTGGAGGCAAGCTGGGGGACAAAAAAGATAGTTTCAAGGTAGGCAGAGTCAGTTTGCAAATCTCCAAAGGTGTACTGATGGTCTTTGATCTCCATCTTCTACAAGAGGGAAGCAGTGCAGCAGCAAGAAGGACCCACGGGAGAACAGCCATGGGACTTTTTCACTACAAAAGCAGAAAATGACGGGGGCAGAGTGTGCCCACAATGAGTGTGGTGGCTTAGTGTGGCTGCTTCCCAGAGTGAAGGAGCTGAAGCCAGTGAGAATGAAAAGATAGGCGATGCTCATTTCAGGCCAGTGCTCCTCACCCTCACCCCCAGAGTCTGAGTTGGGTATTATCTGGGCTGTTACATTGCTTAAAATGCCACACCCTTCTGTGTCTCTACTTTTGGTGTTACATTAGCTTCCTAGGGCTACTATAACAAAGTACCACAAACTGGCTTAAACAACAGAAATTTATTGTCTCAGTTCTGGAGGATGGAAGTCCAAGATCAAGAGAAGGTAGGGTTGGTTTCCTCTGAAGGATGTGAAGGAGAATCTGTTCCATGCCTCTTATGTAGCTTCTGATGTGTTGCCGACAATCTCTGGTGTTCCTTGGCTTATAGACACATCACACCAACTCTGTCTTTATGCTTACATGGTTTCTCCCTGTGTGTATTTCTGTGCATATAAATCCCCCCTTTTTATAAGAACACTGGTCATATCAGATTAGAAGTCCAGTCTCCTCCAGGATAACTTCATCTTACTTACATAGACAATAACTCTATTTCTACATAAGGTCATCTTATGAAGTGCAGGGGTGGGGGTGGGTTAGGACTTCAACCTATGAATGGGGGTGGAGGGTGCATTCAGCTAAAGTTGCAGGAAAATCTTGCCCCATCTCTGATTAAGAACTTCTCCCAGGTACCTACAGAATGAAACTTAAAGCCTGATGTTTTGCAAGGGTTTTCACAATCCAGGCTGCAGAAACCTGACAGCCTCCTCTCTGGCGCTTCTCCGTCCCCACACCATCAACCCTCATGCAGCAGCCATTCTGGAAGATTCATGTTGGACCTTATATTCTTGGCCTTTTGGGCAAGCTTGGCTCCTATCCCTTCCCAGCCTGTCTCCGCTCCTCTGAGTAACCTTCCTTGCTCTCCCTTTCTTCCCTGTCTGTAAAGGCCGAGACACAGAATGACTAGTATCGAGAGCCGTGTCTGTCTGTTCCCTATCCTCCCCTCCAAGCATGCACATGTCCTTTCGAAGACGAAGACGCCAGAGCAGAGGTGCCCCAGCGCCAGGCTTCTCAGCCCTCGGGCTCTTTATAGTTCGAAGGACTCTCACGCCCCCTGCAGGACAAGATGCGACCACACAGAACAGAGACCAGCCACACTAAGAGACTCCTCTTTATTGCCTTTTTTCTGGGGGCTGACACTGGGCGGGAAGCGAGGAGAGGGCAAGGCCAGAATAGGGCACGATCAAGGGCTCACATTCCGGACCGCCCTGCAGGCGCTGCAGAGGGGGCGGCGGCCGCCGCGGGACAGCGGCGCCCGGGGCAGGGGCGCGGTGCTGGCTCTGCGCCTGCGCGGCGGCCCATGGTCAGGATGCCGGCCGCATGGTTGCCGCTAGCCTGCAGGAGGCGCTGCAGTCGACCCTGGAGGCCCGGGGGTCCGGGCCGGCGCTTGCCCAGCGTGAGGATGCCGGCCGCGTGGTTGCCCGCGCCGTGCAGCAGCTCGTAGAGGCGGCAGGAGCACGTCTTCTGGCGGCAGCAGTCGGGCAGGGGCTGCGCGGCCGCCCCGGGCGACAACAGCGCGGGGGGCAGCAGCAGCAGCAGCAGCAGCAGCGTCACGGCGGCCCAGGGGACCTAGGGAGATCCGAGGCCAGGCTCTGGGGGCCTTCCCGCCGCGTCTGTCTCCAGCCCCTACGCCCAGGCCCCGCCCAGCTGGCTCGGCGACCCCTCCCCTCCTGCACTCTTGCTCTGTCCACCGGTTTCCTGGCCGCCGCTCAAGGCTGCCTGCGGGGGGCGAGTGGGAGACTCCTGTCTGGCTGCTTTACCTGCTCATCTCTCAGGCCCCCCGCATAGTATCTCCTCCTGGAAGCCCTTTGAGCCCTATCCCCCCTAGGTCTCAAAGGGCAGAGTGATTCCCTCTCTTTTCTGGGTACTCTTAGTCCCTCGTGCCCCCATTAAAGTGCCTACCATTGCACCTGAAAACAGAGTGTGTGCGTCTATCTGCACCAGAACTCTGTTCACTCAGGGGAACAGAGGCCCTGTATAGTCCCGCCCGGGACAAACACGTGCAAGTCAAGGACTAGCAGGTTCCAAGTTGTCTTGTCCACCTGCTCCCTTGCGGGGGAAACTGCACTCTGTCGCTTCGGACTTTTGCCCTAAGGGGGCACAACTTCTTCCCTTGTGAACGGGTATTAAATCATTTCTCCAGTTCAGGCTTCGGGAGGGGGACAGGAGACTGGGGCAAACACAGCCCCCGAGGCACGAGCTCTGGGGAGAAGGCCCTGGGTTCCGTACTAGCCGCCCCTACCCTCCGTGGCTCTCCGCCAAGGCTCCACCCAGTCCCCTGCCTCAGAGCCCACAGGGGAAAAGACCAGGAGCAGAGACACCTCAGCCTTCTTTCCAGCCCCCTGAGTAAGCATTCTCATTGCCCATCTGGTATGATGAGTCACCCCTCTATCCCTGGGTCTTTACCTTTGTAGAGGGAGGGTTCATGGTGTCTGGAGCTCAGAGTGGGGTGGCCAGGAAAGGTGTTGTCTGCAGTGGTCCGTATAGCCAGGAACTTTGAGGCGGTTGACTGTGACCCCCAATCAAGGGCCTAGGGTTTATAGTGCTCTGAGGTGGTGGGGGACAGACGGGTACTTGCGTCCACTCTGAGGCCAGACAAAGGCAAGTCTAAGATTAGCTTCCTGCAGGGGGGCCGTCTCCAGGTTGGACCCAAAGAATGGCCGCCAAGGCGCTCAGAAGCGGGAGTTTGATCATTGTGCCCCTGGTACCCCCCCCTTGTCTGTCCGGCTGCTCCCTGGAGATGGGGCGGTCTCCTGGCACTAATGAGGCTACCTTGCACCCAGGAATCTGGGAGCACAAAAGAGGTCTTGGCTGGGCCGCTGGCCTGGGACAATGAGGGGGGCGCTGGGCAGCTGCTAATTAGGGCAGGAGAAAAGGCAACCGTGAGCCCCACGCTCCAGATGGTGTGTGTGTGGTGGGGGAGGGCAGCCAGGCAATAGGCCTCCCCCTTCTGCTCCTTGTTGCTGTCCCTGGAGTCTGCTCCTTGGCCCTCTTCCTTCATGGAAAAGACTTCTTAGCCCCCTCTTCTTTCTCCCCCACTCTCTCCTTCCCTCTGCCCCTTCCACCAACCTCCAAGGTGGAAAATCTTGGAAACTGAACCTGGGCAGGGGGAGAAAAGCAGCCACACCTGGTGCTGTCCTCCAACCTACCCAGTTTCCTTCCTGGTCAGGCTGCCTGGAGTCGGGGCCGGAGTCCCATCCCACCGCCAGCCTGGAGTGACCACCCTGGGGAAGGACCGTATCAGCTCCAAACCAGGATCTCTTTTACCTGGGGCGTGTGCGTGGAGCACCTGCTCCCTGCCAGGCCCTGCACTGGGCGCTGGAGGGACAGAGTGCATTGGACGTGGCCCAATTTTCCTGGAGCTCCAAAGTTCCGGTGGCGAGGCAACCTGGCATAATGATAGCTCAGTGGGAGAAAGGACCCCAAAAAGGCCTGGCATGCAAAGTGGATTTCCATCAGGGAAGGTTGGGGAGAAGGCATCGTGCAGGAGACACAAGTTGAGCAGACTTGGAGGAGGTGACGGTGCTTAAGTCATGTGGGATAGTAGGGTGTGGTTGTTGTAGCTTCGGCTTCCATCACAGGGAAGAGGTGGCCAAAGTGAGGGCCAGGGTGCGTCAAAGAGTCTCACAGGCTCGGCTGATTAGTTTCGATCCTGTGGACACTGGGAAGCCATGGGAAGTTTTAGCAGGAAGGAGTCGTGGGGCTGATGGCAGGCTGGGTGGCCTGGATGGGGGGCAGAAGTAATTCAGAGGCAGAATTGGAGACTTAGCAACTGATGGGGAACCAGGGTCATGCTACTTAGGAGGAGCTGCGGGGCCTCGGTTGAGTCTCACAGCCTCATGAAGCTTCAGTTTCCCTGCTGGTAAGATGGACAGTTAAGCCCCATGGTCTCTGAGATCACTTCCTGGTGGGATACCTCATGATTTGTAGTACAGCCCCCACCCGGGGAAGTGATGTGTGCATGTGGGGCCAGACAGGGACCTGTTCTAAGCCAGGGCAAGGGAAGTTGGGGAGCAGTCCCTCCACATTTCTGATCAGCTTGGAGTGGAAAGAGGTGCGCACACACTCGGGGCCTACCCCGACCCAGAGTGGGGGGAGGGGCAGAGCCCTGGTGTCCCCAGCCAAAGGTGGGTGGGGGTGGGGTGCCAGGCGGCCGCAGAAACAGAACACATAGGACTCTTACAGTCTCTCCATGAGTCAAGAATCTGGTGCGAGAGGTTTATTTGGGAGGTGATCTTAGAAAGCAGGTAAGGGAGCGGGGATGGGAGGAAAACCAGGAAGAACTGTGTCATTGAGAGGGTTATCAGCGTGGGCGACTCCTGTTTCTTGCAGAGGGCCGCTCCCAGGAGCCTGCACTGCCAACGCTCGTGGCAGGCACGGCGCACCGGGCCAGAGACACAGGAGCACGGTGGCGTGTGGGGGAACTCTAGAAGTGTCCTCCGGAGGGGGCCCCTGCAGGCGTCCGCGGACATCAGCTGCTCAGCGCAGGCTGACTGGGCCGGACCTCCCTGAGGCCCGGCAGCTCTGCTGAGCCACTGTCGGGTGACACAGTCCAAGACCCTGGCCGAGGGTTCCCATCCAGAGAGGTGGCCTGTGAAGGGGGATGGGCCAGCGGGCGGGCCCCAGCTCAGGACAGCACCCTCCTCTGCAGACGCTCAGCCAGATGCCTGTGCCTGAGGACCCGGGGCATCTCGGGAGGAAAGGGGGACGAGGGGCAGGCCGCAAGGGCGGCCCGGAGTTCTCTGAAGGCCCCGGGCCCCACCAGGTGAACCCTGGCTGGGCCCACGCTGCCCCGGATCCGCAGGGACTTGTAGCGGGGAGAGACTTCCTGAAGGCAGTGGTCAAGCTGCAGACAGAAGGGCCTGAGTGAGGCTGGCGTGTGCGTGCGGCACGTGGCTGACGGGTGCCTCATGGTGGTGCCAGCAGCCGCGTGGCAGGTGTTTCATTCGTACGCATGTGTCTGAGGACCTCATCGGTCCCCTCCCCGAGCCCCCAGGGAGGTTCTCTCCCCCACCCAGGCCCCCTCGTCCCCTTCCCTGTGCTGGGCCCAGGGCACCTGGGACCATGCAGAACGAAGGGGACACGTGGTCACGTCCTGTCCCCGTCTTGTTTACCTTGTCTCGATTTTCCTCTGACAGGTTCCTCAGCCCCCTTAGCGCCACGAACACCTCATAGTGGGGAGCGGAGCCCTCGGAGGAATCTGTGGACAGTCCCCCCACCCCCATGCACACAGACTTCTGTGAACGGGGCGGCTTCCAACACCGATGCCTGCACCCCCGTCTGTCTACCCCGCTCTGAGGTTCGTGGGGGAGAAAAGGAACTTCTTGGCCGAGAAGGGGGGACACGGAGAGGACCCCAAGCCTAATTGTAATGATGAAACAGGTCAGAAGGGATAGGATTTGGACATGGGGGAAGGACTTTTGTCAGGAGCAGCCAAAGAGGCTGGGTCTCACCTCTTTCCTGGAGTTCTTCCTTCCGGATGGGTATGGTATGAGGGGGCAGCCAACTCAAGAATGGGGGGCAGAGGCTGACGAAGAAGCTTACCCAGAATGCTGCTTTCCACGCAGCTGTGGTCTAACAGTTTGGCCCCCGGCCACTGTGCTACGGCCCGGCCCAGGGCCTCAGAGAACACATCCTCTTGAATGTCTTCTCCTCGCACATTCAGGGCCTGGCCCAGCCTAGGGAGGAGGAAGCGGGAGGCAGAGGAGCCTAGGGCACGAGGACGGCCCCTCGGCTCCCCTGGGGAGTCGCCTACCTGCAGACGAACCTGACGACTGGACACTGGTTGTAGGCCCCAACCACCTGCACCACGTCACCCCGGCGGCACCTAACGGGGTAGCGGTGGTGGTGAGCTCGTGGCCCTGGCCCTTGGTAAGGTCGCAGAGGGCCCGAGGTGACCCAGCCGGGGGGTGGGGGGTGGGGGTGGTGGTGGCAGGTGATCACCTGGCGAGGCCAGTGTGGTTGGTCAGCACCAGCTCGTACTCCTCGCCCTTCTGGGCCTCGGCCAGCAAGACGGTAGAGGCTGCCTCTTCCTGGGCTCCTTCCTTGACCGGGAGCAGCTCGATAAAAGGAGCTCCGGGGGGCAGAAGGTAGAGCCCACGGGCTTGCTCCGGCCACAGGTTTAGGCCCACTACCCCTGTGGGGAGCAAGCAGCCCTTCTGCTGGGGGAGCCGTGGCCGTCTGCTAGGGAATAGCCCCTCGCCCTGGACCCCGGCCCTGATTCTCTGCGCAACTGAGCCCACTGCTGCCCTTCCACGCCTCCTTCCTGGCTCCCGCAGGCTCAGTGCTCTGCCTCCGAGGCTCTGATTCGGAAGCGGCACTGGCTCTGGGGGCGGGGGACCCTCGGGTAAGTGCTGGTGCTGAGCCAATCTGTGCGAGTCTCGTGACCTCCCCGAGCCTCGGTTTCTGCACCTGGAAAATGGACCCGCTGAGGTTGGGGGCATTAAATGAGGGGACTATGCGGGGCTCACTACTTGGCGGCTAGGTGTGCGACCTCTCCTTCCCCCCCCCCCCAGCCCCACAGCTCACTCGCCCTGAGTCCTGCTGACCTCCAGAGGCAGCGTACGCAGGCGAGAAGAACGCCAGCCCTTGGCACCACAAGGCCCCCAGCGCAGCCACCGCCTCAGCCTGGCCTCCTGCGTCCACAGTCACCACCACCTGTAGCTTTGGCCAGAGTCGGAGGGCCAGTCCTCGGGGCCCCAGGTCTAGGGCCTCCCGTAGCTCTGCTGCCCGCCTGGGGAGGGGGGGCCCTGGGTTTCCAGTAGCTATCGCCTCAGCCAGCTCTTCGCCACCGGCCTCCAGGCCCAAAAAGACATCCAGGAGTTCCGTGGCTGTCCCAGCTTCCAGGGCCCGCAGCCCAGGGGACCTCAGTGCCTCTAGCAGTAGGGCCCCAGGGTGCTTGGCCCCAGGGACACTAACAACCTGGTCCAGGATGCGCCAAGGCCAGGGGAGAGGGCGAGGCCAGGGGGATGTAGGTGTCACACAGGCAATGCCTCTGGGAGTCAGCACTTCTGGGTAGGCCTTGCTGAGGGCTGCCAGACCCAGCAAGGTGGCCTGGGGGGGAAGCAAGAGAGGGTGTCAGCCCTGGGCCTGAGCCACTTCCTGAGCCCCCAGGTTGGGGGCTCCTTTGCCCACCCCGAGGGGAGGGTTTGGCTGCAAGTAGGGGTCTCTGGTGAAGCTAGGCTACAGCCTTCTCAGTTTACCTGCAAGGAGGCCTCCCCGGAGCACTGGGCTGATGTAGGGGGCAGGAGCTTCCCGCTACTTTCTTCCTCCTGGGCCTGGCTGGCCTTGATCAGAGGGAGATGGTTCCGGAAGGTGCTTGTATCTGTACCTCCAAAGACATCATAAACTCATCCTGAAGCCACAGTTTCCCAAGAAGTTTCAGGCAAGATTGGTAAGACCCTTGAGGAAGGAACCCAGCACAGGCCTGGGGGCAAGGCTACTGGGGCCCAGGAGTGGAGCATGCGTCTCGAACAATCCTGAGCCTGGGTAGGGTCTTTGGGTCGGGCCCCTCTGTGCTGGCAGTAGAAAGGGAGAAGGGAGGTCCTCAGGTTCTGGAATCTGACTATCCCATGGAGTTTCTGTCTGCTTGGGCCACCTCCCTAGACCCTTGGAAACCCACCTGTGGTCCCCTGGAGGGGACCGCGGGGCCTTGGGGCTTCCCGCAGACACCATGTCAGGGCCTGCTGCTGGCTCTGGCCTGTGTGCAGCGTGCTCTGCTCCAGTCTTCGCTGCTGCCAGGCGGCAGCCCAGCACAGGGCCCCTGCTGCCACACGGTGCTGGAGGCCGGCAAGCCATGACAGCCTGGCATCCAGCACAGCCAGGGGCGGCAGTAGCAGCAGCAGGAGCCCCAGAAGGAGGAGGAGGAGGAGGGGGAGGGGGAGGAGCAGCAGCAGCATCTCTAAGCAGCTCCTGGGAGGAGGAAGGGACCCAAGTTCTGGTACTGGGGGAGGAGAGGGTAACCCATTTCCCCCTGACCCCCCTAAACCCCACTCTACCACACAAGAAACCAAGGGAAAAGGAAGTCTGGGAGGAAGCCAGGCCCCATCAGGCAGGAGGACGTCAAGATTCTGGAGTCACACCGACCTGAGTTCAGACCCTGTGCTGCCACTTGGTTAGCTGGAGGGCCCCGGCTAAGTCAGCTAGCCGCTCTGGGCTCCGCTGCCCTATCTGTAAAATGGGAACAATAATAGCTCCACAGAAGCTACAGAAAGGGTTTGACATGGTGCCTGGCACACAGAGGCCACCCCACGACTGCCTGCCGAGTCCAGCCCACTCCTACGCCCACTCCCATTCCCACTCTGCCCAGGACCCTCCCTGTCCCAGCTCCTGGTCCCTCTTGAGCCCCAGGCGGTGGTTCCACGTCCCTCATGCACCTGTCACAGCCCACTTGTGCCCACTCTCAGCACCCAAGAAACCCTGGGCTCTCCGGTTTGTGTACACAGCCAGCCAGAAAGATGGAGCTGTGGCTTTAAAGGGTGGGGCCCTGATGGGGAAATCCGGCCACAGGCCCGAGGGAGGAGCTGGGGGGGGGCTCTTAAAGGGGCAGTTTGGTTAAGGGTCCCTGGGCGGCCGCCAGCCCAAGCTGGCAGATGGGGAGAAAACTCCCCGCCAGAGAAGTGTGGTCTCCAAACTCCTGCAGGTAAAGGGATAGAAAGCTGAGTGTGGAAGAGTGCCACGCAGCAGCTTATGTTGGGAGAAGGGCGCACACCACAAGAGCAGATTCAAGCCTGAGAACTGTTTAAAAAACAAAATTTTCTTACAATCCAATCCAATCCTGGGATCCAGCCCCAGCAGGGCTGGGGTTGGGGGTTCCTCTCTGCTCAGCGGGGAGTCAACTTCTCGCTCCCCCTGATCACAAGCTCTCTCTCCCTCTCAAATAAATAAAATCTTAAAAAAAAAAAAGTAAACAGTAACTAGTCCTCAAGGAAGGGGACTTGACAGCAATGTTTGTCACACAAAGCTCATCCCAACTTTACCTGGTAACTGGGGTCACCATCAGTGTTAGCTAATACGCTTTATGCCGAGGAAAAACAAACTTCTCCCATCTTTATGCTGTGACGTCTTTTTGCAACTTGGAACAAGGGATCCACCTAGGTTACGCTTCTGCCTTCCCACTGTGAAGTTTGAGAACCTCAGTTCTAGAATGACGTTGACGTTCTTCTGTGGCCTGGGGTTAAGCCCTTCCTGCTCCTGTGCTCTGGACCCAGGCTCCTGAACACTAAAACCCCTCCCATCAACCCCTCATCCGTCTTCCAGGAGCTCTCTCTCCCTTTCATAGTAGAGCTCCTTTGCACAGTTCTGCTCCTGCTATCAGGCTGCCCCCCTTTGATCTCACCCCTTTTAATTTCTTGTTTAGGTCTTGCACTTGAGTTTTTAAAAGAACAGATTTTTTTTTTTAAGATTTTATTTATTTATTTGACACAGAGAGAGATCACAAGTAGACAGAGAGGCAGGCAGAGAAAGGGGGAAGCAGGCTCCCTGCTGAGCAGAGAGCCTCATGCAGGGCACTCCATCCCAGGAGCCTGAGATCATGACCTGAGCCGAAGGCAGAGGCTTTAACCCACTGAGCCACCCAGGCGCCCCAAAAGAACAGCTTTATTAGGTATAATTCACATACCATACAAGTCACCCATTTAAAGCAGACAATTCAGGGCGCCTGGGTGGCTCAGTCATTGAGCGTCTGCCTTCGGCTCAGGTCATGATCCCAGGGTCCTGGGATCGAGCCCCGCATCAGGCTCCCTGCTCTGCTCATGTTCCCTCTCTTGCTGTGTTTCTCGCTGTCAAATAAATAAAATCTTAAAAAAAAAAAAAATAAAGCAGACAATTCAACGGTTTCTACTATATTCACAGATTTTTGTAACACCAACAGTCAATTTCATAACATTTTCATCACCTTGAAAGATACCCCATACCCTAATTTAGCTATCACCTCCCAGTCCCTTCCCACCTCCCACCCCCAGCATAAGCAACCACAAATCTGCTTTCTTTATGTCACATCACATTTATTTACCCATTCATCAGGTGATGGGCATTTGGGTCATTTCTGTTCTTTGGCTACCATGTATAATGCTGTTATGGACATTTGTGTACAAGTTTTTATGTGGATATACGTTTTTATTTTTCTTGCGTAAGAATATAATGAATTCAAGGGATTTATCACATGCCAATTAATGGACTGGCTGGGTCATATAGTAACTCTTTGTTCAACTGTTTAAGGAATTGCTGAACTGATTTCCATCGTGGGTGCACCATTTTACATCCCACCAGCAGTATATGAGGGTTCTAATTTCTCTACATCCTTGCCGACACTTGTTATTATCCGCCTTTTTGATTATAGCCATCCTGGTAGGGTGTGAAGTAATTTGAGTCTGTTTTTGTTTTGTTTTGTTTTGGAACTCAGGACCCTGAGATCAAGAGCCATGGACTCTACCAACTGAGCAAGCCAGGCACCCCTTGCATCTGTTTTAATATGCATGGTCCCTGATGACCAATGATCGAGCATCTTTTCATGTATCTATCGGCCATTTGTATACCTCTATGAAGAAATGTCTTTTCAGATCCCTTACCCATTTCTTATTGGGCTATTTCTTTTTTTTTTTTTCAAGATTTTATTTATTTATGAGAGAGAGGGAGAGAGCACAAGCAGGGGGAACAGCAGGGAGAGTGGAGAAGCAGATTCCCCATTGAGCAGAGAGCCCAATTCGGGGCTCAGTCCCGGGATCCCAGGATTATGACCTGAGCCGAAGACAGCCTTTTAACCAACTGAGCTACCTAGGCGCCCCTAGTTGTCCTTTTATTATTAAGCTCTAAGAGTTCTTTTTTTTTTTTCTTAAAGATTTTATTTATTTATTTGGCAGAGAGTGGGAGATCACAAGTAGGCAGAGAGACAGGCAGAGAGAGAGGGGGAAGCAGGCTCCCTGTTGAGCAGAGAGCCCAATGTGGGGCTTGATCCTAGGACTCTGGGTCATGACCTGAGCCGAAGGCAGAGGCTTTAACCCACTGAGCCACTCAGGTGCCCTCAAAATTTTAAATTTCAATGAAGCCTAATTATCTACTTTTTCTTCTGTTGCTTGTGCTTTTGATGTCTTAACTAGGGATCCATTGTCAAATCTGGGGTCATATTTACTCGTATGTTTTCTTCTAATCATTTTATAATCTTAGCTCTTACATATAAGTCTTTATTTTTTATGGTGATAAAATATGCATAAGGTTTACCATTTTAACCATATCAGTCATCACCACCATCCATCTCCAGAACTTTTTCATCTTCTTAAACCGAAACTCTACTCATTAAACAATAACTCCCCATTTCTCCTTACCCAGCGTCTGATGACCATGATTCTACTTTCTGTCTTTATGAATCTAATTACTCCCAGTACCTAATATAAGGGCAACTGTATAATAATTGTCCCTTAGTGTCTAATTCATTCAGCATAATGTCTTCAAAATTCACTCATGTATGTATCAGAATTTCCTTCCTTTTTTAAAACTGAGTGATATTCCATTATGTCTAGACCACATTTAATTTATTCATTCATCCATTGATGGCCATTGTATTATTTTCATCTTTTAGCTATTGCGAATAGTGCTGTTATGAACACAGATGCACAAGTATCTGAGTCCCCGCTTTCAATTTTTTTGAGAATATACCCAGAAGTGGAAGTTCTGGATCACACGGTAATTCTGTTTAACTTTTCGAAGAATCTCCATGCTGTCTTCACAGCAGCTGCATTATTTTACATGCCTACCCGCAGTCCACATAGGTAGCAACTTCTCCACATCCCCTACCAGTTTTGTTTTGTTTTGCTTTGATAATGGCCAATCTAATGGTTAAGAAGTGGTTATCTCATTGTGGGTTTGCATTGCTAATGACTGAGCATCTCCTGTGTGCTTATCGTCCACCTGTGTGTCTTTAGAGAAATGCCTGTTCACATCCTTTCCATTTAAAAGTTGTTGTAGAGTTCTTTATATACTCTGGATATTAATCCCTTGACATATTTACACATATTTCCTCCCAGTCTGCGGGTTGCCTATTCACTCTGCTAACAGTGTCCTTTGATGCACAAAACTTTCATTTTGATGAGGTTCAATTCATGTTATGTTGTCATGGTGTCGTGGCTAAGAAATCATTGCCAAATCCAACATCATGAAGCTTTCTATGGTTTCTCCTGAGAGTTTTATAGTTTTAACTCTTACATTTAGGCCGTTGATCCATTTTGAGTTAATTTTTGTATGTGATGTCAGGCTCCAACTTTATTCTTTGGCATGTGGCTATCCAGTTGTCTCAGTACCGCTCGTTGAAAGAACTATTCTTTCCCCATTGCGTGGTCTTGGCACCCTTGTCAAAAATCAGTTGACCATAGACACATGGGTTTCCTTCTGGACTCCGAATTCTATTCCACTGATCCATATGTCTATCCTTATGCCAGTATACAGTGAGTATATTATGTGCACTGTAGTGAGTTTTGACTTGCTTATTGTGAAATGTGCCTATTTCAACTTAAATCCTCATTCTCAGTTGGTTATTTAGGAGTATATTGTTTAGCTTCCATGTATTTGTGAATTTTCCAGGGCTTGTTCTTGTTATTTACTTGTTTAGTGAGTGGCTAGATCATTTTAGGGAGTGTATCTACTTCCCACACCTTCCTCCACAGTGTGAAGCCTCATACTGCTCAGTAAGGGGGTGCAGACTTGAGGATGCCCACAGTCGCCCTAGCACAACAATGATTTTCACAGATGGGTCTCTTTCCCTGACCATACCCAGCTGTTAAGCCACATCCACTGTTAGCTGATCGTTACCTATTTTTCAACAATGCTTGGGGGAGTAAATTGCTTCAGAAACTGATCCAAATTCAGGTTTCTTTGAAGGGACAGTTTCGTCTCTTGTGTTTGGGATTTGTTCTGACCCCAAGAGAGTGCCTCCCAGCTGTCTCTTTCATCATCTCTCTGTAGCCTACTAGCTAGCCCCGGCTCAGGCTCTATCTCCAATGAACCTATTGTTCTCCTGCCATTTGCCTTTCACCACAACCTCCAGCGTTTTCAAGAGTACCTTTAAGCTTGCACTTCTCTTGGCAAAGGAAGTCAGTTGCTTGGAGGATTCGAAGTTCTCTGTTTTAAAGCCTGCCTCTGTCATGCCCCCCTGCACTCATCGATAGATACCTCCTAGCTCTGATCGTTTTTTAAAAATATTTTATTTATTTGAGAGAGTGAGCGCACGAGAGAAAGCATGAGCAGGGAGCGGGGACAGAGGCAGAAGGAGAGAGAATTTCAAGCAGGCTCCACTCTGAGCCCAACACTGGTCTCGATCTTGTGACCTGGAGATGATCCCACCCTCCTTCATCTCCAGCCGCTGCCTGCTCTGGTCTCTGTGGCCAAATGCCTCTTTTTTCTTAATTCCTATGTGTTGTTTAGGAGTCAGCTCAAGCTAATTGGTGCCCTTTCTCCATGTTCTCCCGTATTCAGTAACTGCCTCAGGATAACTTTATTGCAACACAAACGAATATCCTATCATGATTGGTTGACTGTCTTTCCCCAGCCATAATCCTCGAGGGCAGAACAATTTCTTGTCCCACATACCATGCCCTGAACAGAGTGGGCACATGAAATGTGCTGAAGTTTAAGGATGAACTTTTTTTTTTTTAAGATTTTATTTATTTATATGACAGAGAGGAGAGAGAGATCACAAGTAGGCAGAGAAGCAGGCAGAAAGAGAGGGGGAAGCAAGCTCCCCGCTAAGCAGAGAGCCCGATGCGGGGCTTGATACCAGGACCCTGAGATCATGACCTGAGCCGAAGGCAGAGGCTTAACCCACTGAGCCACCCAGGTGCCCCACTTGTTTATTTTAAAGATTTTATTTATTCACTGGAGACAGAGAGAGCACGTGCAGGGGGAAGCGAGGGGAGGGAGAGAAGCAGGCTCCTAGCTGAGCAGGGAGCCCAATGACATGGGACTCCATTCTAGGACCCCGGGATCATGACCCAAGTTGAAGGCAGATGCTTAACCAACTGAGCCACCCATGTGCCCCAAGGATCAGCTTTCTAATGGGAAGAGGGTAAAATCAGGAAGCAGGAGATAGAGACTATCATTCTAATTTTTAAAGCATCTCATGTATGAACAGGCACTTTAGAAATGCCCCCTCTGCCGTCAAAGCTGTAGACATTCTCTCTGAGGCCAATTCCCAACTAGTTCTGCTTTTCAGTCCCACAGAGGATTTTTAATATCTTCCTATCAAAACTACCCTCTCTTACCACCTAATGGAAAATAAAAACAGAACTCAATATTGTCCCTTCAGAGGAAGCCTTTATTATAACATAAAATACACAATTTTGTGACTGCCCCAAATTGTACACAATAGTTTTTTGGTGGCTATATACTAATCTGCCTCAACACTAAAATATGTATCTGAAATAATTTCACAAAGTTTTAAAAAGAAAAATTATAAAAAGTATACTTCCACTTTGTCATATTCACTTTTAGTCTCCCCACCCCCCTACAAAACCCTGCACATACCACACATTGAAACATTTTGATGACGTGTGTGTGTGTGTGTGTGTGTGTGTGTGTGTGTGTGTGTGTGTGTGTGCCTGGGAGCAAGTGAGAGGCAGAGGCGTAAGACTTGCCACTGCCTCTTTTGTGGTTTGCAGGAACAGGGAGAAAAGAGAAAATACAACGCAGAGAGTGAGCACACCTTTCAGTCAAAAATCTCTCCCATCTCTAGATCTCTAGGCACTGCCTCAGGAAAACTGAGGACAGCTCAGCAACTGTACACGCATGGAACCCCTATGCCCGGGGCAGCCACACTTTTCAGCACACTTTTCAGTACCCACAACCCCAGTGGCGACTGTAAAGGGCAAACTCTGCCCTCAGCATCCCCGGGGGCTGGGTCAGCCCCCAGGCTGAAGGCGTGTCAGGCCGCCCGCCCTTCCCGGATCTCCCAGCAAGGCACTCACAGGCCAGTGTTGGTGAAGCCCAAGGGATGGGCAGCTCAGGGTCTGAGAGCAGTCCGGCTTCCTTTACCCCTTTCCCCACTGCTCTGATCCTCACGGGTGGAATTTTAATCAAATCTTGAGGGGCATGTAAAGGGCTCAGCCGCATCCTATGTCAATGCTGGTATCATGGAGGGGTCGGCCTGCTCCTCAGAGAGGAGAGATTCTACTGCCTGGCATAGAAAAATAAATCAGTGTATGAAACCAAGCCAGGGCAAACAGCAGCTTTTAAAAAGTCATCTTCCAATAAATAATTTACTACAGAGGAATATTTTCCTTTAACATCAAAACACTGATAAATTCAGAAGTAATTTTTGTAAAAAAAATATGTTTATTTACTCACATGTATAAAAATAAGGTTTTTAGGGCCATTCTCTCCTGGGTGCAGTCATTGGTTCTTTTGGAGAGGGGGGCTAAGGGGGAGTGGCTTTGTAGGCCTACCCCAAAAGCTCTGTCTGCTTCCCTCTCTTCCCACCTGACTGCCATAGCCCATTCCTTCCATCTGATGTAAAGCTATGGAAGAAATTGCGGATGTTAGGCTGAAGCTGTTTCGTTTTGTTTTTGCAGCTTACCAAACTTCCCAGGAAACCCACTGACTGCATTTCCCCAAATTACCAATGCCTGGCCCCGGCAGCCCATACCAAGTGGGCAAGACATCATGGAACATGTGGGCCCTGGGTTCAGACTGCATTCCTGCCACCCCCTTCCGAGACAGCCTGTGTGAACAGTGAAGGGAAGTGAGGTGACTTGGGTATGAACAACACAGGACCTGCCCCAGGAAGAAAGACTTGTGATGTCAGACGAGGGTGGGAAGAGGAAAACAAGAAGTCTCAATTTAGAAAGAAAACACCACCATGTGCAAACAGCCGTCATCAGTAAGCCTTGCGGCCCCCGCACTTGGGCGGAAGGATGGGCAGACCGGAGGGCAGGTGCCCCAAGGAGTAAGGCAACCTCCTCCGCGCCTGTGGGTCACAGCTGGGCCTTCCACTCTGGCCAAGACAGAAACGACATCAACATCGTATACTGCAGTTATGTCACCCTCTCTTCTCTAGTTCATCGAATGGTCTGTGTGTGTCCACACATGGAGCTGAGTGGAATTCCACAGAGTGGAAGGAAGGGGGGCTGAGGGAGAGAACATGTAGATGGGTTAAGTGTTATTTAAAAAGCCACTACCCATCGGGCAACCAATGACTTCCCTTGCCTCAACAATCACCTTTCGTTCCCTCTTTACCCATCCCTACCCAGGAAAACAGGCGTGGAGGAGGGGTAAGGTGGGAGGACAGCTTTCTTTCTCAAAAGGCAGTTTCTACATTTCAAAGGAAAGCAGAGACGATCACGGTTATATATCAATTTCTTGGCGGACACAGTGACAAATCTCACAGAGGGGAGGTGCTTTCTCCTCCCTTTGTCCTTCTCTTACTTGGACAGACTCATGGCCAAGTTCCAGGGTTTGTGGAACTACTGCCTTTCAGCACAAGGTTAACAACCACAGCCTCTGTTTGTGGCCCCAACGCTGCAACAAAACTCTGCACAGCAAGGGGGAGAAACAGACCAACGTGCCAAGTCACACACGCGCGTGCACACACACACACACTCACACACTCCCTTCACTGGTGCCACCATGCACAGAAACACTAAAGTCACAACTAGTATTAACACTTCACATTATGAGTATTGTTTCCAAAGAGAAGCGATTCATGGAATTAAAACATCCACAAGAGTAACTCCTCTGGCGAGGACGAAGAAGCTGCAGATGGAGACGGGGGTCACGACTGCGCGTGAGGGATCCACTGACTGTCCATTGGCCGGCCGAGGAGCTCCTCCACACGCCGTGCCACATCCATTGTGTCATCCAGATCAAAGTCCCCATCGTTGTCAAGAACAGGGTCAGGGCTTGGAAGGAAAAGAGAAAAGATGATGGGAAGGGAAAGGTTGTCAGAAGCTCAATGATGAGCAGTGGAGACCAACCCAAACCCCAAAGCCCACCAGGTGAATGGCCCAACACTGCCTATACCCTCTGCCTAGGCTCCGTGGGAAAAGACCATGATCTAAACAGTGGCGAGTAGAGTCCTTTGCTATCTGGACAGAGAGACTCAAACTAGAATACCCACTCCAGCTGCCCCCAACCCTGGCTGTCCACACATCTAAAGCCCAGCCCACCTGGTCCTTACACAGAACAAGAAAAATCTGCACTTTGGGAGAGGGGAGTAGATGACATTTGCCCAAATCCACTCTAAACTACCAATATCTTCCAGTTGAATCTCTCTCCCTGCTCCTGGGCACATGCCGGAGCCCAGCCTGGGTGGTCTCAGACCTACAGGGGCCCTGGAGCCCTTTGCCCACCAGCCCTCCAGGGGCCCAGCCTGAGGCCAGGTGCCCAGTTCCTCCCCGTGGAGCCCCATGAGAACACAACCTACTTCTGGGGGTACATGTTATAATGAGCCTGGGGGCACACGGCTGGGGAGGGGGCCTGGTCCATGTAGGTGGCGCTGGCCCCGGCAGAGTCTGCAGATGCACTCACAAACCTGCAAGAGAAACACGGCAGAGCCTCAGTGGTCTCCGGGCAGCTGCTGACTTGGGGAGGACTTGCGGGGGGGCATTTTTACACCTTTTTTGGGGGTGTGGAAGGACAAAGTGCCTACTGGGCCTGGGACTCCAGCTGAGGGAGTGGGGGCCTGAGTCCTGGTCCCATTGAGACTAAGGCCAGTTCCCTCTCCAGGGCTGAGCCAGGTTTTAGAGGGGAAGGGAGGGCCGGGCCCGTGAGTGGGAGGAGAGCACTGAGAGGTAAGGGGGGCCAGGGGGAGAGAAAGCAGGCAGCAGGAGACCAGAGCTGGACCCTAGGTACTTACTCAGGGACCACTTGCTTGATCTGTGGCTTCACGTATCCATCCACCGCTTTAGCTGCCGGGCGGGGGGGAACAGTGATGAGAACCAAAGTTCTCAATGAAATAAAAATGCAATCTCCCATAAGAATCACATCTTTTTTCAGGATAGGACACAACCACCTAATTCTATCTTAGGATCTGATATAAGCACTTAATATTTTAATCTGTTAGGAGGACCTAGTCTAGGAGAAGCCTCAATACTAAAACTATAAATTAAGGGACACCTGGATGGCTCAGTAGGTTAAGCATCTGCCTTCGGCTCAGGTCATGATCCCAGGGTCCTGAGATCGAGTCCCACATTGGGCTCCTTGCTTAGCGGAGAGCCTGCTTCTCCCTCTCCCTCTGTCTGCTGCTCCCATGCTTGTTTCTGTGTCAAATAAACAAATAAAATCTTAAAAAAACAAAAAACAAACCAAAAAAACCTCTGTAAACTAAAATATCTTCTGAGTTGGCTTGGATGTGTTAATAAATTCTTCAAACCACAGAAAACATATATTTCAGTACAAATCTAAATCCAGCATTAATTGTATACTAAGTATAAAAAGAAAAAATATTTTAAAAGTTTAAAACTATAGATGTAGATGAGTGACAGGATTTGCTTTGTGTCCCAGGGAATAACATGAGGAGGAGAGCAGAAGAGGACAAAGTTCCAATCACAGGAAGAAGAACATTGTCATAATTAGAATTGCCCACAAAAGAAATGGGCTGTCTTGGGAAGAACTGATTTCCCATCACTGAAGAGCTTTAAGCGGAAGGTATACAAACACTTGTCAGGAGCTGTACCAAGAAATCAAAGAGAGGAATGAATTTGACTTGATGGTCCCTGGAGTTACTCTGAGTATCTCCTCGTTTAGGAAAAGGAATGTTAGTCAAGTATTTGTGTGCTCTTTTGTTTCCCTGCAGTTTCTGCATTTGGGGGTAATCTGATGGTCACTCATCCTGTATTGTCCATGCCCCATGGCTGGTTAAGAAGAATGCTGGTGTGTCTTTCTTCCACCCTCTGACAAGTATCTACTGGGATATGAGAGGTCAGGAGATAAACCCCAGAGTGGTCTGGTCAGTTGTAGTTACCTTTTTAAAAGACTGACTATGGAAATCCAGTTAAGTGACTCTGAAGTTGGTGAACGAAGTCCTGTTTTTTGGCTATGTGAGTATGGGAATACATATAGTCCTCATAATGTTAGATAATGAAGATGACACTAAGGTCAAGAGGATGAAGAGCTTGTGAGCAAAACAGTCCAAGATAGTGAAATGTGACATGGTTCACAAGTTGCTTGTTATCCTAACCAGCTTCTTCGAACGCTTCAAATGTCAGGAGCTACCCTTTTATAATACTGCATGCTTTTTGTGCTTTCTAGTTTATTAAGATTTTTATGTATTGGCAGAAAAGATAAAAACCAAAGAAATGCTATAAAAATTAGGATTTAAAAATCTAGATTAGCTCTGCTAACAAAAAGAAACCATGATAGGTTTAATTCAAAGTATCGCATAAATCTAGGGGCAACTTGTGGCTCAGTCAGTTAAGCATCTGACTCTAGATTTCAGCTCAGGTCATGGTCGCAGGGTTGTGGGATCAAGTCCTGAGTTGGGCTCCATACTCAGTGGGGAGTGTGCTCAAGGCTCTCTCTCTCTCTCTCTCCCTCTGCTCCCTCTCATGAAATAAATAAATATTTTAAAAAACAAAATAGCACATAAATCTAAAAAATTCTGGTTTATTTTGCCACTTGGAAATATAACCATCATCACAGGGTAGGAAAGCATGATACGAAACACAGACACTATAAAGGAAAAAGGTTGATAGACTGAGCTGTATAGGAAATACAAGTTTTGTACTTTAATTCTAGAAGAACAATGACATACTGAGAAAAATATCTGCTATATATAATAAAAGGCTTACTATGTAAAAATACTTATACATCATTAGGAAAAAACAGAACTCCAAAAGAAAAATGAACAGGTGATATAAAGACACTTCACAGAAAAAATATAAATAGCCAGTAATATGGAAGTTAAGAAATTCAGACTCTGGAGCTTTGACTGAGCTCAAAACCTGGTTTGGTTACTTCCCAGCTATGCGGACTTTGGCAAATTATTTCACTTCTCTTTGCCTCAAATCCTCAAATATAAAGTGAGGAGAGCCACAGGACCTATGTTGCACACCTGTTTTGAGGATTAAGTGCAATAGTATGTGAAATGTGCTCAGAAGACTGCCTAGTACACAGCAAGCACTCAGCGGATGTTGCACTCAGCTGCTATTACTATTCTAGTTACTATTATTGTTACTACTATGAAAAGATGTGACCTTCCCTGGAATCAAAGAAATGAAAATAAGAAGTAAGACATCATTTTTATGCCAAACAGGCCGGCAAGCACTAAATCTGTGAGCAAAAACTATGCTTGGCAGGGGGTGGAGGAGCAGGTGCTCCGACAGACCTCTGTGGGAGTGAGAATGGATTTCTCTTTTCAGAGGGCGATTCTGTAAATGTGTGTCAAGAAATAATTTCCCCCCCCGCTTAAAAATGTACCATAGACAGAGTTGCAGGCCTGTAAATATAATCTTACAACATCACTTTAATGATTGCATAGAATTCCACTGTATGTTGATTTGATGTCAGTTACTTGAGACTTACAATTCACAGTTTTTTGTTGTGAATTAATGTTGAGATAACCTGGGGCACCTGGCTGACTCATCAGAGCATGCAACTCTTGATGTCAAGATCGTGAGTTTAAGCCCCAAGTTGGGGGTAGCTTACTACATACGTACATACATACGTATGTACCAAACTCACCCACTGAGATAACCTGGTGCATGCATCCCGTTCAACTATTTCCCTAGGATAAATGCCTAATCTTTTCCAAACTTTTCTGGAAATTTTACAATTAGTACAGAATACTTTTATGATCAGAGAACACTAAAACCATCTGTTTTGAAAAAACAAGTTTTATCTTTTTAAAATTTTATTTATTTGAGAGGCAGAGAGAGAAAGCAAGCAAGCAGGAAAAACAGCAGAGGGAGAGGGGAAACAGACTCCCCACTGAGCAGGGAGCCCGACATAGGGCTCAATCCTAGGCTGAGAGCATGACCTGAGCCAAAGGCAGAAGCTTAACCGACTGTGCCACCCACGTGCCCCAAATTTTATCTTTCTAATTTTGTTTGAGCTAAGATTGTTTTAAAAACAAGTTGAAAAAAGTAAAAACAAAAGCAATTCGTTCCCTTCAATTCAATATTGGGGTTAGCAGCAGATATGATTGAAGAATACAGTCTAGGATTTACAACTCACCTGAATAATGCTCGAACACCAATAAGTAAATACTAATTGTATAGGTTTTTATGCAAGACAAACACACATACCCACACAAAACTAAAAGAAAACTAAAATCACAACAAAACCAAATCAGAATGCGAACATTGTTACCAGTGGCAGGCTCGCAGGGAACTGGTGTGTAATATTTGGAGTACACTTCATCTTTTGGCCGGTCAGGAAACACGTAGATAAGGTAATTCAGGTCCCCCAAGCGGTCGGCCAGGGACCGGATGGAGAAGTCTCTGGTGGTAAAAGGCATCAGGTTCCAAAACATCCTTTCCTCTAGAACAATAAACAGAATAATCATATTCTAAGCAGGATTTCTAAATAGGAAATCTTAAAACCCAAATATACCACAAATCAAAGCTATTAGAACTGTCCCAATAAAGATCTCCATTTAAAAATAGCCACAGGTTGTAGGTCACCTGGTTGGCTCAGTCTTAATGATTAAGCGTTTGACTTTTGATTTCCGGCTCATGTCATGATCTTAGGGTCGTGGGCTGTATCCCCATGTTGGGCTCCATGCACATCAGGGAGTCTGCTTGGGGTTCTCTCTCTCTCTCTGCCCCATCCCCCCACTCCCACACTCTCTAAATACATGAATAAATCTTAGAAGAAAAAAAAAGACCAAATGACCACAGATTGTGGCTCAAGTCATTCACAAAAGCCATGGGGAGATAAGCAGGTAATGCAGATAGCACTTCCCTAGAGACCCATGATCTCCAGTAGTTTCGTTCAGATGGTTTTCAGTCCCTCTGTAGAAGAAATAGTTCTTACTGACTCTAATCCTTGATCCTTGTACAAAAGTATATGAGGGAGCCATGTCATGTCGTGTCCATGTCACGCAGAAGCTGTGTGAGAGCTATGAAAAGCTGCTAATATCTTTAAGTTGCAAAAAAATGAGTGAGCTACTCTTATCTTATTGTGAAGATCAGAGGAAAGAACTGTTCTTGGGTGGAAATAATCAGTGGCCATGCCTTTATGCTGATTAGGATAAAGGAATAATTAAAATAGCATATTACTATGGGGGGCCTGGGTGGCTCAGTTGGTTAAGCGTCTGCCTTTGGCTCAAGTCATGATCCCAGGGTCCTGAGATCAAGCCCCACATCAGGCTCACTGCTCAGCGAGGAGCCTGCTTCTCCTTCTCCTCCCTGCTCTTGCTCTCTCTCGGTATTTCTGTCTCTCTCTCAGATAAAATATTTAGATTTTATTTATTTATTTATTCAACAGAGAGAGAGAGAGAGATCACAAGCAGGCAGAGAGAGAGGGGGAAGCAGGCTCTCTGCCGAGCAGAGAGCCCGACTTGGGGCTTGATCCCAGGACCCTGAGATCATGACCTGAGCCGAAGGCAGAGGCTTTAACCCCTGAGCCACCCAGGTGCCCCTCTCAGATAAAATCTTAAAAAAAATAAAATAGCATATTACTTCCAGTCTAATGACTCCCAACTCATCCAAGTGAAATAAGCTCACAGTTCAGCAACAAGAAGGCAGATATTTCAAAAGGGAAGCAGCTGAGATTGTGGACAGAATGCTGTATGATAGGTAGCTACTTCAGGGTTACATGTTTGTTTCTCAGAATTAGTAACTGTGTTTCCCATGATATGATTTTGTGCAGGCTGCTTCACTAGCCCCAACTGCGTCATGGTGATCCATTTGCGTGCCCTTCATCAGAACTGACCCCATAATTAGTGCTCAATAAATCATTTGTTGAAGTAATTTTACAACAAAAGCAGCTAACTAAACCAATACATATACATATTTTAAAGATATTATTTATTTATTTATTCATTTGAGACGGGGGAAGGTAGAGGGAGAGAGAGAGAGAGAGAGAGAAGCAGACTCCCTGCTGAGCCAGGAGCCTGACCTGGGGCTCGGACCCAGGACCCAGAGATCATGACCTGAGCCAAAGGCAGATGCTTAACCATCTGAGCCACCCAGGCGCCCCCAAGATATGTTCTAAAAAGGGAGGGAACTCACGAGAATCAAACTTCCAAGCAATGGTGATGCCACCAATTTCAGAGTCACTGAATCTCAGCAGGAAGGTCCCATCAGGCTTGTTAATGAGTAGGTCATGGGCCTGTTGCTTGTTCACGAAACCCAAAATAGCCCTGGATCACAAAGGCCAAAGAGGAGAAATAGATGTGAAGTTTTAACAGTGGAAAGAAGAACTTCGTACTCTATTGCTGACTTAGGAAATGACAATTCTCACCCATCATTCCAATGAGGCTTGAGATGTTTTTTTAACACTTCCATCACACCATCGAACCACTGCCAGAAAGTGTAATTTCGTCCTGGTAAATTCTCCTGGTTGGAGATACAACAGTGAACACAATAAGGCCAAGTGTAAAACCTAGAATATTGCCTGCATATACCTAAACTTAAAAAAATTAAATGAAAAACAAACATCTATGCTGTCAGAATCACAAATAAACATGCCTGTCCAAGTTTCACCAAATGGTCCTACCATAAAAAACCAGATAGAGAGGAAGAGAGAAGAAGGGAAAAATATAACAGAGAAGTTAGCAAGACCCAGTGGCCCCCTGCTACAAACACCTTCACCTGGAACTGGGCTGACTGGTTCTTTGCTTTTTATGAATTAGGGCATTTAAAATACCTGGGGATGGAAGTGTAAGCAAAGAAACAAAAGTTGGATTTAAAGTCAAAGATGTGACAGGTGACATCTCAATTACCCGATGCTAGAGGAGAAGCTTCCTCCCTTAGCATTCCCTTTGGTGGGCTGAGGGTCCCATGGCAGCCTGGCTTTACAAGATTACACAGCAGGGAGCATTAGAGAGTCAATGGGAAAGACGCAGGGACTTCTAATCACAAAAGCTTTACTTAAGAGATATGCTATCATTTGCTTTGCTCTCTTTCCTTTATAAAGGAAAAAAAAAAACACTAGCTGTGCACAAAACCCAGTTTACTTAAATACTCAAAGACCTAATTTTCTACATAAAAAAGTATGTGCTTATCAGTCTATTCTGGAGCTTCCTATTACTTTGGGCACATTTTATTAGAGTCATGAAGAACAAATGCCCGGGGCAAGAAGTCTCCAGAAGGCATCTAGTTTGGAGGGATTGATCCGAGGGCAGCTGGCGGCAGGCCCCTCACCCTGTTGAACTGGGACCAGGACACGGACATGCCATTATAATCTTCCAGGTGGCTGCTGCTGCTGTTGAACAGTTTCTGGGCCAGGAATACGAGGTTCTCCTTGGTCAGGCCCCGGTTGCTCTGCACTTCGGCCTTGAATTTCATGTTGAGCGCCTCACACAGCTGTGGCCACAGCACTTTGTCGGGCACGGCGAATGGCACCCTGCCCTGAGACAGAGAGAAGCCAGAATCTTATGAGAAAACAGTTGCATGATTTATTCACTCAACCTGCAAAATGAAAACACTGATGGCTCAATGCAGTTACAAACATTTGTCCTGCTGAGCCTGAGGATAAATTCTAACTTTTTTGACATAGGCAACTCTGTGAGAATGAGCAGGTTCCATTTTACCTTCTTTACCCCCAACTTAGAAGGTGCCCTCAAGCTCTCTATGGTGTTCTGTAAATGAGCTGCTGAACCTCCAGTCTCAGCCTACATTCTAAGAGCCACAGAAACAATATGTGACCAAGGTGTGGCTCTTACATTGTAAGTGTGGGAGGAATGGGACTCTGAAAGACTAGTTCTCTAGCTGCAGGCAGGGGGAATTGTGTGTGCACTCATGCGTACATGTGCACAAGTGTGATCCTTTAACTCCAGCCCAATGTGAAAAAATTTCATGGGGTAGAATGGAAACTGAGTTGGACCACTTGTAACTGAGAAGCAGGTTATAATATGAATTTTTAGTAAACTGTTTTTCATCCCATTCATTCACGGTACTTTATTTTATCTTTTCATTATTACAAAATTTATTTTAGAATAGGCAATAGCTTCACATAATATATAATTTAAAAAGTACAGAAGGGTATACAGTGGTGTCTTTTTTTTTGTTTTTAAAGATTTTATTTGAGAGCGAGAGAGCAGTAGAGGGAAAGGGAGAAGCAGACTCCCTGATGAGCAGGGAGACAGATTTGGGGCTCGATCTCAGAACCCTGAGATAATAACCTGAGCTTAAGGCAGATGCTTAATAGGCAGCACCCAGGTGCCCCGTGAAGTCACTTCCTTAAGCCTGTGTCCCAGCAGCCCAGTTCCTCTGCCCAGAGGATATAATCTAGTTTATTGTGTATGCCTCCCAAGATACTCCATGCATACCAGGAAATATATGTAACTCTTCCTTTTTAAAAATATAAATGAAGGCACCTGGGTGGCTCTCTCAGTTAAGCACCTGACTCTTGATTTTTGGCTCAGGTCATGATCTCAGGATTGTGAGATGGAGATCTGCACTGGGCTCCATGCTCAGTAGGGAGTCTGCTTGAGAATCTCTCTCTCCCTCTCCTGCTATCCCTGCCTCCGCTCATGCACTCTCTCTAAATAAATACAAAACCATACATATATATATATATGTATATATATATGGCAACATATAATCCACATGTCCTACCTCTCCCTTTTTCCACTTAATATCTGCAAGACCATACATTAGCATATAAACACATGTTCTTTTGTGGCTGCTAAATATTCCACAGTATGGAAGAACAATACTTTAGTTAGCCAGGCCCCCATAGACGGACATCTATATATCAGCCCAGTGATCTTGAGCTATTATAAACAATGCTGCAACAAACTTATGTCATCTGATACAGATGGAAATATATCTATAGAATAAATCCCCACAAGTATGTATTTATTTTAAAAGAGTATAAGATGTACACTAGTCATTAGAACAACCAAAAATGCTAAAAATGCTTATTTATTTAGGCCTTGCCTAAATTTAGGCAATTTATTTAGCAATGACATGTTGCAAGAACTACCAACATGACATGAGGAATGAGCTTGGCAGAGAGGCAGGGCACGGAATGAGAGGAGAGGCAGCAATCCTATCCAGGAGGCTTATCAGGACATGCTGCAGGCAGACAGTTTTAAGAGAAGCCTCAAACTCAAGATCTGTAGAATCGGCATGGGAGAATTTCTGCTATAAATTTCACCTTTGCAGCAGAAATACAGAAATCCTCTTCTGTAAAGAGGACTGTTTTTTGTTTTGTTTTTGTAAGATTTATTTATTTGAGAGAGAGAGAGAGAGAGAATGAGGGGGGAAGGTCAGAGAGAGAAGCAGACTCTGAGCAGGGAGCCCAATGCAGGACTCGATCCTCAGACTCCAGGATCATGACCCGAGCCGAAGGCAGCTGCCCAACCAACTGAGCCACCTAGGCACCCCTGTAAAGAGGACTGTTGAGCGAACTCACTGAGACTCTTCACATTAGAGTCATATGAGAGAAGGACATACTTGTACATCCTGAATGCCAATCAGAACCTTTTATCAGGCTTTCATGGAGTACTCACTCCTGGAAATGTGTGATACCTAGAACTCTTCCTGATGAAATGTTTTGAAAATGCTCAGCAAGCGCACTCTAGTGGTATTCAGAGAGTGATTAATGCATAAACCCCCCAAATCATGTTCATTCCCTTAGACAAAGCATCTCATTCTTCAGGAGAGTTGGCATGAATCACAGAACCTAAAATTTAAAGAAGACATTAAATGGCACCATCATTTATTGGAGAGAAGATGACAGGAAGCAACTGCTAAACTGTAAGTAACGTCCTGAGAGGTCCACCTTCTGGAGTCCCAAACTTCATTCACAGTCTGACTCAAGGATTCAAAAGAACATTCACTAAGTAGTGACTAGGTGACAAACATTTTGTATTTTGTATGTTACCTAATTTCACTTATTATTTTTTTAAGTAAACTCTATGCCCAAAATGGGACCCGAACTCGCGATCCCCAGATGAAGACTTGCATGTTCTCCAGACTGAGCCAGCCAGGTGCCCCTAAATGTCACCTAATTTCATCTTTCTACCAGTGCTACGGAGCACTATTATCCCACTGGTGCAGACACTTAGGGAAACTTAGGCTCAATGAGAGAAAGTGAATTCCCCGTGGTCACAACATGAGGAAATGGTGGGGCATGAGTTTAACCCTTGGCCAGACTATAAGCCCACGCTCTTTCCATTCTCCACATACTCTCTACTCTGCCTCCCACTACAGAAAACTGTACTTTTCTATGCTTTTCTGGGGGAGAACACATGAAAGAGATTCATGACACCAGCATCAAGATCTTGAGACCCACAGGCCCAGGGAATCCACTCACAGGCTCTGCAAAAGCATTGTCCCAGAGAACGGTGGCCGTCGCATTATTGTCCTGGCTGCCATGGACGATCACCACCACTGGGAGGGACAGGGTCTAAAAACACAAAAGAGAAGGGCTGAGCGTGAAGAGCGACATGGTCCTCTCTTGCTTTTCTTTTTCTTTATCACAACACATTCATTCTCTCTTCAAGTTTCAGTAAATGTCACACTCAAACACAGAATCTGAACGGCTCCAGGAATCACAGGACTCTTCACAGTGGTGCAATCTCAGAAATTTTAGATATTTTAAGAGGTGTTGCTTAGATATTTCTGAAGGAGGCAGTAAGGTTCTCAAATGGAGAACAAGAGAGAAAAAGTATGAAGACATTTATAGGAGAAAACAGCAAGTAACAAATGTCTAAAACTTACTACAACTGTTACTCAAAATCATCTGGAGTGATGTTTCCCTTGATTCATTCCTACCTATATCTCCAGCTATTTCAATTTGCTATTGCCTGTTATTGTAGATCTTTTTTTTTTTTAAGATTTTATTTATTTATTTGACAGAGAGACACAGCGAGAGAGGTAACACAAGCAGGGGGAGTGGGAGATGGAGAGGCAGGCTTCCCACTGAGCCCCAATGTAGGGCTCGATCCCAGGACTCTGGGATCATGACCTGAGCCAAAGGCAGATGCTTAACAACTGAACCACCCAGGTGCCCCTGTTACTGTAGATCGTAAGCGAATCTAAGAGACACAGTTTTAAGGATGAGGTCTCCCCACTTTGTCCATTGACAGTTAAGACACTATGTGATCAAAACAATTCTTTTGTAATACAAAGTACGTACACACAAACACACACACACACACACACACACACACACACACACAGAGCCAAGGGAGAGCTTTACCTTGACTTGAAAAACCAGCTCATTCCCACCAACACTGAACTGTGATTCAAACAGGATTGTAAATTTTTCTTCTGTTACAGACTCTGCTCCACGACGGTCAGATCTCTTAATTCGTTTCAGGGACTGCAAAGGAGAAAAATAAGAAAGGTTAGAGCACTCCAACAGTTAGGGAAGACTTGCCCTTTCCCTTCCCCCAAGCTCACCATGTTCCTGAAGTGCGCGCCGAGGGTGCCAGCGGCCTGGTGATACTCCATCACGCAGCAGTTGTTCAGGATCTCGCCACTGCACTCGCTGCGGAGCAGAGAGAGACTCGACACGAAACCGACACAGGGTCTCAGTAAATGTGGGGTAGAAAATACATTGGGCGACCCAATAAAGAAGGTTGTAAAAATGGGTATCATTTAGAGGAAATGTTAGCTGCATAAAATATACAAGATATAAATATACATTAACATAAAGTTTTCTTGGATGTATTCCTACTAAATGAATGAAAATCATGTTCTTTTTCCACAGAGGAAGACCTTTTACTCTTTCTCTGAGCCAGAAGAGGCCAGAAGGCCTAAAGGGCCCCTTTTCATTATAAAGAATGGCAGCATCCAGAGTGCTGACTAGGAGGCCGGAGCACATTGTTCCGGTTGTAAGGACTGGAAAGAGACAGACATGAGGGGGAGGGCACGCCTACTTGCGGGTGTTCTCGTTCTTGAGCAGCGACTTGGCCTGCTGCTCGCTGATGATGGTGGCCTTCACCTGGGGCGGGTTCATGTGCACGTTCAGCTTCCCGCCCACCAGCAGGCGCACCGTCGCTGCAAACTTGGTTTGGGTCTTCAGGACCTGAGGGGGCTGCTTCTCAATGATGAACGTGCTGCGGGGACACAAGGGACCAGAACACACATGATGCTGGCTCAGGGGACAAGGCCTGGTCCCTCCATGTGGGGAGGCTGCCAGGGCTCAGCAGGCAAAGGAAGGGCACACGGCACAGCTCCTGTTCCCAGGGAGGCCACTGAGAGTCAGAGAAGGTGGTGGGAGGGGAGGCAGTGACATGGCTCAGCAGCTGGCCCAGGCTGCAGGGGACGAGGGCAGTCCACGGAGCGTCCACAACAGAAACTGCGCAAGGTCAACACCAAGCAGCCGATGCAACTGAGGACAGAGGGGGACGGGGGCCCGAGGTGAAAGAGGCAAGGACTCCAACGAGAGCCCCCCTACCTCAACACTGGTGGACAAAGCACCCCGGCCTCCCCGAGGCCAACCACCCAGGGGCTGGGCGTGGCCAGAGGCAGCAGTCACCTGGTCACCAGAGCTGAGATGATGTCCGTGATGGTGGCGTTGACCTCAGCCAGCATCTCCTCCACGGGGCCGGGGATGGGCAGCTGCTGGCAGAGGTGCTCAGCCCTGCGGATCTGCTGCCGGTTCTGCCAGATGATCTCGGCCAACTTCTCACACCTGCGCGGGAGCCCCAGGCCACCGGGAGGACAATGACGTCACCCCACCCCCAGAGGCTCCGGTCTGGGGAGAACCCCTCAAGACCCAGCTCCACCCTCGCCCCGGAAGGCTCTGCACCTCAGCCACCACTCCTGACTGCGGAGCAGAGCAGAGCGCCCCCTTTCAGGAACACAGAGCTGCGCGGGACCAGGGACCAGCACCCCTGAACCTGGTGCGCTCTGCCTGAGGCTCACTCTGCGCACCCAGCCCTGCCCCCCTCCCCGGCTCAGGGA
>CM053619.1:31234078-31261386 GCA_028646535.1 Procyon lotor
GAAGCTTCTGGGAGGGAGGTCAGGAGATGGGAGGCAATTCTCTGCTCCACTGGATAGAGCTGAGCCTTCTCTTGCACAATCAGAATAACAGTCTGTGCTTCTGATGAGTCAACTTGATAAATGAGACTGAACTGACATTGCATGATGGGTATACACCCAAAGCTGAATATAATGCAAAGCCATAATAGGAAACATAATAGGAAATCCATAAATAGGAAACAGAAAGCCCAAGAAGAGCACTGAAAGTACTATCAACCATCAAAGGTCTGCGGTAGAAGTGACTGCCTGAATCCTATTCCCTAATCTAGGAAGAGGGCCACCCTTTGCCTGAGGTCAGTCTGAGATGGATTCAGATGGAAGAAGACATGCTGGAATCATCCCACCAACATTTACGCAACACCTGGTATGATTCAGGCTATGTGCCAGCCTGAGGGTACAGAGCTATAAGACATAATACCTTCTCAAAGACTGTTTATTCTAGTGAGGACAATGGAATTATTAATAAATAATATCAAGACAGCTCTAAGACTGAGCCTGCATGCACAGTATTAGAGAAGCAGCACTTGGATACAGAGGGGTATGTGTCTGTATAGCCGGTTGATTAAGCAGAGACTTTTCTGAGATTCTCCAAGGGGCATGCTTGCAGGAAAGGGAAATTAGTCACCCTGTCAAATTCTTACATGGTCAATAGGGGGCGCCAGCGGGGATCCAGAACCTTACTGGGAAGATTTCAGTACCCAAGTAGGTAGCAGGATTTACACAAGAAAGGGGAGCTTTGTCCCTAAGGGCTAACAGAGGCGCATTAGCATGCATTGTGCTAGCACAGTTTCCGAATAACCACACAAAACAGCATTAAACATTTGTCATCACAAATACAGCTCTTGGCCCTTATACTTTCCCTGCTTAAAGAATTTAATATTTTAGTAAAGCAGCATTTATGAAACATCAATTATATATAAAAGTGTTTTTTCCTAGACTCTGAGCTTCTTACCCAGGAGGAAATGTCTTTCTCAACAGACCAGGAGTAACCTGGGTGCGGGAAATCTAAGTGAGACCCACACTCTCCAAAGACAATCTTGTGACTTCTCCCCTTCCTAAGCCTCCTCCTCTGTGCCCCAACCTTACGGCAAATCCCTGCTACTCCAGAGAAAGGGGCGTGCCTCTAAACAGACACCTGGTTCTCTTCCAATCTGACCTGAATTTCCTTCTCGCCCTCATGACACACGCTGCCCCGGCCGTGTGGGCCTCACCCTGGATCCTCAGGCTCTCCTGATACTGGATGATGAAGTATTCCTGAGTCTGCTGCAGCTTCTTCAGTTCATTCTCTGTGTCCTGTGTGACCAGCCGCAGCTCCTCAAACGTCTGGTTGATCTGGAGGTGTTTCTGGGACATGGTGTCAGCAAGACTTCCAACTGGAGAAGTACCCTAGAGACAAATTGGGGAGAGTGCAGGCCACAGTGAGGATAGAAGAAAACCTTAGGAAGGAAAAACCAATGCTGGCACCTTGAATCTGGCTGAAATTCCAAAAGTGGAATTTTCAGTCAGAAGAACTGCACACCTCATTTGTGAGAACTGGTGCAGAGGAGGGGAGAAAAGGAGGAAAAATAGTTAACCTGGCCAACTGTGACACCTTCTTAAGCCATAGTAGAAATAGAAATTTCTATGGCAGTCTGGCCTCCACCAGAATCACCCAAACAGGGTCCACCTAAGCCCTCTTTGGAGAGACTAGAACTCAACACATCCAGGAGTTATCTCAGTTTGCCAACTAATGATGATGACCCCTTGTTCCACATTCATTCGCCGACCCAATGTCATGGACTGTGTGAGGTGCTGGGGACGCAGTGGGGAAGAAGGCTGTGTGAACACACATCAACCGTGTCCTCACTCAAGACCTTCTTGTAACTGAGGGAAGAGGCTGAACCTCTCACAGAGAGCATCCTGGAGACCCCAAAATGAAATTACAGGGGAGGCATCAACAAGGCTTTTATGGATCCAGCCATTTAAGTGACTTGGTCTCAGCCCCTCCCTCAACACTTGGCTGAAAGAGGGCTCAGCAGAAATCCTTAAGTAAGCTCACCTGAATATGAGCATGTCTTTACTCAAAAACCATTCAGTTGGGGTTAAATTATTTTACACTTGTCCACATTGTTTTGTGGTGATAATCTCATCAAGGTAATGGATCAATTAAGATCAGAGACCCTTCTGTTACTTTTGTGCCCCTTAGGACACAGTGCTCTGGTTACAGAGACACCAACAGATGCACACTGAAATATCTTACGAAATCTGGGTCTGGAGAGAAGTGGGCAAGGAAGGACTTCCCGGCTCCTCTCCCCACACCCACTAGACACTCACATTGTTGGCTTCTCGCACCAGCCTCTGTTCATTGTACAGAATATGTCGGATGCAGCGGACCAGCTCCATGGGACAGCGGTCGTATGTGTTCTGCAAGAATCCAACAGCAGACATCACTTTGTTCCACACCATGTTATGGGGCCTAACCCTACCTCAGAGCCAGGGTAAGATTTTACAATAGAGGAGACTCTTGGAGACATGATGGCATAATCACAAGCAATGTTGCTCCTCTAATACTAATGGGGGAGAAGTATGTCGTAGGAAACCCAATTACAATGAGAAGGCAAGATTATTTTATTTCTTGCCTCATAATTTGCCTAAAGTGCTAGGGCATCATTCCTGGGAAAAGGATACATAATCAAAAGGACCACAACAGAGGAGAAACTGGACACCACCCTAACTGAGTAATCAAAATTAGTACCACCAATGCAGAAAACATGGATGGTGTACATCTCCAGATGTGATATCCTGAGAAGGACACAACAACACTTGATCAATGATGTGTAACCTGAATCTAATGAGGAGGAGACATCACACCAACCCAAAAGGAGGCCCATTTTATCTTTAAAAATAGATGAGCCGAATTATTTTAAAATGTCAATGCAGGGGTGCCTGGCTGACTCAGTTGGTAAAGCATGCAACTCTTGATCTCGAGTTGTGAGTTCAAGCCCCGCGTTGGTGTAAAGCTTACTTAAAAACAAAATCTGAAAAAAAAAAAGGCAATGTAATGAAAGACAAAGAAGGTTGAAACAGTTCCAGATTAAAGGAGATTAAAGAGACATGACAACTGGATGCAATATGTGGTCCTAGGCTGGAGGGAAAAATAATGCCATAAAGGATATTATTGAGTCAGTTAACAAAATGGAAATATAGATATGATTACCTAAGAGTGTTTTGTCAATGTGACATGTACTGAGGTTGATAACTGTACTACAACCATGTAGAGAAAATGCACCCGGAAGTACTTAGGGGCAAAGTGACATGATGTATGCAACTTACTCTCAAGTGACAAAAAATGTATGTGTATAGAGACTGAATATGATAAAGCAAATATTAACAGTGGGTGTATGTGGGCATATGTAGGGGTTCTTTGTATCAATCTTGCAATTGCCTATAAATCTGAAATTGTTTTCAGATAAAAAGTTTAAAAATAAAAGGCTACAATCACAAAGCCATACAATAAGAACTTTATACACCTAACATGTAAGTCAACAACACTGGGTTGAAGTAGAGAAAGAAAAGCTCCATGGGAAGTACTAAATTAAGAGTCTCTCCTAAGGAAGAGCATTAAGTGTGAGCCTGTGTTCACACCCACCTGGAGCTGCGTGGCATAGTGCCCCAGCTTGATCTTCAGTAAGAACCCATCCTCCCCGACTTGGTGCTCTGCCTTCTTCTGCAGCTCCTGCACCAGGCCCTCCAGGAGCTGGGTGGCCTTAATGTTCTCCTGTGGATTATCAAGATCTATTGAGTCCCTAGGGGAAAAAAATTACATACATATGTATACATACATGCAAATGCAGCCTCAACGCATCACACTGTTTCTTTAGCTGAAGTGATTTCTTCATAATGCTCAGTGCAAATTTTAGGAAATAGTCCAATTCAAATTGACTAGATGCCTATATTAATCTATCCCTAATCCACTAATTAGTGGACTGTATATTTTCTTTTTCTTTTTTCTTTTCTTTTCTCTTTCTTCTCTCTCTCTCTTTTTTTTTTTTTTACAATATACTGCCCTTTCTCCTTCCTACTACTGACCTGATCTGGTGCTCATAGTATCTGCTGGAAATGAAGGGAAAAGGAAAGTGCTTCGTGTACTCTGAAGGAAACAAGGGCTCCGATAACTTCCTATTTATAGTTACCCCTCAAGGGTGTAAGGGGGCACAAGGTCAAGAATGTTCTACATGCTTTTGCCAGCCTTGACTAGTTCTGTGTGTTGCTAATTTCACACAGTATTTCTTAAGTAAAGACAGGTGGAACAACACTTACTGCTATTTCTAAGGAACCCTGGGAATGAGATATTAAGACAGAAGGTGCTTGTAAGTATTTACACAAGTCACTGGTTGCAGATCTGGGACCTGTAGGCAACACTAACTCTTCCAGTCACGCAGAGAAACCACTCTACGGACTCTGTATTAATTCAGAGCCATTGAACTGGTGACAGGGGTTGGACAGTTTCCCACCCTCCCTTTCTCTTTATTCCTTCTTTCCTTCCCTCCTTCCTGACTCCCCTTGCCAACTCTCTTTTTCAAACAATTTAGGCAACAATTGTGTATTGAGCAGTATTAAATCGCTCAACTCAGCTCACTGAAGAAGCTAAACAGTTGTCAGATTGAAATAACATTCAATTTCTGCTTACCAGGTCTGGAGCCAAACAAGAGATCCAGTGGTAGCTAAAGGCTGCACCTCTACACCCCTGAAGTCAGTTAGCAACTAATTTCAAACAAAGGCACAAGGAGGTGCACCATAACACTGATGATAATGTACTTCAGCAAATAATATGCCCACATCTGTACTCTGAGAAGGCAGTAGAGGAAGCCAAAACTTAAGTATGTATCCTCTCTGTACTAAATAAAATATGTATCAAATAAAAGCCTGGAAGGAATGAAGGGCAGCCCTGCACCTCTGTTTCCACTGGCAATAATGCTCCTCATCTGAGGAACCCACTCTTGAGAAGATCCAGTCTCTGTGCAAAATTTACAGAAATCAAGTACTGGTTCTGGCACTTGAAAGCTTAATTCTCTACTTAAAAACGGAGGGGAGAGGCTCTCTTAGCTTAAACATTAAGAAATGAACACCTTTTTAAATTAAAATCTTTATGTTCTTAAGAAACCAAAGCTAAATAAAATTCAGGTTTTCTTTGATATCAATACAAGTCCTTTAACATTCTTTTGGTAAGAACCTACATGGGGAATCTGCTAAATGAAAATTTAACTCACCAGAAACTTCCTAATAATGTTTTTCTGAACTCTCCAAATCATTAAAACATAAAGGAAAATGAAAAAGAAATGCAAAGCCCTAGGCAAGGTGCAGCTAATGTGCTTATATTTAGCTTGTTTTTTTCCTCACTTCATTACACAAGGCTGAGATTTTTTAAATTGCCAAAAATTGCCACCTTTTAGTGCTCCTAGTTTCCGATCAGAAATCTGCTACTACCACAGAACTGCAATAACTGCAAAATGGCAATACTGACAGGTACACAGGCCTGGTCACACAGTCCCAGAGGGGCCACATGTCCTGGGCTCTGCCGAGGCGGACCCCGCCCTGTCCACCCTGCCACCCCCGCAGAGGCCTGAAGCAGCTGATGAGCCCGTCAGATCAGGACAGGCTGCTGGCCACCCAACATGCTCCCAGGCCCTGGGCAGAACAGGCCCTGAGCCTGGTGTGCAATAAAATCCATTCAAAAGTTCTGTTGTCAATCTACTGCATTATACTAACTGAAAGAATTTAAAAATAATTTTCCCTCTGAGTATATAAACATTAATTTGGAAAATAAGAGTAAAAACATGCCTGTTAAATCTGCCACCAAGACTGTAATTATTGTTAATATTTTGGTGTATTGTATTTTGGTCTTTATGTGTATATATAAATTTTAAAACATCAATGTTGCCATTGTTAACTTTATTAATAATACATTTTATTAAATGACATGCATATGCATACCTGAGTTGCTCCATTAGAGCACTAAATTCTTTGTGGACAAACAAGTGCTCTACTCTGTTCGTACGAACTCTACACCCTACAGGCACTCAAAACATATTTGTCAACTATGATTTATTAGCAGCAATGATCTAATGTTTTTAGATGCAATTTACTATTACAGGAAAATAGGAAAAAATAAAATGTAGGGAAAAATTCTATTTTAAAAATCCCAAGAGTTATTCCATCTTTCTAAAACCTAAGCTAGGGCTAAATAACTTTTCATGGGTCACATAATTCTTTAAAAATGTACAACTTTTAAAGTCTCCCTCATGTTCTTTCCAATCAATCTGCTTGTGCTTCACTAAATATGACAAAAACTGTGTTCACTTACCAAGCTTGGCTTTCAATCCACTGGGATAAATAATGTCGCACCTCAATGGGGAAATGCTGACCATATAATGCTTGCATCTGATGAAGAGCATCGCCTTGGAGCTGCTGGGCTTGTATCCACACAGCCATGGTTTCAATCTGTTAAACAAACCATCAGTGGTTTGGGTGGGGTTTTTTTTTTCTTCCCCCTTTAAATCCACTAGAATAAATATTCACAATTTAAAAACCTAGAGATAAATGCTTTTAAGCCCTTCTTGGTTGAATAAAGATCAGTATTCTGGAACTGAATTTTAGCTTTAAAATGTTTCAAAATGTAGACATCCAGGGTGGCCATGGAAAGACGTATAACTTGGTCTATGAAGCGCCGACTGTAAAACATACTGAAATCCTACTTTGTACTTTGAAAATACAAAGCCAGTGTTAGGGGAAGAACTGCCTATAACTTTGATATCACAGACATATTTACTTTTGTTCCAAACTTTAAGTAACAATAAGCAGTATTTTAACAGTAAGATAATTAACACAGGGATTTTCTTTTTAAATCACTTCTTTTAGGGTGTTTGGATGGCTCAGTTGGTTAAGGATCTGTCCTAGAGATCTGGGACTGAGTCCTGTATTGGGCTCCCTGCTCAATGAGGAGCCTGCTTCTCCCTCTGCCTGTCACTCTCTCTGCTTTTGGTCTCTCTCAAATGAATAAATAAAATCTTAAAAAAAAAAATCACTTATTTTAGATTTGACATTTTGACTAGAAATGCAATAAATGTGCTGCCATTTTGAAAACGACCCAGTAAAAGTGACAATATCTAAAACGTGAATTGAACCCTAAGTATTATTGCCAGTTACTTAAGCTGCAATGCTTGAAACAGAAAGGGCATAGATTTACCTGGGAAAATGCCCCAAGTTTCCTCTTCTGAGTTACTGCTAAGGAATTTATGAAGCAATGTTCTGTTAATTACAGTATTTAAAAATGTGTCCAACAGGAACCCGAGGTGGCTCAGTCAGTTAAGCATCTGCCTTTGGCTCAGGTCATGGTCCTGGGATCCAGTCCCACACTGGGCTCCTTGCTCAGCAGGGAGCCTGCTTCTCCCTCCACCTGCCACTCCACTTGTGTGTGCATGCTCTCTCTCTCTCTCTCTGACAAATAAAATCTTAAAAAAAAAACAAAAACCCTCTCCAACATAAAAACAATATATTCCAGCTAAGAGAACAAGAACCATTATATTCTAATAGTAGATATACGTTTTTAAAACGTGCCCTTGAGCCTAGAAGTTTTATAAAACTACCATAATGCCTTCTCAGATTTACCTGAGAATTTTTTTTAAGATTTTATTTATTTATTTGACAGAGAGAGAGACCATGAGAGAGGGAACACAAGCCAAGGGAGAGGGAGAAGCAGGCTTCCCGATAAGCAGGAAGCCTGATATGGGACTCAATCCCAGGACCCTGGGATCATGACCTGAGCCAAAGGCAGACACTTAACCACTGAACCACCCACTCAGGCACACCTACTTGAGAATTTTTAATCTAGCTGGCAGAAACTCTCTGGAATCAACCTAATTGGGGCGGCAACATTACTTTCATGTACACAGAGAGTACAAAAACTGAATTTTACTCTAATACCAGGATCCATAATATAGAATTTGGAAGGCAGGGCTAACTTGAAACCCATCCAAAATGATCTGGCTACTGATTTGCACCATTCTCTTAACTATGTTACAGTTAGGGTCCAGTGAACCAGATCTTGATTTTGTTGACTACCAAAGACTACACATGTGTGTTGGGAAACAAAAATCCCTTCTGTTAGTTGTAGCTGTCTGATCGTGTAACACGGAGCTATTTATGGGACAAGTCAGTTAGCCAACAATGAGGTATGGGGTGGGTGCCAGTTACCTATTTTAGACTTGTGCAATGCTATAGAACACTTGAGTGGTGTACAATTTTATTTAGGGCTTTGGGGCATTAAGGCTGGGATCACTGTAAGATCATCCAAAACATCAAATTTCAATGGCTGAGAGTTTACTAGGAGAAAGGCTTGGATAAAAGAGCTCTCTCCAGAAGCAATGGCACATCATAATCTAACATCTGGAAGACATTTAATTGTACAATATAATTTTTAATTAAATGAATCATATCCCAAGATTTTGGAAAATTGGAACAGAGACCAAGGCATGTTTTTTGGATAAAAGGTAAAAGGATGGATGGGTGGGTGGAGAAGCTTAAGTAGTTAAGTGTATGAAAGTGCAATGAAGGAATGAAGGACATAATTCAGGTATTCAACTCTTTTAGCGGTAAGAAATTGGAAAGAAGTAGGACCTCACCATGGCTGTTTTAATGGTTATATGAACAATAACAACAGATACAAAAATTGTACTGAATCCCACATTCATTAACCGAACTGACTCAAGAGACAAAAGAAGAAAAATTATGGGAAAACGTTTACCTCCTCAGAGATCCCTCCGTACATGCAAAGAACATTGTATTCTGGTCACACTGTATGTAACCTCTTGATCTACTTGACTTTTCTTCACATTACATATCACTTCCTGACATTTATCATATATTTGTTTACTGACTTCTCACTAGGGTAAAATCACCATGAACACAATGACTTTGTTCATTCTTTCTCTTGGGCCTCGAGCAGTGCCTGGTACATAAGCATTCTGTAAAATTTTTATTGTTGTTGGATAAAAAATGTATACACACAATTTGGTCAAGTCCATCAGTTCTTTTCAAAGTTATTATGGAACAAGGTATCAGTATGAAATACCGAGGAAAGAAAATGGAACAGATTTTCCTATTTGGATGAGTCTGTATTAACAATATTCTATTTGTTCCTTAATAACACATGCCACAGGGTGCCTGGGTGGCTCAGTTGGTTAAGTGGCTGCCTTTGACTCAGGTCATGATCCTAGAGTCCAGGGATGGAGCCTTGTGTCCAGGTCGGACTCCTCCACTCAGTGGGGAGTCTGCTTCTTCCTCTGCCTCTGTTCCTCCTTTTCCCTGCTCCTCCCTACACTTGTACTCTCTTACTTCTCTCTCAAATAAATAAATAAAATCTAAAAAAAACCCAAAAAAACCATATGCTGCAATTTGTAATTTTTCCTTTTAGTTTTCATTAATTTATTTTTATCTTCGCAACTGAACTCTAAGGACAGTGAGTGAAGAGAGCACATTTATTTACTACTGTGTCCCTAATGCCTAGTACAGTGGCTTGCCATGGTAAGTAATCAAGACATATTTGCTAGTGAATAAACACATATTTGATAAATATTTCACATGTCCTGGTTGAGCATTATTACAGGTGTCTAATACTGCTTTAAGAAAGAAGTACAATGGTAATATGCCATATATGTAGGCACATATATGGGGCCCCTAGGTGGCTCAGTTGGTTAAGCATCTGACTCTTGGTTTCAGCTCAGGTCACGGGATTGAGCCCCATGACAGGCTCCATGCTCAGTGCAGAGTCTGCTTGGGATTCTCTCTTCATTTCCTCCTGCCCTCTCCCCATTACAGGCTCTCTCTCTCTCAAATAAATAAGTTTAAAAAAAAAAGTCACACTGTTTTGCCTTAAGTTTATATTAGTTTTTAGTTTTTATCAGAGTAGAATGCTGAACTCTTAGAATTTGTCAGAATATTTTTTTATGGTTCTAAATATGAACATGTTGTAATAGTTATTTTCTAAAATGCCATTTGAAGAGTAATAGCTGATAAATATAAGGTGGTAACCACCTTATTTTGAAAAATACAAATTATTTTAACTTCACTACATAAAAATGCTTTGCTAGAGCTGGAAAATAGAGTTTGCCTACTACTAGTCAAAAATGTAAAAAAAAAAAAAAAGTACAGTAAATAGTACAGATTTTACACTTTAACTAAGAATTATATACACATGGAACATGAAATGAGTTACTGAAATTGTCACATAACAATTGAAAACATGCAATTTGGAGGAAAAAGCCCACCCCACTCCCCACTGCATCAACAGAAGCTAGAACCTAAGTAGTACTTTCCCTCATACATGTCCAAACTCTTCACACCCATCATTAAGCTATGCCTACACATGGCATGAGCTGGGTCCCTGTCCTTCTCATCAGTATCCATCTTGCTATGGACTACTACTCCACACACATAGTAACTGCACCTCTGTCCTCAACACACACTTTCTTTTGCTTATTTACAGGCAGCTCCATCTTCAATGCATGATGTTCTGACAAGGAAGTGGTTTGTATCTTTGGTAAATCTTCACAGGCGCTTCTCTAAAGATTGGGAAATGGATGCACAATCTTATTTTTAGCCAAAGATGAGAACCAGCTGAGTTTTGCTTAGTTGCATTCTTAATATTCATAAGCATTCCAAACAACCTAAACCAGCGTTGAATGCAGAATGTTGTACTTTCTGAAAGCCTAAGGTGCTGAAATCAACCTTCTATATCTGGATATATCCTAGGAGTCTCAAATAAAGACCTTTAGGCACTTATTTAAAAAAAGTTCCAAAGTCTAAGCTTAATAATGTTACAGGTTTATTGAAAACCATAAAAATGAATGTCCACTAACAAATAAATGATAGGAGTGGGTGCGATTTAGGAATATTCTTGTTTCAATAACAAATGTCTTTTTATTACATGCTTTCCCTTTTAAAAGTAAAATATAAACCTCTGTCAAGAAAAACATCACTCTAGGGGCACCTGGGTGGCTCCGTCGGTTAAACATCTAACTTTGGTTCAGGTCATGATCTCGAAGTCCAAGGATCAAGACCCGCATCAGGCTCCCTGCTCAGAGAGGAGACTGCTTGCCCCTCTCCCTCTTCCTCTGCCCCTCCCCCTGCTCCTGCTTTCTCTCAAATAAATAAAATCTAAAGAAAAGAAAAGAAAAGAAAAGAAAAGAAAAGAAAAGAAAAGAAAAGAAAAGAAAAGAAAAGAAAAGAAAAGAAAAGAAAAAACATCACTCTTTGAAGACTTCTAGAACACTGTGGCCAAAGTCATGGCATAGCTAAACAGAGTACATGACAATAGAAAGCTCCCAACACATATATGCTGAGTGAATGAATTCTAGCTTAGAGTGGGAGTAGGGGGTTTAAAATGTGTGTAATGATGTGTTTCACTGGACTTATGTGTATAATTTAAAGCATTCTGGGGGCACCTGGGTGGCTCAGTCGGTTAAGCATCTGCCTTCAGCTCAGGTCATGATCCCAGGGTCCTGGGATGGAGACCTGAGCTCGGAGTCAGGATCCCTGCTCAGCGGGAGCCTCCTTCTCCCTCTCCTCCCTGCTTGTGCTCTCTCTCACTACCCGTCACTATCTGTCCCTTTCTCTCAAATAAATAAATAAAATCTTTTAAAAAAATAAAGCACTTTGTAACTCCTACTCTCCATTCCACCCCAACCACCACCCCATCCTATCACACTCTAGGACCAAAGTCCTTAAAATGAGGTTAGAGTTTTGAAGACAATGGTGAACTCACCTATATAGAGTTCTATAAGATTTAACTTCTTATGCCTTTATGCCTCAGTTTCCTTATTTGTAAAATGGTACTAATAATACGACCCTTGGGGAATTGTTGTAAAAAAATAAGTTAATGTGTGTAAATACTTAAAATAGTGCCTGGTTCAGAAAAATATTGAACAATTATGATATATCAGCCTATGTACTAGATATTATTGTTTTGATGTTAAATTTCTTGGGACGGATATATCCCCATCTCCAATATTAATTCACTTCAATAACCTTTCCAAAGTCAACCTTCCATAAAGAGCTCTTACCACCTTTCTCCTTAACCAATATCCAGCAGTATAAACTTTACCTACCTTTTAAGAGATGGAATTCCCATTTCTTAGTCAATTTTACTGGCAGACAAACTTCTATAGATGAGAATGGATGGAGGATGGTGGGAAAGCACTAGGAGGGCTGTTCTCCCACCTTGGAATGTGAAAGCCAAGAATTGTGAAGCTTAGTGTAACAAGAGCAAGATTGTCTAAGTATACTAAACTTTAAAAGGAAAAAAAAAGAACATCTACTCCAATGTACCCTTCTGATAGAGAAGACCAAGCCAGCAGGGAGCTGTACCTTTTCCTATTCCTTCCAAGGACACATATGACTCCTACTAATTAAAGTATGAATTATTAGCAATAAATATTTTGATTCATCCAATAAATAAAAATAAATTTCAGCGGCACCTGAGTGGTTCAGTTGGTTAAGTGTCTGCTTTAAGCTCAGGTCATGATCCCAATGTCCTGGGACGGAGCTGCCTTGGGCTCCCTGCTCAGCAAGAGTCTGCTTCTCCCTCTGCCTACCACTCCACCTACTTGTGTTCTCTCAATCTCTCTCTCTCTCTGTGTCAAATAAATAAAGCCTTTTTAAAAAAAATAAAAAATTTAAAATTTGATAAATATGATTAAAAATGAATTAAATAACCTTTATTAGTGTTATTTTTCACCATCCAGATTTAGAATTTATTGTCATTTACTGAATATCTACTTTATTTATAACAGCAAGTGTTTTTATGAATCTACTCATTTAATCCTCACAAAAATACTAGGAGGTAGGCACTATTATTATCTCTGTTTTTTTTTTTTTTTTTAAGATTTTATTTATTTGACAGAGAGAAACACAGCGAGACAGGGAACACAAGCAGAGGGAATGGCAGCAGGAGAAGCAGGCTTCCTGCTGAGCAAGGAGCCCGTTGCGGGGCTCGATCCCAGGACCCTGGGATCATGACCTGAGCTGAAGGCAGACGCTTAACAACTGAGCCACCCAGGCGCCCCTATTATCTCTGTTTTATAGATGAGGAAATTGAGGCTTATCAAATTAACTAGGACTGTAAAATGGTATAGGTTTGGAAAACAATCTGGTAGTTCTTCAAAAGGTTAAATGTGGAGTTACTATATAACCCAGTAGTTCCGCTCATAGGTATATGCCTAAGGGAACTGAAAACATATGTCCACAAAAGTTCTACACAAATGTTCAAAGCGGCATTATTCATGAGAGTGAAAAACTAAAAACAAGCCAAATGCCTATCAATGAATGGATGGATAATATGGATATAAATTAAAAAATAAAATAGATAAAATGGAATGTTATTCAGACACAGAAAGGAATGAGATACTGAAACATGCTAAATGAAAGAAGCCAGACAAAAAAAGCTACGTAGTATAAATTCCCTTATATGAAATGTCCAAAATAGGCAAACTCATAGACACAATGTAGGCTGGTGCAGTAATGCGGACTCTTAAGAAGTATGGGTTTCGGGGCACCTGGGTGGCTCAGTAGTTAAGCATGTGCCTTCAGCTCAGGTTATGATCCCAGGGTTCTGGGTTTGAGACCCTCGTTGGGCTCCTTGCTTGGTGGAAAGTCTGCTTCTCCCTCTCCCACTCCCCCTGCTTGTGTTCCCTCTCTTGCTGTGTCTCTGTCAGATAAATAAACAAAAATCTTAAAAAAAAAAAAAAAAAAAAAGAAGTATGGGCTTCTTTTGGGGGTGAAAAATTTGTTCCAAATCCCATACTACTGAGGGGCACCATCCACACTGGATCTGGGCAATCCACCATTATATAGGAGGCCTCTGTCCTGAGGACTTGTGGTGGTTTGTCATATTATTTTTATGAGTTTTTCTGTATGTTTGTTATATCTCATAATTTTGAAAAGAAAAAAATTAGAATAAGAAATCTAATATGGCAAGGCTCTGATTTGGGCAAAGGCTTGGGCTAGTTGGCAAATGAAACAAAAGCCTGATAAACATTGCTTCTGATCAGGAAAGTCTAAGGCAAGGAACCAGGATTCAAAACTGTTAACCATATCAGTACCATTTAATGACTGAAGGCTTTGGACAGAATATAAAGATTAAGTTGGTTATGTTTACTGCCCTACTGTCAATACCAACATTATTACATACATTCAGTGCTGGTGGTTACCTAGTAATAGGAACAGACAGAAAAATATATAATATATAAGTATATAATATATAGGTATATATAATATATATAAATATATATAAGTAATAAGAAAGAAAAATATTAAATAGCAATAATAATGGATTAAGACTTTGCTCATATTAAAACTCGACTAACATCAAGTAAGAAGGTTTGAGTATAACTATCCCATCTAGAAGTAGGTCAATACCAGAGCCATCTGCTCTTTAAAAAAAAAAATTTCTAAACATTACTGTATAAGCAATCAGAAAGGCAATTCTCTAACAAAATCAGATTATTAAACAGATGGGAAGAGAACAGAAAGAATGATAGTATTTGGCTCACAAAGAAACAAACAAGGAAAAATTTGCCCAGGCAACACAGAGATGATAATATTCTGGGAAGACAATCAGTCATAAATCTTCACATCACAGCCAAATCATTACATACTACTTTGGGAAGAAGAGAGAGAGAAAGAAGTTGGGGGGGGGTGGAGAGAGAGAGTGGAGGGAAGGTAGAGAGAGGAGGAGGGGGAGAGGGGAGCTATCTGCTAAATATACAGATCAAGTCTTAGTCAGTGGATTATCATATATTTAAAACTCTTACCTAAATATATTTTAGCCAAAAATATGTTTCAAAAATAAAGAGAGAAGACTCAGACAAGGATCATCATCGCCACTAAAACCATCGAGTGAGTGGTACTTGCCGGGAAACAGAATATTCACGGTCTCAAAGTATTATTATTCATAAAGGGGGAAAGGTATATTTTCAGTAGAAAAGCTAATGAACAACACCTTAACCAAATAACCAAACATCCCCAATCCTGGAACAAAATGACATTACAGTAGTCCCCCATTATCTGTAGGGCATATGTTCTAAGACCCCTCAGTGGATGCCTGGAACGACAGATAGTACCAAACCCTAAATGGTAGGTTTTTCCTACACATACATACCTATGATAAAGTTTAATTTATAAATTAGGCATAATAAGAGATTAAAAACAATAGCTAAAAATAAAATTGAAAAATTGTAACAACATACATAATAAAAGTTATATAACTGTGGTCTCTTTTACTCTCTAAATATCTCATTGTACTGCACTCATCCATCCTGTGATGGTAATGCCTACATCATGAGATGAGCCGAGGTGAATGATGTAGGCAGGGTGACTTAGCATTAGGCTATTATTAACCTTCTGAGAGTATGTCAGAAGGACCATGGATAACTGAAACCTCAGAAAGTGAAAGCGCGGATAAGGGAGGACTTGCTGCATATGCCTCGGAATGTGATCTACTGAACAGAATACACAAATTAAATGTTTCACTTCTACTCGTGGAATAATCAGACAAATTCAAATTATAAGACTCTTATGAAAGACAGAAAAATGTGGAACTATTCTAGATTAAAGGAGACTAAAGAGACACAATAATTACCTAGAGTATAATTTAAAAAATAAAACAAACCACATTTCTAAAGGACACTACTGGGACAATTAAAAATTAAAATTTTAAATTCAAATTAAATTTAAATACAACCTATGTACTGGGTATTATTGTGTCAATGTTAAATTTCTTGAGACTGATAATAGCATTGAGGTTATACAGGACTCTTCTTAGTAGATACATACTCAAGTATTTAAGGGTAAAAAAAGGTCATGATGGCTGCAACTTACTTTCAAAGAAAAGAGAAGGGGAGGTGGTGGAAGGGAGCATGATAAAGTAAAGGTAACAACTGTTAATAACTGGTCAATATAGACAAGGTGCATATGAGCATTCATCGTTCTAATTTAAAAGTTTTCAAAATCAGGGGCGCCTGGGTGGCTCAGCTGTTGGGCGGCTGCCTTCGGCCCAGGTCAGATCCCAGGGGCCTGGGATCGAGCCCCGCATCGGGCTCTCTGCTCTGCAGGAAGCCTGCTTCTCCCGCTACTGTTCCCTCTGCTTGTGTTCCCTCTCTCGCTGTGTTTCTCTCTGTCAAATAAATAAATTAAAAAAAATAAAAAAATAAAAAAATAAAAATCTTTAAAAGTTTTCAAAATCAAAATCAAGGGCAAAAATTGCAAAAAAGAAAAACAAACAAACAGTAAGAGTAGAGTTTTGAGTCCCATCTTGAAATTGTCCCTGGCAGTACATAAAAATCTGGACTTCTCAGACTTTGTGCTGAAGCTGATAGGACACTGTTATATAAATTGGGCTTCTTCATGACACGCTGTCCTGCAGTTCGAATACACGTGCATTATCATTATCTCTATGTTGAAATCCATTAAGCGGGGCGCCTGGGTGGCTCAGTCGTTAAGTGTCTACCTTCAGCTCAGGTCATGATCCCAGGGTCCTGGGATCGAGCCCCACATCAGGCTCCTTGCTTGGCAGGAAGCCTGCTTCTCCCACTACCATTCCCTCTGCTTGTGTTCCCTCTCTCGCTGTGTTTCTCTCTGTCAAATAAATAAAATCTTTAAAAAAAAAAAAAGCTCTTCTTAAAAAAAAAAAAAAAAGAAATCCATTAAGCGACTTGAACAACCCATTTGGGAAGAAGCTACATTAATATCATTTTCCAGATAACTAAAAACATTTGCCGTAGCCCACAAATAATGACCATCTGCATTATGGAAAAGTAAGAAATGATCTGAGACTGCCATGTAGCCCTATGTTAGCCTCAGAATTTCTAATGAATTCTAATCTGGACCCATTTTATATTGTTAATCAAGACAAATTCATCTTAGAATGTGGCTTTTATACAGTTTGAATCCTTCAGTTCAGGAAATAAAAATTCCCCAGCCACTGTAATATACTGAGTTTCTGTACCATTTAGATGAAAGATAATCCCTTCCTTCTTGTTTTGATTTTTAAAAAGGGCAATTTATTAATAAATCTACATATGTTCCCAATATTTTCCTCATTCAAGTTCACAACTTTCCTCTTGCCATTGAGAATTATAGTACTAAGTTTTCACTTTGCAAAATTTGCTTTGAAGAGCACCTTGCACTAGGTCAACTCCTAGGGACAACCACTGGTTAGATCATATAATATACAATAGTAAGAAACCAGAAACAACCTAAATCCAAAACAGGAGGATGGTTAAACTATAACATATTAATCTAATAGAATATTGTGCAACAACTTAAATGAAATATAAAGGCAATATTGAAATATAAGGCCATGTAGACACATTCTTTAAAAATATAAAGAAAACAATGTTAAAAGTGTACATGATACACATGCTAGAGGACAAATAAGAGAGGTCAAAGAGAACTATAAACAGTTGTTCCATTTAGGTGAAGGCATTTTGGTACAATTTTTTTATAGTTCTTGATTTACTAAATTTTGTTTAAAATGTAAAATTTGAAATACAAATTTAATGATCATGAGCAATTGGTACGATGCATCCCATAGGATGGTTCCATAAAGGGACATGTAAAAGACACAGAAACAAATATTTCCCAAAAGACAATATCCAGGTTATGGCATCTGCTTACAAATTAGGTCGTCTTGACTTAAGTAGGGCATGAAATAGAAAAACATTCATAATCATAATTTCTTAAAAGATTTTATTTATTTAGGGGCACTTGGGTGGCTCAGTGGGTTAAAGCCTCTGCCTTCGGCTCAGGTCATGATCTCAGGGTCCTGGGATGACCCCTGCATCGGGCTCTCCACTCAGCAGGGAGCCTGCTTCTCCCCTCCCTCTGCCTGCCTCTCTGCCTACTTGTGATCTCTCTCTCTCAAAAAAAAAAAAAAAAAAAAAGATTGTATTTATTTATTTGACAGAGAGAAAGAGATCACAAGTAGGCAGAGAGGCAGGCAGGGGGAGGGGGGGGAAGCAGGATCCCCGATGAGCGGAGAGCCCGATATGGGGGTTGATCCCAGGACCCTGAGATTATGACCTGAGTCGAAGGCAACCCACTGAGCCACCCAGACACCTCAGAATCATAATTTTTAAAAAAGAAGTACAGAGGCATCTGGGTAACTCAGTCATTAAGTGTCTGCCTTTGGCTTAGGTCATGATCCCAGGCTCCTGGGATCAAGCCCTGCATCTGCCTCCCTACGTGGGGGGAAGCCTGTTTCTCCCTCACCCTCTGCTACTCTCCCTGCTTTGTTCCTGTTCTCATTGTCTCTCTGCCAAATAGATAAAATTTATTATTTATTTGTTTGTTTATTTATTTATTTGACAGAGAGAGAGAGAGGGAGAGAGCAAGCACAAGAAGGGGGAATGGCAGGCAGAGGGAGAAGCGGGCTCCTTGCTGAGTGGGGGCTGCTGTGAGGCTCCATCCCAAAACCTGGGATCATGACATGAGTTGAAGGCAGCTGCTTAACCAACTAAACCACCCAGGTGCCCTGATAAATAAAATAAGAATAAAAATAAGAAGAAGAAGAAAGAAGAAGAAGAAGAAGAAAGAAGAAGAAAGAAGAAGAAAGAAGAAAGAAGAAAGAAGGAGAAGGAGAAGGAGAAGGAGAAGGAGAAGGAGAAGGAGAAGGAGAAGGAGAAGGAGAAGAAGAAGAAGAAGAAGAAGAAGAAGAAGAAGAAGAAGAAGAAGAAGAAGATGAAGATCACCTTTTTTTAAAATGATTTTTAAATTTATTTATTTTTGTAAGAGAACATGCGTGTGTGCACAGGAACAGGGAGAAGGGGCAGAGGCAGAAGCCGGCTCCCAGCTGAACAGGAACCCCAATGCAGGACTCTATCCCAGCACTCTGGGATCATGACCTGAGCCAAAGGCAGTGCCCCAATTCTATCATTTTCAAATATAAAGCAACATAATGTGTTTTCAAATAGTAGCTCAAGACTATTAATGGCTAAGATTAATTTGTAATTTTGCCATCTATTTATATTTCATTTAAATCCCTTAAAATGCCTTGCATTCAATATCTGTTCATTTTATTCTTTTGCTTAATAAACCCTTCTTTTCGTAATATAAAAGTAAATGACACAAAAATATACTTTGAAGTATTTTTTTAAGTCCAGAAGAAACAAAATAGTGTGTTTGTGGAGAGCAGAAGAAAAAAAGTAACAAAACTTTGGTAATTTTTGAACTTGAGGGATGAATTTATAAATACTCATTATACACAATTCTCTTATTTTGTGTGTTTGAAAATGTTCATCCAAAAAGCTCAGAATATCAATGGGGGAAAGAAAAAAAAGGGTAAACCATAATTTAGACAAGGTTAAAGATTAGTGATCTTAGGGGTAATGGAGTTTGAATTTAGGAGGTTTTATTGTGACTTCTAAAAGAAACATGGAAAATAGAAAAGAAAAAAGAATGTTGGGAAAGTCGTATTTTAAGACAAGAACTAATATATACTTAGGTTCATATTTGGCTCTCTTTTCATCCTTGATATGATTAACTCTCCCTGCAAACTTGTACCATTTGTAAACAGTATGAAATACACAGAAAAGCACTCACAGCAGTGCAAGAATTGCTTTTCAAAACTATACTTCCTTTATCTCTAATGATGAACCTGAACACAACTGGCCTACATAAAGGCCCTTGATAGTTCAAAGGTAACAGTTCAAGGCCACAGAAGATTATAGTTAAAAGACCAGATTCCGGAAAGTTTTAGCCATTGGTTCCTCACATTCCTCCTAGGCCAACAGAACTGGGGGAAAGTCTTCCTGTTAAGTTGATATTGACTCACTTTGTGCCAAGAACCTATACCCAAACCCTAAGCACTCCCTCTAGGATTTTTCACTGTCTCAGGAAGGTTGAACAGATTAGGCCAGTTCCCAAAAACAGAGAAGAAATACTGTAGGGAAATCTCACTAAGAAACCCTGAGATAATTCTCCCCATGCTATTCTGTGTCTTTTCTGCACATCAACACTAATGCTCACCCAATAACCTATACTATCAACAGTAAATACTAGGAGCAAAACTAAGAACACGTTGGAAAAGCACTCCTATCCAGCGAACCCCAACTAAATGGAGAACACAGTATTCTGCCCTATTTTCACATAGCTATGTTCTCTGCATTTACCAATAATGATAACCAACTTCATTTTTGCTTACAGAGAGTTACTTGAATATAAATAATTTCAAAAAACAAAATAAAAAATGAACCTAAATAGGTTTTGGTTAAAATAAGGGAAGACTAAAATCCTCTCTTTAAGAGAGAGCCATCCCATCAGCTGGTTCCCTTATTACTGGCTGATATTCCATGCAGTGAACCCAACTGCAGCTTTCTGAAAATAAAGTCAATGCATGGGGTATAATACTTACTGTGTTTCAGTAAAACATGTCCTGTAGAAAAGATGGTCCAACAATGGGTAGCAGGTATATTAAGAAGCTAATTCTGTGGGCACTTGGGTAGCTCAGTCATTAAGCATCTGCCTTCAGCTTGGGTCATGATCCCAGGGCCCTGGGATTGAGCCCACATTGGGCTCCCTGCTCGGCAGGGAGCCTGCTTCTCCCTTGCCCTCTGCTGCTCCCCTGCTTGTGTTCCCTCTCTCGCTGTGTCTCTCTGTCAAATAAATAAATAAAATGGTTTAAAAAAAAAAAGCTAATTCTGAGATGAAATGACATTTTTTTTTTAAGATTTTTTTCATTTATTTGACAGAGAGAGACAGAGATCACAAGTAGGCAGAGAGGCAGGCAGAGAGAGAGGGGGAAGCAGGCTCCCCACTGAGCAGAGAGCCCGATGCGGGGCTCTATCCCAGGACCCTGAGATCATGACCTGAGCTGAAGGCAGAGGCTTAACCCACTGAGCTACCCAGGTGCCCCTGAAGTGACATTTTTAAAAAAAGATTTTATTTATTTATTTGACAGAGAGAGCATGAATGGTGGGGGTGGAGGGAGCAGAGGGACAGGGAGAAACAGGCTCCCCGTTGAGCAGAGAGCCCAACATGGTTGATCCCGGGACCCCAAATCATGACCTGAGCTGAAGGTAGACAGTCGGTTGACTGAGCCACCCAGGTGCCCCATGAAATGACATTTAAATAAGAGTTCAAAGCTTAGAAAATAAAACTACTTGGCTTCTCAAGAAAAAAGATTGTCCAGTATAAGAGGAACTACTGATACCAAGACGTTCAACATTGAATTAAAATTGTGCACAAACTAATTGTCCACATTTACCATGGCTTTAACATTGGGACTCTGCAATACAATACAAATACTTTTGCTAAAACAAACTACTCTTTCCAGAAACATGTTCTCCCTTACTAAACACTGACTAGGATATCTACACAACTGAGCACTGTAAACTTGAATGCTTGTTCCTACACCACAGAACAGAGGTAGTGAAAGACTTCCACCTCTTAACTAACAGCTTGCGCCCCAAGACATTAGCCAGGATAACGGTGTATATGTTCTTTCACAGGCTGCACTGTTACAGGAAGAAGCAAAGAGCAGCGATTTCCTTCCAAAAGGTCAGCTGCCTCAGACAGACCAAACAGAAAGCAGTTAATTCTTGCCAACTTCCCCTCCTGCTTCAGCAGCTAGTACGCAAGAACATTTGGTTTCCAGTAAAGCTCCAGAGAAAAACAAAGCAAGTGTGAGACCCAGAACCAAGGCAATCTAAAGTGTTTCACTTGACAAAAAGACAAGATCACAAGCAGCTACACTTTTTAAATGGCAATGGGACTTTTAAGAGCTACCAGATTTAATGTGGACTTAAATATGAGGAAAAGAACAGAATTGGAACCAGCCAGGATTTTATACCAGTGCTCCAGAGTTCACCTAAAAATAAAATGGTATTTTGGCTATAATAAATGTGACAACATATGAAGTTCCCAGTTGATTGATATAAAAATAAATCTTTAGCCTTCCTCCTTTCAAACTAAAGTCCTATTAGGGGTCAAACATGCTAAGACACTGGCCAGATTCAGTGCTGACCATCGGTAGCATAAACAAGCTTGCATACAATGATTATATAGTTTCTTAGATCAGACATAGAAAAAGACTATATGACTAATAACAAAAAGAAGAGGATAGAAAATAAGTTTTAAATAAAAATAAATTTTAAATCTTCTTTAGGTAGTGACCCTGAATAGTTATGGAATAATATTGAAGATCTCCCACCCCCCCAAAGAAACAACACAGCATTCTCACATATCTTTAAATTAAGCAAGCATCCATACATTCAATCTTCCTAGAGACAACAAAATTAGTCCTTTTGAGCATAAAAGTAAAGGAGAAGGAAGGACAAATGAAGACTTTTTAAATTTTCTCAACCAGATGGATTCCTGGTGTAGCTATCTACATATAACTTACAAGAAAATATGATGGGTCCTTCGGAAGGGCTTGTACAGCGTGTCATAGGGTTCTGTGTGGTTTCTACCTCTTTAGTTTCAGGTTGTGGTGGCAATGGAGATAGGAGGCTTTTTCTGAGAGAAGCTCTTGTTCTAAAGATTCTAGGCTTTGATGATGGAGAGTATGTAACCCACTCTTGAGAATACCTTGCTTGAAACGAAGATGAAGACGGTCTGAGGTTTAAGGAAAAACTTATAGTTTGTTACATATGCTAAATTAACTGCTGCTACCCAACTAGAAACTGTTTCATGTTGGAAACAAAATAAACTACTAAATTCCCAAGCCTTACCTATATTTAATCATCAAACCTTAAATAATAAGAAAGGAATTTGTATGGGAAAGGAGAAAAAGAGGGTACAAGCTCTAGTAGGACTAGTAAGAGTAATACTAGTAATGGTAAACATTCAAGGAGTTCTTACTACCTTATGTACTGTTGTATGCACATTGTATACTTCCTCAGCTAATCCTCATGACAAATCTATGAGGGTGTACAATTATTATCCCCCTTTTAATAGATGACAAAACAGGTTTAAGAGTTAGGGAATTTGCCTAAAGTCCTGCAGCAAGTAAGTGAAGGAGCTGGAATGAACACGTAGGCTGCCCACCTTCAGGGCTCATGCTCTCAAAGACCCCTCACCTAATGCGAGACATGATATCTGTAACTCAAGACTGCCTTATGAGCTACAAAATGAAATACCACAAAGTACAACTCACAAATAGATATGAAAAATTATTTGACAATCCAAAAATGTTTTAAATGGGACTCCCCTTTCCTAAAGGTCAAAGATCATCCAGATGACCAACCTTCAAACACAATCAGAGGAAGCCAGCCATATTAGGTGTTTGGTGGCTCACCTTCACTCCTCTAAATCCATCAGAAATCAGCTAAACACAGGGCACCTGGGTGGCTTAGTTGTTAAGTGTCTGCCTTTGGCTCAGGGATCAAGCCCTACATCAGGCTCTCTGCTGGGCAGGAAGCCTGCTTCTCCCTCTCCCACTCCCCCTGCAAGTTCCTTCCCTCTCTCGCTGTCTCTCTCTCTCTGTCAAATAAATAAATAAAATATGAGAGAGAGAGAGAGAGAGAGAGAGAGAGAGAGAGAGAGAGAGAAAGAAAGAAAGAAAGAAAGAAAGAAAGAAAGAAAGAAAGAAAGAAAGAAAGAAAGGAATGAGCCAAACACTTTAGACTGTAAATGAGAGTGGGAGGAGAATAACGAGAACTGTCCTGGAAGTGGGTAACTTTCCAATGAGGCCAAAACCTAGATCCTGACCACCTGTGGTCAGAATTAGCACTATTACATTTCCTATAAGAGGCAGAGTGGTTGCATCTGTCATATTTGTTCCTGAATTCCTCGCTGGGTTTCCCTTAGATACACTACTATCCATCAATATTCAATACTATCACCAATATTCACCAGAGATCATTATAAACTCAGGTTTTTCTGCTGGCAGGAAACATTTCTCATTAAAGGGATAATACCATTAATACAAATGAGACTAGTGAAATGTTCTGGGGGTAAAACAGGTTCTTAAAAGCTACTGAAGTCAGTTATCTCAATATAACTATTCACCTTACATCAATTACTAAACATCAACTTGCCTAACACTAATGCACATAGTTACAGATATGGTGTAAATGATAAATTCCTGTAATAATTGATACACACTAATATGGAAAATATAGAAATAATTATGTTACTGTGCACAGTGCAGAATAAATATTAACTGAATATGAGGAAATCATGTTGGTTCACTAATCCATGCCACTAAGTAGTAGTTACTCTGATGTGGAAGAAAACTTCTGAATTTAACAGTGTTGTGCAACATGTCTAGGGAAAATTTGGGATAAGGAAACTGGGCCATTCCATACTCTCATGAAAGGTGCCTCATACAATCTTTAATATCTCTAGCTAAAAAAATATAAATCAAAATAAAAAAAGAATCAACATAATACTTGTATCCCATGCCTTTTATCATTTGGATCATCCCATTTGTTTTAAGATTTATTTATTTGTTTATTTATTTATTTGGGTGGGGGGAGCAGATGAAGAGGGAGAGAGAATATCAAGCAAACTGCTCTGAGTGCAGAGCCCAATGTGAGGCTCGACCTCATGACCCAAGCTGAAACCAAGAGTAGGACACTCAACCGAGTGCACCACCCAAGAGCCCCTTGAACATCCCATTTTTAAAAGATGGAATGCTTTACCTCTCTGGAATTAGAATTTACACAATACTATGGGCCTAAGAACCAAAGCAATTTTGAGTTATCTGTTGAGTTATCTGTTACTAGACTAGAAGTTACCCCAGGGCAGGAACTATTTCTAATTCATTTTGATTTCCTCAACACAGTACTTGGTATATGGTACATGATCAATAATTTGGTGGTAAAATTAAATATAATTTTGGTAGACCTCTGTGCTACAAAAAGAACTTAAATTGGGGGAAATGAATGGTAGGTCAGTTATTTTCTCCAAGATGTTATTTTTGACACTGTGGAAGTCATTAACTTGAATCCTTATTACAGGAATAATGGGACTGAATCACACTTTATAGAAACTGTGACGGAGGTTTTGACTCATCGTTCGTGCTAATCAAGATAAATATAATTGCAAAGTACCACTCCATAAACATCGTGACAAGTTTGTAAAATAGTGCTAACACCTCATTGCAGCAATTTCAAAGAGGAGAATTACATTAAATATGATGGTGCTAATACAAGCTGAAGTTCCAAAGAAAGCTTCTCCTTTATGCAAACTAAACTATTTCTTTCCTTTAATTATGTCTCGAGAAAGAAGTTGAGTATAAACGGAAAGCACAACATTTATCAACAATCCACTCCTTTGGTTACCATGCATACTACCAAATACAATCCAGAAAGATTTATTATTGTGCCAAAACGAGATGATGAGGTTCTACATTCAGAATGTAGATTAACGTTAAAAGGATGACTCAGGACTAATGGCATCGGTCTGATAGACACTGAACCTATTTTTTAATCTCTTGAGAGTTCTTCAACTATGGGACCGAATGCCAACTCAGGATATTTCAGTAAATACAGCCACCTTTGACTACAGACTATTTTTTATTTGAGATGTCTTTCCATGAAGCAAAGTAAATTTAGTACATGAAAATATAGTCTTGAATTGCTATGGATGTCCCCTACCCCTGCCAAAAATGACAAGCTGCTTGCTCAAAAGCTGTCACTAATTAGCAGCTGCTGCTGTAAAGAAAACCAAAGTAAGTGCCAATAAAAGCATATTGAACTGCAAGAAGGCCCTATGACAAGGAATGGGAGATGCAAGAATCTGTTTATGATCAGTAAACTTTATATAAATACCGGCAATCTAAATTTAGAAGTGAGTGCAGGGCAATAATGGCAATATATATCCATTCATATTTAAACAAGAAGGAGTGGAATATTCTCCTAACATCCTGAAAGTCATAGAAATCCCAGAACATTGAGGTTACTGAATTCCATGACAACTATTTCCACCTTTCTAATAGAAACCAGTCTTGGTTTTGGGTAATTTCTCATTGTCAGTACTTCTGTCTCTGGCACAGTAACACATGCATTTGTAGACATCAAAAAAAATGAATTTAAAAACACTTTTAGGGGCACCTGGCTGGGTCAGTCAGTAGAGCACACAACTCTTGGTCTCAGGGCTGTGAGTTCAAGACCCACACTGGGTATAGAGATTTCTTAAAAATAAAATCTTAGGGGTGCCTGAGTGGCTCAGTGGGTTAAAGCCTCTGCCTTCAGCTCAAGTCATGATCTCAGGGTCCTGGGATTGAGCCCGCATCGCATCGGAGTCTCTGCTCAGCAGGGAGCATGCTCCCCGCCCCCACCGGCCCCGCCTGCCTCTCTGCTTCTTGCGGTCTCTCTCTCTCTCGAGGTCAAATAAATAAATAAAATCTTTTTTTTTTTTTAAATCTTAAAAAATAGGGGCGCCTGGGTGGCTCAGTGGGTTAAAGCCTCTGCCTTCGGCTCAGGTCATGATCTCAGAGTCCTGGAATCGAGCCCCGCATTGGGCTCTCTGCTCAGCAGGGAGCCTGCTTCCCCCCTCTCTCTGCCTGCCTCTCTGCCTACTTGTGATCTCTCTCTCTCTGTCATATAAATAAATAAAATCTTTTACAAAAATCTTAAAGAATAAATAATAAAAAATGCCTTTCATATTCTAATGACTTCAGCCCAAACTCCTATGGTGACCCTCCATTTTACAGGTTGAGAAAATGGGAGTCAAAGATAACAGAAATCATCTTCCCAGTGTAAGTGAGCAAGGGATACAGTGGTAGAACATCTCTTTATTGGCCCTATGTTTAATGTTCTGTTTAAGGGCTCTAAAACAGTCCATAGATTAAGATCTTACTTGAAATCTAAATTGCATAAATTGCTTTTCAAATCATTCTCTAAGGCTTTCATCTCTTCCTTTACCCATCAGATCTCATAGTATATTTCTTTTTTCTCTCAACAAGTTAGTTTCTGTCCTTTAAAAAAACTAGGGATATTTCCTTCTTCAGTTTAGTCCTCTTACTCTCTTTCTCCCTATCCTTCCAGGTAGCCTGATAGAGAACAATGACTATTTTATTTATATTTGGTCCATAAGGTCTGCTTGTCTCTATAGCAACTACTTGGAAAGATTAGAATGAAAAGGAAGGAAGGAAGGAAGGAAGGAAGGAAGGGAGGGAGGGAGGGAGGGAGGGAGGGAGGGAGGGAGGGAGGGAGGGAGGGAGGGAGGGAGGAGAAAGGAAAGGAAAGGAAAGGAAAGGAAAGGAAAGGAAAGGAAAGGAAAGGAAAGGAAAG
>CM053619.1:31261486-31300625 GCA_028646535.1 Procyon lotor
GTTATGAGCATAATTTCTTAATGAAAGTGCAATCAAAACCTCCTCTCTTGCAGTTGCTGTCCCTTATGTAGAGTTTGCCTTAGTGTCTGTATAAACAATTACAACAATGTACCAGTAATTTTCCAGTTCATCAGGCTAAAGGGAGAAGAACAATTTGCTTTATGAAACATAGAGAAAGACTAATCTCTGCTATTACTGTCAGTGCAGGTTTATCAGCAAGACTTAGAGGAGATAAGCCTACAGACATAAAGATTAGAAATCACATTTTCAAAGCTTTAATAACCCCCTAGCGGTATGCAACAAGCTGCTGAATTAATTGTCTTTGGATACTTATTTTGTATGCTTCACTGGCTAGGTCTAGGTACAGAGCAAAAACTAAAAAATCCAGGGAAACAAAAGAAAAAAGAACTAGACACAAAGGGACAAACGTTATAGGATTACACTTATATGAGGCACCTAGTGCCTAGTCAAACTTCTAGAAAGCAGAATGGTGGTTGCCATGGGCTGGGGGAAAGGGGAATGGGGAGTTATTGTTTAATGCATACAGTTTCAGTGTGGGATGATGAAAAAGTTCTGGAGATGGATGTTGATAGTTGCCTGAAAATGTAAATGTACTTAATGGAACTGAACTAGTTAAACTGGTACATTTATTATATACATACACATTTTTTAATGGGGAAAAAAAAGCCAGTTCTTACCTAGTGAACTCACATTTCTTCCATCTCTAATTCTAAAATGTAAAGGAAACAAAGGGAACTGGCTTTCCCCTTTCTTGTTTGTTTTTTTTTCCCCACAGTAAAAGACAGTACTTTCAGCCCTTCTGAAGGCTGATGCAGTCTCGGATATACCCTCTATATTGAGATTAAAGGAAAATAAATGGAATTAAGGTATCTTCAACATCAGCCAGTGCTTATTACCAAAGATGAGTAACTGCCTACCTTAACAAAAGTGGATAAACCCTCTCAGAGAAAGTTAATATTTATTGTTTAAATACTTACTGAGCATCTGTTAGATGCCAGGTTCTGTTCTAGGTACTAAGGCTACAGCAATGAACAAAAGAGAAAAACATTTTATGGAACTTAGATCCTAGTATTAAACATTTTAAAGTTCAAATAAATACAGACTATGGGGAGCCTAGGTGGCTCAGTAGGTTATAAAGCCTTTGCCTTCGGCTCAGGTCATGATCTGAGAGTCCTGGGATGGAGCCCTGCATCGGGCTCTGTTCAGCAGGGAGCCTGCTTCCCCCTCTCTCTCTGCCTGCCTCTCTGCCTACTTGTGGTCTCTCCCTCTGTCAAATAAATAAATAAAATATTTAAAAATAATAAATACATACATACATACATAGGCTATGCTATACTTTCTAATTTTTGCCTTTAATTTTCTTTTTTTTCTGTTAGGGGAAAAGGACACCACCTGACTATTAGAGAATCTTATAAGTAAAGAACAAAGTGCATATTCGAACCAATATTTGAATAAAAAGTTTTTAAAGCATGTCAACAAAATCAGATAGAGAGGGTGAAGACTGGCTTTTGTGAAAAGCATGGCAATGTGAAAGCAATTTCTGATAAAACCAGGACATCTGTTCATCCTCGCTGAAATCTGATCATCTCTAAGGAGCTATACAGTACGTGCAAAACAAATGAGGTCTAATCAAGGATTCCACAGTTAAGATCATTGCAGTATGATTTAGTCTAGCTTTTTTCCAAGATAGTTTTATATGGAAGACAGTTTTCCTACTTGATACAATTAAATCAAGTCATTTATCTTTCAAAGATGATTTGCAGATTCATTCTCTACAAGGTACTAAAAATACAGGGCAGAGAGTTAAAAATTCAATAGGACTAAAGTTTCTACCTATCAATGCATACCAGCACAAGGTGCTAGGTGGCTAGCAAACACTTTGTTTCTTCTTTTTCCTACAGAATAAAATATAGGTCAAATTCTACTAAAGTAGCAATGAAAACCTAGGTATAACAAAAACCTAGGGATAGCAAAAATATTTTGAAATACTTAAAGAGGCCCCACCTGTTTCTCAATTCAACACAACCATCTTTTGTTCAATATAATAACGAATATAATGAATTTTAAAACATAAGAATCAGAATCCCTGTAGTGTAACAATTGTTGTGCGTGCTCTTAAATTTTCACTTTTAAGAAAATATTTTTAATATTCTAAAACATGTTGTCATATTATATTTGGAAAAAAGAATTTTTCTTTTTTTTTAAGATTTTATTTGGGGTGCCTGGGTGGTTTAGTTGGTTAAGCATCTGCATTTAACTCAAGTCATGATCCCACACTGGGCTCCCTGCTCAGCAGGGAGTCTGCTTTTCCATCTCCCTCTCTCTCTCCCTCTGTGTGCTATCTTGCTCTCTCTTAAATAAATAAGTAACACCTTTTTAAAAATTTTAAAGATACAAAAAAAATTTTTTAAAGATACAAAAAAAATTTAAAAAAAATTTTAAAGATAGATAGAGTGTGTGCACACACACATGAGCAGGAGAGAAGCAGTGGGAGAGAAAGAAGCAGACTCCCCACTGAGCAGGGAGCCCAATGGGGCTCAATCCCAGGATCCTGGGATTATGCCCTGACAATTAACTGATTGAGCCACCCAGGAGCCCCAGGAATTTTTTCTTTATGGAAATAAGCTTCAATTTTATTGAGAAATAATTTATATTCAATAAACTATATCAGGATGTTTTAAGTGTGTTTGTGTGTGTGTGTGTGTAATTAATATAATTAACCTTCTTCGGATACCAACTAAAATAAAGGGGCTCCGAAGGCCTACCCAGGAGTAAGAGCTACAGAGCATTGTACTGAACATTAAAAGGCCAACTAATAGCGTAGAGGTCAGCTAATATTCAAAGCAACAGAGAAGTTCTATCCATTTCTTCAAGGGTTTCTTCTAGAATCAGAGCTCTAAAAAGACCATTAAGGTAAATTAAGTAGAGGTGTGCCTGGGTGGCTCAGTGGGTTAAGTGACTCCTGATATCAGCTCGGGTCTTGATCTGAGGGTTGTGAGTTCAAGCTCCATGTTGGGCTCCATACCCACTGTGGAGCCTACTTAAAAAATAAATGATAGATAGGGGTGCCTGGGTGGCTCAGAGGGTTAAAGCCTCTGCCTTTGGCTCAGGTCATGATCTCAGGGTCCTGGGATCGAGCCCCACATCAGGTTCTCTGCTCAGCAGGGAGCCTGCTCCCCCTTAAAAAAATAATAATAATAATAAAAAAAAATAAATGATAGAGGAGAAAACCCAGAAGAATGGCAGGAAGTGGGGCTTAGGTATTACCTAGGTTCCAAAATCTCTGTACCACGTTGATCCTCTGAAGCTCTATTTGTTCAGTCTTTCACACATAGTTGGCATTATCCTCACCTCATCTACAGAGAACTAAAAATTACTCCCCTTCTTAGGTATCTTCAAAGACTAAACTAACATTAGGGGGAAATCTCTTTTGAAAGGAAAAAGTTTCATCTGTAACCAGAATATCTTAAATTCCAAGCATCAACTTTATGTATACCATAAAAATGAATAGTAGCTAAGATCAAAAGATCTTCTCTTTTCTAGGCAAATTCAGTTTTACACACACACACACACACACACACACACACACAAAACAAAATAACAAAAACTCTACCTGAGAGTGATTTGATAGTTGAGTTATACTTAAAGCAGAATGGGCTGTTTTATGTTTTAGTTCCAGCATTGTAAATAAGATGATATAGGTGATAAGAGACAATTTAGGCTGATGCATCAAAGTTCAGTACTCAACCCCCTGTACCTTTCTGTAATAAAAACAACAGACAACATCCAACATCTTCCCCATATCCTCTTCCTGGTCACTTTACAAATGGAATCATATTCCAAAATGCATTTGCACATGTGTTGTTTGGAACATGGAACATTTTCCAATAGGAACAAAGTTATAAAGAGATAAAAAATACCTAGCTAAACCCTAAAACCTCAATTGATCTACAATCTTACAAAACCTTTTGTTTCTGAAGGAGAAGATGTTAGAATTTCTAGTCAAGGATACCATTAGTAACTAAAATAATCCCTCTAGCCCTGTCTGTTCTCCATCCCGGCTGCCACATAGCACAGACTGGTCTATTCCTAAGAAAAGAGAAGGGCTTCCAGGAGGTAGTTAATGCTTCAACCATACCTCAGTGCAGCAGTTTTGTTTTGTTTTTTTGATTTATTTGCTTGCAAGAGAGAGAATGTGTGCACATGCAGGAGGGAAGGGCAGAGGAAGAGGGAGAGAGACAACCCCAAGCAGACTCCCCACTGAGTGTGGAGCCTGATGTGGAGCTTGACCGCCACGACCTTGAGATCATGACCTGAGCAAAAACCAAGAGTTGGACACGTAACTGACTGCGCAACCCAGGCATCCCAGTGCAGTGAGTTTTTGTTTTTGTTTTTTTAAAGGAAGTGCATCTGTGTATGTGTATTTTGGTGGGGGGGGGGGGTCTGGTGGGATATGTTAGGGGTATCATCTTCCATAGGTAAGAGTAGCTTCAGGTCCCTTATAGAGCAATGGCTTCTATTCCCAGAGGGCAAGAGACCCTATTTGTATTTGAGTTATTTGCAGACTAGATATTAAAAGTATGAGACCAGCCTCTATTTCATTTCTTTAGAACTAGGCCTGTAACTGCCCTGTTCGGTATGACAGCCACTAGCCACATGTGCTATTGGTACTTGAAATGTGGCTAGTGTGACTGAGGACCTGAGTTTGTTATTTTAATAAACTTAATGTAAACTTAAAAACTGATGCTCGCTTTAGTTATTGGAAAACTCTCAAGTATGCTTCGGACAACTTGGATATGTGAATCTACTTCATCCACTGAAAGTCTTATGAAATCTGAACACAGTTTGTGTATCTATTTTTTAATCCAGTTCGTATATTTCTGATGAAAATTTTGTATCCAAATTGAGATATGGTATAAGCATAAAATACACACCAGATTTCAAAGACTTGGCACAGAAAAAGGAATGTAAAATATCTCATTAGTAGTTTTTATATTGATTACATGTTGAAATGACAATATTTTGAATATACTGGGTTAAAATATATTATTAAAATTGATTGCACTTGTTTCTCTGCTTTTTTAAAGGTAGCTACTAGTTATACATGTTGCAAATATCTTCTCAGTAGCTTGCTTTTTTATTCTTGGGTGGTTTTGACAAACAGAAGTCCTTCATCTCAATAAAGTTCAGTATATTAAAAAATAAAGCTAACTACTAAAAAATTGCATTTATATTTGTATCTGGATAGTGCTTATCCATAACATAAATATTTTACATATCCCTATGTAACTCTTGTGTTGTTTTCTAGTTCATATAGGTCTTATCTATAATATGTATAACTTTCCTTCTGTTTTGTTTAGAACATTTTGAAAGCAATCCTAACTTTTTAAATTAAATTTTAAAAATAAAGCTTTACTACACTTAACTGAAATATGAGAATGAAACTACACTACTGGAGTTGAAAGTGGACAGACTTTTTAAAAATTACTATTCTGTTACTACTTCTATAGGAACACATGTTTAAGACTAAATCTATTGTATCTTTCATGTAACTACTGGTGATCATCTACCATCTGCTCAAAGAATGTGAAATTCATTTTGAGTCAGATTAAAAATCTGTACTAATGCATATTTCAGAGGCAGTTCACGAAAATTCTCACCTCTATTATTCTCTGAAAAAATTGCAATGATCCAAACAAAATGTCCAATAATTAAAACAATGGAGTATATTCAGAGACACACCGATCTCTGGAACAGAATAGAGAAGCAGAGGATCAGCAGATATGAGGACTTAGAATACATGCTAAACATGTACTTTATCAGTAGAGAAAGAGGGAGCTGATGGAAAATGGTGGATTTTTTTTTTCTTTTGATAACTGGCTCACCATTTGGAATTGATTTAGGTTAAAACTGTTAAAATATGTGAAACATTTAGCTCAATGCCTGGCACATAGTGAGTGATCAATAAATAGTATTATTTTCAGAAAAACAAATAAAGTGGGGTGCCTGGGTGGCTCAGTGGGTTAAAGCCTCTGCCTTCAGCTCAGGTCATGAACTCAGGGTCCTGTGATCGAGCCCCGCATCCAGCTCTCTGCTCAGCAGAGAGCCTGCTTCCCCCTCTCTCTCTCTGCCTGCCTCTCTGCCTACTTGTAATCTCCCTCTCTCTGTCAAATAAATAAATAAAATCTTAAAAAATAAAATAAAGCTACATTCCCACACTTCTTACACAGAAATAGATTCCAGATGGATGGAGAAACTTAATGCAAAAAAATAACCACAAAATATTCTAAAAGAAAATACAAATGAAAATTTTATAATCTTTGGGTAGAGATGGTTTTTCTAAGCATGCCTTAAGAGCCAGACCAGAGAAGAAAAGACAATTAAATTAGACAACAAAAAAATTTAACATTGGTACTGCAAAAAACACAACACGAAGTTGAAAGGCAAGAAAAGAGAAAAAAACTGGGAGGAAATTACTTGTAATACATAAGACAGAAAGATCTCTGGGAACACTCAAGCAGCTATATAGAAAAAAGGCTAATTATACAAAAGGGCAAACGAAAGAAGAAACAAAATGGTCATTAAACATGTGAAACACTGTCTAACCTTGCTAGAAATTAAATAGAAATATGAGAGACTAGCAAAAATACAAAGGTTATCAATACTCAGTTACGGAAGATATGAGGAAATGCCATTCCCATCATACACTAGTTCTTGATAGGCATTCTGACTAGGGTGATCTTCTTGGAGGGTGTACTATCTATGCAAATTGCTCACCAACTCTACTTCTAGAACTTATATTAAGAGGATGATCCAGTAAATGCAAACAAACAAACAAACAAACAAAACCAAAAACCCCACTCAACCTAAGAATCTGTACCACAGTGTTGTTTATAAAAGAGAAAAACTGGAAACAACTTAAACCATTAACAGATATTAGTGGATGAACTAAATTATGTTAGGGCTATGCAATGAAATACAGACCTTAAAAATGTTGAGAGAGATTTGATATTTATTGAGTTCCAGGCAGGGGGAAGTAAGTTCCTGAGCCCCCAGGTAACAGGATCAGACTAGAGGTTTTTAAGTAAGTCTACATTTTATAAATTTGATTATCTCTTCTCCATATGCCCCCACCTCAACTACTGCATTAATGGAGGGCTGGTTGTTTGAGGGGTTTGTAACTTGAGTCCATGGATCTTTTCAAATGTATGCAAAATTTTATGTGTAACTATATTTTATTGGGAAGAGATTCAATGGTTTCATTAGAGTCTCAAAAGGCCCCCTAATCCCTAAATGGTTAAGAACCATTGGCAAATACAGTTTGATGGGGCAAGTTGTTGTCTAATTTTGCCTTAGAAAGTATATGTGACTGTACAGCCCATTCATTCACAGTCAACAAATATTTACTAAGTCTTGCCTTGACCGGTAGCCCAATTACCAGAAAATCTTGAAATAAATTTCTTTACTCACTTTGGAAGTATTTTTAAATATACATACACGACCCCAAAAATCCCTCTGACAGCTAAGAAACAAGAAGCAGATTGAGGCATTTCAAACAAAATTATAATGTTAACTTTTGAAAGAATTTTTTTAATCTTCTTTTGAATGTTACATATATTTGAGCTCCTTTAAAGAGATAATCTTAAGATTTATGGACTTGGGAAAGACTTATCTTTGTGAGAATAACCAAGTTCTCCAAAATCAGATAATGATTAGAACATAATCAAGTAACTAGTTCTAAATTAAGAAAACAATAAATTATTTTATATCTTAATTTAAAAATATATTCTGTAACTTACTGATGCCATGTTATAAAATATATGATGTTAAATTTGAGGCCCCAAATTTATATAATTTTTTTAAATATCTCATGGTTTGGTAAATATGATCCAGGCACATAAAAGAAGAAAAGGAGGAACGCCTGAGTGGCTCAGTAGGTTGAGCATCTGACTTCATCCAGCTCAGGTCACGATCTCAGGGTTCTGGGATGGAGATACACTTTGGGCTCCCTGCTCAGCAGGGGTCTGCTTGTCCCTCTGTCCCCCCTGCTCATATCTCTCTCTTAAACAAATAAATAAAATCTTTAAAAAAAAAAAAGAAGAAGAAGAAGAAAGGAAATTATTCTAATTGGTCATAACAATATCATAGTGATAAAACAGATGAGAGAGAAAATCAGCAATGATAAATACACTGAAGCCAAAGGAAAACATAATTTTGGATTAAATGAGATTGATCACATTTTCAGGAGGCAGAGAACGTAAGAAGTAATAAGCAAAAAAGAACCAGGATTTATTTATGAAGGCATACTGGGCAATACATGGTTATGGTTTTATCTTTTAATACATGAAAATATTTATTCATCTTTATACATTTGAATTAACTACTTGCGGATTTAGGTTTGCAAAGCACTAAAAAGTACTATATGATTTCTCTTATGTTTTAGTATTCTTAAAACTGACTTAATATTCTATTACACCAAATTCCATTACAATACATTTCAAGGCATAATCCAGGTTAAGAAAGATTTTTACCAAGCTGAATTTTACAAAATAAATAGGCCTGAGGCGCCTGGCTGGCCCAGTTGGAAGAAAATGGAAGTCTTGAATTTGGGGTTGTGAGTTCAAGCCCCACATTGGGTGTAGAGATTACTTTTTTAAAAATCTTGGGGTGCCTGAGTGGCTCAGGTGGTTAAGTGTCTGATTTCAGCTCAGGTCATGATCTCCAGGTCCTGGGATTGACCCTCATGTCCGGCTCCCTGCTCAGCAGGGAGTTTGCTTCTCCCTCTCCCTCCGTCTCTCCCCCTGCTTGTGCTCAGTTCCCCCCCCCCAAATGAATAAATAAAATCTTTAAAAAAATAAATAAAGTAAGTAGGTCTTCTGCTGGGATCAAATATATATATATATATATATATATATATATATATATTTTTTTTTTTTTTTTTTTTTTTTAAGATTTTATTTCTTTATTTGACAGGAGAGAGATCACAAGTAGGCAGAGAGGCAGGCAGAGAGAAAGGGGGAAGCAGGTTCCCTGCTGAACAGAGAGCCCGATGTGGGGCTTGATCCCAGGACCCTGAGATCATGACCTGAGCCGAAAGCAGAGGCTTTAACCCACTGAGCCACTCAGGCACCCCTTCAAATATATATATATTTTTAAAACTAATTTTATTTGCTGCAAAAGTGCTAAGACCTAAAACTTGTGCTCCAGAATTCTCCTAAAACATCAACTTGTAATTTATTTTCATTTTTCTTCTTTAAAGTTCTTAAAATGTGAAAAGACTTTTGAACACTAAATCTAGTTACAAAGAAACTATTTAACATGAATTTAATTAAGGCAGAACACAAGTCTCTTGTATTAGCAATGACATATACCCAAGAGAAAGCATCTTTCACTAGAGATTTCCTTTACCAGATATTCCCAAATGAATACCATAATAAACATTTAAAGAAGTCATTAAGCATAACTAATGGAATTACAATGAAAAAAATCCATAAACCTAGCAATCTTTGTAGGTATCATCATAAAAGAGAGAGCAGTACAAAAGCAAATAAACAAAATATAATGAAATAATACAATGTTCACAGGGTTACCAGAAGTTAAAATAAACTAGACCTATTTTTTTTTCAAAAGTTGAAAAAAAGGGGAGGGTGTGCTATGGTGAATGCTGTGAATTGTGTAAGACTGATGAATCACAGACCTATACCCCCGGAAAAAATAATATATGTTAATTTTTTTAAAAAGTTGAAAAAAAACAAACACACATCTTCAATATGAAATGAACAATAACTTAGCAGGGCACATACATAAATAAAGCAATACAATCTCTTTATTACACTTATTATTTTTTTAAAGATTTTTATTTATTTATTTGACAGAGAGGAGAGAGATCACAAGTAAGCAGAGTGGGTGGGGAAGCAGGCTCCCTGATGAGCAGAGAGCCCGATCTCTGATCTCCCAATGCGGGGCTGGATCTCAAAACCCTAAGATCATGACCTGAGCCGAAGGCAGAGGTTTTTAACCCATTGAGCCACCCAGGTGCCCCTCTTTATTACATTTATAGAACAATATAATTCACCATTAGCTTATATATAAAAAAATGGATCATTCGGGGCGCCTGGGTGGCTCAGTGGGTTAAAGCCTCTGCCTTTGGCTCAGGTCATGATCTCAGGGAACTGGGATCGAGCCCCGCATCGGGCTCTCTGCTCGGCGGGCAGCCTGCTTCCCCCTCTCTCTGCCTGCCTCTCTGTCAGGTATATCTTGATATCTTGATCTCTCTTTCTCTGTCAAATAAATAAATAAAATCTTTAAAAAAATAAAAAAGGATCATTCCACCAAGTACAAGAAATAACTCAGTCCTCAAGTTCAAATTATGTTAACTCTGAAAATGTTAAATATAATTAGAATGGTTTGAATATAATTCTTCAACAAAAGATGTTGTTTAATATTTAATATTAAATACAATATTATTTATTGATATTTAATACAAACATCATAAACTACTAATTTTCTGCCCCTAAAAAGGAAATACTAACTGAAAATAAAAAGTTTCTCATTTTAAATAAACACACAAAAGTCATTTTAAGGGGCGCCTGGGTGGCTCAGTGGGTTAAAGCCTCTGCCTTTGACTCAGGTCATAATCTCAGGGTCCTGGGGTGGAGCCCTGCATCGGGCTCTCCGCTCAGCGGGGAGCCTGCTTCCCCCTCTCTCTCTGCCTGCCTCTCTGCCTACTTGTGATCTCTCTATCTCTCTGTCAAATAAATAAATAAAATCTTAAAAAAATATATATATATAAAAGAAAATTTAAAAAATTTTAAAAAGTCATTTTAAAAATAACTTTCCCCTCAGCTTTATTTTTTATCGAGATATACCTGACATAAAACATTGTGTAAATTTAAGGTATATAACGTACCAATTTCATATACATACATATCTCTTAAAATGTTTACCAAAATAAGGCTGGTTAGTGGATACATCACCTTACACAGTTACAATGTGTGTGTGTGTGTGTGTGTGTGTGTGTGTGTGTGTGTGTGTGTGTGTGTGTGTGTGTCTGGGGAGAACTCTTAAGACCTACTCTCTTAGCAACTTAAAATACACAATACAGTTAACTCTAGTCACCATGCCACACATTACATACTCAGAACTTACTCATCTGATAACTGGAAGTTTGTACCCTTTGGCCACCTTCACACAGTCCTCTACCCGCTGCCTTCTGCCTTTGGCAACCACCAATCTGTTTTTTGTTTTTTTCGGGATTTTTTTTGTTCGGTTTTTTAAGATTGCACTTATCAGTGAGGTCATACAGCATTTGTCTTTCTCTGTCTGACTTATTTCACTTAGCATAGTGCTCTCTAGATTCATCCATGTTGTCACGGATGGCTTCTTTTTATGGCTAAATAATACTCTGTTATACATATATCTCTCATATTTTCTTTATCCATCAATTAAAAATAATTTTTTCTTGATTACAAAGTATTGTTTGTTATTTATAGAAAAATGGGAAGACACTAGAAACCACGCATGCACACACACACCCAGAATTCTATTACCCAGAATATTTTTCAATATCTATACTTTCTGTAAGTATGACTATATGTGATTGTTTTGCAATGTGCCTCTTCACTTAGTAATATATTGTAGACTTTATCTATGTCATTAAATATTGTTTTATACCATGACTGAAATGGCTGAATAGTATTCCATTACGTAAGATACTCTTCAATTCAGTTAATTAATCCTCTAATGCTGAACACAAAAGCTCTTTCCAATTTGTTGCTATTTTAAACAACACCATGAGGAACATCCTTACATAGAGATGCACAAATCTTTGAACATATTTCAGATTATGTCATCTAAACAGAATTGTTAGGTCAAAAGGTATGCACACTTTTAAGGCTTTCAATACATATATCAAACTACCCTTCAAAAAAAGCACCAATTTAGGGGCACCTGATGTCTGCTTTCCACTCAGGTCATGATCTCAGGGTCCTGGGATTGAGCCCTTTGTCAGCCTCCCTGCTCAGTGGGGAGTCTGCTTCTGTCTCTCCCCAGCTCATGCTTGGTCCTTCTCTCTCTCAAATAAATAAAATCCTTTTTTTTTTTTTTTAAAGAGCACCAATTTACATCTGACCAATGAATATGAAGGTGCCAGTTTCCCCACATTCCTAAGCAACATCATTTTTATTTTTTTCAATATTTTTAGTTTTGTAAATCTGTTAGTTGGAAAAATTATGTCATTGTTTTTGTATTTCTTGATTTCTAGTGCAGTTTAACATAATTTTGTATGTTTTTAAGATTTTATTTATTTATTTGACAGAGAGAAAAAGATCACAAGTAGGCAGAGAGAGGGGGGAAGCAGGCTCCCTGCTGAGCAGAGAGCCCAATGCGGGGCTCGATCCCAGGTCCCTGAGATCATGACCTGAGCCAAAGGCAGAGGCTTAATCCACTGAGTCACCCAGGTGGCCCCATAATTTTGTATGATTATTGAGCATTTGTAACTCTTTTGTTCATCTTCCATTTGAGAGCCCTTTTTCCCCCTTATTTTTGGTATACATATTTTTATATATTAATATGAACCCAAATCTGGGGCGCCTGGGTGGCTCAGTCAGTTGAGCACCCAACTCTTGGTTTCAGCTCAGCGGTGATCTCGGGGTCATAGGATCAAGGCCTGAGACCAGCTCTGTTTGTCCCTCTTCCTAAGCACTTCACCTTGCTTGAGCTCTCTCTGAAAATAAGTAAATAAATGAATAAATAAATAAAATATTTATTAAAAGCAATAATAATAATATTAACGTATAATCTTTTGTTATATAGGTTTACAACGTTTTCTTTTATTTTGTCATTTATCTTCGGCTTCTGGCACCTTTTTGGCATAAGGAAGCTATTCATATTTCTGCACTTAACTATATTTTTTCTTTTATGAGCTATTCTAGAAGAGCCACTGGTTGGTTTTTCTTATGTTTGCCTTGTTCAAATTTATCAACAAAACTGGAATGCAATATAAAGTTCTTTCCAAACTAGATCTCTCACATTTGGGCAATAGAATTCAAAACCATAAATCTTGACAATGTCACATTTCTAGGACATAATTAAAAATGTGTGCTTAACCTCTGCCTTCAGCTCAGGTCATGATCTCAGGGTCCTGGGATCTAGCCCCACATCGGGCCCTCTGCTCAGCGGGTAGCCTGCTTCCCTTCCTTTCTCTGCCTACTTGTGATCTCTGTCTGTCAAATAAATAAATAAAATCTTTTAAATAAATAAATAAATTAAATGTGTGCTTAAGGTAATAACTTACTTAAGGACCTATTTCTTTAAAATAATGTGCTCTGCTCTGGTATTGCAAAATCAAGGAGCCCTACTTCATCACCAACTCAGCATGTTAATTGTAGCTATGCCATTCAAGAAGCCAAATATTTTCTATTTTGTTTTTTTTTTTTTCTATTTTGTTTTGATACTTTCAACAGTTAAGGAGGAAGATAAATCTATACACATTACAATGAATTCAGTATTTTTACTTGATACTTAAACTCATTACAAAATAAACTTATCTTTAAATATGCTTAGGATATGTTCAGGGTTTCCATATATCGTTACATAATTGAAACCATAACAACAACACAAAGAGAAGGAATATGTGCATTGTATCTCTATGTATTAGGCCTTCCATACCTTTTGGAATATGGCTCTATAATGTCCAGTTCTCACTATAATTCTCCCTCACTTTCTACTAGAAACAGATCACAAATTTTAAAGACATAAACGCACAGGGTGGACTGTTTCATTTTGTAAAGAGCTGTATATTTCTGTAGATCTCTAGTTTGTTATTCTTCTCAAGCCTAAAAGATTACCAAAATATTTTAGAAACATGAAGAAAATGAAAACATAGAATTAAGATTATTTCTGAGAGAATGGTTTATCTAGTTAAAATACAAATGACTATCTTGTAGAATGCTGTATTATAAAGCTGAAAAATTCCATTTTTTAGTACTTTAACAGACAAAGGGCACAATGGTTTCTATTTATCAATACCACAATGGCATTTGTGAATGTAGCTTATTTAAAACATTTTCTGCAGGTTGAATTAAGTCCCATTCTTTATGAAAACACAATGATCTGCCACAAGTTATAGGCTCTGAATTTTAGACAACACAAAATAATTTCTCACAAACTTTCTAATTTACCCTCACCTAAAGGCTGGAAAACCCCACTGAAGGCTTTTTAAAACTCATCAGACATAAAAGAAAAAAAAAACAGCTTTAATTGTAGGATCTCACTGACACAAACATAAGGAAATTCTGAGTTATAGATACTTCACATTAAGCTTTTTCCACTGACATTGTAACTTCTGTCAACATTCAAAGAAAATTCAACCCTGGTCAAAGGTGACAGTTTGACAGTCCTGGAAGACAACATCCTCTGTTTATTTTAACAAGTTTATACACTCTGCTCAGGGAATTGAAGTTTCTCTCCTCACTAACTTGATCTCTCAAATTCAGATCACTATACTTTAGGGTAGTGAATTTTGTCTCCAAGATTTAACTTCACAATCTACCTCCAAGGAAAAATGCTGAGACTATCACATATAAAAAGGAATAAATTTCTGAAACTAGTTTCCAATAGCTTTCACAAAGCTCTAAACATACAATAATTGCTTTAGTTGCCTTAAAAATCAACTGCCAAATTAAAGTTCTTAAGTCCCTTTATTTCATAAATCACAATTAGTAACTCAGTTAAACAAGAATAGCGTTGCAATTCCCTTCAAAATAAAGTTGTAAATAAAATGAGCCAGATACTTGCATTTTCAGTGAACAAACACAAGCTCATTCGGTGCAAATAATCCTTTTGTTTGTAAAGAGAGGCCAAGGAGATAGCGTATAGCTCTTCTCCGATGATGTATATGGTAATGGTAGTGGCAGAACAACTAAGGACAATTTATAGTTAGAATTTAGACCTCTGTTTTAACATATTCCCACCAGGATTATATACCTTATTTGGAAAAATACTTATCATCCCATTCATAAACTAAAAATTTCTAAAAACTTATACATTTTTTCCATTTAAAATAAACAAGAGTCCATTTGGGAACACAAATAAAGAAATGTAAGCCTTAAAGAAACCAAATGTCTTACTGCAAAGTTGCAGTTGCCTGCTCTCTTTTGCAGCACAGTGGGCAGCGCAGTGGTTAGGAACACAGCCTCCAGAATCAGCTTGGCCTACGTCTGGATCCAGTCCTGCCATTATTACTAGCAATGTGACCTTGGACAAGTTACTTAACTTCTCCGTGGCTATTTCTTCATCTTTCATCTGAAAATAATACCCTCCCCTTCGAAGATCATGAGTTAAAATATGGCAAGAGCTTATAACAGTGTCTGCTTGGCTCACTGTAAGTGGACAGTGTTAGGTGTTATTTTTATTATCTTTCCACTTTTAGGCTTTGGACATAATTTGAAGTATTTTTAAATTAGTTTTCTGACCACTTTTTGAAAGATGGCATAACTATTATGCAGGTAACTAGTACATCTTCCCAGATGAGCTCATGGTAGGTAGAGGTATAGCCCAGAGTGATAAACAGTTGTTTTTTTACACAAATAGTGGATGTGACTATTACTGGTAACTTTGGCTTGATTTCCCATATGCAAAAAAAATCCCCTACCAGAGGAAAACAAGCAGTATTAGAAAATACTTGGGTTTGTCTATTATCATTACAGGGTAAAGCCAAATTCACTTTACTAGCCTGATGGGCATTGAAAATATTAGTCATCAAATTAATCCCAACAAATAACAATAATTCATTGGTTCATTGATGTATTTCCCCTTGTCTTCCCCAACCTTTCTCTAACTAGTCAGAAAGGAAAGTTTTCACATTTTCTGAGAATCTCATTGCTGCTCTCAAACCATACTCTATATCTTAGTATAATTTAAAAAATGAGTCAGCACAAGCACCTCAAAAAACTAGCAGTACATTGAATGTGGAGATATTTCTCTTCCTAATAGAAATGTGGAAAACATTAAAAAAAAAAAGTGCCAAAAGCAATGGAAGAATAAATGGAGAGTGAGTGTTGGAGTAGATTTTGCAAGCTAGGTTCCAAAAGATAAATGTTCTTATCAATCAATATATGTATTTTTTATCTTAATAGTCTTACAATACATGTAATAGATGTAATTATTATGAATAAACCCAAGAAAGAAAATACCCAGTATGTGACAATTATACCCTCTCTTTTCCCAAATACTGGGGAGGGGAAACTAGGAGGTCAAGATGTCTGTATTAAGTTCAACTATAAAGTGCCTTATGCATCACTGTGCAACATGCTGATGCAGTATTGTCTTCACAAAGGTGATCCAAAAGAAAATTTAGGAGAGATAAAGTGCCCCTAAACCCAAACATATTTGGATACCAATTTAATTAGGAGTCTATTTAGTCTTTATACTCCTTAGAATAAAGTTAGTTGAGGGCCAGGAAAAGGTCACTTGTTTTAATCACAGAAATAATACTATATGTATTCATTCCAAGGATATACTTCTCTTCAAGGCTCCACATAACTCATATTCCAATATTTATATTAAAGGTGACATACCATGTAAAAATTATCCAGTAAGGTCAAAGAGTTTTATAGCTGAGGGTGATTTCTCCTAAGTTCTACTGCCATACCCTAAATCTGTCCTAGATATTATTTAAATCCTCCATGACATTCTGTATGACTTTTTTTTTAAAGATTTTATTTATTTATTTGACAGAGAGAGATCATGAGTAGGCAGAGAGGCAGGCAGAGACAGGAGGAAGCAGGCTCCCTGCTGAGCAGAGAGCCTCATGCAGGGCACTCGATCCCAGGACCCTGAGATCAGGACCTGAGCCGAAGGCAGAGGCTTTAACCCACTGAGCCACCCAGGCACCCCCATCCTGTATGACTTAAGTGAGGTCAGAAAAACTGCTACAGTCACTACTTAATATGTAGGGTTCTAGATTTTATAAGCCCAAGGCAACCCTTCTTTAAAACTTTGACATTCAAGGCTCCATATAAAACATTCCAACTCTGTCTCAAAGCTGTACATTATCTAGGTACCTAGAAAGAGACAGATAGCAATAGCTCCATTTTTCTGTTAACCGCACCTTTGTTGTTTTAAGAGTCCTTCTGAGGCTGCTACACCTGGAAGAGAGTTGGGAAAAGATCCAGGAATGCCATGCCTTCCCAAATGAGGATTCAGGCTGCACTCAGTAAGGCTGTCATGAAGCAGGGCAACAGACAAAGATAAACCGCACGGCATCTGATGCTTGTCTTTGTATGTTTAAAATAAAAATGTGACACTACAAGAAAGTTAACATGTGGACCTAATTTTGAAAATACAAACAGGAAGCACCCCCACCCCAATATTACCATTAAAAAAAAAGGAAACCAAACCTCAAAGATACCTTCCAAGGAAGTCATGGGTGTGACCAAAACTAACAAAAGTAATAAACGTCATCTAAAACCCTGAAACCACCAAAAGTGAGGGTCTCATTCAACCAACTAAAAAATCTAACACCTGTAAATTACTCCTCTCTTTGATTAGCAAAAATAGCACAGATTTATATTTATAAAATCTTCTCCAAACTGGCTTAAGTTTTTCAGTAACAAAGGATCATCATTAACAAGAAAAAAATCCAATGTCAATATTCTACTTAAAATAAGGACAATAATTAAAAATGAATACAATTTTCAAGAAAGTTTTTATCACTATGATGCTCATGATGCTCATGTATAAAAAACAGTCTGATCAATGGAAACTAGATTGTTAAATTTGACTTTCTTATTCCCAGAAATAAGTATAAGACTGTTTTGTTTCCAACATCGTAGGGGAAAAAATAATTCTGATTTTAGAACACTTCTATTAACAAAGCTAAGATTTAAAGAAAAAAAATTTTCCCTTTAACCACTATACAAAATTGGGGACACTGATACTTTAGAGCTAACTTTCAACATTAATTTTATTAAGTTCCGGAGTCAAAGTATTCTGACACTTTATTATCCAGTAAAGGGATATTATTCTCATGAAGACCTCAGTAACCTGGAATTGTCAGATAACTTTTTAAGAATAAGTTTCAAGGAGCGACTGGGTGACTCAGTCGTTAAGCGTCTGCCTTCGGCTCGGGTCATGATCCCAGGGTCCTGGGATCCCTGCTCGCATTGGGCTCCCTGCTCCACTGGGCTCCCTGCTCAGCGGGAAGCCTGCTTCTCCCTCTCCCACTCCCCCTGCTTGTGTTCCCTCTCCCACAGTGCCTCTCTCTGTCAAATAAAATCTTAAAAACAACAACAAAAGAATAAGTTCAAATACTCAAGACAAATTAACTTTTTTGCTTCCTTTTGTAGAAATAATGTGGTAATCTACATTCTAAAAGAAGGGGAAGAAATATCTCACTGGTAGTTAAAACATCCAGAAAACTGTCAACACTTTTGAGGTCCATACATGTTTACAGCACACTAGAATAGTTAAGTCTCCTTTGATTCTACCTTCAACCTGCAATCCAATCTTGCATGTGTTATTTACCTATTTATAACATCTTCCCTTTGTAAGACTACCTCTATCACCTACCTACATAAAAACAAGCCAAATCAAATGAACCACCACAAGCACATTCATAAATATAAACCTAACACAAATCACAAATAATTTGAATACTAAGTTACTACTATAACTTCAGAAACTTGACATAAGTACCAAAAGAGCAATAAATGGCACCCTTTACTAGTTTTGATGTGGTTTCTATATATGTAAATAACACTTAAAAAAAAAATCACTTGAGAGCCAGAAAATGAAGATGAAATGAGAAGTTGGGGCACAATAGGAAGTGCTGACCAAAATATTTATGTTGTAACACTCCAAACAATGATAGCAATTTCCCGCCCCATCATATATATCACGAAGTACCCATGGAAGAAATGTATCCACCTTAAATTTCTTAACACAATCCATATTAGTATCCTGTTGACAAACAAGAATGCTGAAAGGTCCAGGACAAGGGAGAAGGCGGGACAATTTATGGAGTTAGGTATATAGCAAAGATTTTATGTAGTTCAACTCCAAGTTATGCAATAACCAAACTGCTAATGATAGAAATCAACTTTTTTTTTCCTGAGGTTTTGCTTTTTTGAAAAAAGATCTCTCTATTCCTTCCCTGTGTCTCAACCAGGTGCTTGAAATTTTCATCTTCCAGAAGGCTATGGAAAACAAGTAATCTACTAGATGACACTTACCTGACCAAAGGTGTGGTGTTGTTTTAATTAAACATGACAGACATCACAATTTGTCACATGGTAAATTCTTACAATCGGCAGCCCCTTCCCCCATTTACACCATTGATTCTAAAAACTATAATCTTCCATGAGGTGGAAAATGGTACCAGAACAAACAAAAAACCCAAAGCCTTGATAAAAAGCCAATCAATAGGATTCCACTATTTGAAATTATGAGAACTGATCCAACATTCACAGTGTTACAAAATAAACTCAGAAAAACATGAAAGGTACATGAAATAAATTACATCCTCTTCTACAAGCCAATAAATATAATATAAACAAATTAATAACAGAACAATGTTGAGGAAAAAGGCAAAGTTATATTATCTTCACTGAACAATAACAAAATTATTTGAGATAATATATATGCAACAGCTGAAAGCTTATTATGGCCCAGGCGGCTATCCAACCACTTTGGAAACCTAAGATACCAGTGGATGATAAACACCATCTGAAGACTGAGAAAAGGACATAAACCTCAGTTTAATAATTTGGTGACACACTAGCCCTTCAAGGGGCATTCCCCGAGGACATTCAAGACAATTAATGGAATCTTATTTAGGCAAAGATCTACTGCTCCACAGTGCTTTGGGCAGAGCACTGACCTGAGAGTCCTCAGATCGACACTTCGGTCCCAGAACGACTGAATAGCTGTGTGAACTGAGCAGGCCACTTACTCCATCTACCTGAGGCCTCAGTTTCCTCATTTGCAATGAGGAACAATAAGATAACAATAAGATAATGTGGCATAATCTCGGGGTCCTTTCCAGCTCCAACATTCTATGACCCACTTTTAGTACTGTTTATCTGAATAAAAGGTCTGACAGGATCATGGGGGACAAGAAGAAAAAGAACTGGGAAGGATCGCTATCTCCTTTTGCCTTTCACATTCTCGCGGTTTTCATTACTCCCATCTTCCTAAAAGCTGGCGCTTGTTTTTCTTCTTTGCCTTTTCCATCACTGCTAGCTACAAGTGTTTGCAAGCGCCTCTTGCTCCACACAAGTTCTTTCCTCTTTGATCAGCCTGAACATCTTGCCAGATTCCTTTAGCCTCAGACTGGCTTTCGTGACACCACGACTCGCCTTCCGACTCTCCGTGTTTACCCCCAACTCCAGGGACACCTTTTTACTCTTTATCCCCGGCCAGCAAGGAAAAACAAACAAACAAACCAACCAACCAGGCTGCATCCCACGGCCACACGCACCACCCGGGGCCTGGCGGGTCCTGAGGTGGGATCCCGCACCCCAAAGCCATATCGAAACGTTCGTATTTGTTGTCTTGACTCCATATAAGGCACTGTTCCTTGAGGCTTGCCTAACACCCCCCACCCCACCGGGCACCCCTGAGCTCATCCCACCCCGGGAGTCGCAGATCTCTCTTTTAAAAAAGGAGGAAAAGCAAGGAGACGCCAAGGGCTACTCGGCACTGCAACCCGGTGGTGTGAGGCGGCCGACAGCAGCCCCCTCCGCTGGCAGGGGTCGGCGCCGGGGCCCCTCACACGCCCACCCCGACACACGCGCTCGCACGGTCCCTACACTCGACACCCTCCGCCCGCCCCGCCTCGGCACGACGCCCCTCGCGCGCCCCCAGCGCCCTGGCCCCCGGCGCCCCCGGCCCCCAGCGCGCAGCCACCGCGGCCGCCTCCCGGCGCGGGGAGCGATGGCGGCGGCGCGGCCCTGCCGGGCGTCTGGGCGGCCGGGGCGCGGGGCCCCGCCCGGGCGGGCTCCCCGGCCTCTCTCCCCGGCCCCGAGGCCAAGGCTCGCCCGCAGTTCCTACCTCGCTCGGCCCCTCAGGCGCCAGCCCCCGCCGCCGCCGCCGCCGCCGCCGCCGCCGCCGCCGCCGCCGCCCGCCCGCTCGCTCGCTCGCTCCCTCCCTCGGCCGGGCCGCCGCGCGTAGTCGCCTGCGCAGGGTCCCCGCCCGGGGTGACGGCTCCGGCCGCCGAGTCTCCTCACGCCGGGGCCCGCGGGGGCGCGCGCGCCGCTCGCGCACCGAGACCTGAGCGCGCCCCGCGCCGGCGCGCGCCGCTTCCTGGTTCCGCCCGGCGCGCGCCCCTGAGCCCCGCGGTCCCTCGCACCGGGTCCGCGGCCGCCCTGAAGGGACCCGGAACCCCCCGGCGCGCACGGGGGGAGGTGAGGGGCGGGCTCCGCGCGCAGCCCCTTGTCGCCGGGGCGAGTGACGTCCCCTCTCGGCTCCCGAGTCGGGTCCCACGGGGCCACGAGCACATGCTGCTTTGTTTTGGGTCGGCTCGACCACCACGAGCAGGGCCCGCGCCAGGCTGTTGTGGTGGCGTTGATTGGCCGCCCTCCGCGGCCCGCCACCCGCCCCCTACCCACCCCCAGCGGAGGCCCGCGTCCCGGGTCCTGTCCCTCCCAGGCCCAGGTCAGAAGTCCACAGCTGCCCCATCAATAATTATCCCGGGGTTTGCTCCCTGAAGGGCGTTTCAGCCAGGACTGCCGCTTGCCCCTCACCCCCCCACCCCCCGGGCGGAAAGCCTGAATGGACACAGCAGGAGTTTACATTCGCCCAGGCCAACTGGAGACGTCCAAGGTTCCAGAGTGAAGGGGGCCAGTGGTTAAGGGGGAAAGCGGCGTCTGACACCATTTCCCTCCCAGGGGACTCTTGCTTGCTCCCACCAGTTAGAGCTGCAGGGAGGAACAGACTGCTCTATTAAGAGAAGCAAGAATAAACACGGTGGCCTTTATAAGATCCAGGGGAAAGGGGTCTCTGAGAGCCTTTTCCATGTAATGGGGAGGGGGTGTGGTGTCTGAGAAGGCAGCCTGAGTCACCCACTCTCCTCTCCCCTGCCTACATCTCTGGAGCTGGCCAGCTGTTTCCCTGGCAACCCTCCAAGGGCCAGCACCAAAGCAAGGCATGTCAGATCTCCAGAAACCTAGCTGCAGGGGCAGAAGGAGAAGGAAACCCACCCCCCCACACACACACACACACATGCACACAGAGTTTCCCTGCCTACAGTCTGAAAATCTTCATGTCAAGAGATGACCAAGATCAGCAAGGCCCCAAGTTCTCCCAAAATCCTCCTTTGGCAGCTCTCTTCCCAGCAGCTTCCCTTCACCCCCAGAATAACACCAACCACAAAGATCTTTGTGTCTGTAGCTGATCGCAGCAGAGTTCTTCTCCCCCACCCAGGCAATTGCTTCTATCCCACACTTTGGGCCAACACCTGGCACGGTGCTTTGCCCAGAGTAGGTGCAGGGCACTTGGAGACCAGAGCAGGAGGACGGGCTGGAGCAGGAAGCTGGACGGAAGCAGCAGCAGCTCTGAGCCGTCTAGCACCTGACAGTCACTTGCAAGATGTTTTGGCACCCAAGAACACCACATGTCTCCTTCTTGTAAGTTTTTGATCTGCACACGGGCTGTTCCCTCTGCCTGGAATGTCGTCCTGCCCTCCAGATGGCTGCGCTTGGTCCAGGCGGTGAGAACCTCTCTCTCCCTGTTTCCCACCACATGTAGTTCATAGCTCTGTTACGGCACCTCTTCTGTTGAAGGGCAATTTCTTGCTCACGTGTCTCTCTACCCCTGACAGCACACGATATCCCATCTACCTTTAAATCCACCCTCATGCCCAGCCCAGAGCAGACACCTGATACATGTTTGAGGAACAAACTCTACACTCTAGGAATAGAAATGGAAACCAGGGGGACTGTGTAGTAATTAAGAGCAAAGAATCCAATAGCAGACTTGCTGTCAGCTCCTAGAGCTGTAAGACCTTCAGTTTTTGGCCTCAATTTCCTCGTGGTAATATGGCGATAGTCATAGGATCTACCTCACGGCATTGTTGTGGGAATTAAGTGAGGTAATCCATGTAATATGTGTATATATGTATAGGACTTCGAATGACTTGAGCCCTATAGAGCTATTAACAGCAAAGGTTTACACCCCTCTTCCTAGGACTGGTCAGGTCTAGAATTCCATCCAGCTGCCTTGGCGGCTGCTGAGCAATAGCCACAGGGTGCCAGTTCGAATGCCCTGGAGGGTGGAGCAGGTACACCTCTTTGTTCTTGCGTCTCACAGCACATCTCGGACTGACCACTATGCACCAAGCTAGATCTGGCTGATTGTGCGCACAGACACGAAGGACGGAATGTTCTGGGTGACTACCTCAGCAAAACAAGACTGTTGTCAACCTGAGACAGGAAGGAAGGTCTAACACCTACCTCTCCCTACTTGCCAATTCAGATGAGGTGAGACCCTCTTCTCTTGGGCCTCAGGGACACGGTTCCTTAGGTGGAGAGGACACCAGACTGGGACATAATGCAGAAGGAATCCTAGAAAGAAAAACTGAACAAGAAGCTGGGATCCAGAAAGCCCTACAGAGAGCCCACAGAGAAATTTCCCAGAGTCATACCTACAGATGCAGTGACTGACTGGAGAGAGAGAGAGAGTTGGTCATCTCTTAGCTGACCCTGTCCTGACCCAGAAGAGAAAGAGGCTTGAGGAGAGCCTGGAAGTCTGGTGGGCAGCCCTTGTCCATACATCTAACCTACTCTTACCTGGGGACTGACTCCAGCTTCCTTCCCTTGCTCTCGAGAACAAGCTTATGGCTACCAAGGAGAAGAGACACCTCATCTTCAGACCTCCCTCAGCCCTGCCTAGCCATTTTCTGGAAACACCATTGACACCACAACCATAATCCCCTCATGATTATAATCCCCTCATGATGGGTCAGAGCCCCATCCTCACATGGCCTCCCTCTCCAGAATGCTCTGAACCCTGGGAATCAGCCTGTCTCTGGGTAACCACCAGCCATACAGACGCCAAGGAAGAACACTTGCGGGAACTTCTCCTCTTTCAGAGTGGAATGACTCCTCTTTAAGTCAATACAGGCAGTGGACACTCAACAAACAGAAAGGCAGATCTCCAGATTTCTGGGACCTTAGAATGGAGATTTGTCACCGGAAAAGCTCTGTCAATTCTAGGGCTTACCTCTGCCAGAGCGTGGGTGGTGAAAAAAGCAAAGTTTTTCAGTTCGATCTGGTTCCAAATCCCAGTTCTGCCAAATTGCCAGCTGTGGAACCTTAAAGTCCTTCACTTCTCTGAGGGCCTCAGTTTCCCTCAGGTGTGATTCATACGTAGTTGCTGTTGCAGAGGGGCTCTGGGAGGAAGGGAAAGGTGAAAGACTGATTCTTCCCCATTTTGAATCTTCTGAGTTTTATACCAGGTGCTAGACTATCTATTAGAATATTAGAAAGGGGCACATGGCTGGCTCAGTCACCAAGAGCATGTGACCCCTTGATCTTGGGGTCATGAGTTCAAGCCCCATGTTGGGTGTAGAGATTACTTAAACAAATAAAACTTTAAAATTAAAGAAGTAAAGCATCAGGAAAATAAACTTTAAGAAGAAAAAAGAAAAAGTGGAGAGACAGTGTTTATAAAAGTAACTAAGCATCGGGCCCAGCTTGCACTGGGAAGGCACTAAATAAATGCCTATTTACTCTTTCTTTCCCTCAACCCAACCCCAGCCAGCTTGCTGGGCCAGGTGTGGGTGGCATGGGGGGTGAGGTGAGGGTGGGGAGATGGGATGTGAGTGATGTACAGGTTCTTACGGACTCACCTGGGAATTCTCACACACTCTCTGTCTTGCTCTTATGCGCCTCACTTACTTGGGCTCCCTTCCGGCCAGAACTAAAGGGGTGGCTCTCTGGAAAGCCAAAGGGGGCCCCAACCGCCTCCTGGGACAGTGTCACAGTGCCCTCTCCACCCAGAGCCCTGAGGCGGTGCTGCATTATCCAGAAAGACAGGACTGACCCAGAGGAGGGAGCAGAGCATCACCCCAGGCAGTATCTTCCTGGCTCTGTGAGTGGGACGGAGAATTCAAAAGTCAACCCAGCTACAGGCAAACACCAGCTTGCTGCCACAGGTAGGAAAGCAGGTCAGCAGGACCAGGGCAGGCAGAGGCCAGGGTGGTGGAGGAGAGAGCCTTCTGGGTGATGTGGGTCAGGATGTGTGAAAGGGAAACAGGGGTCTGTACTAGAGTGAGGGAATCCCTGTCCAGTTTCAGGGACCTTCACTGATCCAGTAAAAATCTACGAAGCCTCTATTATGAACCAGGCAGTGGAACATAGCCTTTCAGCAACTAGTGAAGAGCCGTAAGAAGTGGCCCACAGTATAGGATTGAGGGCTATAGGATGGCACAGGAGAAAATGCCTAGCTCTACTCGCCAGGGTCCCTGAACACCTATTATGTGCTAGTTGCTGGGACTGAATCTTCACAGCAATCCTAAGAGACGGATCTTGCTGTTCCCCTTTTTTTCACACAGGAGGTGACTCAGCCCAGAGAGGCAGACTCACCTGCCCAGAGTCACACAGCAGAGCCAGGCTTTGCACCAGGTCCTGAGGACTCCAAAACCTTTGTGTTTTTCTCTACACCACCCTGACCCCATGAAGGATGAGCGGGATGGTACTAGGTGGCCAAGGCCAGAATGGCATTCCAGGGAGGTAGAACGAAAGGGCAAAAACAGCTTGGAGTGAGAGAGGCCAGGGCACTGGGGGAACTGCATGGCTGAAGAACGAGTAAAGGGAAGGCCCATGGGTAGGCTGGATCCCAGCAGTTAGTGGGGAGGGGACAGAGCATTGGCCCAGTCTTCCTTTTGGCTTTAGATCCCCACTTGCTCTAGCACTGGGGAGCCAATTTCGGAGGCTGGGAGCAGGGGAGTGGGCAGTGAAGGTGTGTGTGGGTTTGTGACATAAGGAACTGAGGAACGATGAGAAAGAGGGACAAGAGAAAGGAACCCCCTCTAGTCATAACGAAGGAAAGTGGCAGAGTGGTGGGGGTGGCAGGCGAGGAGATGCCCAGTCCTCTCCCACACACCCCTCTGAGGGCTTGAGGTCAGGTACCTGGCTGGCTCAGGCACAAAAGATTTCTTGTTTGGTGTGGAAGGAGGAGAAATGAGTGAAGACAACTGGTTGTCCTCGTGGTAGAAGGGGGTGAGAGCCAGACTCCACCCAGGGCTGCTTAGGACAGCTGGCAGTCCCCCTCAGAGGCCCAGCTCTGTGCCACCTCTCCTCTCCCCACCCCCTAAGCTCTAGCCCCCCCCCCCCCCACCGTGAGAAGGAAGAGCAAAGGATGGGCTCCTCCCCCGTTCTGGAGAGGAAATGTGTGCTCAGCACAGACCTTGCACCCCCTCCTCTCCTTGTCCCAGAGGCAGCTCTCCCAAGGCAGGTGACTAGGGCAGCCAGACAAAGGAAGGCAGGCTTTCCTTCTCACCCACCCAGTCAGGCCTGAGCCCCTCCCGCCCCTATTCCCAGAAACCAAGGAGAGTCACTGTGCCTCGGGCAGGATGGCCCTGGGTTCTCTTGGTAACTTCACTGTAAACCGACTTCCCTGAAGAGTGGTAGAGGACAAGGGACGGAGGCAGGAAGAGCAGACAGGTTTCACCCAGGATCCAGCAGCTTCCTCCCCTCCCCCAAATTCACACACAATTACTCACTGCACACACACACACCCCTTCCCTAGGTCCTGCTCTGTCTTCAGGGACAAGAATGGAGGCAGGGAGGAACCAGGATAGGGAGACTGGGGAGAGGCAGGGACATTGGTCTCGGGGTGCAGTATATGCTGAGTATGGGCCTGCGGCTCCCCTTCTAAGAGCTTCGGGGGGCTGGGGCTGGAGAGGAGATAGATAATCCCAGCAGAGGCAAGGTGGGGGAGAGCAGGGCGGTTAAGCCCAAGGGCTTCAGGTCTCTCTCTGTGGGCACAGAGATACCTCCTGGAATGCCTCCAGCTTTCTTGGGAAGGCTCTACACCCCACCCTACCTCCCCTCTGCCCTCTGGCTCCCACACCCCAGGATCTCTCCTTGAAGAAGGTACTTGGAGCAGAGGAAACAAAGACATCTCTGTACCACCTCCCTCTACCCCCGGGAACGGTTAGGTCAAGGTGACCTCAATCTGTTCTCCCCAGCGAAAAGGCATGAGCACAGCCTTCTGGGCTAACCTGGTATGCAAGGGCAGGCCAGAAATGGGACTTGAGATGATTCTTCCCTTTCTCCATAAATTCAAACCTACCTTCATTTAATGCACGGGTCAAAGGAGCTGGGGCATGGACTGGCGTGGAGATGGAGCTACTTTAGAACCATTACGGGCTAGCCCAGCCAGAGGAGACAGCTTCCCTCTGTGGGTGCCTGCTGGGGCTGGGGGATATCGGGAAGGCTATACTGAGACTGGCACATGGGCCTGGGCCCCTTGGATCATCATGCCAGTTGGGCATTTACTGGCCAGACGGTTGTGGACATCTCTCCTTTCTGCTAATCAAATATGCCTCTGCCGGCCTTCAAGGTTGTTGCAAGGATCAGTTGAGTAAAGGATACAACAATGTGTACCAGTGTGCCACGATTCAGGTCAGGCTATGCCTTTAGTATGCTAACTTGAAACTAGGCTAGGGATTATTACTATTCCTAGTAATGTCTTATGGTCAGTCTTCTTTGGGGGGAATGCATTCCCGTATGATTTTTATAATCCTTCTTCACTCCCCATGTAATGTTGTATCTCGGAACTGGGAATGAGGGACAGTTAGCACAGGCCAGCCTGGGACCCCAGCTCAGTCCAGACCCGAGGCAGTTTCTAACCTTCCTGAACCCCATCCCATAGGCCTCAGTTTTCTCCTCTATAGTCTGGGCCCCTAAAACCACCAGGGTGCTTTGTGGTGGGAAATAGCAGAGACCAAGGCAGGGGACTGAAAGCAAAAAAAAAAAAAAAAACAAAACCCAAATTTGACATTTCCGGGGAGTTGTGTTATCCAGAGCCACGACCACAGTCACCTCTGCCCCCAGCCCAGCTTTGACATCCTTCCCTCCTCCACTCCCTTGGGTGGCCTTTGCCCATCCTGGGAAAGCTCCAAAGCTCCTCCCCCTCCCCACTGCATCGCAAAGGGAGGACAGAGGCACAAGGAAATGGAGAGAAACCCAAACAGAATCAGAGAACCAGACCGAGACCAGAGACCTAGAGAGAAAGAATCAAAAGGAGGAGGAAAATCAAAAAGCAAGAGGAGGCAGCAGGCAATGAAGGACACGGGGATTCAGGGCCCCACAGACAGAGGCCACATGGGGAGAGAGCCAGAGTTAGCCCGGGGAGCAGCTGCAGCCACTGAACACAAGATGGGGGGCCACAGACGTGACTCTCAGAAGCTATGGGGGCACGTCCATTTGGGCCAACCCCTCCAGTTTGGTTCACTGGCACCTTAGTTCTAGTTTTTTAGGACCCAGGGCTCTCCACCTTCCAGCCAAGCCCAGCCCAATCTAGCTAGATGTTCGGTGGGTACAGCTGCCAGCTGGAGCAGCAGGTCCCTACAGGCCCTGGGGAGCAGGCTGGAGAGGTGGCTGCCTGGAAGTGGACAGGCAGGGCTCCCACTCTGGACTTGGCACCTCCGTATCACCTTCTCCAGGTGCCCAGAAGTGGGAACATGGCAAGGGTGGCCCCCTACCTTCCAGATGAGGAGAGGACTTGGAATCCAAGGACTCTCCTCCCAACCACTGGCTTATCCATTTGCTGGAATTGAGAGGCTGGAGGGCACAAACCCTCCATATCACAATGGGTTTCCACCTGCCACCGACAGGTTGTGCAACCCTGGCCAAGTCACCTTCTCTCTCCAGTCTCGGTTGCCCCGTTTCTAAAATCATCTTTACAGGTCTTTCCAGCTCTGACACTGACTCTCATTCCAGGTGACCTCCTAACTCTGTGTGTCTGGCCCTCTTTTGCCAAATGAATTGCTGAGAATGAGGAAAGAAGCGAGGGAGAGGCCATGTGCTTCCCCCTCTATGAGACTAAGAGACCAGCTTCTGGGGCTGGAAACTTGGCTTTTTCTCTGAAGGAAAAAGAACGAAAGTAGAGGAGGTACTGAGGGGCAAGAAGGTGGGGGAAGAGTGTGCGGGGAGGGAATGGAGAGAAAAGGGCAGATCCAAGAAGGCATGGGGAGGGAGGGAGGGAGAGGGTGGATAGATGAGGATGATTCCCTCCGGGACACATGATCCTGGCCCAGCAAAGCCCTCCCTTGCCGCTGCCAATTCTAGCTGCCAGGCAGAGGGGAGGCCCAGAGGAGAGGGAAGCTGGGCAAAGGGGATGGAAGGCTTCCAGTCCAGCCTTGCCCAATTCTGCAGGCCCTGTAGGGGGCTCTCGGGGAGGGGGTTGTGACCCAGGCAAGGCTCAAGGAGGGTGTGCCTGGCTCTGGCAAAGCCTACCGGCAGTTGTGAGTTTGTGAGGATTTAAGACAGCCCTCCAGGGCCTTTCTGAAGGTAGGACCAGCCTCAGATGGGACTGGACTAGGTGAGCAGTGGGTGGGCAGGGATCATAGTCTGCGGACCAGGCCATATGCCCGCTGTGTGACCCTGGGCAAGCTCCTTCCCCTCTCTGGACTTCCATTTCTTATCTGCGAAATTTTGGGGAGGGATTTGAAACTTAAGACTGCCAAGGTTCTTTCCTGTTTCCACTGCAGGGGCGAGGGCAGGGTGGTGGGAGTGTAGAAGGAGGTGAGGTGGAGCCCTGGTGGTGAGAGCTGCCTTCTCTGGAATCCCCAGTCTTTCCCCTCCCTACGGCTTTGCCTCTGAGGTCACTAAAGCTGTGTCCCCAACCCACAGAAACACACACACACACACACACACACACACACACACACACACATTTACATTCACTTTTTTAATCTAGAGACTCAAAGGATGACAAACGCAGAGCTGGAAGTTATCTCCAGCTAGTTCAACTCTCCCCTCCTCCCTTTTTACAGGTGAGAAAACTGAGGCCCTGGTGTGGGATTTCCAGAGCCCGGGGTTTCCCGGCTCTCCCACCCCCATCCCTGGCCACTCCGGCGCCTGCTGCCCTCGGGTCCGGGGCTCGCGGGCGAGGGCTGCCTGGGACTCCCGGGGGACCCCGCCGTCGGGGCAGCCCCCACGCGCGGCGCCGCCCAGCCTCGCCTCCAGGGGCCCGGCCGCGGCCGCCGGCTGCGCACTCACGGGGGAGCCAGCGACCGAGGGCGGAGGCAGGGAGGGAGCGACAGAGGCTGGGAGGGGTGTTGGCGAGAGCTCGAGCGCTGTGTATGGTCTATCGGAGGCAGCTGACCTTCGAGGAGGAAATCGCTGCTCTCTGCTCCTTCCTGTAGTAACAGCCGCCGCCGCCGCCGCCGCGGGAGCCCGGGCCGAGAGCGAGAGCCGCGGGGCTGACAGCGGGCCCCGCCGCCAGACGGCTCGGCGCCACCAGGTGGGTGGCCCGGCAGCGCGTCCCGAGCGGCGCGCGCGGAGATGGGGCCCTCGACTCCCGCCTCGGGCCCCCGCGCCCCGGGACCCGGAGCCCGACGGCCGGCCGAGGCGCGGGGACGGCTGTCCGGGACCGAGAGGCGGCTTTGGCGCGGGACGCCGGGCGCGGGACGCTGGAGGGAGAGAGGGGGCCGAGGGTGGGCGCCGTCCCCTCCCACGGGGAGCAGGGGGCGCTGTCGGGTCGGACAGTGGGAGACCGTGAGGGCCCGGCTGGAGGCGGGGGGCGCCTCCGAAGAGGCAGCGTCTGTCTCCCCAGCCACGTGCCGGCGGGGACCGAGCCGTTCGGTGGGAGCCGTCGGTGCCCTAAATTTGGGCTGGAATAAACCCCCCAGCCCCCCGCCCAGAAATTGGGACTCGGGGCTCCAGGCTGGGCAGGGGGCGGGGGAGGGTCTTGCTGCCCTCCTCAGAGGGCCCGTGGGCCTCCGCGTTGAGTTTCTCTTTCAGTTTTCTAGCTGTCCCCCGCTCTGGGGAAGCCCCGGTGGGGCGAGGGGAGAGGAAGAGGGGGAGGGCACCTGACTTTCGAGAGCCCCTCCCCAAGCCTCAGCGGGTTCCTTGTTGGAGGGCAGGGCGGCCTTCCCCTCCTCACCATCTCTCTTCCCGCACAGGAAAGCGTGTCTGTGGGAGGGGAGGAGCCTGGCCTGACCGCGGTCCAGGGACGGGTGGGCATGGCAGGGCCAGAGGCGGGTGCAGCCCTCGCTCCTGTCGCTCCTGTCGCTCCTGTGGAGGAGCAGCCTTTGAAGCCGTCCGCTCGCCCTAGGTGAACCGACATGGCCGGCTGGATCCAAGCCCAGCAGCTGCAGGGAGATGCGCTGCGCCAGATGCAGGTGCTGTATGGGCAGCACTTCCCCATCGAGGTTCGGCACTACTTGGCCCAGTGGATTGAGAGCCAGCCGTGGTAAGTCCCCTGCCCTGAGCCGCCCTCTTCGGGGCCTACCACGCAGGCCCTTTGACCTTTAGCGCTTCTCTTTGGGTTTTGGTGTGATTCTAGTCCTTTCTGCCCCTCTGTGCAGAAGGGGTGGTGTCCCTGGGAAAGGGGAACAGGGAAATGGGACCTTGGGAGGGGAGAAGGGGTGTTTCTAGAAGGTGATGCCTGTGGAGTTGCCCAGAACAAGTCTTGTGGGCCCTGGAATGCCCTTAGTCTGGAGCCTGGAATTTCCTACTCCCTTGTGGTGCCTGACCTCCTTGCGGAAGGAGACCCCACTGTAGTCTTCTCTCCCCTGCCCTGCCCCAAGGGATGCCATCGACCTGGACAATCCCCAGGACCGAGCCCAGGCCACCCAGCTCCTGGAGGGCCTGGTGCAGGAGCTGCAGAAGAAGGCAGAGCACCAAGTCGGGGAGGATGGGTTCTTACTGAAGATCAAGCTGGGGCACTATGCCACGCAGCTCCAGGTGGGTGTGAACGCAGGGTCATCTGTAGGAAAGCAGTGTCTGCCTTCTCTTTCCAGCAATAGAACCCCTGGGTTTTTTCCTGGCCTGGTCACTGACTCACCGTGTGGCCCTGAGCTGATCGGTAACTTTTCTGCTCTTTAATTTCCCCCACCCCCTCTTTCTAAATCAGACCTGTCAGATTCCTTTAGCGTGCTACAAAGCAAGAGGTGGGGTGTGCTTGTCCCCAACAGGAGGGAGTTGGGTGAAGTGGCATTCTAAACAGATTGAGCAAAAGGAATGGAGGTAGACTGAGTCAGGAGTCCTTTGCTGGAGAAAGGAAAACTGAAAGCTCCTAGGAATGAGGAATGAGGCAACCAGGTGTCCCTCCTAGGACTCTCTTACAGGTGGGAGAACTGTGAAGTCAGGTGGTCGAGGAGTGTGATTGCTCTGGAGGCAAGAGCTGGTTAAAGGAGCGTTGACTGAAGAATGCAGTTGTGCCTTCTCCTCTGTGGGGCGTAGGGGAGGTAACAGGGATAGTAAAGGGGAGAGAGGAAGTTTTTGTGGAAGCAGGAAAGGGGTGTGGGTGGTAATCACAGTCAAGCATTTATTGGAACTTACTTGTGTTCCTCAGAGAACCCTTTTAAATACAAGCAGCAGGGTGCCATGGAAATAAAAAGTCCATCCCAGAAGAGGGAGGAAATGGGAGGAAGAGGAAGGCAAAAGAGGAACCCAAGGCCAGGGCAACAGTAGAAAGTACCTTGACCTTGGCATTGGATGCCAAGTCATCTGCTCACTTGTTTGCTTCTGGACAAGTGCTTAACCTTTCTGAGCATCAGTTTTCTCATCTGCGAAATGGGGATAATAGGTTCTGCGGACGTCAGGGTATCTCTGCTCTGAAAGTCAAAGGAGACGAAGTAGATGGGAAGTGCTTTGGAAACTGGGTTTCTAATGAATGCACTGCAAACCAAATATGAAGATCTGGGAGGGGAAATTGAGTCAAGGAGGGATAGAGGTGTCTGGTGACAGTTCCTGAGGTTTCTTGAGGAAAGCTGAGGCAGAGGCTGGAGGAGAGGATGTGTGGAGCGGCACATGGCACCAAAGGGGCCATGACAGGAGCGTCAGGTGGCCAATTGTAACTGCTGTTGGATTCTTGCAGAACACGTATGACCGCTGTCCCATGGAGCTGGTCCGCTGCATCCGACATATTCTGTACAACGAGCAGAGGCTGGTGCGAGAAGCCAACAATGTGAGTGTCCCGTGGGTGTGGGGAGAGGAGCTAGAAAGTCCTTCCACACACCTTTTTCTCCAGACAAAACCGTGTTCTATAAATGCTGGCAAGAGAGCACCCAGGAGATAAGGGACATGGGCAAGTGTGAGAAGCAGCAGCACATGGCAGTTATGGTCCCTGTACCTTCTCTTCAGGCCCCGGCTTCAGGCCCCGGCTCAATCACTTACTAGCTGTGTGACTTGAACAACTTACTTAACCTCTCTGAGCCTCTGTTTTTTCTATTGTAAATGGGGCTAGTAACAGTATCTACCTTACAGAGTTAGTGTCAGGGTTAAATGAGATACTGTGTGGGCCAGGGAGAGACAAACAGACCAATGAAACAGAAGAGGAAGCCCTACACACACACACACACACACACACACACACACACACACACCCCTGCAAATTCAACCCGCATTAGACATGGCATCACAAACCGCCAGGGAGAAATATTTGTCATTTAATAAATGGGGCTAGGGGGGCACCTGGGTGCCTCAGTCGTTAAGCATCTGCCTTCGGCTCAGGTCATGATCCCAGGGTCCTGGGATCGAGCCCCACATCGGGCTCCCTGCTTGGCGGGAAGCCTGCTTCTCCCGCTACCATTCCCTCTGCTTGTGTTCCCTCTCTCGCTGTGTTTCTCTCTGTCAAATAAATAAAATCTTAAAAAAAAAAAATCTTTAAAATAAATGGGGCTAGGGTTGAAAGAAGAAATGTTCTCTGGTGTGTCTGTGAGGAGAGGTGGCGCTGAGGGCCTGGGTCAGAAGAAGACCCCGGCAAGCTCCAAGAGGTGAGGCCCAAAGGGAAGCAGAAAGGGACTCATCTCCCAAGCTCTGTCATCATGAAGGCATTGAGTATCTACTTGAACCATGGGACAAACATTCTTTTTTTTTTTTTTTAAGATTTTATTTCTTTATTTGACAGAGAGAGAGATCACAAGCAGACAGAGAGGCAGGCAGAGAGACAGAAGGAAGCAGGCTCCCTGCTGAGCAGAGAGCCCGATGCGGGGCTCGATCCCAGGACCCTGAGATCATGACCTGAGCTGAAGGCAGAGGCTTTAACCCACTGAGCCACCCAGGCGCCCCGACAAACATTATCTAGAATAAAGCAAGGTGAATTTTATAAAGTGGCATCACATAGGTAAAGACCACAGAATAGTGCCCAGAGCATATTTATTTATTGCTGTGGATGCTGATTTCAGGAATTTTACAGTTCATTCAGTTAACATTTATGGGGTCCTGTGGTGTCTGACACAGTGCTAGGACTGGAGAAATAGACAAAAGCCTCGTGCCTACCTAAAAGGGATTTAAGCAATGATAGGTTCTCCAGGGGTGAGCTGGGTACTAAGGGGCATATGTGAAAAAGGTGCTCAACCCAGACTAAGACAACCTGGCAGGGGGATGTCCTGAGAACAGGGATGTCTAAACAGGGGGAAAAGGGGAAGGAGAAGGAAAGATGAGTAAAAGTAACAAGAGTAGATGTGTGGGCAGGAAGGCAGGAACCATCTTAACACATCTGAAGACTTGTGAGGAGTCAGTGGTATGGGGGAGAAGGGAGCCAATTGGGGAACCCCAGTAGGTAAAGCCAGAGAGGAGAAAGAAGCCAGGTCAAAAGAGTCTTCCGGGAAAACTAATGTAGCCCTTGACTTGTTGCCACCACAGAACTATCTATAAACATATGAATGAATTGAGCTCCAATTAAGAAGTATATGTCAAAAAAAAAAAAAAGAAAGAAAGAAAGAAAGAAATTCGTGTTGGAGGAGGGGGTGGTCGTTCCTTCTCCCAACTATTAGGCTGTTCTTAAAAACCTCTGATGTGCTACCCCTTGGGGATTTTGTGGCATCCAAGACAGACAAGGTTCTAGCACTTGGAAGCTTATATCCTAGTGCATGGAGGCAGACAAGGAATAAACACATAAAAGAACAAGACACTTTCAGATAAGGGTGGTGCTATTTGAAATTGGCCCATCAGAGAAAGTCACTCTGAAAAGGTGCCAGTTGAATGCCAGCCTTGGGAAGATTTGGTGTCAGAATGTTCCAGAGAGAAGGGACAACAAGTGCAAAGGCCCCGAGGCAGGAACATGTTTGTGTATTCAAGGAACAGAAAGTACCTGGTGTGCCAGGGCAGCAGTGGTGCTGGGGGGCGGAGGTAGGTAGAAGCTCTCAGCTAGGGCAGTGGAGGCCGTGGAAAGGAGTTGGATTTTATTCTGAGAACAGGCCCTGAAGATTTGGTCTCCTCTCAGCCAGATGTGGAAGGAGTAGATCAGACCAGGTCACTTCAATGGCCTTACAGATCCCTTCCCTGTAACTTCCCTCAGTTACAAGAAGGTCTTGAGTGAGGACACGGATGAGGTGTATTCACACAGCCTTCTTCCCCGCTGTGTCCCCAGCACCTCACACGGTCCATGGCATTGGGTCGTTGAACGAATGTGGAACGAGGGATGTTCCTCGTCGGCACGAGGAATGTGCCAACTAATCATCATTAGTTGGCAAACCGAGATAACTCCTGGATGTGTCGAGTTCTAGTCTCTCCAAAGAGGGCTCAGGTGGACCCTGTTTGGGCAACTCTGGTGGAGGCCAGAGCTCCTGTAGAAGTTTCCACTGTGCTTTATGAAGTTGTCATAATCTGCCAGGTCGCCTGTTTCCCCTGCTTTCCAACTCCGTACCAGCTCCAACCCGGGCTGCCTGCACTCTCCCCCTGCTGTGTCCCCAGGGGAGTTCTCCGGCTGGGATCCTGGTTGACGCCACGTCCCAGAAACACCTCCAGATCACCCAGACGTTTGAGGAGCTGCGGCTGGTCACACAGGACACAGAGAATGAACTGAAGAAGCTGCAGCAGACTCAGGAATACTTCATCATCCAGTATCAGGAGAGCCTGAGGATCCAGGGTGAGGCCCACACGGCCGGGGCAGCGTGTGTGTCGTGAGGACGGGAGTGAGGACCACTCTGTGTACTCCTGCAGGGCTGCGGCTGTGTCCATGTCTGTCTCCACAGAGCCTTACCCAAAGCTTTGGAGAAATAATGGTTCCCTATCACTGAGCCCCTGCTCTGGGCCAGGCCCCGAGCTCAGCCTTTTGCACGCATTTTTCTTTTCATTTTTCAATCCAGACTTTACAACAGCCCCAGGAAGTAGGTAGCTGTATTATCCCTATTTCATAGATGGTTCTAGTAATGTGGCCTGGTTCGCTTATCAGTTGCAGAACCAGATCTCAACTAGAGATAATGTCATAAAGTCCCAGTACTCTACCAAACAATAATCTCTCCCTGATTGTAGGAATTCAGTGAGTATCTCAATGACTGAATGGACACGGACACAGTGTTCCCCGTTCAGAGGGAGGACTTAGGTGGGGAGTCTCCTGGTTGAACTGGGCTGGGGAGAGGGGGAACTCAAGAAATGCCCCTTCTTGAGCCTCCCCAGTAGGAGATGGAATGGGTAAGTGGAGGTGACAGTGGAAAATTCTCCTGTCTCCTAGGTCTGTAGTTTGCCAGTGGCTGTTATAAGTGTGTGGGGAAAGAAAATTTAACTCAGAGCAAGTTAACTCCCAGTACAGTCTGAGGAGTCTTGAGCCATGGCCCATTGTCCCCCAACTCCAGACTGACCCCAGAGCTGTTCCATCCCATCCTCGTGAGAATAGGAAGCGTCAAGCTGCCTTTTCTTTCGCTCTTCTTTCTCCAACTTCTTAAAGTAAAACCGTAGGCCAGTGACCTTAGACCTTTTTTCTTTTCTGATACATATATTTAGAGTTTTAAATTTCCCTCTAAGCAATGCTTTAGCTGCATTTCATGATTTTAGCTATGCTGTATATTCATTATTATTCAGTTTGAAATATTTCCTTTTCCGAATAATTATTTTGCCCACACATTGTTTAGAAGTATAGTGTTTAATTTCCAAATATTTGGGTTTCTTCCTCCTTTATGTCATATCATTATTGATATCATTTGGATTTATTATTGAACTCCACTACTGTCAGAGAACATACTCTGTATGATCTCAGTTCTTTTAAATTTATTGAGACATGTTTTATGGCCCAGTGTATGTATGCTCTATCTTGGTGAATGTATCTTGTGGACTTTAAAAGAATGTATGTCTCACAATTGTTTTATTGAAAAGTAGCAATCTTAAGTTAAATAATGTTAACATAAGAAAGTTTTACCAATGGGGCGCCTGGGTGGCTCAGTGGGTTAAAGCCTCTGTTTTCGGCTCAGGTCATGATCTCAGGGTCCTGGGATCGAGCCCCACATCGGGCTCTCTGCTTTCTCTCCCTGCCTGCTTCTCTGCCTACTTGTGATCTCTCTCTGTCAAATCAATCAATCTTTAGGAAAGAAAAAAAGAAAAGAAAGAAAGAAAGAAAGGAGCTTTACTAAAAAAGTTACCCAAACTACCATCTGTACTTTCAAAAACAAAATTTAGCAAGAAGCATTGCTTTAGAATTTTTATACATCTCTTTAATGTGAGGCTTAATAGGAGATAGCTGGGTCTTGCTTTCAATCTATTGTAATATCATATATCTTGCAGCCCTTAGAAAATGTCACTGTATTCCTATAAGAGATCGAAAGAGAAAAAGGCAAGATCTTCTGATCTTACAAAAACAGTTTGGGCTTTGTAGGCTCCCAGTAAAGTTCTTGGGAACTCTCTAGAGATCCCTGGTCCACACTTTATGAACCACTATGACCTCTGTCTTTATTGACTTTTTTTTTTTTTTTTGCCTAATTGTTCTACCAGATGGTGAAAAAGGAGGATCAAAATCTCCTATTATGGAATTGTCCGCTTCTCCAGTTATTTCTGTAAATATTTTCTTTGTGTATTTTGAAGCTTTGTTATTAGATCTTATAAGTTTATGATTATACTGCTCCTCTGATTGATTGGTACCTTAATAACTATGAAATTCCCTTCTTGATCTCTGGTAATACTTTTTGTCTTGAAGTCTACTTCAGCCTTCTTATTCCGCATAGCCACAGCATATCTAGATACATGTTTTTTTTTTAATTTAAAATATAGATACCACATCGTTGAGTCTTGCTCTTATGAGTATTCTGACAATCTCTGCTTTTAATTGAGATGTTTAGTCCACTAATATTTCACATGCTATTTAATACAATTACATTGAGATCTACATTATGTTTATTTTCTGTTTTCTCCCTAAATTTTTAATTATTTTACTCCGTTCCTCCCTTTTTAAAAACTATTTAATTTTTTTTAGAACGCTGTTATGCTGTTTTATTTCTTTCTAAGGCTTATTTAGTTATTTGAGAGAGAGAGAGAAAGAGAGAGCATGTGGGGTTGGGGGAGAGGGAGAAGGAGGAGAGAAGCAGACCCCCGGCTGAGTGCAGAGCCCCGTGCAGGGCTGCTCCGCAGGACCCTGAGATCCTGACCTGAGCAGAAATCAAGAGTCTAATGCTTAATTGGTGGAACCACCCGGGTGCCCCTGTGCTGTTTTAATTTAACTATTTAAGCTCTCCTCACCCTGGTGTGTCAGTGTTCCCCATGCTCTGAATTCCTCAACACCTTGCCAGAATCACAGCAGGTGTTGGGTAAATGTTGGTAAGATCATTCTAGCACGTCTTCCTCTGAATCTATCTTGGACTGACCCCAGAGGAAGGGTGGCCCTCTTCCTAGATTAGGGAACAGGAAAATTCAGGCTGTCAGTCCTTTTGTTAAGATTTGATTTATTTATTTGAGAGAGCGAGAGCGACAGAGAGAGAGAGAGAGAGAGAGAAAACGAGGGAGGGGAGAAGCAGAGGGAGAGGGAAAAGCAGACTCCCCATGGAGTGCAGAGCCCCATGTGAGGCTCGATTCTGCTGTGGGTGTATACCCATCATGCAATGTCAGTTCAGTCTCATTTATCAAGTTGACTCATCAGAAGCACAGACTGTTATTCTGATTGTGCAAGAGAAGGCTCAGCTCTATCCAGTGGAGCAGAGAATTGCCTCCCATCTCCTGACCTCCCTCCCAGAAGCTTC
>CM053619.1:31307921-31416049 GCA_028646535.1 Procyon lotor
GGGGAGGAACTGGGCACCTGGCCTCAGGCTGGGCCCCTGGAGGGCTGGTGGGCAAAGGGCTCCAGGGCCCCTGTAGGTCTGAGACCACCCAGGCTGGGCTCCGGCTCATGCCCAGGTGGAAGAGAGATCAGCCAGGAAAAACGTAGAGCATAAGCCACATATAGCAGGGTCCTTGCTCTGGTGTTGACTAGGTGTGTGACCTTGGGGAAATTATTGGGCCTCCCAGATGCTCAGTTTCCTCCTCTGTAAAATGGAGGCAAGAATCTCTACTGAGAGACTACGGGTGACACATTTAGCTCAGGGGAGGCTGTTGTGAGGGTAGCTATGGATGGGGCGGTTGTTCTTAGGAGTTGGATGGAAACGGAGTATCACTTGCTCCTCTCTGGAGGTCCCAGGGCAGAGAATTAATTCTCTCCTGAACTGTGGGTGGCCCTAGCTGGATGTCTGGGTACTTGGGAGGCACAGGCTGCACCGGGATGATCATAGGCCTGAGAGTCACAAAGACTGGAATTTCAATCCTGAATCTATTTGCCCACCAGGTGGCCCTGAGCAGGTTTCCAGACATGGCTGAGTCTCAATTTTCCCCTCGGTAGAGTGGAGCAGGTGGCTACGGACTGGGGTCACGTGGTTCAAAGGCCCCGCCCCTTGTAGGTGCTCAGCAAATGGAGCCAGTGATTGAGTGGACTGGCGTCGCAGTGGGTAGAACTCACTGGCCCAACCGCCTCGTTTTGCAGAGGAGGACAGGGATAGGGACAGGGGAGAGGAACTCTCTGAGCCCTCTCAACGAGGCAAGGAGAGTTAAGACTAGAACTTGAGTATCCATCTCCCAATGAGCCGATGACACGGTTTCAGCTTGAGGTGTGTGGGGGGGGTGGGGGGCGGCTCCCACCAGAGCCAGTCCCGTTCCCATGAGACTGTGGTCTGAATGGGGAGGGGGCCGGGGGCATGCCTGTTCCCTCTGACCTCCCTCTCCACCTCTCTCCCAGCCCTGACGCTGTCCTTGACCAGGATGGAGAATTCGACCTGGATGAGACCATGGACGTAGCCCGGCACGTGGAGGAACTCCTCCGCCGCCCGATGGATGGTCTGGACCCCCGCCTCTCTCCGCCTGCTGGTCTTTTCACCTCCGCCCGAGGCTCGCTCTCCTGAATGCTGGAATCCCGCGCCTCTCTTTGGAAACAACACTCAAGTGTTAATGGGGCTTTTAGTGTCGCTGTGCATACTGATGCCTCCGTGCGTGCACGTGTGTGCGTGCCTGTGTGCACGCACGCACGAGGTGTGTCCGCCTCGCCTTCGCCCTCCTGGGCGTGCGGTGGCAGCAGCCACCAGCTTGTTGTTCAGATCGAGGCTCCCCGAGAGCCGGCCGGGCCGGGTCTGGTGCGGGAGGCGCTCCGCTTCCGCTGCTGTAGCGGGTACTCGAGGTGCTGCGGGCCAGCCTGCGTGAGCCGCGGGGGCCTTTCCCGCTTGGTAATGTCTCCGAGCTTAAGTCGTGCTCCTCAGTTAGCAGCTTTGGCTCCCAAATGTGTGTGTGTGCATTTGGGGATGTGCGTCTGTTGTCATGCACATGTGTTGGTCTATTGGTTCTTTCCCTCAGGAGGGAGGCTGGGCTTCAGTTTTGAGTAATATTTTATACTTTATCTAATGACATGGACTCAAGACTATTTGTGCTCCTAGAGCTTATCTAGAGCGTGGCCCTACCGCAAGAGAAACTGGTCACTGGAGTCGGGTCTGTCAGAGCTGCTCCGAGGACATAGTCTTTGTCCTCCCCACCTCCCGACCTCCCAGCCTCCAGCCTCCAGCCAGGGGACCTGAGCTTCGTGTCTGTGGGGCTGTTGCCCGATCTTGCTGTCTTTTTCCAACCGCAGTCGCCTCCCCTCCACCGGCCCCAGCTTGCTTTCTCTGATGCTCTGCAGCCTTGCTCCCAGGAGAGGTGGGAGAGGGGCAGGAACTGGTCTGCGGGGTGAACAGAGGGCTTGTGGGACTGACCCCCTCTCCTGAAAAAAAACCCTGCCCTGAGAGACCGGCACAGAGCCACTTGCTGCATGCCTGTGGAATCCGGAGGGGTGAAAGCTGATCTTGTTCCCCTCTGCTGGGAGATGGACCCGGACCAGGCCTCATCACAGCTGCAGAACACCGAGGTCTGAGAAGGCCTTGCTCCCAGCCTCACGTGCTCATCCCTCTGAGGCGCTGTGACCGGCAGCCGCTGCAGCAGGTGGCAGAGGTTCGGGGGTCTGAGGTTTAAACATCCCTGGGGGAAGGTGGGGACCAGAAGAGGGATCCTTGTGTACTTTGTACATAGGCCACACATTTGTGTAAACAGTGTTTTCGAATAAAGTATTTTTTTCATAAATTTGCTGGCATGGCTCCCGGGTGGACAGCCCTGTGTAATGGGGACCCCCGGCGTGGCCGGGGGGGGGGGGTTGTTTTGTGGTTTCCCTCCCATGTGGCTGATGCCGAATGTCTCCAGAGCTACCACTCTGCTCCCTCTTCTGTGGATTAAGGGTGCCCACCAGCCCTGGAAGGCTGTCTGTGCTTCTTAGAAGACAAAACGACTAGGGCTGGAGGCCTTGGGGGGAGGAGCAGGAAGAAAGGGAGTCCGGGCCTCTCCTAATCAGCTACTGCTGTGGGCAATCTTGAAGCCCTTGGGGGTGGGGGACAGTGCCAGGGGCAGCAGGGAGCCTCACCAGCAGTCCCTCCTCACCCCGCCTCTTCCCAACACCAGCAGGTGGCACCATCTGGCTGCCACCAGCCTATTCAAAGGGACTGGTGGCCTGGTGACCCAGGGCGAGAACCACGGTCTCCCCATTTGGATCCCCTGGTGCCGACCCACTGCCAGGCCAGGGGCTGTCACTGGGGCCCTGGGTGGGGAGTGGGGAGAACGGGCTGGGAAGCCGCGAGGTTTCTTCAGAGCTCAAAGCAAGGGAAGAGGGGTTTGCAGCCGGCCCGAGGAGGCGAGGAGGCGCAGGGGCCCTGCGCGGGGCTGGCGGGGGTGAGGTGGCGGGGAGCGCAGCCGCTAATCTCCCCTTCCATCTCTGCAGGGGCTGGCGGCGCGGTCTCCATGGTGCGCAGCACCCAGGGAGGGGGTGGGGAGCCAGCCGAGTGGGCGCATTGCTGTCTGTGAATTATCACCACCGGTCGGGCAGCCAGTGAAGTGTTTCCGTTCATCCCTGAGGAGTGAACTGAAGGGAAAGCGATAATGGAGCAACTGTGGGAGGGGAGGCCTCGGGGTGGGGTGGGAGTATCTTCACCCCAAGCCCCCTTAGGTAGCGCTTATCTCACCCCAGCCGGGTTGGTGGGGCTTGCTAAGGCCCGAGGAGGGGGGAAGGAAGAGGGAGAAGGGAGGCCTCCACGGATACCTTTATGCAGAAGTGCGACCTCCCTAGAGGCCGCTGGCTAACAGGGAGGGGGAGGGGTGCCCAGGGCCCCAGAGGTGGGCTGCGGAGACCAGCCCGGGAGCAGGGGCCCCACCTCCTGCCAGCATCCAGGCTCAGGCGGTGGGTCAGGCCCCCTCAAACCCAAGCGGGGAGGGCAAGGGGGCCCCTCCAGCAGCCAGAGACAGAGCTGCCACGCCCTCAGACGGTTCCTATATAACTTTTATTTCTGGAAGTTAAAGTAGATACAGCAATATACAAAAACAAAACAAAAAAACCAAAACCCCACAATAATATAAATTTTTACACTATGAAGTATACAGTGGAATCTGATGCGGTGGCCAGGACGGCAGCCCAAGAGCCGCTGGACAGGCAGGCTGAGCCATCTATGGGGACTGGGCTGGGGACGGAAGGGGGAGGCAGCGAAAGCGGGCGGGTCCTGGAGGGCTCGATTCTTGAAGGGAGCGGCAGAACAAGTCTCTGCTCCTCTCAGAACTTTTGCTACAATCAGAGTTAAAACCAGATATATATGCTACCTCAAAGCCACGAACTTTACAATATCTGCGCCAGAGAAGCCTGGATCCTTGCCCTGGGTCCCTCTGATCTAAATCTTCTCTCAGTTTCTGAGTTAAGCTTATTATGAAGTGAAGAGTGTTGCTGGAGAAGGAAGGGCTCTGTACTACCCACCGACCGTCTCTAGGCCGAAGGGCAGGGATGGCCGAGCCCAACCCCTGTCTGTCTTGGAGAAAAGGTCCTCATCTCCTTATTTCTGAACCTGGTGAGCATGGGTAAAACAAATAGCCCTCCGACCACCTGAGATAAGGTGGTCCTGGACCACCCAATCTAGTCGGGCCTCTGGGACAGAGGCCGCCCCTATACTGGACAGCACGAGGTGCTCTGAATCGCTCCAATTTATCAGTGAGCCTTTGCCCCTGGCCTAACCAAGTGAAGAAGGGATTAGAGGTGCATCGGGAAATCACCAAGAAACCGGGATAAGAACCGTATTCCCTGAGCTCAACTAGACCCTTGGCTGGGACTGTTGTGTTCCACCTGTAACTCTCGCCTTCTTATTCCAGGATTCCCAAAGCAAACAGGACAAGGGACCTTTAGACACTAGAAGGAGCCCTACACAAGGGGGGGTCAGGTGGACAGGGAGGAAGGAAGCATCACCCCACCCCTCATAAGGCACCCGTGGGAACAGCCCAGGCTCTGGAACAGGAGCAGAAGTCCAGGGAGACGGGGGGAGTGGGGAGGGACCACAATGACCGGTGGTAAGCACTCCTCTGCCCAGCCTTACCTACTAATAGGCCAACGCATTAAAGGGGAAAATAAAAACTTTGTCTATTAAAAAATGTCTAGGATGTTTAGGTTGTCCTTCAACCTTCCTATTTCATAACCAAAGGCCAAGCCACAGCTTCAGATGTCTTTTAAGGGTTGGATCTGAAGCCCATTTCAGGATTTCTATAAATTATCAGCCTGAAGAAAGCTGAATGCCTAGAGCACCAAGAAGGCTACTGACTGAGTTGTTTTAAATACAGAAAAGGCTATGCCAATACAGTGCTTTTTGCCCTTTTAATTTTTTTTTTCTTAACTTAAAAAGAAACCTAGGGGCTGTGAAAGTCCTATCTGCTATTTGGTTGTTAGCAAGGTTAAAAGTGCAATGCCAGGAGTAATATAGCCAGAGGCAGCCTGTGGTGTGAGCTTACAGAGACAGGCAGAGGGATGCGCGGGCACCAGGAGGCACTTGTCTAAGGACAACATGAGCTGCTGAGAAAGGAGGGCCGGGGAACAAGAAAAGACCAGAACATTTCCACTCTTCTCCCTCTTGCCACCCCTTCCACATCCCCGTCGGTCACAGTCTCAGAGAACACATTCTTATTTGCATTTAGGTAAAAGCGTATCACCCACATTCACTCATTTCTCTATTTTTAAAAGTGCCCAGATTGCTCAAAGATAGCAGGAGTAGGAGATTAAACACAAATCTGGAAGCACGGAGTTAGAGGAGTCTCAGATGATCTGGGGGTTGGCTGTGTAAGGGGTGGCAGAACACAGGTCGGTGCCTCCGTCCTCGCTCTCTGCAGCCTCAGCCCGCCGCTCCTCACATCGGGGAGGTAGCGCACTCCGAGGTCAACTCCATGTCGAACGTGAGGGACTCTGGGGGGACAGAGCGGGAGAGCTGGTTCAGTTGCCTGAGCCCGACAGCCGGCAGGGATGCTCCCATAGCCCTTCGGGGGACAGAGGCTCGGCCACCACTGCCAGTCCAGTGTCCTCGCCCTGTATGGCCAAGGCGGGTGGGACGCTCCAGATCTACTCTCCTCCCTAGAGGGTCTGGTCTTCTGGAAGGGCTCAGCTCTCTTTCTCCCTTAACTCGTTCCCAACTGTCCACGTGGAAAGATGGAAGCCTGTCCTGTTGAATGCAGCAGCCTGGATCCCAGGGGGGTGAGGTGGCGGGGGAGTGGGGAGAGGTGGGGGGGCGGGTACTCAGCATCAAAATGTGGCTCGTCCTACTGGAGGTGGGCTGCAGCCGTACAATACCCGGCAGGTTTCAGAGACTTAGCACAAAAAAAAAAAAACCTCATTAACTTTCTCTTGTGTATTAAAATGCTAGTATTGGGGATTTATTGGGTTACAGAAAAATATTATGAACGTTAACTTCGCTTGTATCTTATTGCTGTTTTTCACGTGGCTACTAGAAAATTCACACTGATGGGCATGGTGCCCATTTGGTTTCTAAGGGAGAACGCTGCTCTAGAACTTTCTACCAATCCTGTGGGGCCAGCTCTTGGCTCGGTGCACCGCACACCAAGGGGGCAGACTTCCCTCCTAAGGACAGGGTCTGTCACCAAGCACTCACCGAACTGCCCTCCTGCTGAGGGCTCAGCACCTTCACCATTATTTCCAAACTGCATCAATGAATCTAAAGTGCGGGGGGACATCGGCAGGTCAATGGTATTGCTGCACGTCGTTCTGTAGGAAATGGGGAGCAGCAGGAGGGGAAAGGGCCGGGTTGACAAGACACAATGGAGAAAAAAAAAAAAGAACAAAACACACACACACAAGCCATCAAACTCTGGTCTCCAACAGAAAAATAAAAGCTTCAAGCTTTTTAAACACACGAGGTCACTTTGAGTACTCCACGGAGCCCAGGGCATTCCGGCCCGTCACAGGGTAGCTCTCACCCAGGGTCCTACTCCCGGGAGAACTGAGGACACCAGAAATGAAGGCCAAATTGAGAAGGGAAGCCACTTACGGTGTCACACAGATAAACTTGGTCTTCAGGTATGGGGCAGCACCTGGGAAGAAAAAAACGGGGGCTTACTAATTGTGACCTTGCTGCGGGCAGAGGGCAGGAGGAAGCCAGCTGCCTCATTGGCGCTGCCGAGCACCTCCCTCTATCCTGGAGCAGAGGCCTTCTGGAAGCCCCATGTCCCCCCAGAGCTGCCCTCCCACCACTGTGTCCTGCTGGGTGTGCGTGCTGGCAGCTTGGCGGAAAGAAGGCTTTCCGTGGAGCCTTCCTGACCTGAGACTGGTCAGACTGCTGAGACTTTTCAGCACACCCTGGTCCCACCTGAGCCTCGACCAACGCCAGCCTCGTTGGTTCTTTCCCCAGAGGATGTGAACACCGAGCTGCCTGCACAGGGTCTGGGGGATTGTCCTCTGGCCTGGCCGAATCTCTAAGCTACAACCTCTCTGCGTGCAGGAACGGAGCCCACACGGTCTGGGCTCCAACACACCCCAGTCCTGCTCAGACGCCAAAGTCCCTGAGTCTCTAAGAGAATGTGGAAATGGTTCCTGGTTCCGAGACCCAGAGTCATAGTTCTCACTCCTAGGGGCATTTGTCTGCCTCAACCTCGAGGTGAGCCATATTAGTAACTCCCCTGCTGGAGGGCGACATCACATGAAAAGCAGCCTCTCTATGAAGGGAGTACTATTGACTCTGGACTGAAGACAGGAGGCCTGGGCCTTGTTATGTCTTCCACAGCTAAGACACCCGGAGCAAAGCACTTTCTACACTAAGAGGGAGGGGGGAGAGGGAGGTGCCCATCTCGGTCATTTACAATTCTTGTTCCATAATTAGAAATGTGAGGATTGGAATAAATGAATTTTAGGTGCTAAATGTTTACACCAAGAGGTCAAGGAGGCTTGGAGGCACTGGCATGAAATCTGGGGGGATTCCGGTGAATAAATCACTTAGGAGGCATGGGGCAGGATGGGGTAGGCCGAGAAAAGCAGTTATAAAGCTTGAGGTTTATAGAGAGAACGAGGAATCTGAAAGTATGGTGACAATCTCGGAAAAGGCATTGTCAAGGGGTCCTCAGACTGCCATCCAAGGTTATTTGGGGCCAAAAAATAGATTGACGTGGAGCAGAAACCAGAGACACTACCCAGGCAAGGTTCTGGGGTCTTATACATCCACTGTGGCACAGAGCCGAGGGGAGCCAACATCCTGGACACAGAAGGACTTAGTTCCCTAGTGATCAGGTAGCTTCGAAAACTAGCTTCAGCCTGAGATTCAGCAAGAGCAGAAACAAAGGAGAACCGAGACCGAAAGAGGAGCTATGGCTGTGTACAAGGCGGTCAACATACTTCATCCAATGTGTACGGTAAGGGGGTTGTCATTTCTAAGAGAGGACTCTTGCCCTCAAGCCATCGGGAAATCCTTTGCGGGGTCTGGTGCCAAAGTAAGGAGGAAGGGAAGAGTCCTGGGAAGACGATCGATCTATGCCTGGGGACAAAAATACTTTCATGATGGAAAAGAAGAGGAAACGGGCACAGATCCATCTCCTGGAGGAAGTCCACTTGGAATGCAGGGACCCCTCCAGCACTTGGCCCACCTCATTATCATGCTCCCAACACGCCGAGCCCCTCAGTGCCCACTGCTTCCGCTCGTCTCCCCAGGAGGCGGACACAGCACTCAAGTAATCAATTCCTTTCTCCTGCCTGGGGTCTCCAACACTGGTGATTCCAGGCAGGAAAGGACCTTGCCTCGCGGTCACACAGGATGACTGATGATAACGGAAGATTGGGAACCTGGATCATGAAAGCAAAATGAGCCAAAGGACCAGCACTTGGACCCAAATGTCCTCTGCAGAAGGAACAAAGAGTAGCATGTTGTGGCTGATAAACACATCTTCCAACCGAAGCACAGCTGGAAAGCCAGATAAGTAGCAGACAGGAAGTGAGAGTTAGCTCTTCTACAGTAGGAACAAAACCCAACACAGAACAAAGGAAAGAGGGACGTCAATTAGTAAGTGACTCAAACTCCCTCTTCCAAGTCCCAGTCTTTCCCCATTGCAAGAACTTCCTCAGAGGGGATTCCTAGGAAAAGGTGTGTGCCTGCGTATGTGAGGTCTTTGCACAAAAACAGTTTTTCCAAAAGCAACGGGGGTAGGGAAGCTACCCTCAAAGGATCACTTTAAAGAGCCCCCTGCTGGCTCTCCAATTAAGGGAAGTTTAAAAAAAAAAAAACAAAAAAAACACAAAAAAACAAAGACCGGCAAACCAGAGGCTCCCTATCAGGATCCTGCCAGAGAAGAACCCAGACAGCCAAAGCCAAAGCAGCAAATGGGGATGAGACCAACCAGCGGGGGCCGCCCCTCCACTCTGGTTACAAGCTGACTATGAAACAATGTCTACAGACTTACAGAAACACCTGTGCTCTTGCACATGACCCAACCGCTTAACTCAACTGCTGCACGCTCTAAATCCCATCCCCTGCCCTCCCACAGGTTACAGGCTCCCGCTCCACCACCACTCCCCCGCCTCTGCTGGTAAACCACGGTCCAGTGTTGCTGACACTCATTTCCTCCAGAAAGCCTTTCTCCATCCCACACGACACGGCTCACAGGGTTCAGTGATGGGGAAAAGGAAACACGCTAGACTCGAGTCTGAGTCGCAAACCTTCCAGCAGCTACTCGGTAAGAAACGCTGTGCTGGCTGGACATCTTGTTACTGAAGAAGCCTATCCTCGCGCTCTCGGCGGCATTTTAGGTGTTTGGACTGAGTGTGTGTGGGCTATTAGCCTGGCAGGTTCCCCATCAGCCGCCCCAAAAGCACTCACCGCAAAGTTCTTTCCCAGAAAGAGAAATAAAAGATCACCAGGCTCTTCGGGTCTTTACCTGTGTCTCCCAGGGATCCTGCAATTTCCCTCTTTTCCCCAGAATTAAATGCCCGGCGTGGAAAATCAACAACTACCTGGGTCAGCTTCAGGATGCTCCTGGCTCTCTGGTCGACAGTACTTTCCAAACGCCTCCTCCTTGGGAATGTCGGGGTAGAGATAGACCAGCGGAGACACCAGGATGTTGGTAGCATCCATGATCTTATAGCCCATGATGATTTCCGCAAACGACATGTTGTTCAGCTGCTGCTTCGTATATGGTTCCACTGACTGGATCTGGGTCTTACCTGTCATGGGACAGTGTAAGGGAAGATAAGGGAACCTATGGCCAGGCGATCGCAGAGAAAACGACCCGATTTATTTTTCCTTGAAAGGGAAGGACTTATGCCAACCTAGCTCCTGAGCTCTGCCTATCCTGTCCAGTCAGCGGGCACTCCGGAAATGTCCAGCTGCCTTCCGGAGAGATGACCCACCTGGGTCATAGACAATCTACCTGAATAACTACTTGCATAAGATGTATTAAAGTAGGTTAGAAAGAAGATGAAGAATGAGGCTTAAAGGGCAAATTTCTAGGTAAATACTACCCCCGAAGCAAGCAAAACGAACCTGCCAAACAATCCTCCAGCTGAAAGAATTTGGAGAAAAGAATTCACTGTAAATCGTTACAAGTCCGAGGCAGGGGAGTGCGAAGCCATCTTTGCCCACTAGGGGGCAGTGGGTACTTGAACCGAGTAGCAGCTGTGGCCCCCAGCAGCAACTGCCACCAGGTCGGGTGGGTGAGAGTCCAACTTACCGCTGATGTCCTTCTCCACCCAAGTGAAGGTGACACCTCCTTCTTTGCTGCTTTCACTGAACCTTAGCAGGAAGGTGCCTGGGGGCTTGGTGCTCAAGATGGCCCGTTCCCGCTCCTTACTGATAAAACCCATTATGTACCTGGAGCCAAAGAAAAGCAAAATGAGGGTCCCCACCACGGGCCTGCCGAGAGAGCGGGTGACTATGTTACACACTCACACTCTGCCAGACACCAGCTTCAACCTACCCTTCATTCCAAAGGGCCAGGATGTACTTTTTCACAAGGTCAATGATATTGTCCAGCCAGACCCAGAAGGAGAAGCCTTTGCCAGCCATGTTTTCCTGAAGAAAAGAATAATGGGAAAGCCAAGTCTACCCTCGCAGTCTTCTCCTTCCTCAGGGCACGATGCCACCAAAACCCCAGGCCCATCTACCCTCGAGCAGGTCCTACTGGCCGCAAGACCATGAGTCTTCAGCCTTCAAGCCCAGTACCATCCTTGACAACGCCACAGGTAAGTACTCCCTCCCACGAGGATTTAACAAGGCGGCTTACTTTGCAAAATTTAGCCCACGTAATCTGACACCCTGAATAGTTCACACCAGGTCCTGAAGGAAAAAAAGAATAAAGCGGTGTAATTTGCAGCTTTGAATCAAGGTCTTATTTTCTTGTAACAGAAGACACATTCATACACATCTGTCCCAAAATGGGCCGAGACACTGCGGGCCTCCCCCTGTTGTGTGCATGCACGTGCGCACACACACCCACACAAGCGCGTGCGCACATGCCCTCACCACACCCCATCACCTGACCACCTGGGGTGCTGTTTAGCCTAGCGGAGGTGGTGGGTGACATGTCAAGTCTCCCACCTCCCTAACCTCCCCCTGTCTTGTGCGGTGGACTGGGGCTCGGCAGCACACGCGAATCAGCTGACAGTGTCAAGAGGCTCACGTTCGGGGACCACATAGGATAAAGCTGCTTTCAGTCCAGGAAGGATGTAAAATAGCGCACTGAAAACTTTTTTTCAGCAGAAAAAAATAAAAACGAGCCTCCAGTTTCTTGAAGAAGCAGACAGGGAGGTCAAGCTTTGACCTCTGCCTTCTAACATGCACTTAAAAAGTCTCTTCCTGAGATTAGACAAAGTCACGCTCGGGAAGGGTGAGGGGTCCGGCCACCGGGAGAAGAGACATTTGCCTCCCACCTCAGAAATGATCACGGGAGGCGAGCTTCCCCTGCCTCCCCCCTCCTCACCCCCAACCGCCCCAACTGCGCGAGCCCATGTGTTCTGGCCCCAGCGAGGAGCCTCGCTCAGCACATTTTCCAGAATGAACAGCCCCACGGGCCAGATTCCTTTTCCGAGGAGGGCAGCAGGGAAAAGAGGGAAAATGCTGACCTAAGAGTTTCTCAGCCAGCGTCGTCAACTGCTCGATGCTCAGCCCTCGCTTCGTGGTGGAGGAGAACTGCCAGCTCAGCACCTCGGCCACTTGATCCCAGGTGCCGATCGGGGGCTTGGTGAAAAAGTTCACGTTCTGTTAAAAGCGACACGGTCACTCATTGAGATGAGACAGCGGTGCCCGAGGACCCGCACGAGGGACCACGACCGCGGTTCCCAGAGGGTGGGCGCCCACCTTGGGGTTGTTGGTCAGCATGTTGTACCACAGGATCGATGCCCAGGCGTTTGGCATCTGACAGATGTTGGAGATCACCACAACTGGCAAGGAATGGGTCTGTGGAGAAAGCAGGGAGTGAGCTGGGGAGGCAGAGGGCCCTCCCTACGTCCAACAGCTCTTCAGCCATACCTGCAGGTTTGGGAATAAAAGGATGGGCCGTGACCCACACCTACTGCCAACTTTTGGGGAAAAGAGTGGCTGAGTCAGCTCAACGGCCAGGATGGAGAGAATGCCAAACACAGGCCACAGGGCACAACCGGGAACTCGAAAATCTGACTTGCTCAGAGCTGGAACTCACAGCCCGCAGATTCCCCATCTATAAAACCTGGAAGGCATTCTCTGAGAACTGAAGTTGTGTCTACCCATTAAACAGAGAGGTCCCAGGAGTGAAAGACAAGAATTCTTGCTTTCTTCAGCTCTATCTTTGACTTAAAGATCAAGAATGTTGGTAAAAAGAGAATGCAAGTGCCATGATAGCCTGCGTACTAAAAGCACTGGCTGTTTAAAGAATATTTTGTCCAAACTTTATAATAAACAGAGTACATACATTACAGGACTGTAAGTGTATTTTCTCTCATGATTTTCTTAGCAACACTATCCTTTCTCTAGCTTAATTGTAAGAATACAATACACAAAACATATAACGTACAAAATGTGTGTTCATAGACTATGTTATCAGGAAGGCTTCCAGTCAGTAATAGGATATAAGTTGTTAAGTTTGGGGGGAGTCAAAAGTTACACCCAGATTTTCAACTGGGCAGGGCCTTGGTGCCCCTAAGCCCTCTGTTGTTTAACGGTCAACTGTATGTGCAACTTCTAAGCGAGACTCTACTTTCAGCGGGATACTCCGGAGTTGTTGGGAGAAAAACAAGCAAAAATAAACACAGTGCTCAGCAGAGAGTCATCACTCTACCTTCTGTAGAAAAAGTCCCAACTAGAATTTCCTGTCCTGAATCACCCCCGCACGCAGCCCTATCCCAGCTCTGTGGCAGAACTCACCTCAAGGTCAATCTTGAGGCCTTGGTGGTACACTTCAGTCTCAAAGGTGATCAGGTGCAGCTCCTCGGTGACAATCAGGGAGGCCTGCAATAACGACAAGGACACTCTCTTCCTCAGAGAGAACAGCCTTGAACATTAACAGCCATGGTTGAGGAGAGCGACAGGCCACGGCCACACTGCACCAAGAAGGGCAGTCCACTGGGAGACCATGGATACGTAGCCGGGGACACGACTCTGAGCACATGCGCTGTTCCGCTCTTAAGTGCCATGATCTTCCACCTTATCCTTTACTGGTTTTATTAGACTATTACAGACCCAAGAGGTTATTTATAAAACAGGGAAGGCGCAACGAATAACAAAACAACGAATACTTGTACCCATTACCCAGTTTAAGGAAAAGACCACTTCCACTGAGATTCTCAGGGTGCCCTTCCCCACTGCCACCCCCGTCCCTGCTCCCTCAGATCTAACTGCTGGTCTGTCTTTGGGTTTATCATTTCCCAGCTTTCCTTTATGGCTTTACCGTATTTCTATCTCTAAATTACGTGTGTGCTATTTAGTTTTGGATGCTTGTGAGCCTTATACAGATGGAACCATACCCTATGTATTGGGGTGACTCGCTTTTTGCGTCTGTGTGTTTTTTATGTGGTTTTTTTTTTGGTTTTTTGGGTTTTTTTGCTCTGAGCTATGGGAGCGTCTGTGGTTTTATGACTCTACTGGTCATTCATATTCACAGCTATATTGTATTACATCACAGGACTCTACCCCAAATCCTTTATCCACTCCAGTGGTGATGGTGGGCTGTGTTCAGGACTCACCGTCAGGCCGCTGTGACATTTCGTACATGTCTCCTCAAACACAGGTACAAAGATCTCTCTATTGTTAAATCCTGGGGGTGGCACTGCTGGTTCACTTTTTATAATGCCAAACTGTCTTCTGAAGTGACAGTTTATATTCCCACCAGCAATACTGCAACCTCATTTTCAGTAAGACTTCCCATTGAATTCTCAGAAACACAATCCCGATTCATTTTTAAAGCACTTCTTTTTCTAACTATAAAAATAATACATGTTCAGCTTAAAATGCAAACATTACGGAGATAGGCTAGAGCAGTCTCGGATACTAACAGCAGCATAAATCCAGCAACACTGTTTGGTATATATTCCTTGAGAACTTTGGAATGCAACATGAACAGACCAAAAAACAGTATAGAAAACTTTTTAAATAGACTAATACACTACTCAAATGATTCTGTACCTTGCTTTTTCTTTTTTTTTTTTTAAGTAGGCTCCACATCCAACGTGGGACTTGAATTCATAATCCCAAGATCAAGAGTCGCTCACGCTTTACCCCGTATCTTGCTTTTTCAAAACAAACATGCCACATACGTTCTTCTATGTTGTTGTACTTCACTCTTAATAGTCAAGTACTAGAAACACTTTTTTTTTTTAAAGGTCTGCCGCATTTTAGAGAAGAGGGAAGACTGGCTCGGGCATAAACCCCAGAAAAAAGAACAGGGTGTCCCAATCTTCAAAAGATTCGAATCTAGTTTCTGGTCACATTTACCTTTTTTTTTTTTTAAGTTCATTATTGACACCAAGCGTTCAATAATTTGAATCAGAGGGAGGGAGACAATAAGGGAAATGGCGGGGGGGTGGGTGGGTGGGTTTATTCTTTTTCTTAGATGTTTAATCCCGACTTAATTACAACCTTCGACGGCCCCTCAGTGAGAAAAACAGGTCACCAAAAATGGAGCCAGGCCATCGCAGCCAGCAGAAGTTGGAAGGGGAATCTGGAAAGCCCCAGGCAAGGTGGAAAACGTCTTTTCTACTAAATGGGTGTGGGTAAGTCGGTCAGGGACTTTCCACTCCTCCTTAAAGATGCGCCAACTCCCGCCAACTCCCAGGATAATCGCGGAAATGCTCCAAGCTGGAGGACTCCAGAGCACATGTGACTTCTGACCATGTAATTCTGAGCCGTGGCGATTTTCCTGTATGACTACAGCTTAACCACAGGTCGGTGTCTCTAATTCTGGGCAGTAAGAAGGCTCTTGTTTTCTCCCCATCAAAGAAGACCCTTCGAGCTGGCTCCCGTCCCCAACAATACTTACGTCACAATTGGCTCGGCCCCCGTTACCACATCTTTGCTCTCTCAGGGTCTGTAAGAGAGGCAGGAAGCCCCCTTGTCATGTCAGGGTCCCCCGCAACCAACCACCCTCTCCCTCTGCCAGAAGCCCTGGCGGACGCGGACCCGGGCTCCCCCCTCGTACCAGGTGTTTGAATTCTGCAGACAAGCTGCCGTTGTTGGACTCTTCCATGTTCATCACTTTTGTGTTTGTGCCCAGAATGTTAAATTTCCGGGACCTGAATCAAAGCAGAGAAACAAGCACACAGGTGACTGGTAGCCGAGGACAAAGTCAGACTTAACAAATCAAAAGGAAGCCTCTAGGCTGAACTTACCCCCTGAGAGCCGCAACATCCCCGGAGTCTCTGTTAAGAACATAAACTGATGTTAATAAAACTGGCCCCGGGTCTCTTCGAAAAGTCTACTTTGAATACCTGTCATTTACCCTGCTGGAAAGACCACTGTCCTCCAGGGAATTTCTAGAAATGACTCAATTACATGTTGTATGGGACACATGACAACCCTCTCCATGCCTACCCAGCATCACCTCCCCCTTCCCAAGAGACCCTGGGTTCTGCTCAAATGTCCTTCCCGTGCCCTCCTCCAGGGGATCCTGACGGTTAAGTACATCAGAGCACAGCATGCCCACAGCGTAGTGGTCCTGGGGGTAAGGACAAGACCTCCACTGTCTCACACAGGCTGGGAAGGAATTACAACCCAGACTTACGATGGCCGAGAAGGCAGACAGAAGATTCTGGGTCCTGGGTAACATAAGTGAGTCACTAATCTCCCTGTCAGGAACTTGCCCTAACTCTGCATTTCCAGTTCCACTGGGCTGCAAATTTCCTTATTATTTAAGCCACAGTGGGCTTTCTGTAAAGGTTTATTGTTCCCGGCAACTCAGATCATCCCATCTGATATTAGCTGGAAACAGTCCTCCCAGGGTGTCCACGGTCTTTCGCTCTATTGTGTTTGAATATATAGTTTTTTATATAGTCACATTTCTCAGTCTTCTCCTTTCTTCTTCTTTTTTTATTATATTAAGTACTGTAGCCAAAGTGCTCCTCCATTGCTATATTTGCACTAATATAGTTACTATGCATTAAATAGAGCATTTTGTGTGGGTTTGCAGATTAAAACTGATCAAATTTTAAGCCATTCAGAAGATATCTTTCCATACATCACATTTAAGAGTCTTATTACCAGGAAATTCTCCCTCATGTTTAATCTAGATTTCCTTTTTATTTATTTATTTTTAAGGTTTTTATTTGAGAGAGAATGAGCAGGGAGGAGGGAGAGAGAAGGAGCCTGGCTCAGGGCTCTATCCCAGGACCCCGGGATCGTGACCTGAGCCAAAGGCAGATGCTTAAGGGACTGAGCCACCCAGGCGTCCCTCTAGATTTCCTTTTTAGAAAAAAAAATTTGTATTACAGCTTTGCTATATAATTGATGAACAATAAAGTGCACTACTGAAAATGTATGTGGATAAGGTCTGACATAGTTATGTAAATACACTATACCTACCTGTGGAATAACCAGCACAAACCAGATAGTGAACATATCCATCATCTCCAAAATTGCCCCAGGCCCATTGGTAATCCATTCCCAAATCCCACACCCCACCCTACCTCTGTCCCCAGGCCACCACTGATTTGCTTTCAGTCACCATAGATTCGTTTTCGTTTCTAGAATTCTATATAAATGGAAACTAAAGGTCGACTCTTTTTTTCTTGGCTTGGCTTCTTTCACGCAGTGTAATTACTTTGAGATTTCTTATATGTTGTAAGTATCAGTAGTTCATTCCTCTTTACTGATAAGTGATAGTCCATTCATAGATACACCTCAAATTATGACGCTCCAGTGGCGCAGTCGGTTAGCACACACTTCTAGATATGCCACAAATTGTTTTTTCATTCACCTATTAATGGACATTTCTGTACAGCCCTGTGTGTGGATATATACTCTCATTTCTCTTGGGTTAATACCTCGGAGTCGAATGGTAGGCTCCTAAGGTAGGTGCACGTTTAACTGGTAGGAAACTGCCAAGTTCTTTTCCAAAGTGGTTTTACCATTTTGTAATTTTACCATCATTATATTATATACACATTCACCTGCACTCTTAAGATACATGAGTTTAAACATACAGATACATCTGATGGTTAGCAAACAGTAAAACTCGAGTTTCTCATTCAGATCCTCCCAACAGCAGGTTTTCCCCAAACTACTTCCTGAATAATCCGTTCTTTACTCACTGATTTGAGATACCATTTTAAACATATATTAATTCTTTATATAAACTATTTCTGGACTCAAGATTTTGTTTCAATGGTCAATCAGTTTATTCCTGTGCTAGTAACACACTCATTTAGTAAATGAAACTACCTTTTAATATCTGGCCGGCCATCTTCCCGTACCACTCCCATTTATTTTTATTCATTAAAATTTTTTTTCGAAAGTGGAATGGTGGTTGCCAGGGGCTGGGAGGCTAGGGAAACGGGGACTTGTTGTCAATGAATGTAGTTTCCATGTTGCAAGATGAAGTTCTGGAGATGTGTCGTACAACGATACGAATATATCTAACACCAAACACTTAAAAATGAGTAAGATGGTAAATTTTATGTTAAGATGTTTTACCCTAACTAAAGATAAATAAGTATATCCATTTTTAAAAAAAAACTATATCTGTGGGGCACCTGGGAGGCTAGGTCATGCCTTTGACTGAGTCTGACTCAGTCAGCCAAAGACCTGCCTTTGGCTCAGGTCATGATCTCAGGGTCCTGGGATGGAGCCCCATATCGGGCTCCCTGCTCAGTGGGGAGCCTGCTTCTCCATCTCCCCCTACCTCTCTCCCTGCTCTCCCTTCTCTCTCCCAAATAACTAAAATCTTAAAAAAAAAAACCCAAAACAAAAACTATCTTTGCTTATTTTTTTTATCTAAGCTACAACTTGAAGAGCAAGTCAAGAGTTTAAGAAATTCAATTCGCGTTTTGCTTGGTGTCACATTAACTGAGAAAAATCGACATCTTTATAATAAACGTCTGCAACCTAGGAATATGATTAATTTCATCACCTTTTACAGTATCTCTTCCTCATAAAATTTCATAATTTTCTTCAAATAGCTCTTAAACATTTCTGTTAAGTTTATCCCAATATTTTTTTACTTTTTCGCTTACTGTAAAATTATCATTTTTTCTATTATAATTTCTGAATGCTTAATGCTAATATATGGTTGAAGTTATTAATTTTTATTTATTTATTAAACCTACCACCTTCCTTAAGTCCCTTATTTCATTAGCAATTTTTTTCCAGTTCATTATGATAATTTCCAGATACCTGTGTCACAAAAAATTAAGGATAATTTTCTTTTTTCAAGTATCTTCAAAGGGTATGTGTATTTTAACTTTTGAAAAGCATAGTCAAATTTTGAAAAGTATATATTTCATATGTGGAAAAGTGTGGAACAATAAAAAGCATCGATTTTCCCCATATAGTCCGGGTTTTATACGATACGCATAAATTACATTGACAGGTAAAAAAAATTAAAGAAAAACGGGGACCCAGGGTCACAACAGCAATTGCAACTCATATCTGTACCACCAGCTTTGTGGTTTTGTTCAGGCACGTAAATGACAATGCATTCCAAAACTTTTGAGAACTTTTGTTCAAAAAAATGAAGATCCCCGAATGGAGATAAAGTCTCTAAGTTCACATGATATCTGTCCAAGTTCTCATTTCTGTTTCTCCTTGGAAAAAAAGGAAAAAAAGAAGAGTTAAGATACAGAGTACTTACTTGTCAATGCACACTTTAATTTTCAGCTGATAATTTAACTCAGGGAACTTGACCAGTAATCTGTTTCAAAAAAGGGGGAGCAAAAGTTTTTGAGTAAAGAAAAAAATATCAGTTTAAAAAAAAAAACTCAGTAGGTTCCCCCAAGCAACTGTTACTTAAAGGAATATCAAATTCACAACGCTTCATTTCTAAAAGGTGAAAAAAGCACAATCCCAAATTCCTTTTCCTGCTGGTGTGTCTTTGACCTTATGCCAAGTATCACCCCTTCGGGCCAAGAGGTACTGAAAGAAAGCCTAAGAACCTTGAACTTGGACAAAGTTGTGAGAGATTCACTAAAGGATAATAAAAGTCGTTTCATGAGAAATATTACGGGAATACGAGCTCTGCAGCTGGTACTCTTTCTGTTAAACCTGAAACCTAACACCAAGTTTCTGAAGAGGGAAATTTCACTGCAGAAGGGCAAACCCCAAGGTACCTGTTCTGACTTTCTGACCTGGGCGTGAAAGCCACACGGCCTCACCACCCCCCGCCCTCCAACCCCCCACCCCCTCCAGCCTCCATCCCACCCTCCACTCCCCCTGTCTCCCCTCCCCCCCCAACCAGGCCCACCACCCGCCTGCTCCGTGGCCTCTTAGCTTCTATATCTCAAAGCCTTACTCTTTCCCTCAAAATCCTTAGGGAAAAGTAGGCTCAAATAACAGAAAATAACCAGCATTGGGGCTTCTGGGTGGCTCAGTGGGTTAAAGCCTCTGTCTCTGGCTCAGGTCATGATCTCAGGGTTCTGGGATCGAGCCCCGCATCATGCTCTCTCCTCAGCGGGGAGCCTGCTTTCCCCTCTCTCTGCCTGCCTCTCTTCCTACTTGTGATCTCTCTCCTCTCTGTCAAATAAATAAATAAAATCTTAAAATAAAAAAAGAAAGAAAATAACCAGCATTATTTTGTCTCTGTTGCAGGGCAGAAAGAGACACAAGGGCCTAAGACTATAGTCCTGAAATCATAGGAATACGCCCCCAGTAACCTCCGAAAGAGGTAATCATCCCTCGGCTTTTGACAGGAGGGTCAAGGAGCAAGTTGATATGATGCCAACAAATTCCATACCCACCATCCTACTGCCTGTGATGCCTGGAAAGGACAACTGGGGCCACTAGCTCTCTTCTCATCCTATGAGCATCTCTCAAAAACATATCTACCAAAAGAGGAAGTGCGGGGCCCACCTGACTTTGGTAGTGAACTGGACCCCAGTCTTGATGACTAATGGCCGGTCGGGATGCATGGGCATGCAGGGCTGTCGCTCAACCACGAAGGCACTGAAAGGCAAAGAGGGGACAGCAGTCCACACGCTTCGCGGTGAACCCGTCTTCATCCTGTGTCTCCGAAGCGAGGGGATGAGGGAAAGGAACCAGAATTCTAAGTTACCTTTTCATTAAGTTTCTGAACAGCTCTACAATCCTCTCCTCTAGCATTGGCCGGTGCTGTACAATGGGATCCCCTTTGTAGGACACCTTCTGCTGCAACTCCTCCAGTTTCTTAATTTGTTGGCGGGTCTGAAGCTGAGATTCCGCTAATGAGGTTATCCTGCCAATAAAATAAGAAAGCTATCGGTCACCTGAGTGAGTGCATACTAGTGAGCTGGAGAAGGGGCAGGGAATTCCACAGATATAAATACCACCATGCAGACCCCCAAAATTAGAAAGGGGCATTTTTTTTTAATTGTGGTAAAATATACATAAAATTGATCATTTGTGAGTGTATAATTCAGTGGTATTAAATAAGAAAAAGTGGGGGATGCCTGGCTGGCTTAGTCAGTAGAGCATGTGACTCTTGATCTCAGGGTCGTGAGTTCAAGCCCCACGATGGATGTAGAGCTTACTAAAAAAATAAAAATAAGAAAAAGAGAACCTGGGTGCCTGGGTGGCTCAGTGGGTTAAGCCTCTGCCTTTGGTGCAGGTCATGATCCCAGGGTCCTGGGCCGGAATCCCAGGCTGGGCTCCCTACTCAGCCAGGAGCCTGCTCCTCCATCTCCTTCTTCCCCTCCCCCTGCTCATGCTCTCCTCATGCTTCCTCTCTCACTCACTCATTCACTCTCTAATAAATAAAATCTTTAAAAAAAAAAGCAAACAAAACCAACCCTTATACCCCTAAGAAGCACACATTCGAACCCAGTTATGAAGAACATGAAATATGAAATGTGACACTCACTGTCTTCATCCTAACCTGTCCTTGTACCAAAGTGTGGGGACGGGAGAAACGCAACTAGAGAGCCCAAGAAGACGGGTTTGAGCCAGCTCTGCCACTCACTCTCTGTGCAATTCTGGCAAGGTCCCTTCACCATCACAGGCCTTCATGACCCCATGCGTGACAGAAGGAGTTGAAATGCATGATTAATAAAGACTGAAATACCTCAAAGAGAAAGTGCAGATGTGCTGGGGGGAGGGGGCAGCGGGGGCCGGGTAGGAACAGGATGGCTGCTGGAATTTCTGGGCTCCCCGACTCTCTTCTAGCAGTTACATTCACCCATTCCCAGAACTTAAGATTTTTGGTTCCCTGATCAGAAAGCACTTAAGGTGGACTGGGTGGCTCAGTCAGTTAAGCATCTACCTTCAGCTCAGGTCTTGATCTCGGGGTCCCAGGATCAAATCCCATGTCAGGCTCTCTGCTCAAAGGGGAGTCTGTTTCTCCTGCTGTCTCTCCCCTGCTCGTGCTCTCTCTCTTTATCTCTCTCTCACTCTCTCTCAAATAAATAAATAAATAGAAATCTCTAAAAAAAAAATAGAATGTATTTTTTAAAAAGCACTTAAAACTGCTTTCAGTGAATTAACAAAATCCAGGGTTGAGGATATGAACAAACAAGCTTTCCACGTAGGGCTGTCCTAAATTTCCAATTTCATGTTCTACACCTGCTGGGTGCCCCTTTATGTCAAGTTTCTCGTAGTGTAAGCTGGTGCATCATGGGCACTGTTGGGCCTTACACGTCAACGATGCTCACTAAGGACGTGCTGCATGAACAATAGCAAAAGAGCAGATAAAAAATGATTCCACTGATGTGAAAATGTAGAGATGACTACCTTTTTTTTTTTTCTTTTAAGATTTAATTAATGTATTATTTGAGAGAGAGAGAGCACACGTGCATTGGGGGGCAGAGGGAGAGGGACAAGCAGATTCAGCACTGAGTACACAGCCCAGTATGGGGCTTGATCTCATGACCCTGAGATCAAGACCTGAGCTGAAATCAAGAGTCAGACGCTTAACTGACTGAGCCACCCAGGCACCCCTAGAGATGACTATCTTTATGTGCATAAGTACAATAACAGATGACTAAAGGGATAGCCGCCGAAATTCCAGGTGGCGGGACCACTGAATGATTGGTTTTGAAAAGACTCTTCTTCTCTTTATTAATTTCCCGTGTATCAACTTTTTTCCCTTATAAAAAGCATGTGTCATTTTAGATTACTAGAATAACTAAAATTCAAACTTTGGTCTGTGCTACAAAGTTAAAACCAAAAGTTTTATTTAAATTAATAAATAAAATGGGGGCGCCTGGGTGGCTCAGTCAGTTGGGTGTCTAACTCTTGGTTTCAGCTCAGGTGTGGGGTTCTGCACTCAGCATGGAGTCGGCTTCGGATTCTCCCCCCCCTTCCTCTGCCCTTCCCGCCATGTGCATACTCTCTCTCTCTCTCTCAAATAAATAAAACAAATTTGAAATATAGCAACATATAATTTTTTTAAAGATTTTATTTATTTATTTATTTATTTATTTGACAGACAAAGAGAGATCACCAGTAGGCCGAGAGGCAGGCAGAGGGAGAGGAGAAGCAGGCTCCTTGACGAGCAGGGAGCCTGATGTGGAGCTTGATCCCAGGACCCTGAGATCATGACCTGAGCTGAAGGTAGAGGCTTTAACCCACTGAGCCACTCAGGCGCCCCTAGCAACATAAATTTTTACTAAAATATTGTCCAAATAAAGTAAAACTCTTCGGACTTTAACTCCTTAGACTTCCTTTTTTTTAAGATTTTATTTATTTATTTGAGAGAGAGAGTATGAGCACACACAAGACAGGCGAGGGGGCAGACAAAAACGGAGAGGGAGAAGCTGATCTCCCACTGGTCAGGGAGCCCAATACGGGGCTCAATCCCAGGACCCTGCGTTCAGGACCTGAGCCAAAGGCAGACACTTAACCGACTGAGCCACCGGGGCGCCCCTAGGCTTAATCTGAGTACATCAAAGTCTGCACCTGTGAAATGCAGTCCAACTCTTGAGCCTACAGTTAGGACTGTAATTTTAGCACAGCGTTCTAGAAAGAAAGGAAAACATTCCTCGGCCATCTTTTACCAGTTTTCTAGGCGATCTAGGCAGATGTTGGGAGGGCCTCCAATGCACGCAATCTGTTGCCGCCTCTTCCAGTCAGCCAGCTCTTCGTCCGTGAGAGTTTTCTGCACATACTCCATCGCTGACAACAGCCCCGCCAACTCACTCACGATGCTCTGGTTGGAAACCCAAACAAAGTCAGGAAACATTTCCTCAGACCGTCTCTAACCACAATCTTTAGTCAATTCCAGAGAAGGAACTCATTAGAAACCAGGCAGGTTCTGCTGCCAGGAAGCACCGCGACCGCGCAGGTGGGGGAGTGGGGGGGGTGGGGAGGGGGGCGTGGCCGTGGTGTTTGGTGGGGGAGGCGGTCCAAGCTCTTACCCGCCGCATCTGGTCCAGTGCCGTGAGCATCTGCTCCAGCTGCTGCATCTTCTGCCTGGTCACTGACTGGTTGTTTCCATTCAGATCCTGCATGTCTGCGGACGAAGGAAACCCCCCTTGACTCCATGGAATACTCCTATCCTTATAACGCTCCCAGAAGCACCAGATGCCCCCTGTGCACCACCTCCGCCCTGGCCACCAAATCTGAGCAGAGGCCAGATACACAAGTCTGAGAATGCAGGTAACAGACACGCTTTCTCCAGCAGACCTTAATGTCTCTAACAGTCACTTGCCTCCTTGACTCTTGAGGGTTTTGTAGTTGAAATCAAAGTCATCCTGGAGATTCTCGACCACTTTCATTTTCTGTTCTAGATCCTGTTTAAAACCAACACACAAAACACACCAAAACAAAACAAAAAGGCAGAAGTGAACAAGAGTTTCCCAGGAAGAGGGAAAGAAAGTTTCTGAGAATTAAAACGAAGCCAAAACCTCAAGCAAGACACACGCAGGACCCACAGGCAATGTCCCCCAGGAAAGGCATCCTGCCCACGACTTGCTTCACCTGTACTCGCTTCCGAACATCTTGTAGGTGCTGCTCTAGCATCTGCTGCTTCTCCGTCACCACAGCGGCTGTGGGGTGGTTGGCCTGGCCCCCTTGCTGCCAGAAAAAGGGATCAACACACACGTGAATGCAGGAACTATGGGGAGCTGTCCAGTCGCCATGCCACTCGCCCCCCTTCCTGTTTGCCTAAGGTGCTGCTGCCCACCGGGAGGGGAAGGGAAACAGAGGCATTGGGCTGAGCATCTCGAGTACGGTGCAAGGACGCTCTCCTGAAGTTTGGCCCATATCCTTGCCTTTTGACCTTAGACCAACTCTAAAGCCACCCTCTGTTGCAGTAGGGGACCACAGGTTGAGCTAAGACATGGTCCTTACCTTCAAAAACCTTATTCTAGGTTAAGTATGTTAAAAAAAATTCAGAACTGGGGCACCTGAGTGGTTCAGTCCATTAAGCATCTGCCTTCGGCTCAGGTCATGATCCCAGGGTCCTGGGATCAAGCCCCCCGTTCGTTGGGCTCCCTGCTCAGTGGAGAACTGGCTTCTCCCTCTCCCGCTGCCCCTCATCCTGGCTCGTGCTCTCTCACGTTTGCACGTGCTCTCTCTCAAATGAATAAATAAAATCTTTTTTAAAAAATTCAGAACAATTATGACAGCAGATCTTAGATGCCTGCTTAGTGTAGGTGGTATTCAACACATTTCGGTGGCATGATTAAAAAAAAAAAAAACACTGTCCCAGAGGAGAAATGCCGTATTGAGAGACTACCTTACAGGAGAAGGGGAGGCTGGTACCCTGAAAAGGTCAAAAAGCACATGAAACGTGAAGATGGTACATTTTGTCAAAGTTGTAGGATATCTGGGGCACATTGGCTGCCTTGGGTGGAGGAGCTTGTGGCTCTCAACCTCAGGGTTGTGAGTTCGAGCCCTACTCTGGGTATAGAGATTACTTTAAATGAGTAAATCAATAAAAACTTAAAAAAAAAAAAAGGAATAAGATACCTGACCCCCAAAAAAGACCACATAGGGGTACCTGGGAGGGTCAGTCCATTAAGCAACCAACTCTTGGTTTCAGCTAAGGTCATGATCTCGGGGTCGTGGGACTGAGCTCCATGTCAGGCTCTGTGCTCAGGGAGGAATGTGCTAGAGATTCTCTCCCTCTCTCTCTGCCCCTCCCCCTGCTTAAGTGTTTGCTCTCTCACTCTCAAATAAATATTTTAATTTTATTTTTTTAAAGATTTTATTTATTTGAGGGCAAGAGAGAGAATGCAAGCAGGGAGGAGGGGCAGAAAGAGAAGCAGAAGCAGACTTCCCACTGAGCAAGGAGCCTGACTTGGTGTTCGATCCCAGGACCCTGGGATCATGACCTGAGCCAAAAGCAACACTTAACCGAATGAACCACCCAGGTGCCCCTAAATAAATCTTAAAAGAAAATGGGGGGCCTGGGTGGCTCAGTGGGTTAAAGCCTCTGCCTTCGGCTCAGGTCATGATCTCAGGGTCCTGGGATCGAGCCCCACATCGGGCTCTCTGCTCAGCGGGGAGCCTGCTTCCCCCTCTCTCTTTCTGTCTGCCTCTCTGCCTACTTGTGATCTCTCTCTCTCTCTGTCTGTCAAATAAATAAATAAAATCTTTAAAAAAAAAAAAAGCTGCAGTGATCATGACAGTGCATATTGGTACAGGACTGAGGTTATGAACTAATGGAACACAACTGAGAGTCCAGGAAAGACATCATAGACCCAGTTTTCCAAACTAGGAATTCTCAGTCTCAAAGACAGACTCTAGTCTCTCTCATTTCCAATCTGTCCTCTGCACTGCTACCAGTCTCCGACATAGACCCAAACATGCCAGTCCTACAGGGACCCATTCTCTCCCTTTCCAACGGTCCCCATCCTAGTCCACAGAACACAAACTTCCCTGAGAAGTTCAGGGAAGGGAACCTCCTCCCCTATTTATTCCCTTCACAGTGGGAGTGACTCATCTGATGGGTAAGATTAGGAGACAGACTCTGCACGCACAGATGTTTGAAGAATCCAGCACTTTAGCTGGTGCCTTTCCTCCACCTCTGCCTTCCTGGGGCACACACAAGGCAGGAGCGAGGGCCTGGTTTCTAGAAGCAGTTCTAGAGGCCTCTCGCTCTGTGCTCACTGGGTCCATACGGATGGCTGGGGATATACTATTCTATAAACCACCTCCTGATCGAAGACAGGGGCAGGCAACAGAAATCCCCAATGGTTACCTGCCCAAACCACATTTTCCAGTCTTGTTTTACCAACAGTACAACTGAGAGTTTACTGTTTTGGACCACCACGTCTATTTCTAAATTGGTACTGCACTTAAAGGGAAACAGACATGGTTCATTGTGGCGCACAGAAGCCCACCTCTAGTACCCTCATCAAAACCCACAGGCTCCCGCTGCTCCCAGGGATATATATCTAACCCAGTGCAGACCGATGCCTCATGCATTCTGATGACGAGGGAAGCCGTCCCTCCCTCCCTGTGTTTCAGTCTCCCCAAACTACCTGCTCTTCCCCACACACAGAACGCTCCCCACAAGCCGTCGGCTCAGGCTGCCATGCGCTTCTGCCCGAGCATACCTGAACTCCTTCACCTTCAAACTCAGTGCAACCATCTGCTTTCCTTTAAAACCTTATTCAACTTCTGTAGGCAAAATTACATCTTCCTCTAGGGTTCTCTGGCTTTGAGTGTTTGTATACCTATCATCCCAACTGGACTGAACCCTGCTTGGAAGGCTCACATCTTCCTAGCTCCTGGTGCTCTACCCATAAAAGACACTTAAGAACATGCCAGATGACGTAAACAGAAAATAACAGGAAGGCCTCAAGTATCCAATTTGTAGTTCTAGATCAAGGGCTGCAAACTTTCCCTATAAAGGCCGGGTGGTACCTATTTTGGCTTTCTGGGCCATCCAGTCTCTACTGTAAATACTCAGCTCTGTCCCCGCAGCATGAAAGCAACCAGAGACAACGCATATATAAACGGGTGTGGCCACGTTCCCCCCCAATTTCATTTACAAAAACAGGCATGACAGGCTGGGCGGGAGCCACGGGCACTGTTTGCCAACCCCGGATTTGTACGATTGGGAACACCCGCACTGCTCCCTTGCCTTTTGTGATCAATTTGGGAGCCTCTACCCAAACTGGCTTACATCGAATATTTTTATCTTATGGGACAGGATGAACACATAAAGGTTCTGCAGAATAGAAAACTCGAGTGAGGCACAGGCGAGTGCCTCTTTGCAAGCCGCCCCATCTCCGGTGTCTCAAATAGTGAGCACTATCAGTTCCCCCTCGTCCCTATCTGAGCACATCAGTGCTCCGCTCAAAGATCTTCAGTGGGTTCTCATTCTTACGGTCGTGGTGGCAGTGACAGTGATGGTGACTATGATAGTGACAGCAGCAGCAGAGGGCAGTTAATGTTTACTCTGAATGTATGTGTCAGGCTCTAAGCACTTACAGGCATGAATTAATGTAGTTCTATGAAGTAGGTACTAGAACCATTCCCGTGGGAGGCGCATACCCACAGCCTGAGGTTACCCAGCAACGGGAAGAGCTACAAGGCTCAAACCCAGGCAGTCTGGCCCTCAGACCCTTGTGGTAAACTGCTCTTCCAAAGCCCAGCTGCTGGGCATGAGTAACTAAAGAAATGTTCACAAAACGGCCCTTAACCTTTCCTTATCCAACCAGATACGGAATTTTCCACAACTCCACCCAATAATCCATGCGTTCATGTTTCCCCGTCTGAGCACGATCTTCTCTCTGCCTGCAGTATTCTCTCCTCGTCAGCCTGGTGTCCTTGCCGTCAGCCTTAAGTCTTGGCTCAAACACAGTCTCTTTCTCTCTCTCTCTCTCTCTGCGGTACCTTATGGTCGCAGCAGCATTATTCACAAGAGCCAAAGGGCAGATGCCACGCAAGTGTCCCTCAACAGATGGCTGCATCAACAAAATGTGGTCTGTGCAGAGTGGCACATTATTCAGCTTCTGAAAGGCGGCAAATTCTGACATGCGTTACAGGGATGAAGTGTAAGTCGTTACGGTAAGCGAAGTGAGCCAGGCACAAAAATACAGGGTACGAGTCCACCGCTGTGAGGTCCCAACTGCACAGGGACAGAAAGGAGAACGGTGGTTGCCGGGGGCTGCAGTGAGGCGGGAATGAAGAAGTGCTGTTTAAGGGGTCTAGATTTTAGTGTTGGAAGATGAAAAGAGTTCTGGAGATGTGGAACAGCAACATAACTCAACACTACAGAACTGTACATTTAGGGGCGCCTGGGTGGCTCAGTGGGTAAAGCCTCTGCCTTCAGCTCCGGTCATGATCTCAGGGTCCTGGGATCAAGCCCCATGTCGGGCTCTCTGCTCAGTGGGGAGCCTGCTTCCTCCTCTCTCTCCCTGCCTGCCTCTCTGCCTGCTTGTGATCTCCTGCTCTCTGTGAAATAAATAAAATAAATTCTTTAAAAAAAAAAAAAAAGAACTGTACATTTAAAAATGGTTCAGATGAGGGCGCCTGGGTTAAGTGTCAGCCTTTGGCTCAGGTCATGATCCCAGGGTCCTGGGATCGAGCCCCGCATCGGACTCCTGGGAGCCTGCTCCTTCCTCTCCCTCTGCCACTCCCTCCCCTGGCTCATTCTTTCTCTCTCTCTCAAATAAATAAATAAAATCTTAAAAAAAAAAAAAAAAAAGGCTCAGATTGTAAATTTTATGTGTATTTTAGCACAACTGTTTTTTTTTTTTTAAAGAAATGGGGCCAGGGGCGCCTATAGGTGGCTCAGTCATTAAGCGTCTGCCTTTGGCTCAGGTTATGATCCTGGGGTCCTGGGGCTGAGCCCCACATTGGGCTCCCTGCTCGGCAGGAAGCCTGCTTCTCCCTCTCCAGCCTCCCCATGCTTGTTGTCCCTCTCTCACTATCTTTCTGTCATAAATCTTTAAAAATAAACAAACAAACAAATAAATAAATAAATGTGGGGCCAGGGAAGAAAAAGTCTCTGATTACAGTAAAGAAAATAAAACCCCCTCAGAGAAAGTAAAAAAAGCCTCCTATAACCAACCACTGAGATGAGTCAGTATATAACCTTCCAGACATTTTATCATGTATACTAATAATACATGCATATTGTAACAAGTGTTCTTACTATTATGAATCAGATCTTTTCTTCCCTAACATTTTCTAACAGGTTATTGTTGCTATTATATAAGATAACTACATAAGATTCTTAAAATATTTATCTTGAATGCAATCCTCTTTCTGAACTCTTTGTTAGTGCCAATAGTTTTTTTTTTAATTATTTCTCTTGGATCTTATAGGAAGACCTATCTATCTATAATAATGACATTTTGTCTCTAGCTTTCCAACATTTATACCCATTCCTTTCCCTGTCTTATTGCATTGTCTGGATCCTTCCTAAAAATATCAATGGCAGGAAGCATCCTCAATCTTGTAACTTTTTTTTTTTAAGATTTATTTATTTTGAGAGAGAAAGACAGAGACACAGAGAGAGGGTGTGGGCAGAGGGAGAGAATCTTCAAGCAGACTCCCTGTGGAGCAGGGAGCCCAACACTGGGCTCGATCTCTTGACCCATGAGATCATGACCTGAGCAGAAACCAACAGTCAGACGCTTAACTGACTGAGCCACCCAGGCGCCCCTCATAACAGTTTTTAATGTGAATATTTTAGTATTTAGTATTTTACCACTGTGCATACTGTTCACTTGGTTTTGGGCAAATATTCTTTATTATATTACAAAGGCTCTGCCAAATATTCTTTACTGTGTTAAGAAATTATTATTTTTATCTAGAACGGACGCTAAATTTTGTTGTCTAACAGAAATATGGTTTTTCTTATTTAACTTAATAACTTAATGTATTACATTAATAGAATTCCTAATGTTGAGATCCTTACATACTGAGAACATAGGCCATGCTTGGTACACAAAGCAGGATACCAAAATCCTAACCATTTTCTTTATTCACATTGTCTTTTTAAGGTTTTGACATTAAGATTATTCCAGCCTCATAAAATAAGCTGGAACCATCTCTTTTATTTCTATACTTTGTTTTTTGTTGTTGTTTTTAAGATTTTATTTATTTGACAGAGAGAGAGAGACTACAAGTAGGCAGAGAGGCAGGCGGGGGGGGGCGGGGAGCAGGCTCCCCACTGAGCAGAGAGCCCAATGTGGGGCTCGATCCCAGGACCCTGAGATCATGACCTGAGCCGAAGGCAGAGGCTTTAACCCACTGAGCCCCCCAGACGCTCCTATTTCTATATTTTGGAAGAGTTTAAATGATAATAGAATAATCTATACCACAAAAGTTTGTTAAAACTTTTTTTTTTTTTTAAAGATTTTATTTATTTGACAGAGAGAAACACAGCGAGAGAGGGAACACAAGCAGAGGGAATGGTAGCGGGAGAAAAGGGCTTCCTGCAGAGCAGGGAGCCTGATGCGGGGCTCGATCCCAGAACCCCGGGATCATGACCTGAGCCGAAGGCAGCCGCCTAGTGACTGAGCCACCCAGGCGCCCCAAGTTTGTTAAAACTTTTAAGCCATCAGGCCCCTTGACTTTCTTGGTGGGATAGGGAGTGCACACTTTTTTAAAGTCTTTTACAAAATATTTTTATAGTCATTAATCTATTTAAGTTTTCTTCTTCTTTTTTTAGTATATTTTAACTTTGTATTTTATTGCATTATGAAGTTGTTTGATTTTTCCATTTCTTCCAGACCACAACCTCCTCTAAAGCAGAGGGGTCACAACTAGCATAACACAGTAGGCTATGTACAAACTTACACACATAACAGATCAGATGTTACAGATATATTAGATATTCTAAGTGTTCTAGATAGATAATATATTAGATATTCTAGGTATAGATATATTGGATGTTCTAGACAGATATGTTTATCATGTATCAATATAAGGGATATGTCTTTCATATATTAACCTAAGTGATGGGACCAGCAGCATGCAACTGTTCCTCAATGGGCAATTAGTGTCATGTTATCTCCATTCTCTAAGCTAAGTGCATCTCTAGATGTAGTGACTGTATTCTCAGACTTAACCCCAAAAGAGAAATGCATACGAACCTGAATGACTCAAACCCAAAGCATCTCCAAGGTGACACCTACCCGTTAGCATATCCCGCTGGTACAAATGTGAACTGTTACAACCTTTGGGGAAAGGAATCTAGATCTATAAAATTAAAATATATAAACCCTTTGGCCTAGCGATTCTATGCCTGGAATCTATCACAGAGAAATCAAAGCACAAATATATAAAGTTGTAAAGGGAGACATTGAAGTAGTGGTTATAAGGGGGGCGGAAACCCAGAATGAAGTAAATGTCTATCAAAGGGAAAATAACTGAATAAATTACAGCAAATCTACACCACGGAATATTATGCGGCAAATAAAGAAAATGAATTAGCTCTATACTACTTGACTTAGAAGGATTTACATGATATAATATTAAATGAAAACAAGATACAGAGAAATAAACTCATTTAAATATGGGGTGTGTGTGTGTGTGTGTGTGTGTGTGTGTGTATTTTCTGTAGTTTAATGAGCTTGGAGAAAGGTATGGAAGGATATACACCAGACTATTCATACCGGTTTCCTGAGAAGAGATAATAGAGGGAGGGACATTTCAGATTTTTGTAAAACTTTCTTCCTTATACTATTGTGTCAAATTTTAATTTTTTTTAAAGGAGAGGGCATTATGTACTCAAGGAAAAAGAAAATCCTTTTCATTATTTGAAAGAAAAACCCCACACATCCCCTTCTTCCGTGGAGGTCGTTGCACACCCTAACGACTGTGTGAGAGTGAGCCCATCTCTGGACAGAAGAAGGAAAGCGCGTGTGCAATGGTGCTTTGTTTCTTCCCACGTCTCACCTGGGCTGCAGTGGCTGCAGTCTGGAGCAGGCGGGACTCTTCCCACAGGCACCGGGCCACGATTCGGGCAATCTCCATTGGCTTCTCCAGATATCTGCTCTATAAGTAGGAGGGAGAGAATGAAAAGTGGCAGTAGAGTAAGGAGACGTGGACCCAGAGTACTGCATCTAGTACATGAAACAATAAAACGAGGGCTTCAGAGCCTGGCTGCCAGGGGGAGATGTGGGAGATGAAGGGGAGAACAGAAAAAAGACCATCGCAGCGAGCTGTACTTTCATCACAGAAGGGACCCTAGTCTGAGTCTTCGGACAGTATGCTATCCTGGTCTCACGTGGAGATGACAGATCTCGTCCAAGAGTATCCAATCACAGTCAAACATTTAACATTTAAAAATAAGTCATCTGGGGCATCTGGGTGGCTCAGTCAGTTGGGCGTCTGACTCTTGATTTTAGCTCAGGTCATGATCTCAGGGTCGTGATATCGAATTCCAAGTCGGGCTCCATGCTAGGTGTGGAGTCTGCTTAAGATTCTCTCTCTCTCGGGGCGCCTGGGTGGCTCGGTGGGTTAAAACCTCTGCCTTCAGCTCAGGCCCTGATCTCAGAGTCCTGGGATCGAGTCCCGAATCAGGCTCTCTGCTCGGTGGGGAGCCTGCTTCCCCCCTCTCTCTGCCTGCCTCTCTGCCTGCTCGTGATCTCTCTCTGTCAAATAAATTTTAAAAATCTTTAAAAAAAAAAAAAAAAAAAGATTCTCTCTCTGCCCCTTCTACCCTTTCCTCTCTAAAAAAAAAATTAAAATTAAAGTTAAAAAACAAGTCATCTTCCTATGAAACCACTGGTTCTGATCATGTTAGTAAGATACTAACGTAATACGGTTACTATAACAATTATGTGATTACTCCAGAGGACAAAAGAAGTGGATTTCAGATAATGCTGCTCAAGGGTGGGTAAACGGAGGTTTGAGGAAGGGCTAATAATTTCTCCTTTGACTTAAAGTACAAGATAGGATCTCATCACCTAGGCAAATGAGAGAAGAAATACTTCCTGGACAGAAAGCTAACGGCCTACTCTGCAGGGTCAGTTTCTCATCCCACCTGAAGGAACTGCTTGATTCTCCGCAGATTGTGCTGATAGAGAACATTTGACTCCTGTAGGAAACGGCTGTATTGCTGGTCAATCTCACCCAAGAGATTATGAAACACCAAAGTCGCATGTGATTCCTTGCTGGCCGCATATGCCCTAGGGAAATGAAGAAGGATACAGAACGATTCTGAAACCTACATACACACACGCGTGCACGCGTAGAAATCACCATCGAGGAGGGGAAAAAACAAGACATGCATTAACCCACTCCTCACTTTAGATTCACCTTGTTCAGCAACAAGAAATATCACGAATTTAAAAAAAAAAAGTATTAAAAAAAAAAAAACCCAACTCTTGGTTTCGGCTGGGGTCACGATCCCAGGGTTGTGAAATGGAACGCATGTCAGTTCCACATTGGGCGTGGAGCCCGCTTAAGAGTCTCTCTGTCCCGGGGCGCCGGGGTGGCTCAGTCGTTAAGCATCTGCCTTCGGCCCAGGTCAGATCCCAGGGTCCTGGGATCGAGCCCCGCATCGGGCTCTCTGCTCAGCAGGAAGCCTGCTTCTCCCGCTGCCATTCCCTCTGCTTGTGTTCCCTCTCTGGCTGTGTTTCTCACTATCAAATAAATAAAATCTTTAAAAAAAAAAAAAAAAAAAGAGTCTCTCTGTCCCTCTCCCTCTGTCCTTTCCCCCACTCTCTCTCTAAAAAAGAAGGGGGGAAATGGAGGAAATAGTCCTTGGAATTCTGGGCCATCATCTCCTCTACGAATGAGTCTGTTTCTCTTACTCTGTTTCTCCTTCCTTTAATTAAAGGAGAATCAGAATTACACACTCAAATCCCTACCCGTGAGAGAACTCCCATTGAGATTAAAAAAATATATATTTGTAGCACATCCCAGAACACACAGAGGATCTCGCCAAGGAAATGAGATCCAAATCAGCCTTGGAAACATCTACCACCAAGCAGGCTGCGGTCCCAGGAGACAGTTGCCCGCACACATTTCTAACGTAGAACACATTTTACAGGACTCAGAGTACCTCTTCATCTCCCGATCTCTTTCATCCCGTCACCTACACCCATAAGTTTTTTGATGAAATAGCACAGAGTTAAGCTAGAACAGGTTAGGTCTCTTGACTCCAACCGAAACCTGACACTTTGGGGAGTTTCTCAGGAAGGACTTACCAATCCTGACTCTCAATCCAAGGGGCCAGAAACTGCCGCAGCTCCATCGGGAAGCTGTCGCTATACAGCTGATGAAGCTGCTCCAGGTACCGCGTGTCGAGCTGCTGTAGCTGATTCCATTGGGCCATCCTGTGGCAATCAGGGGTCCCAACTGTAAGCCAAAGCGTCCATAGGGTCACTGCAAGCCTTAGTAGGAGCAAACAACCTAGAAACACCCCATCGACCCAACACAGGTATCAGGCCTGTGATTAGGGATAAAAGATGCTTTTGCACAGGACCTTGTGTGTCTGCCCCAGTTTACAACAATACGGACACATTCCCAGTCTCCGTCTCGGGAAGCACAGCACAGATTCTCCTACACTGGGATGCCAGTGTGGGCGTGGCATCGGTCAAGTTCCAGAATCCATATCTACCAGACGTTATGTGAACTTGAAAAATAACTTGACCTCCAGATTTCCACTTCCTCGTCTATAAAAAAGAGATCATCATTCCCACCTCTCATGGCTGTTGAGATATTTCTAAAGAACTTAGCATGCCAGCTCCTTTCTTTCTACCCTACCCCTCTTCCAAGAGGGTGAGCTGGAGGGTAGAGACAACAAACCTAAAGTAAGACCAAATGTGGGATGTGGCTGTTTAGGGAAGACAGAGCTAATTCTAAGAATACAGGTTGAAGAGGCGCCTGGGTGGCTCAGTGGGTTAAAGCCTCTGCCTTCGGCTCAGGTCATGATCTCAGGGTCTGAGGATGGAGCCCCGCATCGGGCTCTCTGCTAAGCGGGGAGCCTGCTTCCTCCTCTCTCTCTGCCTGCCTCTCTGCCTACTTGTGATCTCTCTCTCTGTCAAATAAAATCTTTAAAAAAAAAAAATACAGGTTGAAAAATATAAGCAAGGACCTGCATGGGGTTCTCCCACTCAATGAATAGCAATTTTGTTTTTAAAAGTTCTCAGTTGAGGGGTGCCTGGGTGGCTAAGTCGGTTAAGCGTCTGCCTTCAGCTCAGGTCATGATCCCAGGGTCCTGGGATAGAGCACCACGTCAGGCTCCCTGCTCAGTGGGGAATCTGCTTCTCCCTCTGCCCTTCCCCCCACTCATGAGTACCCTGTCTCTCTCTTTCTCTCTCTCTCTCTAATAAATGAATAAAATCTTTTTTTTAAAGAAGAAAAATACAATAAAGCAAAGAAATGAGAATGTCAGAATGAGGTATTTGCCCCCGTTAGGCCAATATGTTTCCATAAATAAACTAAACCTTCCAACAACATCAGAGGGAGGTGGTGCTTACCATTTTTTTTTTCTAAACGATGTCTTCCTTCCTCTTAGGCACCTCCCAAACATTTTCAGCTCCCACACCTTTGCTGTTGCCCCTGTCCTCACTATCCCCAAAACCAACCTGCCCCAGGACAATTGCTGCTTGGGCCATGATACATGTATACTAAACACTGGCTGGAATGAAAGTGGTAGCTGAGGCATTATAACCATGATGCGTACCACCCTCAGTAAGAAATCCAAGGCTGGGGAACCTGGGTGGCTCCGTGAGTTAAAGCCTCTGCCCTCAGCTCAAGTCATGATCTCAGGGTCGTGAGATCGAGCCCCACATCGGGCTCTCTGCTCAGCGGGGAGCCTGCTTCCCCCTCTTTCTCTGCCTGCCTCTCTGCCTACTTGTGGTCTCTCTCTCTCTCTCTGTCAGATAAGTAAATAAATAAATCTTAAAAAAAAAAAAAAAAGAAGTCTAGAAGTATGAAGATCTGCCTTTCATTTCTCAGGATGTGATTTGCATAGAAATCTACAAAACATGTCAATGTATACAGACGCTACTGCGTAAAATGTACATAAGCTCTAGACCTACATAACTCAACATGGTAGTCATGAGCCACATGTGACTTACTGAGCTCTTGAAATTCAGGTGGTTCAAACTGAGAGAAGCCGTAAGTGTAAAGTATACACTGGATTTTGAAGACATGGCAAAAACAAACCAACAAAAGAATGTAGAACACCTCACTAATGTTAAAATGATAATATCTTAGACATACTGAGTTAAAATATATTATTCAAATTAATGTCACTCAATTCTTACTTTTTCTAATGTGGCTACTAGAAAATGTTAACATTACATGCGACTTGCTTTCTGTTTTTGTTGGACACTGCCTCTCTTATGTAACCAAAAAGCTATGGTCCTCCTAATAAAGGATTTAAAGAAATAGACACTTACTTTTTTTTTTTAAATATACTGTCTACCTGCAAGGTGGGCTTTGAACTCACAACCACGAGATCAAGAGTCACGTGCTCCACCAACTGAGCCTGCCAGGTGCCCCCAGACTCCTACTTCTTATAATAAAGTCCAATGTTATAAGTTAATTTAAAAACTTGTATTGATTGATTAGCTTGGATACAAATGTAGACCCATCACAATCCACTCCCTAAAGTTCCAAGTGAGAACCGTAAAGCAACATCCCACTACACCTGCTCAACTAGCGATGAATGTTGGGGTTACATATGAATATATACATTTTCAAACCATTAAAAAAATTACCAGTTGTTGAAAACTGTCTAATTCATTTCTGGTTCATAACTCAGAAGGGTTTTTGTTGTTGTAGTTTTGGTCTGGGGGGGGGGCCAACACAAAGGGGATAGTAAGTAGTAAAATAATTTTGTCATTTCTTAAGCCAGAAACCAGTTACTTAGTTTTTTCATAAATGTAAAGCACCAAAAATGACTGGCATTATGCTTTACTTCTTAGATTAATCACTGTAGTTAACACTGTAGTTAACAGCTATCCTTTATTTTTTTAAAAAATCATTGCAAATTAAGCCAAAAGCACAAAGCATTCTCAAGGAGAAGATGAGCAAAGAGTCAAATAGTGATCATTTTCTTACAGGCTGCTTAGCTACAAACCATATTTAACTAACAGCATCACAGGGCGATCAGCCCAAATGTTCTTCCTAAGAACTGTATATCCTTAGGAGATCCCTAGCCAAATTGTCTAGGAAAACCATTGCCAACTAGCTTGTGGCCATTATTTTACCGGAAGAAGTTTTACAAGAGCCTACCTTATTTCACAATCTCAATTCTGTTTTTTCAAATTACAAGTTAATCTAGAGAACTCCACTTAAGTATTTCTTATCTACAAAATAATGCAAAGCCTGTGATTTAATAACCACTTTCACTGAACCGCAAGGCACAGAAAATGATTTGTACAATTTGAATGCCAAGTACTGGTCTGGGTGCAGAGAGAAATGAATTCATTCCACAGAGGGGCTGGCTTAGGGCATGACTTCGGGCTTAATTCTCTCCAGAGGTGAGTGCTAAGTTTAGGTTAGCAGAGAGCAGATGAGAGCATATAAAGGGAATGTTAAGTGTGATCCTGTTTTCTACAACTTTAGAGAAAAGAAAAATAAAAATGAAACAGCAAGTCACCAAAGACTTTCCGGACTTTTCAAAACAGGAATTTCTCAACCCCTTGGGGATAACTTACCAACAAGTCATACAGCAAATAGCTATTGTCTGATGGGGAACTTATTACTGTAAAGATCACTAACGTTTGTACAAAGTCACAGTTTTCATTTACAGACTGCATGCTAAGGAAACCAAGAGATGTGTAGAGAAACACAAATCAGGACCCCTTACAAAAGGGATTCGTTACATCATTTCATAAAACTTCGTTTTAAATTAAGATTTGTACGTCACAACCATACACTAGTAGATTTACGGCAGACTGAGGGGCCAGAGTGAGGAGAGAGATAAAACCCCAGTGCATACAACAATCCAGAACAGAAAGTGATCTAAAGATAATTTCTGTTCCACCTTGTCACACGATTCCCCTTTGGGTGTTAGCATACTTTGTATTAGATATCCTCATATAAATAGAGCAAAGCCATATCTTATCCGTTGCCTCTACTAAGCCCCTCCTTGCTATCAGGAAAGGCCCAGTGTCTATGGCAACCAAAGTATAAAATAACAGAAATATTCTTGCACTAATTTTTATAGAAATTAGTCCTTTTAAAAAGGTATTTTAGGGGCACCTGGGTGGCTCAGTGGGTTAAGCCTCTGCCTTCGGCTCAGGTCATGATCTCGGGGTCCTAGGATTGAGCCCCACATCGGGCTCTCTGCTCAGCGGGGAGCCTGCTTCCCCCTCTCTCTGCCTGCCTCTCTGCCTACTTGTGATCTCTGTCAAATAAATGAATAAAATCTTTAAAAAAAAAAAAAAGGTATTTTAGACTGTGGACTCTGCAGAAGCAACAAACTGAGGGTTTCGGAGGGGTGGGGGTGGGGGGCTGGGCGAGCCTGGTGGTGGGTATTGAGGAGGGCACATATTGCATGGAGCACTGGGTGTAGTGCATGAACAATAAATCTTGTAACACTGAAAAAATAAAATAAACATTTTTGGGGAAAAAAATAAAAAATAAAAAGATTTTATTTATTTATTTGACATAGAAAGAGAAAGCACAGAACAGGGGGAGAGGCAGAGGGAGAGGGAGAAGCAGGCCCCCCACTGAGCTGGGAGCCCAACTCAGGGCTCCATCCCAGGATCCTGGGATCATGACCTGAGCCAAAGGCAGATGCTTAACCAACTGAGCCATTCAGGCACCCCGAAGATTTTTTTTAAAGATTTATTTATTTGAGAGAGAGAGTAGGGGGGAGGGCAGAGGGAGAAAATCATCAAGCAGACCCCCCACTGAGCTCAGAGTGTGAGGTGGATTGATCCCAGGACCCATGAGATTATGACTTGATCGGAAAGCAAGAGGCAGACCCTTAACCAACTGAGCCACCCAGGCACCCCTTTAAGAAGATATTTTTAGGGGTGCCTGGGAGGCTCAGTCAGTTAAGTGTCTGCCTTCAGCTCAGGTCATGAACTTATTAGGGTCCTGGGATGGAAACCCTCGTCGGGCTCCCTGCTCAGTGGGGAGTCTGCTTCTCCCTCTGCCCTCTACCCCTCCCCTCTGCTCACATGTGGGAGCCTCTCCCACATTCCCTCTCTCTCTCTAATAAACAAAATTTTTTAGAAAACATAATATATAGTAAACACTTTTCTATGAAAAGATATTTTTGTTCAAAGCCTGCAAAACAACTATTTGGTTTTCTATTAGTGTTTTCAATCTAATCCTGCAAATCTCATTGAGGGCCACAAAATTATTTAGACTTGCAAGATCCAATTTATTTATCCTCACCATACCACATTCTAAAATAATCTGAGGTAGCTGCAAGCTCCATAAAGTAAATTAGGAGGAGAAAAAAATTATTAAAGTAAAATGCAATTAATGCTAGACAAAGACACTCAATCTTCATGAAATTTTCATCATGGGACAAAAGGTGTAATGAACAGCAAGGAGCCCATATTTAAATATTACATTTTTAACTATTTAACCATTGATAATTTTTTTTAGGGATCCCAGGACCCTGAGATCATGACCTGAGCCGAAGGCAGACACCTAACCAATTAAGCCACCAGGGCGCCCCTAACCATTGATAATTTAACCATTAAGACATTAAGACATGAACATTAAGACTCCGGAATTTCAAACTAGAAAAAGATAATTCAAAATAAGTATGCTTGGAGGAGACTAAGAGGCTCAGTTGGTTAAGCATACGACTTCTTGCTTTTGGCTCAGGTTATGATCTCAGGGTTGTGAGATCAAGTGCTATGTGGGGCTCCACACTGGGTGGGTGTGGAGCCTCCTTAAAATTCTCTCTACCCCTCCCCTAAGCACTCTCTCTTTTTTTTAAAAAAAAAAAGTATGCTTGTATAGTAAACATATAATTTTATTGCTTACAAATCCAAATAGTACTTTTATAAAGTGTAAGACCAGGTGTTTGCCTTTGTAATAGGAAGTTTATATATAAATCTAATTTTGATTTCCTAAGAAGAGAAAATATTAACAGTTGAGCACCCAATCCAACTATAGTTATTGTAATATTCAAATATATTTAATTACAAATAATAGGATTTGCTTTAAAGTCAGAAACCAACTCTTCCTTGTAAAAATGGACATTGAGATATAAGGGAACGTGAATTACAGTTCCCTACTAATGTGGCAAAATTGAATATATGGACGAAGTACTAAACTACTGGGGAGTAGAGTTCAGAGAAGCGAGGGAAAGGACAGTTTTTTCAAGATTTTATTTATTTTATTTGAGACTAAAGAGTGTGAGTGAGAAAGAGAGCAAGAGCAGGGGGGAGAGGGAGAAGCAGACTCTCTACTGAACAGGGAGCCTGATACGGGGCTCAATCCCAGGACCCTGAGATCCTGACCTGAGCCGAAGGCAGACACTTAACTGACTCAGCTGCCCAGGTGCCCCGAGAAAGGATAGTTTTTAACGACACTCTGGAACATTCTCAACCCAAAAGTCTATTATCCCTCACTCATCTTATCGCACTTTAACTCTTGTACCTTCTTATAGTTATCTAATCCATATCCAGAAACACAGAGAATAAAACGTATCAGATTCACAGTTAACTTTAAGAGATGAATTGTGCCAGGAATGTGAACAGCAAAAAGGAAAAGAGATCTAGGGCTCTGATCCATGAAGAAGAATCAAGATCTTAAAAACAATGGGACACCTAGGTGGCTCAGTCAGTTAAGTGTCCAACTCTTGATCTCAGCTCAGGTCTTGATCGCAGGGTGGTGGGTTCAAGCACTGCATTGAGCTCCACACTAGACCTGGAGCCTACTTAAAAAAGACAAAAAAAAAAAAAGGTCTTAAAAACAAAACTACAAGAACTACTCAGAATCTAGTGCTCCTCTAGCTACCCAAAAGGATTCTGTGAACTATGAATTGCCAAGGTCTCCAATTATGTCAAATCTAATAGTGTTAAGGAATTTTTTAAAAAATGATGTATTCTTGCGGCACTTGGGTGACTCAGTCGGTTATGCATCTAACTCTTGATTTCTGCTCAGGGCATGATCTCATGATTGTGGGGCTGAGCCCTGTTTTAGGCTCCTCGCTCGGTGGGGAGTCAGCTTGGGATTTTCTCTCTCCCTCTGCCTCTGCCCCTCCTGCTCGTGCTTGCAAGCTCATGTTATTTCTCTCTCTCAAAATAAATAAATAAAATCTTTAAAATACTAATGTGTTCTCCATACTTGATTTGGCATAGGCACCATATTTGATCACAAATATTTCAGATGAAAGGAGCAACAATATAAACATAATTCCTTCTATTTATTTGACAGAGAGAAACACAGCGAGAGAGGGAACACAAGCAGAGGGAATGGTAGTGGGAGAAGCAGGCTTCCTGCCGAGCAGGGAGCCCGATGCGGGGCTCGATCCCAGGACCCTGGGATCATGACCTGGGCCGAAGGCAGACGCTTAACGACTGAGCCACCCAGGCGCCCCTAAGCATAATTCCTTCTAGACTGAAAGTAACACAAGTAGACGTGCTTTGTCAATTACTAAGCATGCACCTTATGGTTAAAGCTGCTCAGAACAAGTCTGAGCTCTAGATAAAAACCACAAAACAGACCAAACTGGTGCGTCACGTGGCCTCCCCATTTTGTGACACTTCCACTCCCCCGACCAGACACGCTCCACCGAAGCAGGGTGGTGTGAGGCCAAGGGCACGGGACAGACTTTCACTTGGGATGGGCCTGGGTCCAAACCCTGCCTGCCATTTATCAGCTATTTCTTTTAAGGGCATTACTTGACTTCAGTGAAATGGGGAGGTATCACTCTTTTGAAAGACTGCTGTAAAAGTTAAAAAAAAATAATGGATATACAGCATCTCTCCTGGGTGGTGCTGGGTGCCTAGTTGTGCGGGATGGTTCCTTCCTCCCACAGCATTCTGTTCATTGGTACTTCTTATGCTAAATCCATCTCCTCAATGCCCAGGGAAACAGATTAATTCATCAGATTAAACATGTTAAATGATAAAGTCAGCTTTCTCTGCCATGTAAAATGCATGCATTTTAATGCGTCTTTGTATTATCTCCCGAGGGAGGGAGTTTGTAATGCTGTGATTTAGTGTATATGTCTAAGGGGAAGAGAGAAGAACAGGAGGGTTGAGTGGTTCTCTGATCAAGTATCTCCACTCACAGTTCACCTAAGGAGAGCTCCAGGTCCTAGAAAGACTAAGGGTAAAAACACCAAATGATAACCAAACGAAAGAAGAAGACGGAAATTAAGAACCTTGGCTTAAGAGCAGGCCAAATGACTAATGATTATCACTAATATTTATATAGCACTTAACTATATTCCAGGCACTTGACATATTTTACTTACTTATTTCATCATCACAACAATCCTATGAGATAGGAGACATTTTTATCCCCGTTTTACAGAGGAGGAACCTAAGTACAGAATTTGAAGTGATTCACCCAAGCTCATGAGGTAGTAACATCATGGAGCTGGAATCCTACAAACGGTCTGTTTTCAGAATTCCTGCTCTTAACCATGAGGCTAGAGTGGGAGTTTTCACTGATTTTTAAGTAACCCATGAGTCAATCATGACATCAAGCCAATATGATCATATGGGGTTTTTTTGGTTTTGTGTTTTGTTTTGTTTCTTTAAAGTAAGCTCTCTGCCCAACATGGGGCTTGAATTCACAGCCCCAAGATGAGGAGTCACATGCTCTACCAACTGAGTCAGTCAGGTGCCCCGATCTTACGTCATTTTCAACAGCCACATACAGTGTTTAAATGAAAGCTAACCATCCCACTGTAACTAGGCTCATATCTAGAATGAATCTCTAAATGTATCACAATTTAAATGGCACGACTAAAAAAACATATTCAGGGAGGAGTAATCAGGGTGTGAGGAGTCTGAGAACGTGAACATTTTGCCCAGCAAGAAGGCTTGGGGAACAGGAAGTGTGGCTAGGAGAGGGGACAATAATCACAGAAGATGGGCTCTTCAAAGACATGGAGGTCTGTACATGCAAGAGTGAAACACTCCAGAATCAATCTGCTTACCTGTAAGACCAACCCTCGATTTTGCCCTCTGGAGTACTCCCTCTGCATGCAGAGGTACCCATCTTGGCTGCAATTTTTTTTTCTTTGAAGGTAGAGATGCCAGGGAAAGCAAACCAGATTTGTTAAATCAGAACTGCTGAGGGAGGGACCCATGTTTTGATATTTAAAATCTCCTTGGACGATGCTAACTGTGTGGCTGATTGAGGACCCTAGAATGAAAGCGGAGATCAAGATCTGGATGGTCAGGATCACGTGAAGGGCTTTCAGAAGCCAGAGGCTGCTCGTTACTCCTGATGTACTGAATAATAATCTCCAGGGATGGGGTCGGGGCAGGTGTAACGAAGCTCGACACCACAATGACTATATAGAGACTATGGCATGAGATGAGGCTAGAGAAGGCTCCTGTGTAAGCCATCCTAAGAAATATGAACACTTGGGGTGCCTGGGTGGCTCAGTCCTTAAGCGTCTGCCTTCGGCTCAGGTCATGATCCCAGGGTCCTGGGATCAAGCCCCGCATCGGGCTCCCTGCTCGGCAAGAAGCCTGCTTCTCCCGCTACCATTCCCTCTGCTTGTGTTCCCTCTCTCGCCGTGTTTCTCGCTGTCAAATAAATAAAATCTTTAAAAAAAAAAAATATGAACACTTGACTGGGGATTATACTGAAGTCTGAAAAGTCTTCAGCAGACTGGGGGCAATATGATTTACATTTAGGATCCCTCAGGCAGCAATAATCAAGGTGAGATCTGGTGGTGGCCGGAAGCTGTTCTGATGCGGACATCTTCCAGAGACATTAAAGAGGGTGCTGTGACGGAGCTTGGTGATTGTCTGAAGGGCAAAGGGGACTCAGACAATGGGAGGAGGAGGGAACAACCTCCCAGGTTCCTGTTGTGATTGGTATTCAAATGGAGGCTCAGTGTTCACCCTGATTACCTCTGACACTGGGAGAGCCCTCGGGCTGGATGGCCTCCAAAATTGCGATCAAGCTCCATTCCCTTAAGACATTAAGGCTGCTACGACCACAGAATAAATGAAGCAGCAGCAGGAGTACGTTGATATTTAATAACAAGTGTCGGGGGGGGGGAAGGGGCGCCTGGGTGGCTCAGTGGGTTGGAGCCTCTGCCTTCGGCTCGGGTCATGGTCTCAGGGTCCAGGGATCAAGCCCCGCATCGGGCTCTCTGCTCAGCGGGGGGCCTGCTTCACCCCCTCCCCCGGCCCCGCCTGCCTCTCTGCCTACTGGTGATCTCTCTCTCTGTCAAATAAATAAATAAAATCTTAAGAAAAAACACAAAAACAAGTGTCTGGGCTTGTACACCAACCACTAAATTGGCCCAGTCTCCTCCGCCCCTCAGAAAAGGAGTCGAAGGGAAAAGAAAAACCAGCCAGAAAGCTCAGAGCCAAAATACAATGTGGGCCATGACAAGAGCTTCTGAGGGTCTCCCCATATCTGTTTGCTTCCCACCAGCCCATTTTCCGCGGTTTGAGTAGAGCAGCCCTGATCTTCCCCCGCTCCTGCTTCAAACCCCTCTGATGCCTCTGCCTTGTTCTTAGGCTGAAACCCAAAATATGTAAAATCAAGGCAAAATGGTGCCGTGTGGGCCTGGGTGGCTCAGTTGGTTAAGCAACTGCTCAGGTCATGATCCTGGAGTCCCAGGATGGAGTCCCATACCTGGCTCCCTGCTCAGGTGGGAGTCTGCTTCTCCCTCTGACCCTCCCCCCTCTCATGCTTGCTCGCTCTCATTCTCTCACTCTCAAATAAATAAAATCTTAAAAGAAGAAGAAGAAGAGTGGTGCTCTGCCTCCACCACAGATCCAGGCGCCGCCACTTAGGTATAGGGGAGCGAGCGCCAGCCGGCCAGTTAGCCTCTCTGTGCCTCAGTTTCCCCTGAGGGCAGAAAACAGGACTTACCTCACAGGGTCACTATAAGAACTGAATGAGTCAATGTGCACGAGGGACTTAAGATGCAGCTGGCAGGCAGGACATGTTGGTAAGTGTCATCAGTGTGACCGATGGCCTGGTAAGCCCGGCCTTTCTTGCCTCCGCTGGTACCGGCCTGCTGGCCAAGGGCCCGGCACTCACCCTGCTCTTCTTCCAGCTGCTCAAAAGCACCAAGGCCTCCCTCCTGGGGTCCTCCTTCTATTGCCATTCCCTGCCCCGCGCTGAGCACCGGGATTCCATAACCTGCATCTGCAACCACTGGGCTGGATGCCAGCGCCACGAGGGCAGAAGAGCCTTGCTTGGCTGCCGCTCCATAGCCTGCTCTCCTCCTCACCCCCGAAGCATCCGGCACGGTGCCCTGCTCACAACAGGGAGTCCAGAAACACGTACTGAATGAGTAAACCGCTGGGCTATTACCACTCTACTGAATCAGCCAGACCATCCCAGGCCAGAACACGGCATCTGGTAAGAATTACTCGGAGGAGCAGACCAACTGACCAACTCTTTCAGTTCTGCTGTCGGAAAAATGCAAGGATGGTCCTTCAGGGACCTTGTAATAAGAGTAAAATCCCAGACAGCACTCCCCCAGCAGAAAAGCATACACTAACTCCTCACTGTCCAATCCCAAATCCCTACCCTTGGCCAAGGCTCCCGACTCCTCGGCCAATTCTGCCACGTCCCTCCCTCCCTCTCTCCTCCACTCCCACCTCCCTCCAGCCTCAAGATGACTTTCAGGTCCATTTATCTCCTCCCCATGCCCCAAACCCTAGCCACTGTTCCTTTCTTGCAGAGGGGTTCTTGCCTAAAGTGTTTCTCCCCTTGGTGGCACTTTATGTCTCTTCGCTGTATCGGTTAGAAAGGCTTTTCCTAATGCCACCCCTGGCACAGCCCCTGCCTTAACTCTGAACCTCCATAGCACTTAGACATGAGTCATGGCAACATTTTCCAGTTGCTTTGATTCCTTCTCCATGTGAGGAGTTCTGCGCTGGCAGCCCTCATGTATCCTTCTGAGTTAGAGCTTCCCATTAGATGTTAGATGATGCCAAATGAACATTTCCTTTAGTTTCCTTTCCTCACATTTGCACACAGACATAAATACCACCTCCCAATGCAAAAGTGTCTACTGATGGCCACAATACAGAAAAGCAGGACATGAATATGATAACTGCATCCAAGGAAACAAGATCAGCTCTAGCCTGGGTGACTGGTTATACAGATTTTTTTTTAAGTATAGATAGAATTCTTTTTTTTTTTTAATATTTTTATTTTTTTATTTAATACAGAGAGAGAAAGGTAGCAAGAGAGGGAACACAAGCAGAGGGAGTGGGAGAAGGAGAAGCAGGCCTCCTGCTGAGCAGGGAGCCTGATGCGGGGCTCAATCCCAGGACTCTGGGACCATGACCCAAGCCAAAAGCAGATGCTCAATGACTGAGCCAACCAGGTGCCCCCAGAATTTTTTCTGGAGAGAAGCAAAGCATCCTTCCAACATACAAATGCTAAGGGCCTTACCCTCGCAGGAATCAGAGGTAGGCTACCAACTTTTTTTTTTTTTTTTTAAGATTTTTATTTATGTATTTGAGAGAGAGAATGTATGCGTGTACACAGCGGGAGAGGGAGAAGCAGACTCCTTGCTGAGCAGGGAGCCCGATGCAGCACTCAATCCCAGGACCCCAAGACCATGACCTGAGCCAAAGGCAGATACTTAACCGAATGAGTCACCCAGGCACCCCAGGCTGCCAACTTTTCAAAACAGAAGGAATACAGCCCTTGAGAAACAACTGTAGATTAGGCAAGCAAACATCATGTCAAAATTTCCAGGCTTGGGGTGCCTGGATGGTTCAGACAGTTAAGAGTCTGCCTTTGGCTTAGGTCATGATCCCGGCGTCCTGGGATTGAGCCCCGCATTGAGCTCCCTGCTCAGCGGGGAGCCTGCTTCTCCCTCTGCCTGCTGCTCCTTCTGCTTGTGCTCTGTCTCTCTGTCAAATAAATAAATAAAATCTTTAAAAAAAATTTTTTTCCAGGCTTGAGGGCAACTGAAGGGAGAAGAAAGGCAAATTGCTAGTAGAAGCCTGCAGATAATATATCCTTGGACAAAACCCAAATAAGAGTCAAAAAAGCATCCACTGATCTGGAATGCTAGTAAGTTATTAATATTCTTCAAAGATAGGAAATTGAAATAGACCAGCAAAAAAGAACTTAAATTTCTAAATCTCAGTATCACAGACCCATAATATAGCTCACCACTTACTAGAGAGAAGCAAGTACCTTTTCCCAAGTTTATTCAAGTCACTTCCTTAAAAAAAGATACGAAGGTAATCCTGGTCACTTAGCATGCAGCAGTATACACCCAGGGCTGAGAACACACCCACGGATCCCGTGTTGGAACTCCTTCCTCCAAAGTAACTACGGTTTGGGGGCAGAACCCTAAATTCAAAGGGCATTTGTGGTGGTTATAAAGCATGGCCCCAATTTCTTTAATACTCTTCCAGTTGAGACAAGAGGTCTTTGTCTCCTCCCCTTGAATCTGGCTAAGGCCATGACTGCTCCAACCAACAGAGATAAGACAGAAGGGTCGATATGCAACTTCCAAGGCTTCCGCCTGATTCTCTTAGAAGGCTTATTCCCCAGAACCTAGCCAACACCCTGAGTGAAGCCCAAGGCACGAGGGGCTAAGTGGAGGCACTTGGTCTGCAGTCCCAGCTGAGATCAGCCTTTGACTCATCCTCAGCCCACGCATCAAATATGTGAGTGAAGCAGCTCCAGAAGACGGTTGTCCCAGATGTTCGAAGTCTTCCCAACACTGTGCAACAAAGGCATCCATCCACCCCTGCTGTGCCGATCTGAATTTCTGCCCCCAGCATCCGTGAGCATAACAAAATGGTTGCTGCTTTGCGCCCCTGAATCTGAGGGGTTTATTGCATTTGGTACCAGAACAACATTTTTACTAAATAGTGATAGAGTATCGTCTTTTTATTATTTATTTATTTTTATTTATTTATTTTTAAAGATTTTATTTATTTGACAGAGAGGGAGAGAGAGAGCACTGGTAGGCAGAGAGAGAGAGAGAAGGGGAAGCAGGCTCCCCGCTGAACAGAGAGCCCGATGTGGGGCTCGATCCCAGGACCCTGAGATCATGACCCAAGCCGAAGGCAGAGGCTCAACCCACTGAGCCACCGAGGTGCCCTAGAATATCATCTTTATAGAGTCTAATTTCCATGAGAAAAGAATTTGCAGTTTTAAAGGAAAAGTCTTCGCTGTTAAAATTATTTTATTTTTTATTTTTTAAAGATTTTATTTATTTATTTGACAGAGAGAGAGAGCATGCAACAGAGGGGAGAGAGAGAAGCAGAGGGAGAGGCGGGAGCAGGCTCCCTGCAGAGCATGGAGCCTGATGTGGACTTGATCCCAGGACCCTGGGATCATGATCTGAGCTGAACACAGACGCTTAACTGACCGAGCCACCCAGGCACCCATTTTATTTTATCTTATTTTATCTTATTATTTTATTTTTTAAAGCTTTATTTATTTAAATAGTCTCTACATGCAACATGGGGATCAAACTCACAACCCTGAGATCAAGAATAGCACACTGTTCCAACTGAGCCAGCCACACGCCCCACTGTTAAAATTGTTTTGTTTTGTTTTAAAGATTTTATTTATTTGACACAGAGAGACAGAGCATAAGCAGGGGGAGCAGGAGAGGGAGAAGCAGGCTCCCCGCTGAGCAGGGAGATCCGAGCCAAAAGCAGAGCCAAGCCGACTGAGTCACCAAGCACCCCTTAAAACTGTTTTAATAGTAAACCTCACTTTCTTTCTTTTTTTTTTTTTTAAAGATCTATTTATTTGACAGAGATCACAAGTAGGCAGAGAGGCAGGCAGAGGGAGAAAGAGAAGCAGGCTCCCCGCTGAGCAGAGAGCCCGAGGTGGGGCTCGATCCCAAGACCCTGAGATCATGACCTGAGCCAAAGGCAGAGGCTTTAACCCACTGAGCCACCCAGGTACTCCTGGAAACAACTTTTTTTTTTAAGTATTTTTTTTTTTAAGATTCTATTTATTTATTTGACAGAGAGAGAGAGAGATCACAAGCAGGCAGAGAGGCAGGCAGAGAGAGAAGGGGAAGCAGGCTCCCCGCTGAGCAGAGAGCCCGATGCGGGGCTCGATCCCAGGACCCTGAGATCATGACCTGAGCCGAAGGCAGAGGCTTTAACCCACTGAGCCACCCAGGCGCCCCATGTGCACTCACTTTCTAAGTGATTCATCCAATCCCACTCCTTCAAAATGACATCTACGCACTGACAATCCCCAAATTTACATCCCTACCCCTACCCCCTCTCATGAGGTCCAGAGTCATATTTAACTGCCTATTCAGCATCTCTACCTGGATGTCTAACAAGGAGCTCAAATTTAATGTACCCCACACCAACCTCTTCATTAAAGACCTCTCCTGGCCAACTTCCCATTTTAGCAAATGACAACTCCATTTTTGCATGGGCTCAGGCTAAAAATCTTTAAAATAATCCTTGGTGGTGTGCCTGGGTAGTTCAGTCAGTTAAGCAGCTGCCTTTGCCTCAGGTCATGATCAGGTCATGATCTCAGGGTCCTGGGATCGAACCCCACTTTGGGTTCCCTGCTCAGCAGGGAATCTATTTCTCCCTCTCCTTCTGACCCTCCTGCTTGTGTGCGCTCTCTCTCCCTCTCTCTCTCTCTCTCTCTCTCAAATAAATAAATAAAACCTTAAAAAGAAAAACAAAATAAGCCTTGACTCTAATCTGTCTTCTCCTTCTCTTTCCTCCAACATCCAATCCATTACCAAGTCCTGTTGGCTCTGCCTTCAAAATGTATCTAAACTTTGAGCACCTCTCACGGTTTCCTCTGCTACTACACTCTTTTTTTTTTTTTTTTTTTTTTTTAAAGATTTTTTTTTTTATTTATTTGACAGAGAGAAACACAGCGAGAGAGGGAGCACAAGCAGAGGGAATGGTAGCGGGAGAAGCAGGCTTCCCGCGGAGCAGGGAGCCCGATGCGGGGCTCGATCCCAGACCCCTGGGATCTGACCTGGGCCGAAGGCAGACGCTTAACGACTGAGCCACCCAGGCGCCCCTGCTACTACACTCTTAATCTGAGCCACTGCCACCTCTTACCTGGCTGCCACCTCTGTGCTGAATTCCTAACTGGTCTTGGTGTTCTCACTCTAGTCCTGCCACAGTCTAATCTCCATATTACAGATCCTCTTCCCTAGACTACCACATGGCTCTCTGTCTTCATTCAGACTTCTGCACAAAAGCCCCTTCACATCACTCCAAAGAGCACATCCACCCCTGCTGAATATTTCTTCATGGTACTTAACACGCTCTAATATACCATGTATTTATTTTTTTAAGATTTTATTTATTTGACAGAGAGACAGATCGCAAGTAGGCAGAGAGGCAGGCAGAAAAAGTGGGGGGAAGCAGGCTCCACGCTGAGCAGAGAGCCTGATGAGGGGCTCCATCCCAGGACCCTGAGATCATGACCTGAGCTGGAGGCAGAGGCTTCAACCCACTGAGCCACCCAGGCGCCCCACCATGTATTTCTTTTTTAACTCCTTCCACCACCACCAGCTAGAGATGTAAGCTCCATAAGAGCAAAGACCTTCTTCTGTTCACTGCTACTTCCCCAGGGCCTAGAGGATGCTTAAATATTTGTTGACTAAATGAATGAAAATTAAGTAAGTTTCTTTTTTTAAAGATTTTATTTATTTGTGTGAGTGGGAAAGAATAAGAGAGCAAGCATAAGCAAGGAGAAGAGCACGCAGAGGCAGAAGCAGGCTCCCTGCTCAGCAAGGAGCCCGATGTGGGACTCGATCCCAGGACCCTGGGATCATGACCCAAGCCGAAGGCAGACGCTTAACTGGCTGAGCCACCCAGGTATCCCTTAAATAAGTTTTTTTTTTTTTTTTTTTTTTTTAATTCTGTGACAGGGTGCCTGGGTGGCTTCATCGGTTGAGCATCCAACTCTTGGTTTGGGCTCAGGTCATGATCTAGGGTTGTGGGATCGAGCCCCACAAGGGCTCTGCACTCAGCATGAAGTCTGCTTGAGATTCTCTCTCTCCCTCTCCCTCCATCCCTCCCCCCCACCCCACCGCTTGCACTCTGTCTCTCAAATAGTTTAATTAAAAAAATAAATTAAGAAATAATAAATAAAAAATATCTGTAACATACTGCTAGCACAGAGAAGCCTGAAATACCTTAAGAAGCTAACTAACTTCATAGAAGGGCATACACTGGTCTTCCTTGAGCATGAGCTAACAGGTGCAATAATTCATGCAGACTTACTGTAAGTGACAAGCAAATATGTAACATTTCCCAATAGAAGAATTTATATTAAAATGTTAAGCCTCAAAAGAAAAAATGATTTTAAATATAAAGCTAGGGGCTCCCGGTAGGCTCAGGTGGTGGACTATGTGACTCGGGATTGTGAGTTCCAGCCCCACGCTGGTCTTAGAGATTACTTAAGGGAATAAATGTAAACAAAACAAAACAAAACAAAACTTAAAAAATAAAATAAAAAGCTAAACTGATACAGAGTTGTTTCTCCTTAAATTGCAATAATGAGACTTTTGCACCCTGTCATCACCTAAAAGAAGATATTTTGTGACATGTGCCTGTTGGTAGTATTTGGAAATCTAAGAAATTATACCTTAAGTTAATATTGATGGGTAGACACTGAAATGAGACACCTCATAAAACATAAAACCACTTGGATAACTTTATTCTGAGATACTCCCAAAGTAAAAGGTCTAAGACCCAACCTAGAATCAACAATAAACTTCTCTACACAGTAAATCAATTGTTTGCTTTTCAATTCTTTACCCTCAAGACACTTGGACTTAAACTCAGTAACAAAAAACATATTTGTGATCATTCTTAAGAGCCCTTAAAGGGGCTCTCTGCTCCGTGGGGAGCCTGCTTTCCCCTTTTCTCTCTGCCTGCCTCTCTGCCTACTTGTGATCTCTCTGTCAAATAAATAAAATCTTTAAAAAAAAAAAAAGAGAGGCCTTAAAATATAGAAAATCCAACCTCCTCACCTTACAGACATGGAAATAGACCGCTAACATGAGCTTCGGGAATAATAGGGCAGCTCTTGACTTGGTTTACGGTTCTTTCCACCACCCTATGATTTAAAAGGCAAGGAGTACATCGAGCCAGAAACTTTTTAACTGGAAAAATGTGGCTGGAAGGGAAAAGAAATGTGACTGGAAAGAAAAGTACCTATCCAGGCAGAAAAAGAGGGTCATGGTTGTTATTCTCTCAAAGAGAAGTATATTGTTGTTGGGATTAAAAAAAAAAAAAAAATGTATCACATAATTTTGACCTTGCTAGATAAAAATGCACAGAAACCAAATACATCATTTCTCAGAAGTTTTCTTTCCTTTTTTTCAGTGTCACTGAGATAAAATTGACATATAACATTACATTATTTTTAGGTGTACAACATAGTGGTTTGATATATGTAATATTATGAAACAATCACAGGTTTAGATAACATCCATCATCTCAAATACTCACAAATGTTTTTTCTTGTGATGAGAACTTTTAAGATCTACTCTCTAGGGGCGCCTGGGTGGCTCAGTGGGTTAAAGCCTCTGCCTTCGGCTCAGGTCATCATCTCAGGGTCCTGGGATTGAGCCCCGGATGGGACTCTCTGCTCAGCAGGGAGCCTGCTTCCTCCTCTCTCTCTGCCTGCCTCTCTGCCTACTTGTGATCTCTCTCCTCTCTATCAAATAAATAAAAATCTTAAAATAAAATTAAGGAGATGAGTTGAAAGATAGAGCCAAGGAAACCTTCTAGAAACCTTCAGAACAAAAAAGATGGAAAACAGAAGCACAGAGAAAACAAAATAAAACTCTGATGAACTGTCCAGAAGATCCAAATCCTGACCAAGAGGATTCCCAAAAAAAGAGAAGGGAAAAAGGATAAGGTGGAAATTATCAAATAAAGAACCTCCCTTTCCAGATCGAAAGGGGCCCATCTACTACCCAATCCAATGAATGAAATGTGACCCACACTAAGGCACATCCTGTGAAAATTTTAACAGAGGGAATAAATAAGTTATACAAGCTTCCAGAGAAAAGAACTACGTCTCTCAGAGAAGATCAGAAATCAGAACAGCATTAGACTTTTTTTTTAAGATTTTATTTGCAGGGCGCCTGGGTGGCTCAGTGGGTTAAAGCCTCTGCCTTCAGCTCAGGTCATGATCTCAAGATCCTGGGATCGAGCCCTGCATCGGGCTCCCTGCTCAGCAGGGAGCCTGCTTCCCCCTCTCTCTCTGCCTGCCTCTCTGCCTACTTGTGATCTCTCTTTCTGTGTCAAATAAATAAATAAAATCTTTAAAAAAAAAAAAAGATTTTATTTGCTTATTTACTGGGGGGCTGGAGGGCAGGGGAGAAGGAGAGACTAGCAGACTCCACGCTGAGTGTGGAGCTTGACACTGGGCTCCACCCCACGATCCTGAGATCATGACCTCAGCCAAAACCAAGGGTTGGACGCTTAACCCACAAAGCCACCCAAGCACCTCAACACTAGACTCTCAGCACAAACACTGAAGGATTCAAAGCCAATAGTTGAGCCAAAATGCCTTCAAAATGATGAACACATGATACAATGCTCAAATGATCATTCAAGTGCGAAGAAAGAATAAAGATATTTCAGATACTCAACTTTTCAAAAATTTGAGTTTCCACGTACCTTTTCTTGATAGCATGTTACTGGAATAGGTGCTTCAACAAATGAAGCAGTAAAGCTAGAAAGAGGAAGACATAGGATCTGGGAAAGAGGGAATCCAAAATAGGAGACCTTGATTGCAGCTAGATGGGGGTGGGGGCGGGGGTGATTGCCAAGAACATAAAGACTAGTTTGCCGATGTGTTTTAAGCATTTGAAGCAAACTGCCAGGCATTTGAGAAACCTGCTGGAACACCTGGGGGAAGGTGGCAATAGGGATAAGAAAACCAAACAAGTTTTTAAAAATAAAAGTATTAACTCCACAAAAAAAAACAAGTATTTGTATATAAAAGGAAACATAACCATAGTACGCTTCTCGGCTTACCAGCGAACAATCTTTAGTCAAAATAAAACATATGATTAGCGGTTTTGCTAAAGTGGCTTAAAACTTATGACCACTCTATTGTGAGGGATGGGAAGGCACAGCGGTGGTGAAGAAATATATCCTCACCAATGATAACAGGAAGTTAAAGGGTATCTAAAATTCAGAGTCAAAAATAGCAGTGTACACATATTACTGAGAAGCATGGAATAGTTGGAAAGTAGCGGTCTGGGAAGCAGTGCTTGGAAGTAAGGAGGCGTGGGACAGAGGATTGTCATTTTCAACATAAGTTTTTCAGTATTCTTCAATTTCTAAATTATTTGTATGCATTACTTGGATAAAAATTATTTTTTAATTTTTTAAAAAGATTTTATTTATTTATTTGACAGAGACAGACAGCGAGAGAGGGAATAAAGCAGGGAGGATGGGAGAGGGAGAAGCAGGCTTCCTGCCGGGCAGGGAGTCTGATGCGGGGCTCAATCCATGACCTAAGCCGAAGGCAGACGCTTAATGACTGAGCCACCCAGGTGCCACCTGGATAAAAATTATAATAATATTTCTTTTTTTTTTTTAAAGATTTATTTATTTATTTGACAGAGAGAGACAGCAAAAGAGGGAACACAAGCAGGGGGAGAGGCAGAGGGAGAAGCAGGCTTCAGGCTGAGCAGGGAGCCCGATGCGGGGCTCGATCCCAGGACCCCAGAATCATGACCCGAGCTGAAGGCAAATGCTTAACAGCTGAGCCACCCAGGCGCCCCTATAATAATGTTTTCTAAATGAAGTGCCTAATACCAAAATAAAATTTAGGTAACATCATTTTCTCTTCTCTCAGAATGTACCTCCTTACTTGACTCATTCATCCATCTGTTCATTCATAAAAGAAAAACACACCGTGAGGAACCAAGGGCAAGGTATGGAATGGTGAACAAGACAGGTCCCTGCCCTCCTCAAGAGACAGACTCGAGACACAGGGAAGAAGACAGACAAGTAAATAAGGAAGTAATTACCACTTACGATAAGAGCAGTAAAGATGACAGGATAATGAGTGACTGGGGTCAGGTTGGCAAACTTTAGATAGTCAAGGAAGGCATCTTGGAGGAAGGAACTATTTGTCCTGGCTTCGAAAGGCAAACAGACCTTTTGATGTTAAAATCTCAGCTTGGAAGGATGCCTGGGTGGCTCAGTAGGTTAAGTGTCTGCCTTTGGCTTGGGTCACGATCCCAAAGTCCTGAGATCCAGTCCCACATTGGACTCCTTGCTCAGCGGGGAGCCTGTTTCTCCCTCTAGCTGCCACTCCTCCTGCTTGTTCTCTCTCTCTGACAAATAAATAAAATCTTGAAAAAAAAAATCTCAGCTTGGGAGTTTCCAGGACCAAAAAGACAGAGTAGATCTAAATGCTGAAATGGGCAGGCCTATGCTTAGGAATTCTTTTAGGAGACTTGGCTGCTCCAACTCCTCACCAAGACCAAAGGCCTGGTCTCCTGCCTAGAGTGACCTTTAAACTAAAAATTCTTAGTAAAAGGGCACCTGGGCTCTCAGCCAGTTGAGAATCGAACTCTTGATTTCAGCTCAGGTCATGATCTCAGGGTCATGAGACTGAGCCCCGAGCCTGGCTCCATGTTTAGCGTGGAGCCTACTTGAGATTCCCTCTCCCTCTTCCTCTGCTCCTTTCTCCATTCATGCACACACTCTCTCTCTAATAAATAAATATAGTTTTAAATCCTTGGTAAAAAGATAGGTAAATGCTACACTCCCAGCCCCATTATAAGAGGGTAACTTCTCCCTTTTTTTGGTGAGGTTCCATTTGATCTGGCCCTCTCAAGACTTCCCCAATTTTCTTAAAAGTTCAGTTTATGCAACATTTCTTGGTGTTTTGCACAGGAGGGTTTTCAGAGTATCTAGTCTACCACAGAGCTAGAACAGAAGTCAAGATGAGACAAGAACAGGAATTTAAGAAAACATTAGAGGTATCACCAAAAGGACTTGCAAATTATTGAAGAGAAGCACAGGTATGAGAAAACAGGGGGATGAGGGATATTTCCAGATTTTTGGTTTGCACGGTGGGGTAGATGATGGTGCCATTTATTTAGATGGGGGAAAACTGGATAGGGAGAAAGGCACAAGCTTATGGTGAGAAAGTTTAATAACAGTTATGTTTTAGACAAGATAAACCGAAGACAACTACAAGTTGTCCACGGAGAAATGTCAAGTAAGCAGCAGGACTCTGGAACTGGGAGCCTAGAGAGGGCTGGGCTGGAGGTACCCCCTTGGTAATCACCAGAATGGAGATGATGTTTAAAGCCAAAGTAATGGAGGAGATAACCTGAGGACAGTAAATAGGAAAAGGAAGGAAAAGAAAGCCCCAGAGGCCCGAGACTCTTTAAACGTTAGTTTCAGGTAGAGGATGAACCAGGAAAGTAAACTGGAAAAGACCAGTAAGACTGAAGAAAAACCAAGGGAATATGTTGTCACAGAAGCCAGAGAGTGTTTTAAGAAAAAAGGTGTTTGGCCCTTTTACGGAGATGGCGCCGAAAGCTAAGAAGGAAGCCCCTGCCCCTCCCAAAGCCGAAGCCAAAGCAAAGGCTTTGAAGGCCAAGAAAGCAGTGCTGAAGGGCGTCCACAGCCACAAAAAAAAGAAGATCCGCACATCACCTACATTCCGACGACCCAAGACTCTGCATCTCCGAAGGCAGCCCAAATATCCTCAAAAGAACGCCCCTGGGAGAAACAAGCTTGACCACTATGCCATGATCAAGTTCCCGCTGACTACTGAGTCAGCCATGAAGAAAATAGAAGACAACAACACACTTGTATTCATTGTGGATGTCAAGGCCAACAAGCACCAGATCAAACAGGCTGTGAAGAAGCTCTACAACATTGATGTGGCCAAGGTCAACACCTTGATCAGGCCTGATGGAGAGAAGAAGGCATATGTTCGACTGGCCCCCGACTATGATGCTTTGGATGTTGCCAACAAAATTGGGATCATCTAAACTGAGTCCAGCTGGCTAAATCTAAATATAATTTTTTTCACCATGTAAAAAAAAAAAAAAGGGTGTTTGACTGTGTCCAATACTACTTAAACGGTGAGCAAAATGGTGACAGCATCCACTCAATGTGATAAATGCAGAAGTCTCTGGTGACACTCCAGCCCATCATACCTAGTCCTTCAAATAGGTTAATGTTTCTGAACCCCAACACAAATCCACCAAGAAGATGATAAGGGCACTCAAACCACTCTTGTTGCTTTTCTCCCTAGAAGAAGCGACCCCCCTGGAAGAGTACCTTCTCACTTTTGTCCCTGAATCTGACACATACAAAAAAAAAAGGCAATTTAAAAGGATTACCTCTAAAAATAATAATTCTTCTCCCAAAAAAAGATTTAGAAATCTCCAGGGTGCCTGGGTGGCTCAGTGGGTTAAAGCCTCTGCCTTCAGCTCGGGTCCTGATCTCAGGGTCCTGGGATCAAGCCCTGAATCGGGCTCTCTGCTCATCAGGGAGCCTGTTTCCCTCTCTCTCGGCCTGCCTCTCTGCCTACTTGGGATCTCTCTCTCTCTTTGTCTGTCAAATAAATAAATAAAATCTTAAAAAAAAAAAAGATTTAGAAATCTCCACTATTTCTCCACTATTTCAATCTACCTGGGGTCAGAAAAGTTCAGGTCTTAACAAGGAATCAACACTCTATCCAACATATTATATGTAAGGGCAGAGAGATTACTCTAAACATAAAGATCAGTATTTAACTCCATACTCTGGACTTTAGCCCTCTGGCCAGCCCCATCTAGACCCAGGAGAATTTGAAAATTCAATGTGGGAGATGGGGAAGGTAAGTGTGTACTAACACTTGACTGTGTACTAACCACAAGCATCCTGAAGTTTGTTTCTGTATAAACTTGAATTCTAGGAGAGAAATTTATGCCAATTAAAGATGTTTTAAGGAAAAAATGTAAATATATCCCAAGTATACAAAGAACTCTTAAAACTCTCAAAAATAAGAAAACAACCCAATTTAAAAATGGGCAAAACATCTGAATAGGCACCTCACCAAATAAGATATACTACACAAGGCAAATACGCATATGAAAAGATGCTCAACTTAATATACCATTAGGAAACTGCAAATTAAAACAACAATGAAAAAAAAAAACAACAACAATGACATACCACTACGCACCTATTAGAATGGTCAAAATCCAAAAATGCTGACACCACCAAATGCTAATGAGGGTGTAGGGCAACAGGAGCTCTCATTCATTGTTGGTGAGAATACAAAATGGTACAGGTACTTTGGAAGATAGTTTAGCAGTTTCTTATAAAACTAAACATACTCTTTTTTAAAAAAAGATTTTATTTATTTATTTGAGAGAGAGACAGAAAGCATGAGCAGGGGTAGGGGCAGAGGGAAAGGGACAAGCAGACTCCCCACTGATCACAGAGCCTAACCCAGGGCTCGATCCCAGGACCCTGAGATCATAACCTGAACCAAAGTAAGAAACTTAACCGAATGAGCCACCCAGGTGCCCCAAAACTAAAAATACTCTTAACATATGATCTACCAATCATGCTCCTTGGTATTTACCCAAATTAGCTGAAAACTTGTATCTACACAAAAACCTGCAAACAAATATTTATAGCAGCTTTATTCATAACTGCCCAAATTTGGAATCAATCAAAATGTCCTTTAATAAGTGAATGGATAAACAAATTATGGCATATGGAAGGAATGAATATTAATCAGCAATACAAAGCAATGCACCTATCTCAGGGTCTCAGGAGATTGAGTCCCGTGTTGGGCTCTGTGCTAGACATAGAGTCTGCTTAAGATTCTCTCTCTCGGGGTGCCTGGGTGGCTCAGTCGTTAAGCGTCTGCCTTCGGCTCAGGTCATGATCCCAGGGTCCTGGGATCAAGCCCCGCATTGGGCTCCTTGCTCTGCAGGAAGCCTGCTTCTCCCGCTACCATTCCCTCTGCTTGTGTTCTCTCTCTCACTGTGTTTCTCTCTGTCAAATAAATAAAATCTTAAAAAAAAAAAAAAAGATTCTCTCTCTCTCTCTCTCCCTCTGCCCCTCCCCTTCACGCCATGAGTGATTTCTCTAAAAACAAACAAACAAACAAACGTGTGTGTGTGTGTGTGTGTGTATAATCTGTTAATTTTTAAAATGTGAGTTGAGCTTTATGAAAAGGATTTTTAAAGATAAATTTGACCTACAAACCTTAAATTTTATTCCAGACAGAAGATGAGCTATCTCCCCAATTAAAACAAACTTTTCTATTAGGTCTTCTCAAAATGAATAATATTCTTGGAAAAATAAGTCATATCATGTACATTATAGTTTTACATGATGTAAGCACCCAGAAAAGAACTGATCTTATCCATTAGCATCTACATAAGAGCTTATGAAAAGGCTCAATTACTCATGAAATTCTAACCCAACAACGTGAGGTAGTGGACATGATTTAGAAAGAGAAAGAATACTTAGAATCACACCCATTCAGAACCTGGCCTGAAGCATGTTTCACATTGGATTTCCCAGTCAATCACTCAGCCAAAAAGAACCCCGAGGTGGCCAAGAACTGTAACAATTCTATCAAATAGGTTGTTGGTCCCATTTTACAGATAAGGTCAAAAATGTTAAGCAACCACAAAGATAACGGTACAGCCAGAACACAAACTTGGAGTCTTCAAATTCCCAGGCTAGTGGAGTCAAATGATCTGTTTTTAAGTCTTATCTCTACTGTGTGATCTCTGACAAGCAAATTCCTCCTTGAATTGGTTATATAAGCAATTATAAGAAGAAAGGAAAATAAGAATTTTACTTATGGGGCACCTGGGTGGCTCAGTCATTAAGCATCTACCTTCGGGTCCTGGGATAGGGCCCCACACTGGGTTCCCTACTCCTTGGAAAACCTGTTTCTCCCTCTCCCACTCCCCCTGCTTCTGTTCCCTCTCTCACTGTCTCTCTCTCTGTCAAATAAATAAAATCTTTTTTTATAAAATGCATACTTTAAAAAAAGAATTTTACTTCTGTTACATGTGATAAATGAAAGTTAACTTTATTATAAAGACATGTCTGAAAGAGTGCCTGGGTGGCTCAGTCAGTTAAGCATCCAACTCTTGATTTCAGCTCAGGTTATAAACTCAGGGTCATGAGATTGAACCCCATGCAGGGCTCTGGAGTCTGCTTGTCCACCTCCCTCTCGTCACTCACACTCACTCTCTAAAACAATTAAGTAAATAAAATCTTTAAGAAATAGTATTTTTAAAAAACATGTCTGAAATAGACATGTCTGAAACTTATTATAAAGACATGTCTGAAATTAATCAAAGCAGTCAGAAACTGTCTGACTACGTTCATGTATTATCAATAAAACAAGACTGAACATTAATCTACTGAAGTATTGATTTTTAGATAGTCATAATCCACCCCTGATTAATATTAAGGTCCATAAATACTACAAGGAGTAAACAGACTAAAAAGAAATATCCAGGGGCCCCGAGATCCAGAGCAATATGCCCCTCTGACTGAGCCAGCCAAGCACCTGAGCATGTGACTCTTGTTCTTGGGGTTATGAGTTCAAGCCCCACATTGGGTGTAGAGATTACTTAAAATCTTTTAATAGATAAATAAATAAAAATAAAGGAAGGAAGGAAGGGAGGGACGGAGGAAAGGTGGGTGGGAGGAAGAATTTCTAAAGCATTTTTCCTTAGTAAACTACATGTCTACCATTTACCTTTATCTCCAAAACAACAATGATTTCTAAACCCTGTGGACATGATTTTGCTAACATGAAAAAAGATTTTATAGGGGCGCCTGTGTGGCTCAGTCGTTAAGCGTCTGCCTTCGGCCCAGGTCAGATCCCAGGGGCGTGGGATGGAGCCCCGCATCGGGCTCTCTGCTTGGCGGGGAGCCTGCTTCTCCCGCTACCATTCCCTCTGCTTGTGTTCCCTCTCTCGCTGTGTTTCTCTCTGTCAAATAAATAAAATCTTTAAAAAAAAAAAAAAAAGATTTTATAGCATACAGTTCTTTAGAGCAGCATGTCTCAAGCCAAGGACCACTCACATCAGAATACCTAACTGCTTGTTAAAACGACCCTAGATCTACTCAATCAGATTCTCTGGGTCAAAACCATAGAATCTTCTTTTTCTTTTTTAAACAAGTATCCTGGAGGTTCTTGTACTAAAATCTTTAGACCAGCAGTTCTCAAACTTTTTGCTCTTAGGGCAAAATTTTGTCTTTTATGTCCTTAAAAATAAGGACCTCAAAGAGTATTTATTTATGAAGGATATATCTACCAATATTTACTGTAATAGAAATTAAAACAGAAATTTTAAAAATATTTATTAATTTGTTTAAAAAACAATAAATCTATTATATGTTAACATAAATAACATTTCTATGAAAAATAACTATATTTTCCAAAACAAAAAAAAAATTAGTGGAAAGAGTGACACACAGTAAAAGTTCTAGAAATTTCTCTAATGTCTGGCTTAAGAGAAGACAGCTGGAGTCTCCTATCTGCTTTTGCATTCAATCTGTTGCAGTATGTTGCTTTGATGAAGAAAACTTGACTTCACACTAGCTGGAAAAGGGAGGTGACTATCTTAATAGAAATTACAGGGGCACCTGGGTGGCTCAGTGGGTTAAAGCCTCCGCCTTCGGCTCAGGTCAAGATCTCAGGGTCCTGGGATCGAGGCCCACATTGGGCTCTCTGCTCAGCAGGGAGCCTGCTTCCCCCTCTCTCTCTGCCTTCCTCTCTGCCTACTTATGATCTCTCTCCTCTCTGTCAAATAAATCAATAAAAAATCTAAAAAAAAAAGAAATTACAGATAATTTTGGATATTCCTTAACACCACACCAAAATTCAGAAAGGGATCGTTTCTTAAAGAGCAGATGCAACGTGGACTGCATGTTGCTGGATATCAATTAACTTTTCATACTCAGCTGCACATGCGATCCACTAGTCTATCCAGCATTTTGAACAGAATGTTTTCCCAAGCATGATCTATTAATGCCATGCGTTAATCATTTGGAAAACACTATCTCAGAGACACACAGATCTTCCATGTGTTGACACATTTCATTATAAACTATTAAAAAAAAATCTCATTTGTTTTACCATAAAAAAATTCCATTCGTTAATACGGGAAAGCTATCAAACTCACAATTTTTCTCACAAGTTTTCTCAAATTCTAATTTTCACTCAAAAGCTTAAATTTTATCATTAGCAACAAATACTGGCAGCCAGTTGTTCCTTTTCTTTTAAAGATTTTATTTATCTATTTGACAGAGAGAGATCACAAGTAGGCAGAGGGAGAGGGGGAGGCAGGTTCCCTGCTGAGCAGAGAGCCCAATGTGGGCCTCGATCCCAGGACCCTGAGATCATGACCTGAGCCGAAGGCAGAGGCTTTAACCCACCTAGCCACCTAGGTGCCCCCAGCCAGTTGTTTCCTTGAAGAGACAGCTTCTCTTCTTTCGTTTTTGAGGAAATGTCTACCAACATCCCAGTTGGTCTGTCATTTTTCCAAAGCAAAAACAGTGTTTCAAGAAATAAACACCTAGTTTGAGATTCTAACTGAAATGTTCCCACAAGAGCTCTTCCCTGAGACAACCATCATAGTTCCGTGATACAGCAGGAAAGAGCTCTTGTGGGAACGTTCCAGTTAGAATCTCAAACTAGCTGCTTTTTTCTTGAAAACATTGTTTTCTGTCTTTAGATTCTGCAGTCTATGACTGTCATTAGGAGAGTAAATAAATTATTAAAATTAAAAAAAAAGGGGCGCCTGGGTGGCTCAGTCGTTAAGCATCTGCCTTCAGCCCAGGTCGGATCCCAGAGTCATGGGATTGAGCCCCGCATCGGGCTCTCTGCTCAGCAGGAAGCCTGCTTCTCCCGCTACCATTCCCTCTGCTTGTGTTCCCTCTCTCGCTGTGTTTCTCTCTGTCAAATAATAAAATCTTTAAAAAAAAAAAAAAAAATTTTTAAAAAAAAAAACCACTTAAAAGAAAGGGGGACCTGGCTAGCTTAGCCAGTAGAGCATGGGACTCTTGATCTTGGGGTTATGAATTTGAGCTCCACATTGCGGGGGGGCGTAGATTGTACTTAAAAAAGAAAAATTCTAGGGGCGCCTGGGTGGCTCAGTCGTTAAGCGTCTGCCTTCGGCCCAGGTCAGATCCCAGGGGCCTGGGATCGAGCCCCGCATCGGGCTCCCTGCTCGGCAGGAAGCCTGCTTCTCCCGCTACCATTCCCTCTGCTTGTGTTCCCTCTCTCGCTGTGTTTCTCGCTGTCAAATAAATAAAATCTTTAAAAAAAAAAAAAAAAGAAAAATTCTAAATAAATTATGGCATCCATAGCCTAGAATATAGGCAGATCTTAAAAACACCAGACAGGGCTGCCTGGCTGGGTCAGTAAGAAGAATGTGTGACTCTTGATCTCAGCGTTATGAGTTCGAGCCCCAGGTTGGGTGTAGAGATGACTTAAAAATAAAATCTTAAAAATGAACACACACAAAACCATGAGACAGACAAACATATCCACATGGAGTGTTTACCAAGATAAACAAAGTGACAAAAAGTAAGATACAGAGTTATGTGTATAAAGTACTATATTCTTTGGGAAGGGAAAAAGAGAGAGAAAATATGTTTGCATGCATGCAAATGAAATCACTGTGAAATAAATAAGAAATAGGCAATTAGCTGCCCCTGGGAAAGAGAATTCGGAGGATAAGGTAAAAAGAAAACTTTCCACTTACTACAAACCCTTTTATACTGATTAATTTAAACTTTCTCTCTCTTTTTTTTTTTTTTTCCTAAAATATTGCTTTTACGATAAAGAAAACTGGAGTCTGGAACCGAAAAACAAAACTGATATATTCTTGCAGCAAATCTGTGGTTAAAACTAGCTAGCATTCATCTTTCCTAGGGGAAAGGGGAAGTAGTTTAATCCACAGAGTGTATGGTGCTGGGGTTTTCTCTATCCCCCACCTCCAGCCTCGTTCTCCCTTACTCAGAGGATATTCTCAATGGGTATATAAGAATGGTACTCTCATTGTAAAGCTTAGGGTAAACTAAGGCAGAAGTCTATAGAATCACACAGGACACTTCTGACCCAGGACACCTTGGATATTTTTGCAGAAATAAGATTTTAATTAATAAACTTTACTTTTAAGGGACGCCTGGGTGGCTCAGTCATTAAGTGTCTGCCTTTGGCTCAGTTCATGATCCTGGGGTCTTGAGATCAAGTCCCACATTCGGCTCCCTGCTCAGCAGGAAGCCTGCTTCTCCCTCTCCCACTCACCCTGCTTGTGTTCCTGCTCTCGCTGTCTCTCTCTCTGTCGAATAAATAAATAAAATCTTTTTTAAAAAATAAGCTTTACTTTTTAGAGTAGCTTTAGGTTCAAAGCAAAATTGAGGGGCGCCTGGGTGGCTCAGTGGGTTAAAGCCTCTGCCTTCGGCCCAGGTCATGACCTCGGGGTTCTGGGATGGAGCCCCATATCAGGCCCTCTGCTCCGCAGGGAGCCTGCTTCCCCCTCTCTCTGTGCCTGCCTCTCTGCCTACCTGTGATCTCTCTCTCTGTCAAATAAATAAATAAAATCTTAAAAAAAAAAAAAAGCAAAATTGAGCAGAAAGTACAGCGTTCCCATAAACCACTTCCCCCACCCCAATAGGCACAACCTTGCCCACTATCAATGTTTGACACCACAGTGGTGCATCGAGAAACAGGAATTTCAGATGGCTCCATGAACCCAATATTCTCCAGCACAGTTATTAGGACCTTAAGGTGTCCCACAGGCTTCTACGCAGTTACAATCCACTCTTCTCCATGCGCTTAAATGAAAAGGGACAATAACACATAGAATTAAGAATAAATATTGATATTTATTCTTATTTATTTATTCTGGGCACCTGGTTGCTCAGTTGGTTGAGTGTCTGACTCTTGATTTTGGTTCAGGTCATGATCTCACAGTTATGGGGTCGAGCCCTGCATGGGGCTCCACGCTGGTCAAGGGGCCTGGTTGGGATTTTCTCCTTCTCTCTCTCTTTCTCTACCAAAACAAACAAACAAAGAAATAAACAAAACACCCAAAACAAAAAAAACCCAGGAGTTCCTAAATTAAACAGAATGTGATACCTGTTCAAAAAAAGGGGGGGGAGTTCCGGGGGGGCTCAGTCGGTTAAGTGTCCGACTCTTAGTTCCGGCTCAGGTCATGCTCTCAGGGTCTTGAGATGGAGCCTCACCTAGGGTTCCAGAGTCTGCTCATCCCTCTCCCTCTGCTCCTTCTCCTCACTCTCTCTCAAATAAATAAATAATCTTAAAAAAAAAGAACAAATATTGATATTTGGCTCCAGAATGCTTCAATTATTCCACCTGCCCCTATGCATAAAACAGTCACCATCCTAATTATGTTTTATTTTAGTTAATGTTTCAATAAATTTGCTTTCCCTAAACATACTGATAAAAAGGGGCCCAAATACCAAACTGATTTGTCAGACAAAATCAGTCTGAGATTAAATACTTATCGTGTCTAGGGGCACCTGGGTGGCTCAGTCGTTAAGTGTCTGCCTTTGGCTCAGGTCATGATCCCAGAGTCCTGGGATCGAGCCCCACATCAGGCTCCTTGCTCGACAGGAGGCCTGCTTCTCCCGCTACCATTCCCTCTGCTTGTGTTCCCTCTTTCGCTGTGTTTCTCTCTGTCAAATAAATAAAATCTTTAAAAAAAAAAAAAATATTTATCGTGTCTAAACCACAAGTAGAAAAAAAATTCAAAGGCTGACTATTTCAATGCTAACTCGATGCAATATTGCCCTCTGTCTGGGTCATAGGAGAGGTAACTATACAGCTAACATCTGGGCTTGGGGGGCGAAGGGAAGAACAAAGCAAAGTCTTACTTTCTTCATCCTGTCATAAGAACGGCAGGGGCTAAACAGCAAAACAAAAGTAACATCAGAAGAGATTCGAAAAACAACATGCATTTTAGGAAGCTTTCACCTAAGCAGGTGCTCAAATTCAGACTCAAATCCTCCATTTCTCATTACCAGAATGAGTGGTCAGGACACCGAAAACTAATAAAATCAATCAACAAATCGGGGAAAGCAGGTGGTTAACACTAGGCTGAGCAGGGACTTCCTAACTTGAGCTCACCTTCGCTAATCTAAATCAGTTTTCAGAAATGGCTTTTACAAAAACTACCCAAACATCCCCCTAATAATTTGTGCTCCTCCTCCACAACAGGGAAGCCATTTATTTACCAGAAGGTTTACTTTCTCTTTCAAGCTCCGCTGGCTTCCTCCTGCCCCACATCCTCGCTAGAAGCAACGGGGCGGCCCTTCTTTCCTGGCTTCTCGGATCCCAAACTGGAGAGCCAGTGTGAGAAAACCTGTTTCACGGAGAAGCTGAGTAGTTCTTCTTAACCGCAAGGCTATTTTGAATACTGATGCGTTTGCAAATGAAAGTTACAGGACAAGAAAATAACCCTCCACTTCTCCGGTGAAAACATACGCACTTACACTTACACACACACACACACACACACACACACACACACACACACACACCCCAAAGGACAAATCACCTCCTAGCCACAGACAGGTCATTCATTCCCCTTGGGATGTGCCACACCCCCAAACAGCATGCTGTCCCACCTTCCAGCCGGACTCCTCTCCCCCTCAAATCTTCAATATCACGGGTACTTCTGGTGTTATGAACTCCAAGGGGCTGTTCAAATTCCTAAGGGGTAATACATTTTTAATGTGTCGAATACTACTGAGAATAAATGGCCCACAATCAGGCTCTGGGAGAAGCAAAGGGACCTATCACAAGGGCATTCGTGTAAACAAGAATTTATGGTTTGCTATTCCTTTTACGTGACAGCCTCCATCTCCTCCACCACAATGTAAATCCCCCTGGTCCCTATTCATTTAGTTTTTTTCCTATTAGGTTAGAATCTCCCAATTACTCCTTCTTTCCTTTGGGTCATTAATGGCCCCCGTGAATCATAACTTGCCTGACTTTGTAGGTGGATAGATATTGTAGTTTTTAATGATATTATTAGCACTCAAATTTTAGCTATCTGCCAGGCATTGTGAAAAGTACTTTAAATACATTATCTTGCGGGGCCCCTGGCTAGCTCAGCCAGTAGAGCATGCGACCCTTGATCTAGGGGTACTGAGCACAAGCCCCATATTGGGCGTAGAGCCTACTATAAATAAAACAAACAGGAGCGCCTGAGTGGTTCAGTGGGTTGGGCGGCAGCCTTTGGCTCAGGTCATGATCCCAGGGTCCTGGGATTGAGCCCCCATCAGGCTCCCTGCTCAGCGGAGGGCCTGCTTCCCTCTCTCTCCCTCTACCTGCTGCTCCCCCTGCTTGTGTTCTATCAAGTACATAAAATCTTTAAGACAAACACACACATACATATATACACACATTATCTTGCTTAATCCTCACAACTTCCCTACAACAAAGCCTGGTATCCGTATTTTACAGCTAGAGAAACTGAAGCCCAGAGAAGTTAAAGCAACTGATGCAAGGTCTAAGAGGCGCTGGCTTTGGGATTAAAGCATAAGTAGTCGGACCTCACAGCCCATTTTTTTACTTCCCATAGCAGCTTTGGATCATGAGACCCTCGAATACACAGCCCAAGCATTTATACACTACAATGTTACCTTAGGAATGCTGAAAATTAGTTCCTTGTCCAATGGAGTTATAAAGCAAGCCAAAGTTCAGGCAAAAGTTCAGTGATTAGAAGAGTCATTTATTCTTATGGGTGGGGGTAGCAGAAAGAAAAGCCAGATAATCCAAACTTTATCATATTTTGGGGGGTAGATTTGCCTTCCTTATTGTTTTTTTATTAGGCTATTAAAAAGAAATTTAGAATAAATATGTCCAAGTTAAATTGGTAAGTAGAAAAAGGTGCAAAAAATTTGGAGATATACACACCATTAACCATTTATACAACTTTACTAACAGGATATATATAGGGGCACCTGGGTGGCTCAGTGGGTTCAAGCCTCTGTCTTCAGCTAAGGTCATGATCCCAGCATCCTGGGATTGAGCCCCACCTCGGGCTCTCTGCTCAGCGGGGAGCCTGCTTCCCCTTCTCTCTCTGCCTGCCTCTCTGCCTTTGTGATCTCTCCCCTCTCTGTCAAATAAAAAAATAAAATCTTAAAAAAAAAAAAACTAACAGGAGATAGATATATATATATAAAATACACACAGCTTATAGTTTACAAATTTAAACATTTTGTAATAGCCTATATTTCTTTTGTAAGCAGAATCAAACAACTTAGTTTTAATGACATGTGAACCCAATAAGGAACAGAAGAGAAGGGGGAAGAGCCATAGCTTGGCAGCTTCCTCTCCCCTCAGTTCAGTCCTCCTAAATTAAGAACCTGCACTTGCAGTTCCCTGGACACCCTCTGCTGTTGTAAGCCTCTGCACACCCATGTTCCCTGGCCTTGAATGCAACATTCATCTCTCGACTTTGTCAGGAGAACTCCTATTCATCCTACAAAACCCCATTCATAGGTATTCCAACCTGATAAAGCCCCTCAGTGATAAAGCCTTCTTTTCACCCCTGAAGAGAATGAATCTCTTTTCTGGAACATTTAATAAGAACTTAAATTTATGGAGTTCTTACTGTGTGCCAGGCATTATGCTGAGTATTTTACCTATATTATCTCATTATATCTTCAACAGGCCTACAAGAGAGGCCCTGTTATCCTCTACTTTTGCAGAAAAAAAACTGAGACTTAGGTTCTGAAGAGGAAGTAGCAGATCCAGGATCTGATCCCAGACCTGTCTGACTCCAGAGCATCAGATGTGAACCTCTTATCCTGTCACCTCCCCTGCCCTGTGTCCACACTAAAGCAACACACGCCCTAGTCCCCACAACACCTCTAGATTCACAAAAATAGGAACCATATTTCATTACCCTTGGATATCGCCTTGCTCAGCAATTGGCTCTCAGTATAGAATGTTTGCTGATAATAAATTAATTAATTAAAACAAAACAAAGTGAAATAAAATGTTTGCCTGCCTGATCTAAGAGTTGTGACAATCCTAACAGAATGAGATCTGAGCAGAATAGAAATTTATTCTCCCACACGCTGCTCCTTTTAAGAACTAGAGACATTTCAAACAACTGACCACCAAAGTACCATCTGGCCATCCGGACTAAAGTATACATCATAGTAGGCCGAGTATATGAATGTATAACTGGGATATTAATCCTTTTCACCATAACCGACATAGACTGAAAAGGCCTGGCAATGTCATCCTGCTGGATCTCACCAAAGCTGCTCCAGGATCTAGGAGTTCAAGATCTGGGGACATCCTTCAAGTGCTCCTTTGGTGGTTTTTATGAATGACCCAAAAGTTACAGTAAAATTGTTTAAATATGGAAGACATAAAATGTGAGTGGCCATTTACAGCCAATCAAAAATCCTCAAAGACACTTCTGAACTTAAACACACGGATCTGTTAAGCCAGAACACCTCTCTGGGTGATGGCCCAATTTATAAGTTCAGCCCCAAGGACAACTCCCCTAGGGCAGAGGCCATGGGCACTGATCTACTCTGTACAAATTAACCAACTCCAGGCATGTGCCCGACGTCTAGGAGGCACTCCACAATTAAACACCAATACTTGGCCTCACAAATCTCTGAAAGGACAAAACCTGCAATTCCATGGTCTGGCCTCAAGGCCCCTTATGAGTAGACACTCCTCCCCTACTTACCTTTCTAATCTTCCAGTGTTCCCACTGTACCACCACACCTCCTCACCCCCAATTCTTTACACCTATCAAATTCCAGCTATTATTTGGGACCCAGATCAAATCTCTCCTTTGGCAAGAAGACTTCCTAGACCATCCAGGCCTTAGAACCTCTCCTTCCTCTGAAGACCTGTAGCACTTAGTACAGCACTGTCCAACAGAACTTTCCAGAACAATGGAAATGTTCTATAGCCATGATACTTTTAACATACAACAGCTACCTTGTTGGATGGCACAGGTTTAACATGTCACCACCTCTTTGAGGACATGATGCCCTATAGGGATAATGCATTTATCAAGTCCCCTCAGCGGACTGCAAGTCCTGTGAACAAAGCCTCTGATTCTTCATGGCAACTTTCACAAAGTTGCAAAAAGCAAATATTTGTTGATCTGTACACCACCTCTAGGGAAGCCATAAGGTAAAAAGGTGCCGGACTCAGCATCCGGAATGCTCACTACCTCTGCCCCATCTGACATCAGAAAGTCAAGACAAACAGAGGCAGGGAGGAGAAAGCCACTTTCTGGAGACACGAATGATCACTGATCAAGCCACAAGGCACTCTGGATTAAATGGTATTTTTATCTCTCTCCATTAGCAAATAGCTACATTCTGATGACATGTTACACTAGCTAAAAAGTCAGTGACTTCTCAAGTTAGACACAGCAGATGGAAAAATAAGCTAAATAAACTCTGTTTCTACTTCTTTTTGCACCTGTTTATTGACTATCTCCCTTGGAGTCTTACAGCCTAATGGTGGTATTTCACTGTCCAGATAAACGTTAGAATTTCGGTGACACTTTTTCCAGTAGGGTCCGGACTCACTGTAAATCAAGACCTAATACTTAACACAGGTCAAAATAACACAAAATATACCAAAGGTACGCGTTCCACCACTATGACATTCTGCTGCCTTGGGCAAGCACCTTGTTCCTTTGGCCTCAGTTTCCTTACCTATAAAATGGGGTTAATGTCATGTGAACTATCTACCCTTTGTAGGGCAAGTCATAGCCGTGGATATTTCTAGACCGTTATTCTTCCCAAAATTACTCTATACAGAAAGAAAAGATCTGTGAATTTGCTAGTGGTTCTCTGTGGTGAATATGCTAACGAACATATAGACTTTAAGATCAACCCTCCAATATCTTTTTCTGGTATTCCAGACTTCTTTTCTCTAGCCCACCATGCAAATGTCTGAGCAAAAATTCTGCTAGTACGCCAGTCTGGCACATGTAACAAGGAAATAAACCTGTGGACTCAGGGAAGGAAAACAGATATATTTAATATAAAACAGAAATTTGGCTGAATCAAGTCATAACAATCTAAATCCACATATGAAAGATTGAGATGATTTATAGTTCTAATTTATTCCAACCAATGCTTTATCAGGAAAGCCAGCCAAAAAGTTACAACTCATACACACAATATAACCTGTAGATGCACACAAGATAAAAACTGGCAGATACACATTATGTACATTTTTATTTTTTTTTTTAAAGTGTGTCAATACCACACACATAGTTGATGTAACACAGAAAGATGTGCACTAAACGTGGAAAAAGCAACTTGGATGACAGTGTGATTTTTGCTAACTTAAGCCCAACCACACCCCCCAATCCCAGGTAAAGTTTGCACACAGGGCTTCGCCAAGGCCAGCCTGTCTTTGTTTCCCTCTGCGTTTACCCAAGATCTTGGCTCTCAGACAAAAAAACTCCCACTCTCGATTGGTTCATTCTGTCCTATGCAATTAAGCAACAGCACAATCCAGTAAAGGCAAGGGCTCAATTATTTATCTTCTGGCCAAGTTTACCAGGTGTTTATAAAAGAACAATGTCAAGGAAGAAAGAGGTTTATTTCTCTCTAGAACTGGCTTGATGGGGGTTTTATTTTGCTTTGTTTTGTTTTTAGAAGGGGAGGAGAGAAGCAAGATTTAATGTAGAAAAAAAAAAAAGACAGGATGGAATTTAAAAAGAGTACAAGACTGTCAATTTCCCTACAGGAAGCTTGATTCTTATGCAATAATCCTACCCACAACCAACCAGACTGTGGGCCTGCAGGGGGGAGACACCTATTCCTACCTCCAGAGGGTTGGCTCCTAAAGGATAGGGAACAGGGCAAGGGCAAGGCCGAGGAATTGGCTCAGCCAGGAGACTCCGGGCGCCGCCGGGGAGAGGGGAGAAAGCTCTTTCCAACACCCCCCACCCCCCGCCCGTGATCTCTGCCGGCGTGACAGTTGCTCCTGTGGCCGGAACGTCCCCAGAGCCTCGGGGAGCAGGAAGTCGGGGGGCTGTCCCTCACTCCTGCCACCCCCCACTCTGGAGTGCTGTCGCCCCACTGTCCTCCCCCTTGAACCCATTTTTTCTCTTCTACGGCCGTCTGCCCTTTCCCCGAAGAACGAAACTTCCTTCCAGCGCCCCCGGTCCCTTCAGAGGCCCGCTCCTGTCATCCCGGGAGTTGTCCCTTCACTTCGACCATCGCGTCTCCACGTATTCCCCCCTGTCCCACTGAAGTTTCCATCCACAACTCCTTCAAACACTGCAGAGGTTCCCAGCCCCTCCCGCCCCCCCCCCGGGATCCCCAGGCCTGGGGGCCGTCGAGGGGGGGTGGCCCCACCCTTCATCCCCTTCACCTGTTTCTCGGGCTCAGGCCCGATAGACCGGGGCTGCGCTTGCGCCGGGGTGCGGGCCGCGGGGCTCCCTCAGGCCGCAGGGCCTCTCCTGGCAGACGCGGAGAGAGAACGCCGAGCAGGGGTGCGCGTCAAGGATCCGGTTCGGGCTCGCTCGCTCCACAGCGACGTCGGAACCCCAGACTCCCCCCTCCCCGTCTACGCCGCGGCAGCTCCGGAAACCGCTGAATTACAGCCCCTTCAGCCAATCCCCACCCAGCCCCAGCTTGGCAGCGACACCCCGCTTCTGCATAATTCATGAGACGGCCAGTTTTCCCGGCCGCCCAGAGGCACTGGTGCAGGTACAGTACACCCGAAGCCCCACCCACTGGCCAATAAGGAGAGCCTCTGGGGAAAGGGCGGGGCCAACAGTAGGCTGGGAACGCCCCTGTGGTGGCTGTTCCAGGCACTTAGTACCCCTCCCTCCGCCACAGCAGAGGAGGAGCTGCTGCCTTGGGCACAGAAAGCCCGGGGGGAGGGAGGGAAGATGACTGGAATGTCCTGCTGAAAACTCAGCTGAGTTCCTGGCAGTGCGTGACGTCAGGACACTTTAAATGCCCCTGATGCGGCTCTCTCCAGCCTGCTCTCCCTTTTCCTAGCTCTTGGCACCACGTGGGGACGAGGTTGCAAGCCATTTACCACGTGGGAATCAACCAGTTAGACAGTCCCCAGATATCGCCAGATCCTCAGGGGGCCCAACGCCAGAATTGGGTTTCTGGGGACAGCAAAAAGAACATGGGTGACTCCCGACTGCTTTGAACTTCAGTTTCTGCGTGAGTCGGGACACACACACCCGGAAACATGACGTGGAAATAGAGTAATTACTAGAGTGCGTGGGGAGAGGGTAGTGGATTTAACCCTATCCTCCGTTCGGTCGCTTAAAGCATCAAACGCCAACGGCTCGCATATTGGCGGGTTCACAAGAAGACAGACCATATAGCATGTGAAAACTGACACATACACACACATTATTTTTATAAGTCTGAGCTGAAATACTTGAAATTGCCTGCCTTTTTTTTTCTTCGTCTAGTCTATTTCGATTCCAAGTTTTACTGCATTGAAGCCAGTAGTTTATAGGAAATGTAGACATTTTACCTTACAAAACAGGGGATGTACCTTGCATAATGGAATGGGTGTGTGTGTGATGTGTGTGTGTGTTTGCAGGCGCGCGCACCCGCTGACACTATCAGGGGTTTTTTAAATAACAGCTATTAATATTTGTGTTTATTGTGTTTACTACAAAGTGATATAAATATGAAATTTAAACAGGGCTCTTACCACACCATCCAGATAACCCCTGATGAGTTTTCTTCTCTTCTTTTTTTTTTTTTTAGGTTTTATTTATTTATTTGACAGAGAAAGAGAGAGAGAGAGAGAGAGCAAAAGCAGGGGGACCAGCAGGCAGAGGGAGAGGGAGAAAGAGAAACAGGCCCAGGACCCTGGGGTCATGACCTTAGCTGAAAGCAGATGCTTAACTGATTGAGCACCCAGGTGCCCCAATGAGTTTTTTTCAATGAAACTTTTCATTTCATGGTTCAATGAAACATGTCCATGTTTCAAAAAATAAAGTAGTTCAAGGGCGCCTCAGTGGGTTAAGCCTCTGCCTTCAGCTCAGGTCATGATCTCAGGGTCCTGGGATCAAGCCCCGCATCGCATCGGGCTCTCTGCTCAGCAGGGAGCCTGCTTCCTCCTCTCCCTGCCTCTCTGCCTACTTGTGATATCTCTCTCTGTCAAATAAATAAATAAAATTTAAAAAATAATAATAATAAAGTAGTTCAGAAAAGTCAAAAATAAAAAAGGAACATCCGTTGCCTTCTGGTGAGAATTTCTCAATTTCTGGTGAGAAAATCAATGGCTCTTAACTTTTGGGGGGCAGGAGTGGGGGTATCACAGATGCTTCTGAGAGTCAGCTGGAGACTATGGATTCTAGCCCCAAGAAATCTACAGCATAACTTTTACTCACCGCTGGTTCCCCAGATACCTGAAGCCCAGCCAAAGACCCAGATTTGGATCTTTGGACCACCTTAAATCTGAGTGAGAGGTGAAAGTCTCTATAGCACACTTAGTAAAGTCCCTGGTGGTGGAACTGAGTTTCCCATGCCCTCTTGTAGACCCAGCCCAGTCTACGTTACTGTATTTGTCTGGGGTGCGTGTGTGTGTTCCTGCGTTTATCTTCACCCCTGAATAGTAGAATAGATACCCTTACCTTTCATCTCACCTAAACTCTGTTTTAGCTGTGCTGTTCCATGCAATTGACTGCCTCCCTAAAAATGTAAGGTCTGATATTTATTTAGCTTTTTACTTCTTACAAAGCACTTACTCATTACCTCCTTTCTTTTTCACAATAATTATGTGTAGCAGATAGAAGCCAGATTACTTACCAATAGAAAACTAAGGACAAAATAGTGTGACACTCCCTGGGGGGCCCAGGTGGCTCAGATGGTTAAGCGACTGCCTTCAGATCATGATCCTGGGATCCTGGGATCGAGTCCCGCATTGAGCTCCCCATGTTCTGCGGGGAGCCTGCTTCTCCCTCTTCCTCTGCCTGCCGCTCCCCCTGCTTGTGCTCTCTCTCTCTCTCTCTGTCAAATGAATAAATAAAATCTTTAAAAAATATAGTGTGACACTCTCAAGATCACAGAGATGCTCAGCGGTATACTAGGTGGATTCAGAGCCAAGTTTTTGGACTCTGCTTCCCATAGCGTTGTTCCATCCACTCAAAAACCCTGCCGTCCTCCTTTGACTCTTCAGCAGATGGCCTTTGTTTTCCTCACTGCCCTCCTCCACAGGCACACGTAAAATGTCCCCCTGAGCCTGTCTGTTGTACCCTCCAGCCACACTACTGGCCTTTCACCGTACTCTACCAACTCCCCCCAGCTTACAGATGGCTTACAGTTTCTCCCGCATAAGCCAATGTTTTGACCTGAACTTTGTTTTCCAGCCCCCTTCCCTCCATACCACGCACCTTAAACTCCCACACTGAATTTATCACCTTCCTCCAAACAAGTCAACATCTTCTGTTACTTTATGCCTTTGCAGATCTTCTTCCCTCCACATGGAATGCCTTCTCTTTCCTCATTCTCAGCCAGAAAACTCTTACTCATTCTTCAAAGCCCAGTCCAACATTACCTCCTCAGGGCTTTCTGAGATTCTTCCCGGCAGAGCTAATCTCCTGCTGGACTCCTTAAGCAACTTGTTTCCCGATCCAGGATAGCGCTCTTTACCTTGGACGGCAATGTCTCCATTAATTAGCCTACTTCCTGATAAACGAAATCAATAGTTAACATGTATTAAGTAATTACCATGCTCCAGGAATTGTGCTAAGCTTTCTACCTAGATTATCTCGTTTGATCCTCTCCAATACCCAGTAAGGTAAGTACTGTCGTAATTCTCATTTTCAACTGAGAAAATTGTGGCTGAGAAAGTGGAAGATGGGTCCAAGGTCCCACAACTAGAAACTATGGACAAACTCAGAATGAGAATCAGGTCTGGCTGACTCCAAAGCCTGGAGTCTTCCTGCATGCTTAAAACACATCCCAGGCGTGTCAGACTAGCTCAGTCTGTGGAGCATACAACTCTTGATCTCGGAGTCATGGGTTCAAACACCACGTTGGGTATAAAGATTACTTAAAAAAAAAAAAAAAAAAAAAAATATATATATATATATATATATATATATATATATATGACTGTAGGTTCCTGGAAGCCTAAACTCCTTCATGCTCATTTTCATAATTCTAGCCTATAGCATCTAGCCCAGAACTCACCTAAGCATGAGTTGGATATTGATAAACATATATTGAATAATCATATCAGCAATAGCTAATATGGAGTGTTTACTATGAACTAGCCACTGCTCTGAGCATATGTTATGTAACCCTCTTATTAACTCACTTAATCCCTGTAATGACCCCATGAGGAGGATACTGTGATTTTACAGATGGCGAATAGGAGGCTTATCCAAGGTTAAATGACTTACCCAAGAACACAGAGCTGGTAAATGGCAGAGCCAGGATTCAAATCCAAGTGTGTCTAGCTTGAGTGCCTGAGTAGCTGCTCTTCCTTGACTATATCCCCAGGCTTAACCTTCCTCTTGGATTCCCAAGGAAGAGTTGTGAGGAGGGAAAAGATGAGGTGCCCACACTCTACCCATCAAGTGAATAAGCGTTACACAATTACAAATTCATGAGCAAAATATATGTTGTTGTCGTCTCAAGCTAGTAAGTTTTGGGGTGGTTTGTTACATAACATTAAGTAAGTAGGATAAGTGTCCATTTACCATTTCAGAGAGACTCTGGAACTATAAGCTAGATCAGGAACTGAGACTGATCAGACTTTGTAAGGTTCTAGAAACTTTATTTACTCTCTCTTCCTTGGAGAAATTAGCAGTTAAACTCTAAATCAAGAAGACATGGCAAAGAAGAGATTTGGAGAAGAATCTTGGGGGTGACAAATGGGTGGTGAGTCACTGTGGTGACCAAAGGGAACAAGGGGCAACTTGTGTGTGTGATGGGATCCCCTTGGGGCTCAGCAACAGAAAGGTTAAGCATACCTGTCCAACTTCCCCCTCACTAAAATAATAGAGAAGAGCATCTCTCCTTCCTCCTGGCTGAAGAAAAGTCCTCCCGCCTCAATACTTTCAAGGCAAAGCTCTTTTCCTGTGCTGCTTAAAATATCACTCATACCATATCATTCTGTCCCTTCAGTGGCTTCCCATGGGGCTTAGGATAAAACAGATCTCTCTCTTTTTTTTTTAAAGATTTTTTATTTATTTGACAGAGAGAAACACAGCGAGAGAGGGAACACAAGCAGAGGGAATGGCAGCGGGAGAAGCAGGCTTCCTGCCGAGCAAGGAGCCCGATGTGGGGCTCAATCCCAGGACTCCGGGATCATGACCTGGGCCAAAGGCAGACGCTTAACGACTGAGCCACCCAGTCGCCCCAAAAACAGATCTCTTTTTTTCTTATCCCTGTCAAGGCCCTGCCTGGTCCACCAACCTCCCTCCTGCCCACTAAATTCCAGCTTGTCCCTTTTCAACCTCAGGGCCTTTGCACAGGCCTTTTTTTTTTTTTTTCCCTTCGCCAGCTTTGGCACATGCTAGTTCTTTCTCACCCTATTGGGCTCACTTGCTCAGAGAGGCAGGTGTAACTGTGTCGTGTAACTACCCCCACTAACAGTTGCTTCCAGTGTATTAAACTCTATCTTTATGTGCTGTTTCCTGTGAACTCTTAGCATTCTCATTTTATTTATCGGTATGAAGTTTCTTATATGTCAGTTCAAGAAAAATGAGTCTCACCTGTTTGCTGCTCCCTTGTCTCTCTAGTGCTGGGCATATTGTAGGTGCTCAATAAATGCTTAGTGAATGAGTGGAAGTGCTCTTGGTCCCATCCTTCCCCTCTCTGAGTTTTATCAATTTTCCTCTCCTTCCTGACTTTCATTACTTATTCTTTTCTATCTCTAGAGATATTCCTTCTTTCTTGTCTTGACCCTCAAGTTACCCTCCCTTTCCCATCATAGTCCCCATGTCCTCACCCCCACTTGTTCTAACAAGGTAGCTTCTGTCCTTTTTCTCCATAAGACAGTGCTCTTGAAGGCCACCAGGATCTCCTCCTCATCAAAGCTAATGTCTTCTTGTCATTTTATTGAACGTTGCTGTAGAATGTGGTACTGTCAATCATCTCCACTCCTGCTCCTAGATGTTCTTTCCTCCCTTGACCATTGCAACGGTCAATAGAAGCCATTGCATTAACTACAAAGCTGATGGAACTGAAGTGAGACACACTGGGTTTGACACTGTGCTTTGACACTGAAGTGAGACACACTGTGCTGCCCTGGCCAAGTTCCTGACCCTCTCTGAGCCTCGGCACCCACGTCTTTGAACAGAGAATGTAATTCTGACTCTGATTAGTTTGCATTAAAATGTCTTTGATCAGAAGATACTCTCAAATTAACTGTGAAGGATGGCTGATAAAAGGCAGACCCTGGCAGGGTCCACCACTCAGCCACCCCACCTACACAGCAATATGACCCTGGACCAGTGGTGTGACATCTCTGAGCCTCAGTTTCCTCCTCAATGAAATAAGAACTATGAGAGCACCTCCATCATAGGTTGTGTGAATATTAAATGAGATAACTTGCCAAGCATTCAATACAACATCTGACTCATGGCAACCCCTTATTATATATTAGCTATCATTATCTTATGCAATGCTTTTTTTTTTTAATCGCAAAACTGGGGAGACTGGTTGGAAGGAAACCAAGATTTCTCCCAAATTCCAATAAAAAGTTGAACAACCACACCTTGGGAAGGGCAATTTCAGGAACCTCACCGGGAGTCTTTCCAAAACATCTCACTCAAGTTCTGTCAGTCCTTTGTTATGACTTGAAGCTACTGCTGCAAATTTTCAGTCTCTGTGGCTGTCAGCTCAAAATTCTGAATTGCTAGCCAAAAGGATTTCATTGGCCCAGAAAGGACCTGATCTCCATCTTTGACAAGGCAGCTGTAGACAGGGACAGGGGTCAGGATCACCCAGCAGAGACACAACCCTGGAGGGAAAAGGCATGGTCTTGTCTTTGCTTTGCTTTGCTTTGCTTTTTTAAAGATTTTATTTATTCATTTGACAGAGAAAGACACAGCAAGAGAGGGAACACAAGCAGGGGGAGCAGGAGAGGGAGAAGCGGACTCCCCGCTGAGCAGGGAGCCCGATGTGGGGCTCGATCCCAGGACCCTGGGATCATGACCCGAGCGAAGGAAAACACTTAACAACTGAGCCACCCAGGTGCCCCAGCAGGGTCTTTTCTGAGCAGAGGGACATCCAATGCCGATCAGAATTACCTGAGATAATGTTTATGAAAGTGCTCTGCACCCAGCAGGATGACCTTCCCCCTCCCTGACCATCCATGGTCCACCTTGCTGCTCCCCCCTTCCAATCTCCACGACCTCCAAAAGCTGAGCACTCCTGCCTTTAATTCTAAATTCCATCCTCTTCTCCCCCAGATTCGCTTCCTTGGCAAACTCATCTATTCCTAGCACTTCCAGGACCACCTCTTTTCTGACAACTCTCATGCTCTGAGAGTTTTCAGAAACTCTCAGATAAATTATTTTCTCTCCTGGGTCCGCAGCAACATCCTCTGTAAAATGACTCCTTCTCTTGCCTCATCTGTAAAACAAAACCCTTTTAGTTCCAACATTCCATAATTCTATTAACTGTTCTTCGATCACACCTTCAGCTTTCCTGCCTCTGCCTTTCCGCACACTGGTCCCTTTGCCTGGAGAACTTTCCCTGTCCCACATCACTGCTTTCATTTGATTACCTTTATTGAGCACCTACCGTGTTAATAGATACCTCCTGGGTCCTGACTGGCTCTCAACAAATCCTTCTTTCCTGGGGATTGCTCCTCTCCCCACTCTGCAATCATACACTGGAACGGGTCCTTTCAGTCACGTCTATATTACATGAGACTGTCCTTCTGGCCATAGATTATTAAATCCAGGGTGAACACTGATGTTAACTGCCTTAATCAGATTCTCTGTACCAGGAATCTGGAATTTGAAACTGAGAGGTGCAGAGCCTGGGAGCCCTTAGAGCTGAGTTCCATTAATGTCAGCATGTTAGAAAGGGCTATCCATCAACTCCCTCTCAGAAGTCTCTGGAGATCCCCTGGTTCCTATTCTTCCTACCTTAGCTGTTCAGCGATTCCTTGGAGTCCATGGGATATCTTGGCAGCCTTCCAATGTTGGTTCCTTTTTCCCTTTATGACCAATGTCTTTTTCTCTTATATTTCCCACCAAATAATCATTAACCACAGCAATATTTGAGGCACCATTAGGCTCTGGTGACACAAAATCATGTAAAATGCTATCTCAGCCCTCCAGCAACATCTATTTGAAATCCTACCCATGTTTAGGAATGCATCTTAGAAGCCCCCTTCCTCTTTTAAGTATCCCCATATTCCCCAAGAAGGATTAATCCCTCTCCAGTGTACTGCCTTTACATTTTGCCTTACCTCCCTTCTTGAGCTCTTTTGTGCATTTGCTTTTCTCACTAATTGCAAACGTTTTAAAATCAAGAGCTAGATATGTTGTCTTTTTATTCTCTTGGCTCCTAGCACAGGATCACAAACAGATCATTGGGAAAGAACATCTGTTGTTTCATCTGACCATCATCCTCTCCCCTTTCTGTTTACAACAGCAGTCCAATTTTCGTTTCAGAAATCAGCCTTCCTTCACTCTCTATTCTATGGTTCTAGAAGTGGTACATAACCTAGATGTGATCAGAGGCACAGAGATTCAGATTTATGACCTATTTATGACCTTTAGGGCCAATGGACATCGTATCTGTGATTCTGGCTGGAAGGATTTGGAAAGAAACCCTCTTAATTGGGTTGTTTAGCTGTTAAGCCATAAGCCTACAGTTACTGATGGTCATCTTTGCCAACACATGGGGAAAATCTGATTATTAATCAAACACAATGGAAAAGAGAAAATAAGAGAAGAAATAAACTCCCAATGATATTATATCAGAGTTTGCATCTGGACACCCTGGGACCTATTACCAGGAATTTTTTGATCACAATAATTCCTTCTGTGTTTGTTCTCAGCTTTGTTTTCCTTCATTCTTTTTAAAATATATTTATTTATTTTAAAGAGGGAGAGAGAGAGAGGAGAGAGCTAGGAGAGAGAGCATGTATATACACAAGTGAGGGGAGGGGCAGAGGGAGAGAATCTCAAGCAGACTCCCTGCTGAGTATGCCAGGGGGCTCCATCCCATGACCTATGAGATCATGACCTAAGTCAAAATCGCCAGTTGGATGTTTAACCGACCGAGCCACCAGGCATCCCTATTTTTTATTTTTTAATTTTTATTTTTTTAAGTAATCTCTATAACCAGCATGGGGCTTGAATCTGCAATCCTGAGATCAAGACTCATGTGCTCTACCAACTGAGCCAGCCTAGGCACCCTGATTGTTGTTTTGCTTTGTTTCTGTTGAAACCAGTTTGAGTTTATGACACAATAGAGTCTTGTCATTCATTCATTCATTCATTCATTCATTCATTCATTCAGCAAGTGTTTATTGACATAAACTTCTATGGGAGCCCGAGAAGGGAATGGATAGTATGTCTGGGGTGGAGCTGGCGAGAAGGTTGGCTTAAGAGGGGATGTGGGGAGGGGGAGGCCATTCCATAGAGAGGGAGCAGCCTGAGCAAAGACCCACAGGCTTGAAAATGTGTGGTCCATTTGTGGCCAGCAAACTCAGTAAAGAGCACGTTGTAAACCAGTAAGAACGGGGGCAGGGACCAGACTCTTAAGGGATCTTGTGAGCCATGCTACTAAGTTTAACCCTTTGGTCAGAGGAAGGTGTTTAAACTGTAAGGTGTATATTCTTTTAAAAATATCTGTATCTCTAGATCTTCTATCTCTATCTGGCAGTAATGTGGAGAATGGATTGGAAAGAGAATCTAAAGTCCATTCAAATACTCAGGGTGGGAGCAGATGAGGGTCTGGACCAGAGACTAGCTGCAGCTGTTTTCTTCTGACTCCCAACAGAAAGTTACCTCTTGGTGCTTTGGAAGTACCATTTAGAGACCTAATAAATTCAATCTGAGGCTGTAGGGGAACTTTCTTAGGTCCCACATCACATTTGATGTGATCCTTTGGGAAGACAATACCCCTAGTTTATTGTCATGGAAATAATGCTAATGATGGGTGGACAAGTTTAGGACTAGTTTGTGGAAAAGATGCTTTGTAGCTGCGGGGACCTTGGAATGCCATCAAATCCTATTGGTAGGCAGTTGACTATCTCAACAGTGCCTGAGACCCACCCTCCTCCTCCCCTCAGCAGCAAGGGAAGAAGAAAAGGAGTGATTTCTGATTCTAGGGAAGCTATGGCCCCTCACTTAGATGTAAAGGAATGCCATGGAACAGGGGCCAGCAGAAATGTGGCTGCTCAGAGAATTAGGACTGTTCTTAACAAAGCAGTGCCCAGAATAAACTGGGTAGGGAAGGCACAAAAAAGTCATCATGCTGGTTTTGAAATTGTGACCAGTAAGGGGCATGGCTTGAAGGAGGGGTGTGTGTGTCAGGTGCCTGATTGTGGATAAAAGAAGTAAATGATGGCCTGGTATCCCAGGACTTTTCCTGGTTTCCCCTGGCCTTGTTACTCCACAGCTGGGGTCCTGACATCATTCCCTGCTTCTCACAGCTGTACATCTGGATCCCAGAGGAAGAAGGATCCTCTCCTGGCAGGAGGGAAGTTTCCTGCCTCCCAGGCTCTGGATTTTCAGCATCATTTTTTATTTCTTTTGGCAGGAAGCCAACCCTATCTGGGAGATTTAGAACTCCAGACTGCTGTGCTTGTGGCCGGTGGCGGGGGCAGGGGAGTCGAAAGGGAATGCATGGTTCATAAGAAAGGATTTGGCTTGTTTGAGTTGTGGCAGAAGGCTGGGATGGAGCCCCAGAGAGGACATTATTTTCATTAGGGAGATTCTATTAGGGATTCATTAGGGAGATATACAGATATACAGAGATTCATTAGGGATATATACAGGCAGAACCCACATGATGACTTGAGTCCATTGTTCTAGAAAATCCATAGCTTGTGGACAGGTAGGGCAGGCTGCTTGCTCATGGGGAAGAGAGGCTGCACAGAAAATGAAATAGGTGCCCATCCCAGGATTGTGGGGAGAATTAACTATGCTGTGTGGCTATAACTGGCACGTATGACGTGCACTGGAACCCTTTCTCTATGACATTCAGCCCTCTGAGCGGGGTCTCTGACTTTTCCCCTCCCCACGATGCCTATTCTAGGCCAGGTCTGATTCGGAAGTGCAGATTTGCAGGAAGCTCAAACTGGGTACAGTTAACAGTGTGTCTGGAGGGCTAATGGCCTGACAGCAGGGAAGTGGATCCAGACAGGAGAGGGTTACAGATTCTTAACAGTTAGACTGTGGAGCCAGGCTGCCTGGCTCAGAATCCCAGCTCTGCCACTTACCGAGTACTTGATTTGAGACAAGTCACTCTGGGTTTCTTCATCTCCAAAATGGGGATGATAATATCCCACTCCAGGCACAGGAGACAGGTTTAAAGCAACAGTCCTCTCTCTCTTTCCCGTCCTGGTTCTCTCCTGTCCTCAACCTATGTAACTGCCTTCTGAGAATATAATCCAGCACAGATCCTTTTAGAAAAGCAGGTTTATTGGTCGGGCTGCTCACCAGGACACAGCAACATGACAGGCTCCCAGGAGCCCACAGGAAACTGTATCTGCCCACAACTCAGGCCCCTTTAGCCCATCAGCACCAAGGGACCCTGTCCCACAATCCCCATCCTCCCTCAGCTGAAGCATCTCCAACCATTCAGAAGAGAGAAGGGAACCAAGAAAAAAGGGGGAGGAGGTGGAAAGCAAAGCTTTGTATTATAAAAAAAAAGGTTTGTGTCCCCAGGCTCCCTCCCTCCACCCCTTAAAACAATTAGCTACAACTCTAAAAAGCAAAGCAGGGAAGATAAGGCAGAGGAGGTGGGAGAGGAGGAAGCCTTCAGTCCTCCTCTTTGGGCTGTGCTTGAAGGGGAAGGGAGTTATCTTTGCTTCTGACAAGCCGCCTTTACTGGAGAGAAACGGGGGGTACTGAAGTGTCCCGAGGAGAACCTGTCAGTGGACGACAGGACTGTAAGTAGCATCCCTGTCGTCCCTAACGATTCAGGAGAGGAACCCACAAGGCCAAGGAGGTCTTGGCAAGTTTTGCAGCTTTATGATACTAGCTCTAGGGAAGGCTCTTGAGAAGAAACTACCAGGAGTGAGCCAAGGCCGGGTTTGCTCCATATACTCTCCATCTTGTCTCTAGCTCTCAGCTCGGTGGCCTGGCCCTTAGCACCTTTAGCTGTCTTTCCAGTCGGCCTCCCTCCTACCTCCCAGCTCTCTGCAGTCTGGTGCTGCCCCCTTCTGGAACTCTCATATTCTGGACTTTAGAAATAGGCTGCCACAGGGGGCACCATTCAGATCTCAGCTAAGGGATAGAGGTGAGGCTTACCTCTCTCTTCTCTTTGAATCATCTCTTTCTCACTGTCCTCCCTTCTTATTCTCAAAATTGTCCCGCTGTCCTCTGAAAACCCCACTAAGATGGGAATTCTTGTCCTGTGTTTCTCATGCTGCTAATGAGGAGAAGTCTCCTCTCTTCACCCATTTCCACTTTCTACGGTTTCCCATTCTTCCCAAAGCCAGAGCCATGCGCTGCTGTTGCAGATGTAGAAACACGTTAAGCGTTCCCTACACCACACCCTCCTTCCCCAGGGCTCTGCTTGGCTACAGCCTTCCTTGTTGGGACCCTATACAATCGGTGCTAGCCTCCCATTCCAGGGTCACAGCTCACTCTGCCCTCTTCCCCCAACTGCCGCAGGTTCTCCTCAAAGCTGCTTTTAAGTCCTTCCAGCATGAGGCCTCCCGTGTGGGCAAGGGTCCTCTTTAGGATTCACTCTTTCCTTTTATGGCAGATTTGGCTTTGAAGCCTCCAGGGATCAGGATAAGAAGAGCTCAGTGAGCAGGAATGACAGCAGCTGGGTACAAGTGTGAGGTGGAGGTTGAGGGGGAAGGCAGCCTACCCCAAAGTGGGGTGGGGCAACCATGGAAACAACAGCAATTTCCTTTAAGATCCCTGACTTGGACAACCACGACACGATCACTCCCCTCTCCATTCCCACCCAGACTGTGCCCAAACTGGGGCGATCCATGGTGGAGGCTGCCTCCCCCTCCCATCTTAACAGCCGTTAAGACTTGGGAGAGGTGCTCCTTGAGGGGCGGTGTTGTCAATTTAGAAACATCTCAGCCGCGGGGGGCCGAGAGAGAATGCAAAAGAGAAAGTTCCAGAGGGAAAGGCATGGGGAGGGGGGCAGGGGGTGGCGGGGCAGGGCGGCGCGGCCTGCCGGGCAGAGCCCCGCGTGCGTCCGTTCAGTCGCTGTCGCTCTTGTCCACCAGCACGGCGTCCGACTCCTCGGTGATCTCCAGCAGCGTGTGCACATCGGGGCTGCTCCCGCGCAGCAGGTCGGCCGCCTCGCCGCGCTCCGCGCCGCCCTCGTCGTCGTCGGCGCCCACCTCCACCATCTCGGTGGCCTTCAGCACCTCCACCTCGCCCTCGCGGATCTTCTTGACGTGGAAGGTGAAGGGCGGCACCTTGTAGACCGCCGTCTTGGAGCGCGCGTAGACCACGTGGTCGGGCGTGAAGGACTTGCGCAGCTTGTCTCGCGAGGTCTTGAGCTTCTCGCGCCGCTCGGCGGGGACGAGGCGCGTGCCCAGCTTGTTCATGCGCTTCTCCAGCGTGTGCCGCGTCTTCTCCAGGTTCTCCTTGGTCTTGAGGCGGGTCTTCTCCAGGTTTTCGCGGGTGCGCACCTTGGTCTTCTCCATCTTCTCCTTGGAGAAGGCCTTCTTGAAGTCGTCCACGCGCCGGAGGCCGCTGCGCTTGATGCGCTCGGCGCGCGACTCCTCGATGACCTCCTCCACCTCCACCGCCTCGTCGGACGACAGCTCGAGGGCCGCCGCGTCCTCCTCCGGCCGCTCGCCCTCGCCCAGCTCGTCGCCTTCCTTCTCGGGCAGCGCCTCCGCCTCTTTCAGCGACTTGCCGATGCTCACTTTGGCCGGCAGTTTCACCTCGTCCTGAAGGGAGAGCAGAGCGAAGAGGTGAGGGCCAGAGCAGAGGGCTGGGTGGGGACCTGGGGGACACTGGGGGAACCCGCGGCAGGAGGGTGGTGATTCGGGGAGTGCGTGGTAGCCGTGACATCCGCCCGACTCCTTCGCCGGTGTGTCCCCAGAGACTTGGCGCTGAGCTGGACACGGCGTGGGCGCCCAGTAAATATGTGTTGAATGAATGGTAAATATACAGACAGGGCGAGGAGAGAACCGAGTTTCTGGCTTGTACACCCACTGCACTTGAGCTAAGTATCCCTGCAGCCCCCCAGCCTGTCCTACATCCTACATCCTACATCCAGGTATCTTACATTAAACTACTCCTAACCCCTTGCATCTCGCGGAACACAATTTAACTTTGGAAGTGGGCAGGGCGCCCCCTGGTGCCCAAGATCACACACTGCTCTAGCCAGGGCCATAGTTGAGGGGTGGGAGTAGGGGAATGAGCTCACAGCCAGTGTCAGGCGACCCCCAGATAGGGTAACTTGAAGGCAACGTAAAGGGAGTGCGTTTCCCAGACTTCAAATCATTTCAGAACCAGTCTTAGGGAAGGAGAGCTGTGCTGAGCCCATGCTCCCCACCTTTGACCTCCTCATACTGATTTGTTCCAGCCGCGGTCTTTACCCCCCACGTAGAAATTGAGAGAGGAAAGAGGAAGAAGCTGGTTGGCAGCCAAGAGCATGTTTTCTCCCCAACATGGACATTTATTCTGGTTCTGACTTCCCAGCCTTGGAATGGAAGGGAGGGATTACTTTTTCCATTGTTTATTTTTCCCCCCACACCAGAGCTTAAGGGGCCAGGAATTGGGTAGTGGTCCCAGAATCCCTGAGATCTGGAGCTCAGAGCCAGTTCTTCCCTCTTCCTCTGGGAGTACCTAGCACCAGCACTGTTTTCCATTCTGGGAAGATTTTCCAAGATCCTGACTCTGGGCCAACATTTCAGAATCTCAAGATCACCCTTTACAAGAAGGTAGGGGAGGCTGAACACAGAAAGGGGAAGGGGGCACATCCAAGAACATAAACATAAACCCACATTTCTTTGGCCCAAACTCCCTTTAGGGACTTCCTATGAAGGAATGAGAGACAGTAGTTTTTCAAAGGTTTTTCTGAAGACTGTTTCCCAGAAGAAAAAAAAAAAAAAACCGTCTGAGAAAAATGAGGCAACATGAGTTGACCCCTCTCATAAACATACACACACACACACACACACACACACACACACACATTGTCCATTTGGTATCTCAGCACCACCTGCTACAGAAATTCCTCCCCCAGCCCCCAATCTCTTTCCTCTTCCCTCCCATCCACATCCCCCCAGAGTTTCCTGGTTTACACTGAAAACTAGGAACACCCCCTCCCAACTTCCTTCCCTCCCTGTCAATAGCATTAGCAAGGACAAAGACAGAATGCTGTCTCCACCTCTTCTCCCAAACTGGGCACCAGCACTGCTGGGCATCAAGCCACCTTAAGCTCTCATTATTCAACTACACCTCCCAGCAGGCAAGGTGATCTGGGCTCAGGGCATGCTGGGACTTGTAGTCTCCATCTGCCATAGCTGGCTTAGTACTGTTATTCTGTCCATCCTCTCTCTTATCACTTACAGAGTTGAAGGGGTTGTTTTCCTTGTTCTGAGTGTAAGAGGGTCCCAACCTCTCTTAACATTCCTTCTTATTTCCAGTTGTACCCTTTGGGTTTCCTTTTTACAGTCTTTCTGCCTGCTACTCAAGTCCTCTCTCTTACAAACCATTTTAGGACTCTCCATGATCTAAACTCTCTGCTACTTCTTCATTCTTTCCACCCAGAATTTACCTGCAGCCCCAGTATTAAAAAAATTTCAGCTCTGATCTCCTTCACAGCCTCTCTGACTGAAACCTCACACATGCTCCACCAAAGGATAGTGGAGAACCCCTCCTTTAACTAAACTCAGACAATGTGGATGGGCTAGGGAAGGATTAGGGTGATGGGCGGGGAATAGTCAGGAAACAGTCCCAGCTGCTGGAAAACAAATCGACATTGTCTCCCTGCTCCACCTCCAGTATCCCTGATACTCCCCTTCCCCCCCCACCCCTGCCCCACCCCACCCCCTAAAGGCTGAGCTGACTGGTTTTCCTGGACTCTGGCTTCCTAGATTAAAGGTGTTTGCCAGCTGAGCTTGGAAGTGAACAGGGCTGAGGACAGAGTTGCAGACCTCTTGTAGCCAATTCCATCTTCCTAATTCCTGATGAAAGGTCTCAAGATCAACATCAGGGAACAATCCCAGTGAAGGGGGTTTATTCCTGGATTTGGAGGTGTCTCTCCCAGTCTCTCCCAGAAAGGTATATGGAAATACAGTAACCCCATTCATTGTAGGTTTCCCCCAGAGTGATAGCTTATACCAGAGGAGCTGCTTTGATGGAAGTTCAGGGGATGAGGGAAGAAATAACTTGACCTAAGTTCCTGGACAATGTCCAGTAGACTGGCTCTGCAGAGGGTATACCACTATGACTTTAGCTTTTTTCCTCCATTAATGGATTTTCTCTTTTCTCCCCCTTTCCAAGCCAGGTTTCCCCTATGACTCATAGGCTTGGAGTGCTGTCTTGGGCCCACCCCATCAGCCTGTTGCTACAACAACCACCAACACAATTCCAAAGCACCTCCCCCCACTCTGGGCACAATGGCCAGGCACCCTTGTCCCACCCCTGCTGCCCTGGCAGAGCTCCTATACCAAAGGAGAGGCCTCAGGGGGTGGCTCTGCTTGTTCTGTTTTCACATTTTTATTAAACAAAACCACCACTCCCGACAGGCTTGGTTTCCAGAGTTACCTTTAATGACCAGGTCTGAGCAAAAGCATGCACAGCTTCCCCTGCCCCTCCCACCAAGCACACACAGTTCTCCAGCCCAAGAAGGCTCCAGTCCAAGATGGGTTTCAGGAGCCCCAGGGAGGCTTCCCGCCCCTTCCACTCCACTGCCCAACCCTGCTGTATAAACTGAAGATCCTCTGGTCTAGAAAGAAGATTTTAATATGATCATAATTTAATCGAGCACCTACTATGTGCCTAGTCATTGGCCAGGCACTTCACATTTGTCAGGGAGAAGGGACAATGTCATATGATTCTTAAGGAGCCTTTCTTTCCTTTTTTTTTTTCTTTATAGTCTTTTTTTTTTTTTTTAAGTAAGTTCTATAGTCAATGTGGGGCTCAAACCCATGATCCTGAGATCAAGAGTCACATCCTCTACCAACTGAACCAGCCAGGCACCCCAGGAACCTCTCTTGACTCCGAGGTCTGTCCCCAACTACTGCCTGGGAATAGCCAGAGAAGACTTTGGAGAGGGCATTCAGAGACCCAGGATCTGCTCAAAGAGTAAGTTGGAAGAGGGTGCAAGACTTGGGGAGAGGTAGAAAAGAGGGAAAGTCATAAAATCTCAGGATTGTTATTTTAGATTGCCTAGACAAGGGGTAAGAGACACCAAAGGCAGAGGGTCTTTTCTGCTAGAGCAGGATTCTCAACAGTGTTAACGTTACCCCCAAGAGGGTGGAAATTAATTCTTGAGGGGAGAGTTGATTTTAGATATTGCGATAGTTTGTAGTGCCAGAGAGTCCCAGTACATACGCAGATAAGATAGTGTGTCTGTAGTATTAAAATTTCGTGGAGGAGGGGACAGTTAGGGAAAATGTCTAAAAGGACTCCTTAGGGGCATGGTTTTGGAAAAAGAAAAAAAGTTGAGGAAACCCTTTTGTGCTATAGAGAAGCCAGAGGATCCAAGCCAGAGCCAGCTAAAATGTCCCCCCTTCCGGCCTCTTGGAGTTGGCAGCTTTTGGGTGCCCCGCCCAAGGCAGGATCTGGCAAGCATAAGGGATCCCTTTGCAAAACATTTTCTAAAAGAAATGGAAAAAATAAGTGTAAATGTTTTCCTCAGCTCCAGGGAGGGGGTGGACACGGCACAGAACAGACCCCAGGCCTGGGCCTCATGAGGGCCCTCTCCAAAGAAGCTTTGAACCAAACTGGCCTGTCCCTGAGAAGGAGGCAGAAGGGGAATGGGAAGGAGAACCCGATGCCATGGCATAGCTTCATGCAATTTCATGCAGGGCAGCACGGGCTGCAGCTCCAGTATGGTGTCTGGAGCGTCTACTATTAAGACAGAAACCGAGCGGTAGGGGAGGGCCATGTCCCTGCGCCTCCCATGCCACTGCACACACCACATTCGCCTGAACTCTGCAAACTGCGAGAGTGTTTTCACCATACCCGCCACCCACCCAGGGCTTGGAAGAGGCCTGCCATCCCAACACTGACCACCACTAAGCAGTGAGCTGATGGTGGACTGGAGTGACATGCCCACAGCCCCTTGTCACCCAAGAGACTCTAAGCGCCCCCACCGGCCGTCGGCTTCTCCCGGGTGGGCAGAGGCACAGGCTCTGGGTAATAGGGCAGTGTCCTAGGCGTCTGGTCAAAGGGTGGGAGCTCAGGCACTGTCTCAGGCTTCAGGTCAATGGGCTCAGTCTCAGGCAGAAGGTCAAAAGGCACGATCTTGGGTGTGGCCAGGTCAGAGGGTGCTTTCGGCTTCTTCTTAGGCTAAGATGAGGAAAAGGGGTTTAAATGGGGCTTGAGATGGGTGCAGATAGGGCTGAGAGAAAGAGGCCTTGGTGGGCATGCTGAATTGGAGGCGGTGAGTAGGGGGAAGGGAGGACGGCATGCATCAGGCTGGAAGGGAACCATAATTTATATGCTTCATCAAGAGGGCCCTGGGGATGAAAGTGGGACAAACCTAGGCCCATGTTTAATAAACAATTTAAATAGAGCCCGTCTCTTCTTCCCTCTAGAATCTAACCCACTCCCATCCTTAGCCTCCTGCCTTCTGTCCCTACCCAGCCATAGTTGTGGGATGATGCTGTTGAAGGCTGGCATGAGGGAGTAAGAGGCTGCTGACGATGCAGAAGGATCTCCCTAAGAGGTCAGTTATTGACTCTAGCTGGAGAGGCTCTGATGAGTGAAAAAGAAGGCAAGTAGGCAAACAACTCTGTTTTTGGGAGTCCTAGTTCTCATTATTTCCCCAGGGCAGGGTGGGCACTGGGTGCTGCCCCGGATGAGGAGAGGGAGAGGCATAGAAGAGGGACATCCTGACTATTTCCCTTTGGCCAAGTCCCCACCTCTTGCCTCCCTTGCCACCCCTCCCCCTACCCATGCCTGCGATAATAGACACTCAGATGCACAGAGAAATCAGGAACAAACACCAAGCGCTTTTTATGACAGGTGGGCCTGCATCCTGGAAGACCTAGCAGCAGCTCCCATTCTCCCCCCTGAGGGGCTGAGCTGCCACTCTTGCCTTGGACCATCGTGAGAGGTCAGGGAGAGGGATGCTTAGGGGCACTACCAGACTCCAGCGACAGCAGTGGTGGATAAAGCCTGCAGCCACAAAAACACAAAGTAGCAGGTGCCAACCTGCCCTGTGGAGTACAAGGAGAAGGGAGGCCAAGGAGAAAGCCAAAATGGTCCTCTCATAGCCAGCTGCAGAGCCCAGACCAGGGGATACCCTTACTGGCCAGGGAGCTCTATCCCTTACCCTCTGTACCCCTCCTCCCTCACTGTCATTGGTCCTCTGTCATTGGCCACTGCCTCTGCTTCAGTACTAGGAGGCTAAGCAACTAACGGCCACCAATCTTAACCACTCTTAGCAATGTTGATTGCACCCTCACGTGTACACACACACACACACACACACACACACGCACGCACGCACATAGTAGCCCAAGTGCCAGGACTGTGCAACTATCTCTCTTAGAGAATGAAGGAGCCAGAACTAACCCACTGTTGGAATAACCTCCACCCTGATTTCTACCGCAGAGCCTGGGAATGGAAAGAGGAAGTGGGGAGCAGAGAATTTAGCAGAAGAAGGGGTACACCTGGGTTCTGGCCCCAGCTTTGACCCCCACTGACTTGAGTGACAGTAGGCAAGTATTACCCTCTTTCCCCTCTTTGGGCCTCCACTTCCCCAGCTATAGAATGAAGGAGCTTAAGTTGATTATCTCGGAAGGATCTTCCAGCTCAAAAAAATCTGTAATGGCAGAATAATGAAACATTCACAATGGTATGCTTCAATGAAGTGGAACAAACCACTACTCATCTCTGAGGTTGGTTGCCTAGCAACAATATCCTCTCACTTCTCTATATCAGTTGCTTACTCTGTGCCATTGCATCCCTTTTTGATTTTGACCTTTACAATAGTCAGACTTTACTTAATAAAAAAAAAAAAAATCAGAGGGAGGAGTATTATTTTCCTTCAGTCTTAGGATTACCCCTAAAAGTTTCCTCCCTGCTTTGGATCCAATGACCAGGAATAACTCAGCTTTTTGGAGAAAGGATGTGGTAAGCACTCTTTCCATGGCCACAAGGCTTAGGGGATGAGAGGGACAAGAGTGCCATATTGGAATATTTGGGGACAAAGGTTTGGAGTTCTAGAACAAGAGAGCCCTGATTTGCCTTGAGTCCAGGAAAGAGCTATATGGATTAGGTTAGGATTGGGGGAGGAAAAGCCAGCAAGCCCTCATTCCTCCTTGGTGCCCTCATTTTTAAAGCCTATGAGCCCTTAATCCCTTAAATGCTTCCTGGTCCTATCCTCAAGCACTTGGAACAGGTCTAAAGGGTCCTTGTGAAGACCACTGTCTCATCAAAACTGCTCCAGAAAATATTTCTTTCCATTTTAGCCCCCTTTTCTGCATTCTAAAAGAACACTGATAATATCCAAATCATTATTTGGAAGAACTGGATCTTTAATGATCACTGCCCCCTCCAGTTTGGGCAGTACCCACAATCTCCCTGATCTTCCCAGCAGTTAGTTCTCAGTCTGCTGACCCTTAGCTACTAGTAGATTTTTCTCCTTCACTAGCTGTTGCCTAGTTAAGTATCATCTGATAGGATGGGATGCCAAACTGCTAGTTTTTGTTAGGGAGATAGGGAAATGCCAGAGGACAGTAATGACTCAGAAGTGGGTTCAAGGTGAGGGCTCTGATATCCTGGGGTGGGAGTGCTAAATTTCATGGGGGGGCCCCGGGGGATCAAATGCAAACTTAACCTATGAAATCATTATGTCTAACAGTTCCTTGAATATGGAGTGAGGCCACACAAGGGATTCCCTTCTTTATCCCCCCAGGAAGAAGGTATGGGGAGCCAGATGGCCAGATCCCACAGCTGGGGCCTTCCTGGCCTTTCATTCTCCCTCCACCCCACCCATTGCCACATCATCACCTCCTACATCTGCAGCGGGGAATACAGTATCCTCTCCCCTTTTCCCACTCTGGAGAACTCACACTCTCCCAAGAGGCCTTTCTCCAGATCTCCCTCTCTCTCTCTCTCTCTCTCTCTCTCTCTCTCTCTGCCTCTGTCTGGCCACCCAAGCATCCTACCCCTCAGCCTGACTACCATAAATGATGCCGCCCCCAGTCTTCCCTATTAGGTCTGCCAAGGCGCAGAGCTATTTTTACCTCCTTCTCTTCCCAGGCCTGCAGACCTCAGAAAGGAGCAGCCTCTGCTTTTCCTTTAGCTGCTGAGTACCCAACACCCTTGCCCCCTACCTGGACATCTGCTGCTTCCCTGAGCCCCACCCCTGTTGCTGGAATCTTTTCCTTGCCTCTGAGCTCCTCTCCAGGTTGGAACAGTGTTACATACTAGTCATTTGCCCTGTGGTTTAGGGGCTCAGGGTCCCCAGCTTGAGCCACTCTTTCTACCTCCACCCATTAGACGCCCCCGCCCCCACCCCCACCGACATGATGTTCAGATCCCTGCCAGCTGCTTAGAGGGAGTAACAGAGATGCCACTGGCCTCTGCACAGTTTTTCTCCCTCAGTACTCGTCCTTCTCTCAGCATCTCCACCTTTGACGTAGGTTTACCTCGAGGCTGAGAACGTTCCCTCGTTCTACGACCTGGGATATTTCGAGTGAGGAGGGCTACCTATCCAAATCCTTCGTGGCAGCCCTCTAATACACGAGGCTGTGGAGAAGAGAGCTGGCAGCTGTGGTCCCAGGCCCCCGAGTGTTCTTCCCTCGGTGACACCCCCTCCCCCGGGGCTAATCAGATCTCTCTCAAAATCTCTCACACACACACTCCTCCAAGCAGTTAGATTACGTGGAAACAGCTCCAGACAAACATTTTCTACCAGACAGTGCTATATAGGCTGGTGGGGGAACTTCTAGTGCCACTTGGGAGGAGTCCATGGGCACTGGGGGGAGGGGGACAGCACCACTTCTGTCTCTGTCCCACCACCATCTCCTCATATGGGTACGAGCTCACCCATCTCCCTGTGTCTGCTGTCCCAAACACTTGTCCTAATCTGCATCTCTCAGCTCCTCCTGGAGACGCCCAGCCTCGGACCTCACTGAGTCCCGGATGGTGGCTCGGCACCCAGCTTGACCAGGCCCTGATGCAGTCAGGGAAGTCACAGCTCCCTTACAGGTTCTCTCACCTAGAGGGTGTGGGAAATGTGGCCTTCCGTTTCTTTCTGTTCCCTTCTGTAGAGAGAAGGGGCAGAGGGAGCACAGACTAACCCCTTCACCCGCATGATCTCACCTCCTTGGGGTGGGAACGTCAACAAGCCCTGCGGGAAGAAGAGAGCAGGAGAGGCTGGGCACATTCCCACCTGACCAAAGATCACCAAGCCCTCTGCTCAGAGCCACTTCTCATGTGATTGGGGAAGGGGCAGCGGGGAGGAGCAGCAACACTAAGATTTCCAGGTTTATTTGCGGTTATGATACAAAAATGTCATTTTAATCCGGGCAAAACCCGGAGAGGTGCAAAAAGAAGCAACAAGCGGCCTGGGCGGAGCCTGGCGCCTGCCAACCTCCTCCCGCCTGTCCGCCCGCTGCTGCGCGGTCCCGAAGGCCAGCAGAGTGATTCTCCGCACCTAGATCGTCGGACCCGGCAGGGCCTGTCCACTCTGCCCCACCAACCCCCCTGGCACTCCTCACGTCGCGCCCCACCTCCCCTCCCCAATCACTCCCACTCCCCCGTGCCTACTTCCATCTAGCAGAGAGGGTTTGGGAGCGCTGCCGGCGTCCCCAAGGGCCTGAAAGTGCCCAGAGGCTCGGTGCAGATCGCAGCCCGGGGGCGCGGGGGCAGCCAAGGCCCATGCGGGTCCGGGGGCGTGTGCTGGCGGTCGCGGCCCTCGCCTGGCGCAGCCCCCGCCGGTGCGTGCCTGAGCCCTGAATCACCCGCTATATCGGGCGGGCAGCGCCGGAGGCCCCAAACTCGGGCCGCGCCGCCAGTGTCTGCTTACAGTGGGCCCACCGGCCTCCAGGGACCCCTGGCTTTCCCCAAAACCTCGGCCAAGTAGGAAGACTTCATAGAGCCGAGCTGGGAACGGTCTGCTAGGGGGAGCGTCTTCGAGTCCTGCCCCCTAACTTTTTTGCGAGTTTGTCGCCAGAGGGAGGGGGCTCGGTGAGAAGGCATGGGGTGCAGAGCGTGCCCCTCCGCGCGCTCCAGGAATCCGCCACCCACCCCGCCCCGCCCCACCCCACTCCACCCCACCCTCTCCAGCCGCGCTCGCCGGAAGGAGGGTGGGTCCCCTGAGCCTTGCCAGGCTGGCTGGAGCGCCGCACCGCGGGCAGGTCCCCCCACCACAAGTCCCGGAGACCCCGGGCCGGGCGCGGTCCACCCCGCCAGCTCACCTGGTAGATCATGACTTTAAAGTTGCGGCGCCTCAGCAGCTCGGCCTCGTTGACCTCCAGCTTCTTGATCTGGCCGGCCTGGCGCTCCAGGCTGCCGCGCACGGTCTTCACGTTGACGCTGACCTTGCGCACCTTCTCCAGCAACTTGCTCACGGTGTTGCTGGTGGTGGCGTGTGCCTTGCCCAGTTTGCTCAGCTCGCCCTGGATGCTCTGCACGGCACCCTCCATCTCCGCCTGCCGTTCCTCCAGCTGGGCTTGGGTCAGCTGGATCTGGTCGACGGCGCCGATGATTTTGTCCAGAAGGCTCAGCACCAGCACGCCATTCACCTGGTCCGACTTGATCAGCTCCTCAGAACCGGCCCCTGACGGCTCCTCCGCCGCTGGCGCCCCTATTTGGGAGGACCCCGGGTCCCCGACATCGGGGTACCCGGGAAGCGGCTGCTCGATGATATGGAGCTGGGTGTCCTCCATGGCTAGCCGGAGCCGTGCGGGGCCGGCCGGGTGGAGCTGGAGCTGAAGCCCAGGAGAGGAGAAAGAGCGGGAGGGGTGAAAGCGAGAAAGAGCCGAGAGCCGAGGAAACTCGAGCCACGTCCGTGCGCACCGGGACCGTGGCCAGAACTGTGGGGCGGGGAATCGGTGAGCTCCCTGGCTCCCGGGCCAAACCCCGGAGTCTCACCGCCCATTGGCTGGCCCCACCCCAGAAAGGGAGGGACCGGGGCAGAAGGGGAGACCGATGGTGGGGAAGGGGGGTAACCGAGGGGGACCCAAGAGCCGAGTGCCCCACCCTTCCCAGGATGGTTGGAATAGTTGGAGCGGGAGACTAGGGCCTCGGCTGCCAGCGGAGGCCACGCAGCGGGACTGGGGCGGAGGAATGTGAGCCGTAAGCCGAAGGGAAACAGGTCCTAGACTGGGGCTCTCCTTTTCCCTCCCGCTTTTTTTGCTCATCCACAAACGTACCTAAGCCCTTGAAGTTCTAGAGCAGGGAGTCAAGTAGAACGTGAGATCCTATAATCGTATGCAAAATACTGGATTTGCCTGTGCCCAGTTTTTGAGAGGGAAAAAAATCTGTGGCTTCCACAGTCTTTTTGAAGGGGCCTCTACCTCCCCCACGGCCAACTTACTAAGCACCATTCTAAAACGCCTGAAAAGTTCTGGGGTGCCAGGCTGGCTGAGTCAGTAGATCATGTGACTCTTGATCTTGGGGTTGTGAGTTCAAGCTCCACCTTATATATATATAAGATATAATATAGAAATATTCTATATTTCTATATAGATATATATATAGAGATATAGAAATGATTTTTTTTGTAGAAATTATTTAAAAATAAAATATTTAAAACAAACGTTTGATGGGTTGTTGGGGGAAAGGAGAACTTAGATTAGGATCCCAGTGGTGGTAAAGGGCTGCACAGCTCTTTCAGGTTCTTCTTAGATTTATAGTAACAGAGTAGGACTAAGATGGACAATAAAGTAAAAAATAAAGCCTTTTACTCATCTCTCACCACTCTTTAAAAATTATCTTCCCCTATGTTTCCACCTGCCAGAGGCTTAGCTCACACTGACTTCCCAGAGCAGGACCTAGGAATGCATCTATCTTCCTAATCCCAGAGACTGGCCCTTGGCAATGAGAGAGATCATCAGATCCCACCTCCTCACTTGACAAGAACAGGAGGACCTGGAGAGGGCAAGTGACTTGCCAGAAGTACCTCAGGTTAGTCTTGGCTTGGTGCTCAAATCAGGCCCCTATACTTTTCTCTTCCTCTTTCTACCTTAGCATTCTACTTTTCACTGGGACAGGGATAGGCAGTCATGGCTGCCCATGCACACTGGTTTCCAGTATGCGGGCCTAAGGATTAACTACAGATATGTATATTTTAAGATTTTATTTAGTCATTTGACAGAGACATAGCAAGAGAGGGAACACAAGCAAGGGGAGTGGGAGAGGGAGAAACAGACTTCCCGCAGAGCAAGGAGCCCAATGCAGGGCTCGATCCCAGGACCCTGGGATCATGACCCAAGCCAAAAGCAGCTGCTTAATGACTGTGCCACCCAGGTGCCCCAACTACAGTCATATTTTCAATTGTGGTAGGTATCAGGGAGCAGAACCAAGGAGGATCCTTGACTCAGAAGTCTAGAGAAAAAGAGGCTGTCCATGCTCCCCTGTTTTCCTCCCTAGCACAGCACTGGAGTTATGAATTCCCTGGAGTGGCACCAGACCTCTTTCCCCCAGAAAAGCTGCAGACCTTTTCCCTGCTTAGGAAACCAAGCTTGGGTTTCCCCAGCTGGATAGATGATGATCTTGGCAAAAGGTCACTTCTAGTCTGGCATGCATTATCTTTAGGAAGAGTGAAAAACTGCTCAGTAGGGCCCCAGGACCCAACAATCAGAGAACCAAGCCAGAAAGATGCTGAAGAGTTCAGTATCTGGAACGGTCTGGGATAGCCCCAATGACTAGCAGATGTGTATCTGGTAGAACTGACAGATTACCAAATTATTTTAGAATTTAAAACAAAAATATACCGGGTCACCTGGATGGCTTAGTCAGTTAAGCATCTGCCTTCAGTTCAGGTCATGATCCTGGGGTCCTGGAATTGAGCCCTTCATTGGGCTCCCTGCTCAGTGGGGAGCCTGCTTCTCCTCCTCCCTCTGCTGCTTCCCCTGCTTGTGGTCTCTCAAGTGAAATAAATAAAATCTTTTTTTTAAAGATTTTATTTATTTAGGGGCGCCTGAGTGGCTCAGAGGGTTAAGCCTCCGTCTTCAGCTCAGGTCATGATCTCAGGGTCCTGGGATCGAGCCCCGCATCGGGCTCTCTGCTCGGCAGAGAGCCTGCTTCCCCCTTCTCTCTGCCTGCCTCTCTGCCTACTTGTGATCTCTCTCTCTGTGTCAAAGAAATAAATAAAATCTTAAAAAAAAAAAGACTCTCTTAAAAAAAAAAAGATTTTATTTATTTATTTGACTGAGAGAGAGACAGCACAAGCAGGGGAAGTGGCAGGCAAGGGGAGAGGGAGAAGCAGGCTCCCCGCAGAGCAGGGGAAGCCTCATATGGGACTCAATCCCAGGATTCCAGGACCATGACCAGAGCCAAAGGCAGTGGCTTAACCAACTGAGCCACGCAGGTGCCCCTAAATAAAATCTTTTAATAAAAATAAGAGAAAATTTACTATAGCAGTTTAAGTTGCTTCCACTGAGGATCGATAAGACTTCTAGAAAAAAAGAAGAGTGACAGTAGAGAAACTTACTAGCCTTTTGTAAGGCTCTTACTTATTAAGTAATCTCCACACCCCATGTGGAACTCGAACTCACGACCCTAAAATTGAGAGTCCCATTGTCTTTGGACTGAGCCAGCCCAGGGCCCAGGTTCTTAATTTTTTAAATTGGTTAGATTGTTTTCACAGGTGACACACAAGATACAGATTGTGGACAGGACCCAGAGAGGTAGAGTGAAAAGAACTTTTCCTTCTATACTTGTCTGCACTACTAATTTCTCCCCCAAGAGACAAATTGTTACTGTTTTCTTATGGAAGAAACACACACACACACACACACACACACACACACACACGCTCAGCACTTTGCTTTTTTTCAGTTAATAACATACCATGAAGATAGTTCTGTATCACTGCTTATAGAGCTGACTTGTTTTCCAGTGTATGGATATGGATACTTCTGTAGCCAGTTCTCCATCAATGGAGATTCAGAAATTACGGTTTAAACCTCATTGGGGGTAGGGGAGATGCTGAAGAGGAGTTTTAGCGGTTGAATTTTTTGTGTGTGTGGTTGCATGCTTGCTAAAAGGAATTCAGTCTATGCCATTTTGGCTTTCACATTAAGAAAATATTTCTATTCTTCAAAAGGAATGTCAGTATTTATGGATGCGTCAATTTGTATCCAAGGGATAGTCCAGTGAATACATTTCTGACTCACTTGATGCCTCCTTAACAGAGAATTTTGCAGAAAGGGCCCAACCCATGCATACCTACCTCTAAGAAATTGCAACAATTTTCTCTTGTTCTTCTTCTTCCTAAATGCCAGCAAAATCCAACAGGGGGCGTGCTGAGCCTTGTTGCCTTAGCTTTATCAATCCTGATAATCAGAAATGGAGCCCAACAAGAGCCTTAGCAGGAGGCTTCACTCCATTTCAGTGAAAATGGTCAGTTTCTCCTCATTCGGAGTTACATTCAGCATGCCATTGCTTACATTCAAGGTTGATGTTTTGCATTTTTCCATTGCTCGCTCTATTTGCTGAAAGGCACACTATTCCATTGTGTACTTTCAGCTGCTGAGGCAGAGTCTGTAAAAGGGATGGAGAGGTGGAAACAAACAACCCTTTGGCCCAGAAAAAGGACACTGGGATACAACCACGTCAGCAGCTGGGACCTCACAGAGCTCTGTCATATTCCTCTATCCATTCGTTTGCTCAAAAAGGGTGACTACTTAACATGAGCCAGCTACTGGACTGGGGCCTTCAAGGAGGATTCATAAAGCCCAGTCCCTCCTGGAGAGAAGCTCATAGTGTAGCAAGGGAGACAGGTGCACAAATAGTTTCTGGTACAAAGCAGAAGGTCCTCCAGCAGCTCAGGGAATCCTCCCACTACTTCCTGGGGGGGGGTGGGGGGGGGTGGGGAAGGTCCACAGGGGGAGTCTCTAGGCCTGAAGGAGGAGAAAGCCCCCTCTCCCTGCAGCAACACCACCAGGTGTGAAAGTGCAGGACTGGGGAGGGAGATAACCAGGCATTGTTCAGGTCTTCTGAGTACATAATTAGGGAGATCCAGCAAGGTGTGAGGGGCACAGCATGCAGTGTGTTCCATTCAGTTTGTGATCAGTCCTGGGAGAGATCCTAGGGAGATAGTATGTTTTTGTTAGTAATAAATAGTTGGGATGAATGATGTGTCTTCACATCAGAGAAACCATCCCACATGGAAAACCAGTCCTCAGAAGTGGGATCTCAGCTACTACAAACAGCAGCAGTGTTTTTCTCCCTGGATTTATAGGCACTATTCTTGTCCCTCTGACATACACCAAAAAAAAAAAAAAAAAAAAAAAAGTCCTATAATATTTCTCTTCCTCAAAAATTCCTTAAGGGGCACCTGGGTGGCTCAGTGGGTGCCACTGAGAGATCATGGCCTCTGCCTTTGGCTCAGGTCATGATCTCAGCGTCCTGGGATTGAGCCCTGCATCGGGCTCTCTGCTCAGTGCAGAGCCTCCTTCCCTCTCTTTCTCTCCTGCCTTCTCTTTCTCTCCTTTCTCTCCTGCCTCTTTCTCTCCTGCCTCTCTGCCTATTTGTGATCTCTCTCTCTCTGTCAAATAAATAAATAAAATCTTAAAAAAAATTCCTTCCTTTCTTCTCCCTCGAATATTAATATATAGGGTAGCTTTCATGAGCCAGAAAAGAGTCAGAACTATTTATTAAGAGCTAATTTATGCATAGCTTAGTGCTAGAAACCATTCAAAGGCATAGCAAATTTCCTGGGGGGGGGCAGTTTTTAGTCTCAGGGAAGCAGGGATGCAGCCTAACAAACAAAACATCAAGAAAATAAATTAATGGAAATGCCCTAAAATCTCTCCTCCTTCTCTGCCGGCAACATGCACTGGTCTCTTATCCTAAAAATAAGAAACAAAACACACAAACAAACAAACAAAAAACTACAGTCTTAATTGGTTTTACCTTCTGGTCTCCTCGAGGTTAGATCCCTCCGTTTTCTAGCATTCAAATTTCATTGTTTTTTGGAACTGCTGCTACAGATCCCTAACACCCAATTCAGTTCTTAAACTTCTGCCTTTTGTCCAAAAGGATGGCTTCCGCTCTACTAAAAGAGCACTTAAAAGTCACTAGTAAACTCCATATTCTACTAATTATCTCTCCTTTTCTAATCTTATTTGAACTCTGCAGCATTTAGCACTGCTGACCAATTTGTCCTTGAGACTCTCTCCCTCTTGGTCTTTGTGAGGTTGGATTTCTTTCCTGTCCTATTTGCTTATTTTTCCTTCCTTTCATTTTCTTTTTTAAAAACCCACCCTTTTAAAACTGTTCAAAAGAAAAAAGTAAAAAACAAAGCAAAGCAAAAACAAAACAAAACAAAACCAGCTGGAGTGCCTGGGTGGCTCAGTTGGTTAAGCATCTGCCTTCAAGTCAGGTCCTGATTCCAGGGTCCTGGGTTCAAGCCTCACATCGGGCTCCCTGCTCATTGGAAAGCCTGCTTCTCCCTCTCATCTGCCTGCTGCTCTGCCTACTTGTGATATCTCTCTCTCTGTGTCAAATAAATAAATAAAATCTTAAAAAAAAAGATATGGTTGGCATTAATTGAACCTCTGGTAAAGATAGAATTTTTTTTTAAGGGTTGGGTTTTTTTTTTTTTACTTCATTATAAAAGCATTAGATGTTAACTGAGCAAAAGTTGTAAAACAAATGGAAAGAGAGGGGGAAAGAGAGAGAGAGAGGTAGGGCAGAGGAAGAGGGAGAAAGAGAATCTTTTTTTTTTTTTTTTTAAAGATTTTATTTATTTATTTGACAGAGAGAGATATCACAAGTAAGCAGAGAGGCCAGCAGAGAGAGGGGGAAGCAGGCTCCCTGCTGAGCAGAGAGCCCATGCGATGTGGGGCTCGATCCCAGGACCCTGAGATCATGACCCGAGCTGAAGGCAGAGGCCTCAACCCACTGAGCCACCCAGGCGCCCCAAGAGAGAGAATCTTGAGCGGCCTTCATACCCAGCACAGAGTCGAAATCATGAGTTTGTCGCTTAACTGACTGAGTCACCTAGGATATCCAGGGTGTAGAGCTTACTTAAAAAAAAAAGGTGGGGGTGCGCCTGGGTGGCTCAGTCGTTAAGCGTCTGCCTTCAGCTCAGGTCATGATCCCAGAGTCCTGGGATCGAGCCCCGCATCGGGCTCCTTGCTCGGCTGGAAGCCTGCTTCTCCCGCTACCATTCCCTCTGCTTGTGCTCCCCCTCTTGCTTTGTTTCTCTCTGTCAAATAAATAAAATCTTTAAAAAAAAAAAAAAAAGAACTTATTTATAGAATAATTTCACCTCAAAAATGAAGATAGAATGATAGTTAGAATGTTACCATTTTGTAACCTCTAGTCAAATAGCAAGGAAGATAATGATCATTACTATCTGCTAAAACTCTGAGGTGGAAACTAATGCGGAACTCTATAATTGTTGTATCAGACTAACAACACCTAAACCTCATTGATCTAAACATCACAAAGAGAGAAGATTGATTATTGTGTGTCTAGGGTGTGATAGGAAGTACACACCAATACCTATGAAGTACACTTGACAAAAAACAAACAAAAAAACAATCACACTTGAATCTGATGGAGCATTTGGATCTAACTACCAGTTGACAGGAAACCTGAGGGTCAGAGAAATACATTAAGCAACACTGTAGGAATGCAACCAGCGAAATTCAGAAGTAGGAAACTCTACAGGACAAACAACCCGGTTTCTCAGGCAAGCAAATTGCAAAGGTGGAGGGGAGAGGAAGAGATGATGATGAAGGGGGAAATCACTAAATTAAAAGAAACTTTAAAAGCCTATTTAAAAGACAGGAAGGGGTGCCTGGGTGGCTCAGTTGGTTAAGTGTGTGACTCTTGGTTTTCACAGGGGTCAGGATCTCAGGGTTCTGAGATCAAGCCCTGCATTAGGCTCTGTGCTTAAGGAGGAGTCTGCTTGAGATTCTCTTTTTCCCTCTCCTTCTGCCCACACACCCCTGCCTGCACTCTGTCTCTCTTTCTCTCTCTCTCAAGTAAATAAATAAAATATTTTTTAAAAAAAGAAAAGAAGAAGAGGGTTGCTGGCTGGCTCAGTTGGTAGAACATGTGACTCTTGATCTCAGAGTTGTGAATTCAAGTCCCACATTGTGCAGAGAGCTTACTTAAGGGCACCTGGGTGGCTCAGTCCATTAAGCATCTGCCTTAGTCTCAGGTCATGATCCCCAGGGTCCTTGGATTGAGTCTGGCATTGAGTTCCCTGATCAGTGGGGAGTATGCGTCTCCCTCTGCCCTTCACCCTGCTCGTGCTCTATTTATCTTTCTTTCATACAAAAATAAATACATAAAATCTTTTTTTTTTAATTTATTTATTTGACAGAGAGAGAGGGAGATCACAAGTAGGCAGAGAGGCAGGCAGAGTGGGGGGAAGCAGGCTCCCTGCTGAGCAGAGAGCCCGATGCAGGGCTAGATCCCAGGACCCTGAGATCATGACCTGAGCCAAAGGCAGAGGCTTTAACCCACTGAGCCACCCAGGCGCCCCTCATAGAGTCTTTTTTTTTTTAAAGAGTTTACTTAAACAGGAAAAAAAAAAAAAGAACAGTCAACCAATTACAATGTATGGACCTTATTTAAATCCTGATTTGAACGAATTGTTAGCAAAAATGGTTTATGAGGCAATCGGGAATTTGAATACTAATTAGATCTTTGACATCGGAGAATTATTATTAACTTCTGAAGTGTGATAGTGGCAACGTTATACTTCAAAAATAATTCTTGGAGATACCTGGCTGGCTCAGTGGGTGGAGCATACGACTCTTGATTTTGGGGGTTGAGCCCCACACATAAATCTTTATATTTAAGAGATACATACTGAAGTATTCACAGATGAAATGATATCACATTTAGGATATCATTCAAAAATAGTCCTGAGGGAAGTGGATGGGGATATAGATGAAAGGAGATTGGCCGTGTGTTAATCACTGTTCAAGCAAGGTGATGGGTACATAGGGATTCACTGTATTATTCTATTTTGTAGATGACAGTTGAACTTCCCTGTTCTAAAAAATACCAAGGTTCTTTGGAGGATGAAGTGTGTTTATATATGTAAACAGATATGTTAGAATGGTTGACATACCTACCATTGGTGGCAAAAAATGTGCATAACCTTGGGGCGCCTGGGTGGCTCAGTCGTTAAGCGTCTGCCTTCGGCTCAGGTCATGATCCCAGGGTCCTGGGATCGAGCCCCACATCGGGCTCCCTGCTTGGCAAGAAGCCTGCTTCTCCCACTACCATTCCCTCTGCTTGTGTTCCCTCTCTTGCTGTGTTTCTCTCTGTCAAATAAATTAAAAAAAAAAAAAATGTGCATAACCGTTTTTCCCTTTCGTGCACTTAAACCAGTCAAGCACTGGTAGTGTTTAAGACAACGTTCTGTTAAACCCATTCCGTTGCACACAAGAAGACACAGCCCTTCTTTCAACTTTCCGGTTGGAATCAAGACCAGATCTTTAAAACAAGACACTCTCAACAAGCACAGTTTAAGTGTTTAGCAGCTGTGCACATTTAAGCAAAACCATTTAATTTGTGAAATCTGGCCCTTTTCCCAGGAAACCATGTTTCCATTTCACAATGTAACGGAACAGGAAGAATGTGAACTCTTGTTCGGACATAGATTCCCTGGGCTTCACTCAGATTTCCACATTTTCTTTGTGCTCTGGGTGTGAGAGTCCAGCTGTGCGTTGGTGGAGTGACTCGTTTTTCCACCAAGACACATATTTCTATGAATCCCAGAGGCCACCGATTGGTGTGAAGGAGCAATCATCACAGACTTGGTTCCTGGATCCATCGTATGACTTGGGAGATGATTTAAAGTTTTTCAATGGGCTTAAATTGAAAGAAGCAATTAAACTATTCAGATAATTCGTGTTCCAAAACCTTTAGTGTTTTCAAGTGGTTATTAAGAGCAGCTATTTGATACTTTAAGGTAATACAAAGGAAATAGAAGCATAATATATGTCGTGTTGGGGTTTAATAATCTCATCGAGGAAATAAATTAGAAAGATTAGACTAGAAAGAAATTTAGAAAGATCCCCAAATAAGTAAATGATATCTAATACAAATGTATATCAAATATATCCATCATTTTTAGGAGCTCTAGAATAACAGAGTGATCAAAATGAGAAAAGGCTATCTGGAAAAAAGTTTCATTTACAAAATTGTTTAATTATTTAAAATTTATAGAAAAGCTTTTTTTGAGTACAAAAGATTATTTTTTTCTGAACCATTTGAGAATAAGTTGACAGCTTGATGTCTTATCACCCAAATACTTTAGTATGTATTTTCTACAAATAAGGACATTCTGATACATAACCAGAGTACAACCATCAAAATCAGGAAGTTAACATTAATACATATCACCATCTGTTTCTCAGCAGCCTATCAGATTTCATCATTTGTCCCAATAACAACCCAATCTGAGATCGCACTTTGAATTGAGTCTCCCATCTCTTTAGTCTCCTTCAATTAGGGGCATAGTTCCTTGTTCTTTCCTTATCTTTCATGACTTTGGTCTTTTTGAAGATTACTACATTTATTATGTATAATATTGCTTGATTTGAGCTTGTCTGATGTCTTCTCATGATAGGATTTACGATATTTATCTTTGTTAGAAATGGCACCAAAGGGATGCTGTGTTCTTGTCACTGTGTCCTATCAGGCGGCACACAGTTTTGATTTTGATTTGCCTATTGCTAGAGATGCTAACCTTGAGGAGTGGTGAAGGTGGGAGTTGGAAGACTTTTCCTGTCTAAAAGTTATTCTTTTTCCTCTTTGTCATCCATGAGGATTTTTGTAGGGCGCTCTCTTGAGACTAAGTAAACATCCTGTATTCCAGTTTCTTGAAAAGCACAAACTACCACCACTCACCCAATATGAAATAAATAGTTTGAATAGCTCTACAACAGTTAAAGAAAGTTTAGTTTATAACTTAAAATATCATTCAAATAAAGAAGGAAATCTCTAGGTCCAAATGGTTTTAGTAAAGAATTCTACCAAACATTTAAAGACTGGAAAGCTACCAATAGACACTTGCGCTAGGGCCCCTAGGTGGCTTAGTTGGTAGAACACATGACTCTTTTTTTTTTTTTCAAGATTTTATTTATTTGACAGAGAGAGAGATCACAAGTAGGCAGAGAAGCAGGCAAAGAGAGAAAGGGAAGCAGGCTCCCCACTGAGCAGAGAGCCTGACGCGGGTCTTTAACCCACTGAGCCACCCAGGTGCCCCAGAACACATGACTCTTGGTCTCAGGATCTTGAGCCCCACATTGGGGATAGAAACTAAAAGGGTAATAATAAGATAAAAAAAAAAATAGGGGCTCCTGGGTGGCTCAGTGGGTTGGGGCTTCTGCCTTCGGCTCAGATCATGATCTCAGGGTCCTGGGATCAGTCCCCCATGGGGCTCTCTGCTCAGCAGGGAGCCTGCTTCCCCCCCCCCGCCGTCTCTCTGCCTGCCTCTCTGCCTACTTGTGATCTCTCTCTCTGTGTCAAATAAATAAATAAACAAACAAACAAACAAATAAATATCTTTTAAAAAAAATAAAATAAAATTCACTTACCTCACAGGGTTTACTCAAATCTCTTATTGTCAATAGCTATACATAGTGCCAGAAAATTTTAAGGTCCCAAGGTAATGTGTATGTGTGTATGTGTATGTATTTTTTTTTTTTATTTGAGAGAGAGAGAGAGTGCACATGTGTTTATGCACATGCAACCAGGGGCAAAGGGAGAGAGAGAGAAAAAAAAGAATGCTTAAGTAGACTCTCCACTGATCTCAAAGCCAAATGCTGAGCTCAGGACCCTGAGATCATGACCTGAGCCAAAATCAAGAGCCAGTGGCTTAACAAATGAGCCACGTAAGCACCCCACCAAAGCATACACACACACACACACACAATATATGTATATATATATTTTTTTATTTTTATTTTTTAAAGATTTTATTTATTTATTTGACAGAGGGAGAGAGATCACAAGCAGACAGAAAGGCAGTCAGAGAGAGAAAGGGAAGCAGACTCCCGCTGAGCCGACAGCCTGATGCGGGGCTCGATCTCAGGACGCTGAGATCATGACCTGAGCCGAAGGCAGAGGCTTTAACCCACTGAGCCACCCAGGCGCCCCTGTATATATTTTTTTAAAGATTTTATTTATTTATTTGACAGAGAGGAGAGAGATCACAATCAGGCAGAGAGGCAGGCAGAGAGAGAGGGGGGAGAAGCAGGTTCCCCACTGAGCAGAGAGCCCGATGCGGGGCTCGATCCCAGGACCCTGAGATCATGACCTGAGCCGAAGGGAGAGGCTTAAACCACTGAGCCACCCAGGCACCCCCAATATATGTATATTTTTAAAGATTTTATTTATTTTACTTGAGAGAGAGGGAGAGAGCACAAGCTGGGGAAGCAACAGAGGGAGAGGAAGAAGCAGACTCCTTGCTGAGCAGGGAGCCAACACAACACGGGGCTCA